>CM031238.1:91984000-93184000 GCA_018340775.1 Taxus wallichiana var. yunnanensis
CCCAAAGTCTACATAATATCACCACCATGTGCGAGATACCTTCCTTTTGCGGTACAAGTTCTTCAGGTGGTCATCTCTTCAAGATCCTACAATCTCTTACGAGTTTATCATACATCATGTGCATAGGCACACATATTTACTTTTGATCCAAATCAAACATGGTTTTATAACATGCCTAAAAAGAGGGGTTTTCATCCGGTGTATTCTACACTTACAAAAATACGGGCATAATTATGGGATAACATAGAATTACAAACAAGGTACAAGTACTCATAAATCCAAACAAGCACACAAATCTAAAAAAAAATAACATGCTCATAAACATATGATTTAGTCAAGAATGTATGGTATGGTCCTGACCCTTTCACACAATTCTTTTTGGGGGCATTTACATAAACTTTTCAACAATTTTTATTTTCAAATACGGTTTCGGAGTTTTGATATAGTTTCATATTGATTCACTCCGTTCAAACTAATACGGGGCATGAATACTTCACTAATACTTCACAAAGACATTCAATTTCTACTACAATTTCAATAATCTTAGGGGCATAAGTCTCCTTCCTCCATCAACATTTTAGTACATTACAATTTCTATTAAGTTGTGTGGAACATGGGGAGGGCATGGGGGAACTTGTTCTCTTTTATAGTGTATATTTATCTACATAATCGAGGCATAGATATATCTGCATCATTGTGATATATGGGGTTATGGAAGGTATCGAAGTAACTAAATTCTTCATAGGCATACTTTCCTTTCCTCTTGCACTCAAAGGGAAGATATTAGAGTTAATGAATAACTTTGAGACCCAACCTTCTTCCTTAGCAGGGTGTTTGAACTTCATTCTTCTTCTTCTCTTTATGGAATTCCTTTTGGGTTACATACACCTAACACTTTGGTTTCTCCAAGGAAAGATTGGGAACTGATCATCCCCAATCCTTCATTAAATTCAGCAATGTGAATCTTAAAAAGAAAAGCACAAGAATTTTCTCCCTCTACAAATAAATATATGTATTCCTTCCATTTTTACAATTATTTCTTTTCATTCTTATGAAAAATAAAATATTTCATGTTACACTTTAAATTTGATTTAAAGATCAATTTTATTGACTACACCCAGGAAAAATTTAGTGGATTTTTGTTTTAATTCGCAAATATTACACTTTTTCAAATTGGTATTTAGAGATTTTGAGTAGTGCATCACACAATTTCTCCTAAATTATTAGGATGCAAAGCTAATTTTTGGTTCGGCTTGCTTAAAGTTTGAAATAAATTCCATATTTATGAATGCATATCGCCGCTACCTCAAAACTTAAACTAGCCACAACCGCTAACATATATATTATATAATACTCCGAATGATCCACGACAAGAGGTAGATCTTGTAGATGTTAGCCTTACATGCTGCATAAGAACCATGTGTAAGAATTCTCAGTTCAGCCAAAGGTATATCTCATAGGTAATAGTCGGGTGTCTGCCTATTCAACGTGATTGTGGCATTGTGCCTTATAGTTTCCTGACTACATAGCCGTTGGTTGTCTTCAATTTATAATATTATGTAACTAGTTGAAATTGTTTATCATCTATTCATAGGAATTTTACAACCACTCATTGTAACTTGATGTGATGGCTTTTGGTAAGTCGTCGGGCCAATATTTAAAAATGACCCTATTATCTTAATTTAGCCAACTACAAAACATGCCAATATAATAAACATCTACACTAAATACAGTACTAAAATATTAACGGTTTTATTCTTTCTAAGTTTCATATTTAGGTTCAATAATAATATGAAAAACTTTTCATACACAACAAACTGAAATAATTAACCACAATATTATTGATGATGACATCCCTCCATTGGAGGACAATCCTTTGTAATAAAATTACTTGTATAATTCAGATTATGAGCAACAATAGAACACCAAATGACACAATATTTCAGAATAATGGTCTCAATATGCAATTATAATAGCTTCGCCACTTCGAGGGGGAAACCTCTAAACCATATGATAATACTCAAATGCTCAAATGATAATAAACTACTACCTATACTCCCCTATATATACTATTCATATGCTATGGCCATCACCAAGGCCGACCTATTAAGCATGAGAAAGTATAAATGATATAATAAAATGATATTGTAAGCCACAAGTCAGCTACTCATATCCTAATGCAAGCAATAGGTTAAGGGTGTAGCATGCCCTTCCCCTTCAAACCAACGTTGTCCTCAACGTTGAATAATCCTGGATGTTTCTGTAGAAAACCTTCATCCTCCTAGGTTGCATCTTCTATGCTCAGATTCTTCCACTTGATCAAATATTCCTTAATGTCTCTGGTTCTTAGCCTCTTAGTACGTGTTTGTAGAATCTTCTCTAGCTCCAAAATTATTCTTGCTTCCTCGTCAAGTTCGGTAACTCTATCTAGTCTTCAAATTTCTTTCCAATGACCTTCTTTAGGCATGAAACATGGAATACTGGGTGTATGTGTGAAGATGGAGGCAACTCTAGTTTATAAGCAACACTGCCAATTTTCTGTAGAACCTGATAAGGGCCATAATATTTAGGAGCAAGTTTATTTTCCTTTTTATGTTGCTTTAGGGACATCTGTTTGTAAGGCTGAAGACATACAAAAACCTAGTCACCAATTTCAAAATGTCTTTCACTACGGTGTTGATCTGCTTGTTGTTTCATCTGTTTTGTGCTAATGCTAAATTATCCTTCAAACTAGCCAAAACTTTGTTGTTGATGTTGAATGTTTTCCTCAACATATTTGACCTTAGTGTGCACCCTTAAGGAGGAAGTGATAGAAGTTGGATGGTAACCATATAATGCTAAAAATGGGGTCATTTGAGAAGAGGTATGAAAAGATGTGTTATACCACCATTCTACAAGTGGTAGCCATTTAATCCACCTTTCCTGCTTATTTGATAAAAAAAAACGTAGATACCCCTCTAAGCATTTGTTGACCACTTCTATTTGCCCATCAGTTTAAGGATGATAAGATGAACTGTGAGCTAGTTGAGTACCCAAACATGAAAATAATTCCATCCAAAAATTACTTGTGAAAATAGGATCACGATCACTTACAATTATCTTTGGGGTTCCATGTAGCCTTTGAACTATCTCCAAAAAAATAGCTATGACTGTATTGGCTGCAAATGGATGTGATAGGGCACAAAAATGGGCATATTTTGTGAGCCTATCCACAATCACGAAAATAACATTCTTACCCTTTGAATAAGGAAATATGGTGATCAAACCCATGGAGACATCCTCCCATCTCTGGCTAGGAATTGGTAAGGGTTGCTGTGGACACAGTGTCTTAATTATTTCCCCTTTGTTCTATTGGCACACTAAACACTCTGATACAAACATTTTTACATCCCCTTGAGTCCTTCCCAAAAGAATTCTCTTTTTATTCTATGATATGTCTTCTAAAACCCAAAGTGTCCTCCAACAGGTGAGGCATGTAGCTCTGTAACAATATTATGCTTCAACTCAGAATATTTACTCAAGTATAACCTATTCTTGTACCATAGGGCATTACCTTTCGACTCAAATTTGTTAGATGTCATAAATCCTTGTTTGATATTCTATATTATAGATTGTGTATCCTTGTCTTGATCCCATTCCAATCTTGCTTCATCCACCCAATCAGTCGTCAACGTAGACATTCCACATAGTAAGGCATCTACGGATGTATCCCTTCTAGACAACGCAATCAACTACTACATTTTCTTTAGCCTTTTTGTATATGATTTCAAAATCATAACCCAACATTTTTGTTACCCACTTTTGTTGTTCCTTAGATGATAACCTTTGCTCCAAAAAATTATTTGAGACTATCATGATCGTTTTTACCTTGAAGTGTCTACCCATGAGATAGGGCCTCCATTGCTTGACCGCATGAAGAATAATAGCCATCATTTCTTTCTCATATACAGAGTTTGATTAGATCTTTTCCTTTGAATTGGTGAGTCTCAAATGCAAATTGGTCTTCCTTCTTGTATTAGAAATGCTCCCAATCCCGATCTTGAAGTGTCACATTCAATAATGAAGGTTTTGAGAAGTTGGGAGTAGCCAAAATCTGGGGTGTTGCACATGGCTTCCTTCATTGCTCAAAGGATTTAGTGGCTACATCTATCTAATGGAAGGCATCCTTCTTTAGCAATGCAGTGAGTGGGGTTGTTATTCTACCATATCCCCACACAAATCTTTTGTAGTACCTTGTTAGTCCTAGGAACCCACAAAGATTTTTGAGAGTTTTGGGCCTTGGCCATTCCACCATAGCTTTGATCTTCTGAGGATCAACTTTGACGCCTTCATGGGATACAATGTGACCCAAGTACTCTACCTCTTGTACACCAAAAGAAAATTTGGATGGATTTTCATAGAGAGTATGTTTCTCCAAAACTTCCAACACTTTATTTACATGTTGTAAGTGTTCTTCCCATGTCTTACTGTAAATCAATATGTCATCAAAGAAAACTAATACAAATTTCCTTTAAAATGGCCTAAAAACAGTGTTCATCAAGCTTTGAAAGGTTGAGGGCACATTTGTAAGACCAAAAGGCATTACCAAAAACTCATAATGGCCCTCATGAGTCCTGAAAGTTGTTTTATGAACATCTTCCTCTTTTATTCTAATTTGATGGTACCCCAAACGAAGATCTAATTTTGTGAAATAAATAGCACCATGTAATTCATCAAGTAAATCATCAATTATTGGAATAGGAAACTTATCTTTGATGGTGTACTTATTGAGTTATCGGTAATCTGGACACATCCTCCATGTTTCATCCTTCTTACATACCATGACCACTGGTGAAGAATATGCACTCTGGCTATGCCTGATGATACCTACCTTCAACATTTCCTCAACCATTTTCTTGATCTCACTTTTCTAGGAATATGGGTATCTATATGGTCTGATGTTAGGTGTTTGGCTCCCTGGAATCAACTAAATGGCATGATCATGATCCCTAACTAGTGGTAGTCCCTTTGGAATTGCATCAAAAATAGATGAGTGAGCATCAACAATCTTCTGAAGATCGGGTGGCATTGAAGACTCTGTATTTTGTACTTCTATGGAAAATAAATTTGCTATAAATCCATCTACTCCTTTTCTGAGAACCTTCTACATCTGATGAGAGCTAATAATCTGTGGAGACTTAGCTACCATCCCATTCAATTGTATTGTCCTTCCATCTGAATGAAATCACATGAACAATTCTTGGAAATTCATCTCTATAGTACCTAAGGTTGTGAGCCATTGGACACCCAAAACAATATCTGCCCCTCCCATAGAAATAGAAAACATAGGCGAGTCTAACATGTAGTCTCCCATGGAAAGCTTAATACTATGGCACTTTCTTGTGCACTTGACTGTCCCACCATCCACAATCATAACTTGCATTTCTGGAGCTGGGTAAATAAAATAATTGAGGCAGCTAAATTACTATTTATGAAGTTATGAGTACTCCCCGAGTCAATAAACAACGTCACCTTCTATTTTTTGAGATAGCCAATAACCTTGAGTGTTTGAGGAGTACTAATACACATGATACATGACAAGAAATTATAGGTTGGTGATCATCTACTTCATCGTCTACTTTGGTTCCTCAGCCTCTCCTATAATTTCAGCTTCCTCATCATCCTCATTACCTCCATCAATATAGAACAACTTCTTCTCAACACATTTGTGTCCTAGTCCATATTTTCTATCACAGTTAAAACATAATCCTTTTTCTCTCTTTTCTTCCATTTATTGAGGAGTTAGTCTAATTGGCCTAGAAAATGAAGGGGAAGAGATACTATGGTCTTTGGTGTTAATGAAAGGTGGCCTCCTACTACAAAGAAATTTTTCCTCTACTTGACATTTCATGATAATAGAATCAAAAAGCTTGAGTGGATTAAACATACATACCTCATGCTCAATGTGGTCCTTAAGACCCCCATGAAATAGGTCATTCAAATTCTCTTCTGGAATATACTCCACCCTTAAGGATAGGTTTTGGAATTGATGCACATAATCTATAATTGATCTTGTTTGCCATAACTTTGATAATTGAATAAATTAGTTCTCTAAAACACTGGAACTATAGTGCAATTGCAACTCCTAGGTAAAAACTGTCCAAGTGACACCGAGACCATTATTCTTCCTCTAAGCACATAACCATCAATACCAAACAAGTTGGTTTGGTTCAAGATACAGAGAATTCAATGTCACCTTTTTTCCTGATGGTGTTTGATTTAACTCAAAGAATTTTTCCATTTGATTTATCCAATTTAGGGGATCCTTACCATCAAATTTGTGCATATCCACTTTCGACATCATGTTTCGTGGTTGCGAATAAGTTGGATTATGATTGGGCTAGAAAAGTGATCCAACATGGTTATTTTGTCCATGATTTTGAACTAAATATCCTCCTTGGTTGATATGGGGCAAATTTGGGCCATACTATTTACCCTTTACATGTTACATGATATCATCCAACCGCTAATTGATTTGTTCTATGTCTCCTTTAGAGGCCATCTCAGATTGTACATTTCGCAGCTCATACTCAAGTTGGCTCACCTTATGATCAATTGAGGTAAACCATAGTGCTTGAGGAATATGTATTTACCCCTTCTGACTCCATCTCTTCAATCACTACCCCATATTTATATGGGGTTTTACCCAAAGTAACCGGATTCTTTTTTGCTCTTGTGTAAGGCCTGTCATGATGTCAAACCTTAGGGTTTAGGTTTTGATACAAATTCGGCCAAACAGGAAAAAACACAAAGAATATACTAATACTAGTTTTTTGAGAGATTTCTAAAAATGTAAAGAACTTGAAAACATTCCACAATTTGCACCCTCGGGAGTGATTTTATGAAAAAACCTAAATTTGTAATAACATTTTCAAAATAAATCAAAATAGTCTGAAATTTTCAGGGAACCTTAATTTAAATGTTTCTCAACTCTGATAAAAATATATCTCACCAATTCTCTTTGGCTCGCAATATATGGCGGAAACAAAAATTAGGGTTTTGCCCTAATTTTGGCCCAGATCACAGCTCTGATACCACTTGTAATGAAATTACTTGTATAATTCAGATTATGAGAAACAATATAACACCAAATAACACAATATTTCAGAATAATGATCTCAATATGCAATTAGAATAGCTTCGCCACTTTGAGGGGCAACCTCCAAACCATATAATAAGACTTAAATGCTCAAATGATAATGAACTACTACCTACAAATCCCCTATATATACTATTCATATGCTATGGCCATCACCAAGGCCGACCTATTAAGCATGAGAAAGTATAAATGATATAATAAAATGATATCGTGAGCCACAAGTTGGCTACTCATATCCTAATATAAGCAATAGGTTAAGGGCATAACATCCTTATTATGTACCTCCACATGTCAACAATCTTGATTATGAGATGCACCTAATAGAAGACATGTCTACTTCACATCAAACAAATATAAATTCTACTCAAAATTTAGTCTCAAGGAAGAGGAGATTAGAGGACATTATTGATGATGAGATGTAATTAACATAAGAGTTTTCTACTCATCAAGTACCAATTTTAGTGAAAACACTAACAATATTAGCAAAGGAAGAGAAGTTGATGGACAATTGGAAGGCCTTTTAAGTTTGAATGGGAAGCTAAATATCTATCCATTGAACTATTTATGCCAAAAAAATAAAATTGATAACCCTACTTTGAATGTAGATGTGTAATATGTAGTTGGAAACTTGAAAAGAACATAAAATAGATTTCAATCTAAACACAATTGAGAAACATTGTGGAAAAATATTTGTGGCAATTAAGCAAAATGATGGAAAAACAAAAAGAACACACAAATGGAAAATGGAAAATAATGTATGCATGTAAGATTTGCAATAGATTATGAAAGCCATCGAAATGAGTTTCTTGAAGATTGTTTTGTTTACCTAAGTTTTTCGTATATGAAATTTTTCATATGTAACGATTATATAATTGTGTTCATTATTGCAAAATAATTTCAGTATCTTTATTTTTATTTGTTGTTATGTTATTGAGTATGACATTGTCTTTCATAAATGATAATAGATATATGAGAAACTATTAAAACACCATCAAAATTCAAAGTTAGCAATATAGTATTATTAATTTTTGATACTACATAGGTAAATAAAGGTTGAAGGGTCCATTTCCCTTCTATTTATAATTAAAAAATAGTACATTAAATATCAAAATTTTATATACAAAATTTTGGATGTCATAGTAATGTGTTGTCATTTATGTCAAGTGTCCAGTGATGTCATAAGATGTCCAAGGTGTTCATGTGTCTTCCCAAGTTTTCTAGGTGTCTTCATGAGGTGTTAAGTCATGATAATATGGATTCGAGGCAAGGTCTAAATGCATGGTCAAGCAAGAAAATTTTGTGAATGTTTCCTCCCGATATATTATGAATATTTCATAAGGTCAAATTTGGTCCATGAGATGTGTGTGAGATGGTATTAATTTTGTAACAAGCCCACATGCTAAATTCATGAAGAATCAGATAGCTCCATGTTTAATCCTAGTCCCAAGTCAAGAAGGATTGTAAGGAAACATGATAAAATGATTGAGGCAAATCATAGAAAGTGTGGTTAGAGTATTATGAGCTTGTATAGAATCCATAGGAGTATTAGGTGAAGAATCGGGCTTAAAGGGCATAAAGTTGATCATTCGAGGGTTTTTCAGTGAAGAAAATCCTAGTAGACAAGTGAGGTTGATTATTCAAGGTATGATGATGCCAAAAAAATATTTCATGATCTGAATATTATGGTAAATTATGTGTATAGTGATTCAAAATTGAATGGGGAGGTTATTTGAGAACTTATATAGGTCCATATAGCACTCTTGCTCAGAACTAGTGAACAAATGTTGCACAAATGAGATAGGGAATATATTTTTGGAGTTATATATGAAAAAAATTTCATTAGAAATCATGGAGGAATTATTTTTGAAGGTTTCTTCAAAATTTAAGCACCTAAAGAGGTGTTTTGTGAAAGTTATTCAAGTTTTACCAAAATCAGATTTTTGGAAAATGCAAACTGAGCACCTCAACTTATTAACAATAAAAAAATTATCCACCTCCTTGAATAAATCATAGAATTAATTTTTAATATACATAAATTTGGTTAAGAAACAAGAAAGTTCTCTTCGTTTTTCTACCACTGCCTCTAAACCCTCTCCAAACCCTTGTTTGCAACGATAGAGGTAAAATGAGGTTTTTAATCTCCAAATCTCTTGGGAAATTTGTGAAAACATCTTAGGGGTATATAATACTCATTCTAGATCATTTTGGTGGTATTATGTTTTCATGTATGAATGTATTGTATGGATTGTACCTTATTTTGCAAGTTTTGTGCAAATAGTCCTATTTTTAAAGGTTCCCAAAGTGAATCTCTAGGTTTGAGAGCTTGTGTATGAGGTGTAATTGGTGTTCTAAGAGGTTTCAAGCATGCTCCTTGTGCCTTTGGTGTGTATTGAGTTCATCTTCCACTCCTACAATTGAAGGGAAGTCTAGAAGAGAAAGTTTTCTTGTGCATGCCTTGAAGATCTTGCAAGTTTGGACTAGTCTCCATGAAATGAATCAATCTATGGTACTGATAAGTGGCACACCTCCCTCAAACTCCTATAAATGAGTTGATAAAGTCATAAGAAGATGGTTAAGTGTGCATTCTTGGTCATTCTTTGAAGGTGCAAATCAGTGCATACAAACTAGGTACATTCGATTCAATGCATGATTTCTGAAGTGAAAGACAATGCCTTGCCACTCCTATCACTTGTAAGTGATATACCATTCACAATACATCCTCCTCAAGTTGTAAATTAGATGAAGACATGTTGCATGTAGTTTGGAAACTCACCTAGGAATGTGATCTCAAGCTTGTCTACAAGATGGTTGAAAGTTTGAATGAAGGAGTATTCAAGAGTTGTTGTGATGAATCTCAAGCCCATGTCGATGGTGCATATATCCTTAGTACCTATAAAATCATGGCAAGGGACTAGCTTCACAAACTCATGCACTCATCATGTTCAAAACTATATTCTCTTGAGTGTGCACTTAGAACTCACAAAACTATGCTCCTATGTGCTCAAACAAATTTTGGAGGTTACATGGCAAGTAAAGGAGAATATGAAGAGTCCATAAAGCATGTTGTAACATTCAAAAACCTAAAAGAGAAGTTGGTGTGTTAAAATACTAAAGTCTACTCATTTACTAGAAGACAAATCTAGTTCGTTAATTCTGAAAACAATAAGCGAGGCGTAGAAGGATTATTGTCGGTTGTGGCGAGTGTAAGGGGGTTCATAAGATTTAATTATTCATCATTTGACTCCAGAGAATCCCTGAAGAAGGTTGCATATCATGAAGACATAATTGATACATGTCAGATGCTAAATGATAAATTTTGAGGTGGTTTTAAATAAAGTTTCTTTCATTTCCTTATACATGTGGATAGGTGAGTCATTTGAAAATTCTTTAAAAGTGAAAGGTATAAGGTCATGTTAAGAAGTTACTCTTGTTTATATAAGCTCATTTTTAGCATGTAAATGTTGTTGATAGGGATGAGAGATGAGTGCTAGTTTTGAAAAAGTGAGAAGAGTGTAAATGTGTTGAAACCATGGAAAATTAGGAGAAGAGGAGAAGAAAGTTGAGATGAAACATGGATCATAATATGTTGATGAAAGCAACAAGGTGGTAAAGGTGATAAAAAACATTATATGATAAAAGTCTGAGTTGTTGCTCAACAATTTGGAAGTGGGTGATTCCTACAAGTAGGTGCTTGTAAAACTGTCAAGTGGGTGCTTGGCCTTATATTAGAGTGGGTGCTTCAAAATTGGATTGGGTGTTCAACATAAGGTGAAATCATTATAAATGTATAAGATAATTGTCCAAGCTAGTTCTCTAGTTTTAGTGGGTTTTTCCTAAATTGGTTTCCCACATTAAATATTGTCTCCCTATGTGTGTATGTGTGTTTGTTTCTCTCCCTCTCTCATGGTTGAATATTCATGCTTCAACATGGTTAATACTGATTTAATTTTTGATAATTAAGGACCTTTAAATTACTTTAAAAGTTTGAATGAGCATTGATTCACCCCCTCTCAGTGCCTAGAATTCCTAACAATTGGTATCAGAGCAGGTTCTCTTGGTAAAATTTTAACAACTTAAGAGGAGGTCCTTGAGGAACAAGCATGGGTGGTCAAGCTGAAACAGTAATGAAAAGTAAATATGAGATTGCTCAAGCCCTGATTAATGAATTAAAGATGGAAATAAAGCTCATGGAAGCCAATCATGGTCAAGAACTCAATGAGATGGCATCATTTGTTGAGAATGTGTCAAAAGCACTAAGAGACAAAGAGAAATCTTGCCTCAACCATGAAGAATAATTGAAGACTCTAAAGGATGAGCTAGAACAAGCCACAAGTAAACTGATGATATATCAAAGAATTGAGGAAATTTCAAGCAATCTTGATGACTTTCTAAGCAAACAGAGACATCCTAGGGATAAATTAGGTCTGGTTCTCAAATGTGAGGAAAATCAGAATGAATTGTAGTATGAGTCTAGTCATGAGCCATGTCAAGAAAATATCAAATCCAAGGTTGAAGAATGTGATAAACTAAGTGCGAGTTGAATACTCTAAGGGAGGAACTAGAACAAGAAAGGAAAAAGGAATTGAAGGGTGAGTCAATCCATGTATCATGTTAAGGACATTCTGAAATCAAGAAGAATATCAAAGAACACAAGAATATCATTAGGCAGCCAAATGCAAGGAGATTCTCAAGTAAGTTTCATGGAGTTTTTTTTTCATGCCATGTTTTTAGACATAGAGCTAGGGATTATATGAGAAAAGATAGACAAAGAACACCCATGGAGAGATTGTAGGACTGAATATGAAAAGAATAGAGTTTGTTACAACTGTCATGAGAGGGGTCACATAGCCAAATTCTATCTTGAATATGTTGGACCATGGTCATTTCTATTGGTATTGTTATTGATGTCAAGTGACATCAATGGAAAAATGGTGTGATTGGAGCAGTTGTAAATAGAGTAGTTGAAGGTTGATTGGTAGTACCAACTCATAGAGAGGTTACAAGTGGTGTGCATGGTTTAGTAGGTCAAACATGGTCAAAGATGATGGAATTGATGGATACTAGGTGGTTGAGTGGTGTCTTACACTCGAGGCAAGTAACATGGTTTTAGAATGGTTACATGATGATTCGAGTCACTGCATGCATGGACGGTGAGATAGGGGCTCACTTGGTTTCACCGGAGGTCTTGAAATGGCTTGTACTCTTGTTTCCATTGATTTAGAGGACTAAAAATCATTTACATATTTCGTAAGTGCTCATAAAGATCCTATGGTGAAAGTAAAATATTTTGGTATTTAGAAATTTTTGAGAAAATTGAGTATTTTGTCATTTTAGTGTAAATGTACGATATATATTGGGTACGAGATGGAACATTTTCCCTAGGAACATGTGTTCCCCACATTAGTCTAGTGGCCGCATAACAAATACTTTGTTGTAATGCGGGTTTGGGGTGTGAATTGAGCCCAAAGGCCTCCAAAGGAACATGTGTTAAGTGAATGAGAGTTCCCCACAAGCTCCTCTATGCTGAAATATAAAAGGGCTAGTGTATTGCGGGTCGGGAAGGACTTTCGAGCACTAAGTACTTTGATGGCACATGGTCAAGAGAGTCAATGTTCCCGTGTAACTTATTTTTATCTTCAAGTCAAATGGTTAGTGTGTTGTAGAATGAGGAAAGGGATTTAGGCACAAAGGACCTGTTATCCAAAATAACTTCCCTAGTTATTTGGACAACTTACATTCCCATTCTGGTTCTGAGGTTCTACATTGTATGTTGCATGTACCTCGATTGTTCTCTTGACACATTTCCTTAACTCTTGTTCCTCGTGCACCCTTTGCACGCTCCTTTCTATGCTTCCCATATTTTCCTTCTCCTTTCTTCTATTATGTTCCATTTCCCCTCGCGCCCAATCTCATGCATTCTCCTTCTTCCCACCAATTCATGCACCCTTCACACACACTTAGAATTTCTCCCCAAAATTAGCTAAGTCCTGGATTCCTTACGCACCACCTTCCTTACTCTCAAACATTATCTTGTAATGATTGTGCCTCTTCCATACGTTCCTCCCACAGTTATTCCTTTCGTTCCTCCCGCACAAATCACATTTGTGCGCCTCCTTCTTTCTTCTTTTGCGCTTCTTTCCTTAGCGCATTATCGTGCCTTCCTCTACAATAGTTCATGTGCCACATGGACTGGAAGACATTGATCCGAACCACATGCAACCTACCAAAGTGCGCCAATAGGGCACCAAATCCTTGCAACCAACTAAGGTGTGACACGTGGTAGAAGATGACAAAATAGTTGATGACATGGGTTACACTCCATATCACTCAAGTTCAAATTTCAGCAGGATTGGGTAGGTGAGAAGCTGGAAAACATATCTCATGCCATTAATATAGGATCTGATTGTTCCAACCACCTAATTTGATTTAGATCTCACCCTTTTCCTTCTCCCACATGCCAAACAGACATGGAGAAGCACATTTGATAGATTAGCAGGTGGATTTACAGGCATTCATTGCTAGTTGTTGGTGGTTGAGTTTTCAAATAGGATTTTCCCTCCTCCTTTTCCTCTCCTCCATTCATCTATAAATGTAGGATCCTTGTAGGTTGTTGGAAATTTTGGATCCTCTAGTGTTAACTAAGGATCTTGTATCTTTGTATTTTGAGTTGCAAGCCTTTAGACCTGGTCTTTGCATGTGGACATCGACCTCATACACCTTTGTAATAGATTATGCATATATGGAAGCAATAGAAGCATTGTTTTGTGGATATTACCTACGTTAATGTGTTTTTGTTCTTCTTTCTTGCCTTTCCCTTATGTTGTGTGCTTGTTGTGCTACTCTCACATCCCTTACAGCTCCATTTTCTTATTTTTCTTCATGGAATCGATTGTGTGACTAATTTTTGGTATGTGCTACATGTGACTATCCTATCTTCATGCTTTCCCTTTCACTTCTGCTCAAAATAGATCATGTTCATCCCACTTTTTCTAGTGTTATCACCTTCCTTAGTTTAATTTTCCATTTTCATGTTCTCCTTCTCTTCCTAGTCCCTTGGCATCTTAAGCTTAGGTTTGACTTTCAACATTAGGAGTAGCAATAGCAGTAGGAATAAGTAGAGGAACCAACCTTCTCTAGAGGTCTGTCTCAAATGCGCAATGTCCCACAACTTGGAGACAGTCCCATTGTTTCCTCAACGACTCACTTCAACCTAATATGATATGGGTGCAAGTTTGAGCTCCAACAATTTCTAGGCATGCCGATGGGACCAATATTGAAAGCTTAAATTTCATCATTTCTAAGTTTTGGTGTGTGGCTTAGTGATTTCCAGCCATTGGAGGCTCATTTCAACACATCTGGTGACTCCCAACACTTCCAGATCTATTATTTTCAGTAGTCTTGAGTGCCTTTCATGAGAAGAGTACATACGAGACAAAGCACAACAACTGAAGTGTCTTTCAAGTACCTCTAACTATCTCTGAGGAGAACACGTAGTAGAACACCCACACATGCATCCCCATCTCCAGCGCGCCACACACAATCCACTCCTCACAAGTAGACATGCATGCCCTACCATGGCACTACCACCTCCTCCTCCAAGGAAATTTTCCAATTTCACTAGCGGAAGACCTCTTGTTCTTAATGCATAACATGATATGCCAACAACCACGATCAAAAGTATTTGATACTTTACTAGTGAGAGTCAAGTCACCCTGTTGAGCACATCCAACGTGTAGCAAACGTGTGCTCTTCCTATTTGATCATGCACAATGATGTAGTTATCGTGCTACTTGCATCCTCATTTAAAGGGAAATCACTTCAGTGGTACAAAGGGTTGAGACCTGCATCTATTGCCACCTAGGATGATTTTGGAACAAATCTATACAATTATTTTGAGGACAAGTCAAATCATCTATCACTGGTGGAGCAACTAACTACAATAAAGAGGGTGCCCAATGAACAAATGACTGATTTCAATATCAGGTTTCAGAAGACTTGGGATAGAATCCCTCAAGTGGTAAGGCCTACAGCCCAACATGCTTTCTTGTACTATCTAAGGGCCTTGAATAGTGATATTTCAATCATGATTCAGTCCATGGGAGGTAGAACCTTACCTACTACTTATAATATTACAATAAGGGCAAAAAAATCCTCATCCAAGCGGAAATTTATCCCCTCATTTGCCTATGCAATCATTCCCGAAAATGTCTCAGTGCCCTAGCCTTCCATTACTTCTATTCCCCGACAGAGCACACAACCTATTTCATCCACATCCTACTCTCCCACGCAGTAGAAAAAGATGAGGAAATGAAATCCATGATTAGAAACTTGTCTAATAAATTCATATCTTTAGAGAAGCAGTAGGCACAAGCCTTTAGAAACAGTTCTAATCAGGGGCATAATCAAAGCAATCAATGCTAGTGGAATCAATATGAAAACTAGAGATATGGGCATTACTAACAAAATGATAGATGACATGCCAATGCACATCTTCCATTACAATTTATTCCTCCTGTGCAACCTCTTCTAGTGCCTAGCACAAGGCAAGCACTAGTTACTGATTCGAACAATCTGGCACAAGAGTCAGAATGGTGCTTTCCTTACAATATGCCTCATAGTCATAATCATTACATCAATTTCCTATGCACGTAGGCCTACATGATTCATGTTTCTTCTAACTGTGAACCTTCCACAAGCGCAAGCTAGCCTGAGAGTCGAGAAAATAAGAATCTCCTCTTGAGGCCAACCTTATATTCTTTGGCATCGAGGAATTTTTAGAATCAATCAAGCTAAGGACAGTCCCGATAGACCGCGTGCCCAAGTTGTTGATAACATGAGGTATAAGAAAATAAATTTGGACTCAAGCATAAAACCTTCGTTCCTGCCACACATGTCGATCTTCAAAAGCAAAGAGATGCAGCCAAGGATTCTAACAAAGCAAAGGCACATAAGTTCCTACATGTGAGGCTTCACATAATGCTCCTTCTAAAGTAGCATGCACCCCTCCTTTGGTAGGTCAATCCTCTACGCTAGCTAGGGCTCCTACCTCTGCACAACAACCAAGGAAAGATGTTGTTATGCCCCAAATGCACAAATAAATGGGCCTTCCATTTAACATTTTGGATCAAATGAAGAAGAAAAATGTGAATGTCACAATGTGGGATGCCCTAGCCATTCAATCTCAACGCAACTTGTTGCATGAAGCTTTGGCCCATCTCCCACACACCGATCCATCTATCCAAAACCATGTGATGTTGTCAATATTTGTCAAGAAAAGGAGAAGAAATTAAGTAAGGTTGTCAAAACCCCACCTTTCTATATATCCTTGATCATAGGTAAACACCTTGTGCACAATTGTATGATTGACTCAGCACTAGCACTTTTGTCATGCCTAAGAAAATTGTTGATGTCCTAGGCCTTAAGTACACCCCTTTTTCCAAAGGAGTCTTGCAGCTTGATGGCTCAACTGTTACCACTTTAGGATTCATCAAGGGTCTTGAGTTAACCCTCCATGCATGTCCAAGCCTCACTATAACTCAAGATGTGTCAATCATTGACCTACCCCTTTGTTTTCCTTTTGTTTATCAAGGGATTTTACTTGCTAAAGTGGGTGGTTACTTGTCTTCTGATTGGTCTCATATGTTATTAAGAACAGGGGTATGGTGACAAGATTCATTTCATTCCTCATCATTTAATCACAAAGAATGTAAAAACCAGGAAGTGTCCATGACTATCTGCAAAAGGGGCTAAAAAAAACAATGATCTTACAATTCTTTGATCTAAAATTGAAAATGCATGAAAGGAAATTAAATAATCAAGCTATCTTGAGATAAAAAATTGAAAGTAAATATAATCTAAAAAATTAAAATAAATAGCTGAAAGCAAATATGATCTATTAAAAAATGAATAACTAAAAACAAATAAATAACAGTAAATAAATAAAAGTGAAGATTCACAAACAAATTAAAATAAAACACACAACGCGTATTTAAACAAACAAAAAAAAAACAAAAAATATCTATTCTAAAAAAATAATAAATCATCCTCCTCCTTGGGTAAGAGTGGGCCCTTGCTCTTCCCTTAGATTTGGGTCAAGAAAATTAAAAAGAAATTACTGCCAAAATGCTTGAACTATGGATTTTATTGATGAGAAATGATGTTACAAAATCATCCATCTACCACCATTACATTGAGTGCCTTGGAGAGATATTTATAACTCATCCCTTGGTCAATACTCCAAGATTATAGAACTACCTACCTATAATCTTGGGCAATACTTGACTACATCTTCCACTTTATAATGAGATAAATGTGGAAGGAATTTTATTCAAACACTACAACTTCATATTTAACTACTTCTTCTTCTTCTTGACAAGGAGACAAATAGGAAGAGATTTATTCAACTACTTCTTCTTCCTCTTGAAAAAGAGACAAATATGGAAGAGATCTAATCAAACACTACAACTCTATATTGTATTGCTTATTCTTCCACTTGACAATGATGAGACAAATATGGAAGAGATTTAATCAAACACTACAACTCTAGATTAAAATACCTCTTCCTCTTGCACTTGACTACTTCCACATGAAAAGGAGATAAATGTGGAAGAGAATTAATCAAATATTACAACTCTATATTGAACCATCTCTTCCATGTGCACTTAACTATTTATTTTCATTTGCCAAGTTTTCTCTTGCATGATTGAATCTTTCAACATGACAGTTGTCCCACCATATTCTCATCCCTAATTTTCTGATCATTACTGTGAATTTATTTAGAAGAATATCTTCAAACATTTTCTAGGTTTGGTTCTACTTGTAATATTTCCAAAACATCTTTAAATTCTCATTTTCATTGAGAAATGAGGGAGAAATCACAATTTTATTGAACATGTGTTTTTTTGTCTTATTTACTTTTCTCCAACCTTATTCTGCTGAAACTTAAAATGAAGATATCTCCTCAATTATTTTTGTTGTGTAAAAATAGAGAGATTTTTTTCCTCCTAACAATAAGAGGAACAAAAACCTCTCTCGATTCTCATTTGGAGATCTTCAACTTTGGTTAGAGTGAATCTGATGTTGCATGTGTGAGTCCTACACTTGAAAACCTGCTACTTCAAATGATGATATCTTCAAAACTATTATTGTTGTGTAAAAAAGGAGAGAGGTTTTCCTCCAAACAATAAGAGGAACAAAAATATCTCTCAGATTCCCATTTGGAGTTCTGAAATTTTAGTTAGAGTGACTCTTCTGCTGGTTTTGCTAGTACTGCACTTAAAAACCTTCTTCTTAAAATATTGATATCTTCAAAACTATTATTGTTGTATAAAAATGGAGAGAATTTTTTCCTCTAAAAATAGAAGGAATAAAAACCTCTCTCAGATTCCCATTTGGAGTTATGCAATTTTAGTTAGAGTGACTCTTATCTTTGGTTTTGCTAGTACTGCGCTTGAAAACCTTCTTCTTCAAATGTTGATATCTTCAAAACTATTATTGCTATATAAAAATGGAGAGATTTTTTTCCTCCTAATAATAAGAGGAACAAAAACCTCTCTCAAATTCCCATTTGAAAATTTGCAATATTATTTATAACAAGTTTTGTGCTCATTTTGTGAGTCCTATATTAATGCAAAGGCGAGTCTTGTGCTAACACACCAATTAGAGTCCTGCATCGCATGCTAATTAGAGTCCCGTACCAACACACCAATTAGATTCATGTCCCAACACGCCAATTAGAGTCCTACACTCGAGTCCTGCATCGGTGCACTAATTGAGTCTTGTGCTCTTTACTTTATGAATGTTGCAATCTTTGTGAGTCATGTGCTCTTAGCCATGTGAGTATTACACTTGTTGTAATACATTCAAGAAATCAAATGACCTACTCATACACAATATTGTATTCCAACTTACAAGAAATATTAGGAAATGAAAACATTCAGATTGCAATGGACATTTCAAAGATAGATCAAATATATTATACATTTAATCTTAAATAAGCTATATAGTTCTTAAGACTACATCTAAATCCACTTTATAAGAGAAAGAATAATGTTATTCGGTCAATGGATGAGACTTAATTTGGTCTCATCATATGGTACCTAGTTTATCATACAAGATAAGCCAATGTTTTCCTATCATGTTGAGTCATATGACCCATCCCCTCTCCAAGCTAATTGCCTAATCCAAGAAGAGAAAGTTTCAGTTTCTAAAGAGCAGTTTGTTCCTCCTCCTTAACCTAAATTAGTGTTAGATGAGTGGGTGGGTAGGCACCGTGAATTCAATCCATATCTGAATAGCTTGAAGCTTTTAAACTGGTCTTGCACTTACGCATCCTTGAAGAAGAAGTTTTTTTGTCACGCACGCTCAAGAAAAATAAAGAAAATATTGGTTTGTGGAAGTTGTACTTTGATAGTTCCCGAAGCAGAAATGACGTGGGCACAGGTGTTGTTCTCATTTCTCCCAAGGATGATAAATTCTTCTTTGTGCATAGGTTGCAGTTCACATGCTCCAACAATGTAGCAGAATATGAAGCATTGGTGCATGGTCTTCTTATTCTGAGAAAAAAGGAATTAAGGCACTACAGATCTTTGGGGACACATAATTGGTTATCCACTAGGTCACAAACAAATGCACAACAAAGAATAAGATTCTCAAAGCTTATAAACACAGAGTTTGGGACCTCCTTGAGAGCTTTGATGCTCTAAATTTGCAGGTGGTGCCAAGGAAGATAAACAAAGAAACTGATCGGATGATCATGCTTGGTTCACGCTTTTATCTTGCGGGGAATTTTTCAAGGAAATGTGCATCATGTTAAGATGGTAATTAGACCATCCATTCTAGAAAACAACACCAGTTGGAAAGTGTTTGACAGTGATGCACAAATTGTCTAGTTCATTCAGAATGAAGTTGAGTTCTCTTCAAGCATGCAAGTTGACTTGCATGACAACTATGGTGACCAAGTGATCCAACTAAAGACAAATAAGTTGCCTAAAGGGTTGGTTACCTTAGAGAAAATATTTAGCCTTGATGATGAGTTCAAGGGTGAAGAAAAGTATATGCGCATGATGTAAGAAGACTACCCCAGTCACTATTGTGCGCGGTAAGGAATTGTTGCTGAGTAAAGCTTGTGCGCATGATGAAAAGAAGGAATTCATCTCTCTATGCCAGAAACACAATGACATATTCTCATGGGAGTATGAGGACCTAAAAGGATTTGATCCAAGTGTTGCTCAACACTCCATTGACCTTGATCCTAACATCAAGCCCACCAAAAAAAATAGAGGGTCAATCCAAGGATAGATCCCCTCATGAGAAAAGAGTTATCTAAACTCATCGAGGTGAAAATAATATTTCCCATCAAATATTCTACCTAGTTCGCAAATCTTGTTCTAGTACGCAAGAAGAACGGTGAAATTAGACTCTGTGTTGATTTTAGATATTTGAATAAGGCATCCCTGAAGGATCATTCTCCTTTGCCTTCTATGGAGAAAATCCTGTAGACTGTGGCTAGCGTGCATAAATTTTCTATGCTGGATAGGTATTCTGGCTTCAATCAGATCCTGGTCAAGGAAGAGGATCAATTCAAAACAAAGTTCACAACCAAATCGGGAACATATGCATATCAAAAGATTCCCTTTGGTCATCAAATGCGGGCATAACCTTTTAGCATGCTATGTATATTACCTTCAAAGTTTATATTAATGAGTTCATCTTGGTTTACCTAGATGACATAACTATCTTCTCAAAATAGAGCGTGGATCACCTGATGCACCTAGAGAAAGTATTTGAGAGATGCAGAAGATTTGGTGTGTATCTTAACCCCAAGAAGTGCAATTTTGCAGTGGCACAAGGAAAGATTTTGGGCCATGTGGTCTTAAATGATGGCATCTCAATTGATCCTGAGCACGTTTTAGCTATCCTGGCTTTTTCCTTGCGATGCATAAGAAAGCCTTGCGAGTTCTTCCCACGAAAAATTAACTTTTTCTAGAGATTCATTCCTAACTTTGTGCCGCTAGTAAGGCCCATCACTTTCATGCTCAAAAAGGACACAAAATTCAAGTGGACAGTAGAAGGAAAGGAAAACTTCAACAAGATCAAGCAAGAAATTACTTGTTCGCCAACACTCATAAACCTGGATTACTCAAAGGATTTCATCATTTATGCTTATGGAGCTGATGTGAGTGTTGTTGTTGTCTTGACATAGGAAAATGAACAAGGACTAAACAAATGACTAGTGACTTTCTTTAGTCGGACATGCAAGAATTATGAATTGAAATACTATCACACGGAGAAACGGGTCTACGCTATCATATGCTCCTCAAAAACTCAAAAGCATGTTCGCCACAAACCCCATCAATGTGTTAGAGACTTCATCACGGGAGCTGAAATCAGCAAGAAGAGAGCACGATGGGTAACCAAAATCATGGAGTATAATGTGACTATCAAAGCCACAATGTCGGTAAGAGGTAGTGCGCTCTAGTAAAAACTTGTTGAGGACACACAGAATGAACCCGAGGCTTCATTATTTCTAGATGAACATATCCCATGCACAGAGCCTAAACAGAATGAAGCCCCACGGTGTACACACAAACTGGATGAAGGTCATGATTTCATTCCTTTTTGAGGGTGTGTACCCTCCTGGTTTGAGCAAAGCAAAGAGAAGACATCGAGGCTGTATTTTATTTCATATGCATCGATTAATGGTCTTCTCTTCAAAAGAAACATTGATGGTGTGCTACTAAGGTGTATTGACGGTGAACAAATTGAAAAAGTGTTAGCATAATTTCACGATGGATTCTATGGTGGAAACTTCTCTGCCAAGACTACAGACAATGAAAATTATAATGGCAGGATTCTTTTGGCCTACAATGTTATGGACCCGCAAAAGTGGATCATGAAATGAAAAGAATGTTCTTTCTTTGCATGAAAGAAGAAGTCTGTGGTAGTTCCCCTTTGGTGATCCAAGCGGATCAACCTTTTACGTAAAGGGATCTTGACTTCATAGGAATAATCAATCCTCCTTTGAGCGCCGAACATAAATAGGTGTTGAAAGCTACGGATTACTTCACCAGATGGACGAGAAGTTGTCATGCTCAAGGAATCAACCAAGTCAGTCATCCTTGAATTTCTTGAAGGTATTGTAACAAGGTTTGGCATCCCTCAAAAAATTATTTCAGATAATGCAAAAGCCTTCCTTGGTACTAAAATCACTGATTGGGCTCTTAGTCTTGGTATTTACTTGAAGACCTCCTCCAACTATTACCCTCAAGGAAATGGCTTGGTAGAGTCAACAAACAAGAACTTGATCAGAATCATGAAATAAACAATGAATATCAACCAAAAATAGTGGCATACAAAGTTTGTGTGCGCTGCTCTGGGAAGACATAATCACAATGAAGAAGGTAATAGGAACTTCACCTTATAAGCTTGTCTATGGAAAGGAGGCTACACTTCCTTTGATACTTGAGTTGAATTTGTTATCACTCACCCAACAACTGGAATTTGAAGGTGTAGACCAGAGAGAAATCGAATGGCAGAGTTGGTTGAACTTAAAGAATCAAGGAACTCTACCATGATCAAGCTAGAATAACATAAACAATCAACAAAGAAGTGGTTTGACAAAAAGGCTAGGCCTCAAGCTTTAAAATTTAGGAACTTGGTCCTAAAATGGGATGTTGATAGAGCCAAACCAAGGCATCATTCAAAGTTTGATGCACTTTGGAGTGGCCCATATATTATCAATTCTTACAATAAGGCTAACTCTTTCGATTTATCTCATCTTGATGGAGGTGCGCTATCAATCCCAACCAATGGGATCTATCTCAAACCCTTCTATTAATATTGTTACATCATTTTGTATATATTAAAGTAGTTTCAATTCCTCTAAGTGTGTTATACACACATTGTCGTGTTTGTACATTGTTTCCACTTGCTTCTTACACGTGTTCTTTTGTTTCTTATAGGATGTCAATCATCTTCCATCAATTTTAAGCAGTCTTGTAGGATTAAGAACAGAGTTTAGAACATGCTTCAAGTGACTCAGGGGTATTTCTTCAAAGTTGTAGATCAAAGGTTCATATACATGTTGAATCCATGCCCAATGGATGCTCCAGGCTACTGATATCCTTTATCTAGCAGAATATGACCCCAAAAGTTGCCAAATTGTTATACAAAATAACTTCCCTAGTTATTTGGAAAACTTACATTCCCATTTTGGCTCTGAGGTTCTACATTGCAAGTTACGCGCACCTCAATTGTTCCCTTGGCACATTTCCTTGGCTCATGTTCCTCGTGTGCCCTGTACACGCTCCTTTCTTGCGCTTAGCATATTTTCCTTCTCCTTTCTTCTATTCTATTCCATTTTCCCTCGTACCCAATCTCTGTGCATTCACCTTATTCCCAACAATTCATGCACCCTTTCGCACACCTTAGACTTACTCCCCAAAATTAGCTAAGTCTTTGGCTTCCTCATGCACTCCTTTCCTTCCTCTTGCACATTATCTTGTAATGATTGTGCCTCTTCCATATGTTCCTCCCACATGTATTCATTCCATTCCTCCCGGCACATCATTTTTACACGCCTCCTACTTTCTTCTTCCGCGCTTCTTTCCTTTGCACACTATCGCGCCTTCCCCCGTCCTAGTTCCTATGCCACAAGGAATTTCATACATTAAGTGAACCACACATAACCTACCAAAGCGATTTGAATCCTTGCAACCAAATAAGGTGTGACACATGGTAGAAGATGACAAAATAGCTAATGACGTGGGTTACACTCCAGATCACTCAAGTTCAAATTTCAGCGGGATTGGGTAGGTGAGAAGTTAGAAAATGTCTCTCATGCCATTAATACAGGATCTAATTACTCCAACCACCCGATTTGATTCAGATCTCACCCCTTTCCTTCTCCCACATGCCAAATAGACATGGAGAAGTGCATTTGATAGATTTGTAAGTGGATTTGTAGGCATTCATTGTTGGTTGTTGGTGGTTGATTTTTCAAATCATATTTTCCCTCATCCTTTTCCTCTCATCCATTCACCTATAAATGTAAGAGCTTGTCTCCTTATAGGTTGTTGGAAATTTTGGATCCTCTAGTGTTAACTAAGGATCTTGTATCTTTGTATTTTGAGTTGCAAGCCTTTAGATCTGGTCTTTGCATGTGGACATCGGCCTCATACACCATTGTAATAGATTATGCATATCTGGAAGCAATAAAATCATTGTTTTGTGGCTATTCTCTTCCTTAACATGTTTTTTTCTTCTTTCTTTCCTTTCCCTTATGTTGTGTGCTTGTTGTGCTACTCTCATGTCCTTTGCAGCTCCATTTTCTTATTGTGCCTCATGGAATCAATTATGTGACTACATTTTGGTTTGTGCTACATGTTCTAGCCTCTCTTCATGCATTCCCTTTCACTTCCACTCAAAACAGATCATGTTCATCCCACTTTTTTTGGTGCTATCGCCTTCCTTAGTTTAGTTTTCCATTTTCATGTTCTCCTTCTCTCCCTGTTCCCTTAACATCTTTATCTTAGGTTTGACTTTCAACATTAGGAGTAGCAATAACAATAGGAATAGGTAAAGGAACCGACCTTCTCTGGAGGTCAGTCTCAAGTACGCAAGGTCCCACAACTTAGAGATAGTCCCATTTTTTCCTCAACAACTCGAGTTCAACCCGATCGAGATGGGTGCAACTTTGAGCTCTAATAGGACCTTGCAGGCATAATTCCACATGGAGACTCATTCCCCAAAATCTATTTGGATCTGAAATAAAAAAGAGTTGAGTGATTGTAGTGTTGTGAACAGGGGAGGAGGATGTGGCCCGAGAGAGCCCATAAGGAACAAGTGTCTATTCAACCCTTGTTCCTGAAAACTCTTTTGGCCGAAATACAAAGGTAGAGAGAGAGAGAGAGAGAGAGTTACATGCGGATAATATGAAGTGTGAAAGAACTAAGCCCTCATGGCTGTTTACCCCAGTACCTTGAGTTCCCTGGATATCCACAATATCTAATTTGCAAAGGTATTATGATATAAAAATTATAAAGTGAAAATCAATATAGTGTGGACTATTAATCTTGTGCTCCACAAACCTCCTGGATCCGATTTCGAATATCTCGAGCTCCAAATGTCATATTTACAATTTTTTGGACTTTTTGGAAATGTGGGATCATTCTCCATCCAATGAAACTAAAAATTATAAGACAAAAAATTAGTTACTCTTGTATCTTTAAATAATTTGATGCATGATCTAGTGGGGATGATGAAAAATAGAGAAATAAGGTTGTTGAGCTAAGATTTGTAGAGAGAGAAGAAGAGATAGGGATTTCAAATGAATATTTAATGATTGAATAAGAGGGTGATCATAGAGCGTAGGATAGTTATAGAAAACTAGATCAAATGTATGCCTAAATAAGCTGAGGAGGAAGAAGACATTGTTGAATAATGAAGATCTAATACTTGAAAGAGTGAAGAATTATGTCTTTGAAGGAGAAAAAGGTATCAATTGAAGATCCAATGAATGATGATGGGGAGAATTGCATGCTAAAGAATTTACTGCAGTGATAGAGAGGATAAAGAGCTACCAAATGAAAATCTATTGCTTTGAATGAGAAGATCAATGACAAAGCCATCAATCAAGGAACTAGCTCAATGATTTTTTGAGGGCATAAATTTTCTTGAAGAGTGAATGCGAAAGGAAAAGAAGAGTGGTCATAATTTGTTTTGTGTGCAACAGAGAAACTATATGATCAAATTCATTATAATATTTATCTAGGTTTTTTTCTTAGATCACAAGGAGTTGTAGCCTCCTTGTAAGTAGTGGCTTACAAAAGATTAGTTGTTGATAATTAAATTTAGGGGTTGAAGCCTCCTTGTAAGTGGTATCTTACTAAAGATCGGTTGTCATTGTACCAGATTTGGGAGTTGTGGCTTCAAGACAAGTTGAAGCTTGTCAAACACTGAGCAGTGGCTTGGTAAAATTATTGGAGTTGTAGCTCTAGATTGAGTTGTATCTCAATCGTGAAATCATTGTAACTCTAAAGGATAATTTTCCAAGTTAGTGCATTGGTTTTAGTGGGTTTTGTCTGAGAAGGGTTTCCCACATTAAATTTTTTCTTCTCATGTGTATGTGTGTTTATTTCTCTCCCTATCTCTCATGATTGATAATGCATGCTTATGACAATCAATATTGTTTAACAGTAACAAATTTAAGAAGTGGAAATTGATTTTGAAAATTTTTATCAAATACAGATTCACCCCCTCTCGGTGCCTAAAATTCCTAACGAAAGAGTTGATGAAGCAAGATTGGATAAAGGGAACACCTAGAGATAAGATTCATCTTGTATGCTTTAAGTGCAACAAAAATGGTCACTTTACAAGACACTGTAATAAGAGGAATCTCATCTACAAGAGAAAGGATGAATTCAATATCACTCCTATAGAAACAACCAAGGAAGAATCAAAACTAGAAAATGAAGAGCCAAGTTCAATTAAGGTGAAAGATTGCATTGAAAAATTTAAGGAGGAAGTTAGACTAGTCAATACCATAAAGAAAAATCATCCATCAATCCTTATGAGAGGTATGTTTTCTCTAGTTAATAACAAGTCCATGTATGAAGGAAACCATATGTGTTTAATAAGAAAAACTTAGGAGATCATCATTCCTAGACAACCATCTAAAGGAATCACCAAGAAAATTTGCAAGAGAGAAAGGAAGGTGGAGTCATTGGACTCCTTTAAGGACTTCATGTTGTTCTAGTGCTCTCAAGAGCATGAAATGCATTCTCTAGGATTCTATAAGGTGGTACCACTTGAAGAAAGCATGATGAGAGTTCAAAAACATTTTATCATTTTTTATTTTCCAAACAAGTATTCTCCATGATGAGTATTAGAAAACAATTCAAGGTATGTCTTGTCAGCCCACCTAACAAGGTCTTTATACATGTTTTGAGTCAAAATGAAGTACTTGAAGGATCCACTTGTATATTCATGCAAGAAAGTATTCTCAATAGGTTTCAAAGGTTGTGTTTCCTTACCAAATGTTGTTGAACATGAATCATGTTTGAGTCTATTCCCCTAGGTTGTACAATGTTAATAGAGGACCTCAAGAGAATATAAGATGCCCCATGTTGTCAACAATGTCTTTGCCCTTGTCTAAACATCTAAATCTTGAAAGGAACAAACTATCTCTTCACAATAAAAGTTTCACTATGATGTATAGTCAAGAGGTCACAATCAAAGGTCATAAGGTCTTCCATGCTATAAGATAATAATTGAATGATGTTCATTTCACTATTCCTAGCATAAAGTCATAAATGGTGTAAAGTTTAGAGAATCTCCAAGGTTATAACAAGTTATAGTTGAGTCTAAATTTTGTATCCAAGAAAAAGCAAAGTGTTATTGTAGCCTTCAAGATGAATGGTCCATTATATTGTGAATAGTAGTCCTGGTAGCCACTAAACTCTCAAACAATAAATTCGTCCTATGATTTCTATGAGGCTCCTATCATGAGTAATAATTAGACCATGAAGTTTCTCAAAGGTTGTCAAATATTTCAATCTGTCACAATTTGTCTAAAGCTTCTTAAAGTATATAAAAAGAGTGTCCATGGTTGTCAAAACTATAAAATTGTCAAGTGCTCATGGTCTCAAGTCTCTCCAAGGTACATTCCATCAAGAAACATGACCAAGGAAGTGAATTAAGATTGAAGACTCAGTCAAGAGTTGAAGACTAGGTTCATCAAGAAACTTGATAAAGAAAACAAATCATAGCACCCACCTAAGACCAAGAATCTAAGGAACGGTTGAAGAGATACCAGAGAGACAAATCAAAGGTCAACTAAGCACAAATACCACCGAGGTTAACACATGGGTTGCAATATATTTTCAATACCTTATATCGTGAAGAACAAGGCTAGCTATCCCGAGTAGATCAAAGAAGATCTCAAGTTTCTTAAAAATATCTAATGATCAACATTTGATCTAGACACTTCATGAGATTATACTTTATGAGAAAACCCAATCCACTAGTAAAGAATGAAGCAAATGTCATGAAAGGCTTAGCAAATGCTCTGAGATGATCAATGAGTATTAATGAAAAATTTGAATTTGGTCAAGAAATCACACACAAGAAGTGAACTTGTCAAAATATATAATGCTTTGAGAAGGAAGAAGAATTGACAAGTTGGTTAAGGTTGCATCAGATTACAAATGGTTGAGACAATACATTAGGGTTCATGGATAAGGTCTATTACATTACACAATCTACAAAGTCCTGGTAAAAGTATACACTAAAATTATGCGTCATAGTTCCTACAATACAATAAGACATTGTATACGTGTTAATCAACTTGGATAGCCTTTGATGTGAAGGGTATTTGGTGAGTTATGAAAAAATTGATGTATGGTTGAGTGAGAAAAGAAATTAATCTAGGCTCTTGTAGGGAAGAAACTTTGATACCTACGAGCCACACATTTTAAGAAAGGATCAAACTTGAAATATGGAATGTTTTCTACCTAATGGTAAGACATTAAGGTGAGCTACAAGCTAGTAATAATCATTGATGGTTATATTAGATGATAAGGAACCTTACTCTGCTTTTAGCATTCTTAAGGGTCTTAGACTATTCTAATGACATGAAATGAATGAAGAGATTTTTTTGTAGAAAATTAGTGAGTTTTGTGGAACTATTTAGTTATATTAGACCAAGTAAATATTCTTCTAAGCTCCATGAGACATATTCTTTAGACATTAGAATAAAGCGGAGAAACCTGTAATATTGTTTTTCACTATTATATGAAGGTGATACCTAAATTATTTCAAGCTTGATGATCATGTACATGTGTAATAATAACCTAGAAGGGAGGAAGAATATGGCACAGTCATCCATGAGAAGTTCTAAACGTTGACAGTGAGTATAAAGTGTTTTTTTACTCTTTTAACCTTCACATGCTTCTAATAAACCTTGCTAGTGTTTAGTTCATTTATGGTGGTTGAGGTGAATATCTCGTATATAAAAGTTTGATACTTAGTTATGAGAATTCCATATTTACTAGGAATATGTGGAAGGTGGATTAAAATCAGGAGGAATCAATAATTTCAAGATACGTGTGACAATAATCACCCAAATTAGTAACAATGTTACCTAGGATTTTGGGCAAATTTGAATTTGGAGCCTTGAGACTTGAAATTTCAATTTAAAATTTGGAATATATCATGGTAAAAGACCCTTTGAGAGGAATATGGAGAAATTTTGAGAAAAAAATGGTTAGAATTGGATTTAATCATGACAGTCTAGAGGAGGATTTACATGCACAGTGAGAGACCTAATGTAGAAGGCCACTTTTCAAAGGAAGTATGCTTTAAAATTAGGATCCAAACTTGAAACTTTAGGGGTGGAGATAACCCTGAAATGGGATTCCAAAATTATCAGAGTGTGATTTTAATTCTAGTACATGAGAAGTTGTGCATAATAGTGTCTTGAGACAGGGCTAGTAGGCCTAGAGAGGACTAGAGAGAGAAAAGAGTGATTCCAAGAGTTAGAAAAGGACCTGGTTCCTAAAATTTCACACACACCTCGGTGATGATTAAGGGCACCTATTGAAGGTTTCACCTTGTTATGATTAGATCTATAAGTCCTCAACCATGAACATGTCAAAAACCATGGCCTTAAGAACACTAGCAGGGCAACTTTGACAAAGAAGGTAAAGTTTGATGAATTGATTCCTCTTGAGTTCATTTTTAATTGATCTAATAGTGGTTTGAAGTTATAGACAAGGTATAATCATTGAGATGTGTCAAGAAGACCAAAGGATTCAAAATTTGCTTCATTTGGGCTAAAAGATTGAGGAAAGAGAAGAAGGTATGAGGTTAGGAGTCATTGTTGCCTCTTCGATTAGGGATCGTTGTGAAGGTGTCATCAACAAAGGTATGATATTGATAGAACAGAGCATGGTGAAATGATAGAAAGCATGAGGAATCATGGATGAGATAGCGGTCTAGTCAAGATTGGTGGTTTTTGATCCAACAAGTGAGTTGTGGCTAAATATCACTAAGAACGCTATATAAACAGCCTCGTAACCTAGACATATATTGAAATTCATCTCTTAATGTGATTATCACAGTTCATACCTTATATCTTGGGTTCTCATGTAGATGGAGATGGATTTTATCTAGGGGGCCTTAGGAGAACATAACATGTGATAATTTTGTTTCTAGAAGCTATCAAAACTCAGTCAAAATGCACTGAAAATATGCTACAGGGATTCCTATATCAGTTTAAGGCCAAGATGAATATAATGAGAAACTAAGAAGTTATGCAAGGTAAGGTGGTAAATCATGCTAAGTTCCTTCAAAGGAAGTTGCTAAAGTCCAGTGGACCTTGGTATAGTCTAAAATGTATCATCTCAAAGCTTGCACAAGTGCTAAACACTAAGAAAACAGAGCATGAAGGAAAAATATGTTGATTTGGCAATGATGTCTTGAAAGAACAAGTCTAGAAGGTGGTTTAGAGCCAAGATGAAGACAAGTAAAAGGAATACACTCTCAAGGGGATTTGTTTGAATGCCCAAGGTAGGTCCATGAATCCCATTTGTTGTTGGTTGGAGTCAAGAAGAAAGAATACAATCCTAGGGGGAGCTTGTGAACAAGTAAGTCTACCTACACTCATTGTTGTCTTTGGTTGTCATTGTTTTCATGTCAAGTAGTCAAGTTACCTTTTTCATATATGTCAAGGGGAGGAGTGAACCAAGAAAGAGGGCTTGTAGGTGTAGGTATTGTTGGTGGTAGTTGTCATCAATGACAAAGGGGAAAATTGTTGGATGTCATAGTAATGTGTTGTCATTGATGTCAAGTGTCTAGTGATGTCATAGGATGTCCAAAGGGTTCAGGTGTCTTCCCAAGTTTTCCGGTGTCAAGTCATGATGTTATGGATTCAGGCATGGTCTAGGTGCATGGTCAAGCAAGCAAGTTGTGTGAATGTGTCCTCCCAAGGTTGTATGAAGATTTCATAAGGTCAAATGTGGTCCATGAGATGTGTTTGAGGTGGTATTGAGTCTGTAACAAGCCCACATGGTAAATTCATGAAGAATCAGGTAGTTCCAGGCTTAATCCTAGTCCCGTGTCAAACAGTTAACAAGGAAACATGAGAAATGGGTTGCGGAAAAGCATGGAAAGCATGGTTAAAGTAGTATGATATGGTATAACATCCATAGGAGGAGTATTAGGTCAAGAATCAGGCTTATAGGGCATGAAGTTGATCATTCTAAGGTTTTTTAGTGAAGACAAGCCTAGTAGACAAGTGAGGATGATGAGCCAAGGTATGATGATGCAAACCAAACATTAAGTGAGGATGATGAGCCTAGTAGACATCTTTTGGAAGTGGGTGATTCCTACAAGTAAGTGCTTGTAAAACTATCAAGTTTGTGTTTGGCCTTATATTGGAGTGGGTGCTTCAAAATTGGAGTGGGTGCTTCAAGTTGAGTGGGTGCTCAACATATGGTGAAATCATTGTAACTTTATAGGACAATTGTCCAAGCTAGTTCTCTAGTTTCAGTGGGTTTTTTTCCTTAATGGGTTTCCCACATTAAATATTGTCTCCCTATGTGTGTATGTGTGTTTTTTCTCTCCTTTCTCATGGTTGAATATCCATGCTTCATCATGGTTAAGATAGTTTAATTTTAGATAATTAAAGAACTGTAAATTACTTCAAAATTTTGAATGAACACTGATTCACCCACCCTCTCAGTGCCTATAATTCTTAACACAAAAAACAATTAAAGAATATCTATAATAGAATGGTAAACCTAAGGTAGTATCTTAATATATCCATAAATTCATTTCCGAAAGTTAGAAGGATGATCAATATATTTATCGAAACACTAAACCCTTGAGTTTTAACTTGTTTGAGAAGGTTTTAATAATCTGCTTTATTTCTTGGTTGCCTCGAGATGTTCCCCATCAAGTGAAATTGGTGCCTTCAAGGTATCCAATTTTTACATTAGCGATCGATGGCGTCCTTGGACTCATGATTTGTCGATTTAGTAATAAAATTCGGAAGAGTATAAAATTGATGCTCCAATGTCTTGAAATTCATGACATAGAATAAAACCATGTGAGAGAGACCAAAAGAGGAAAGAAGTGAATATCCATGTCTTGTTAAATCTAAATTTTCTAGCATGTCCAAATATTTCCTATCCTCATGCTTGATGAAGGTAACACCCATCACCATAGTGTCCCTCTTGTCAATATTTATTTTGAGCATATTGTCATAAAGATAGCAATTATTTTAAAATTTGTCTGTGGGTAGTTTCAAATATTGTGATATTTAGAACCTAGAATGGCTTTAATGGAATCCAATACCTTCCCATATTGGGCTACGAAAACAATTTTAGCCTAGTTTCCATGATGACTTCATGAAAATCCATATCTCTATGTTTTTTGCATAAATAAAATCACGGATACAAAAAGGCGGTCATTGAAAGTTAGGAAAAACTTAAAACTATGAGTGTGCATCAAATATTGTAGAGAAAAATGGAAAAATAACAGGATATGTCCATATTTATAAACCAACGAGGACACGTAATGAAATTTGATTGGGTACACATATTGCGATTGGGTATATATGGATCCATTCAATCATAATGCATAGGACCATTACATGTTTATCATGCCAACCTAGCTACATTTGCAATTGTTTTGTTACATGTGCACCTGAATGGTTGCATTCATGGGTAGTCAGTTGTAGTTACATCATCCATCCATGTGTCTAGGCTGGTTGAAGTGCATACGGCCTTCTGTATTGCAAATGACTAGTTGTAGCACATATAGTCGTATGTGTGACCGTATAGACATTCATCTCTATAGTATCACAAGTTCGCTACCATTTCATGGTTCACAATTTTGAGTCACATGCCTCTTTATACGGATTTTACTACTATTCTCCATGAATTTGAAACACATTTTCACATATTTATTAAAAAAATATGAGGATGATTTTGGTAAGGGATCTTTAAATATTTCTTGACTACACTATGTGTTGTAGGCTTCATCATGGAGCATGCCAACACCAAGCACAATAATGATTCTACAAAACAAACTTCAAGAGAAGACAAATTATCGTCTACAAACTTAGGTATCTTATCCTTTAATCATGTAATTTCATTTCATACTTAAAAGGGGGCAAATGTAGACACTCAAATTTGGCAATTCACTTGTTTACATTATGAGTTTTGATAATGCACTCTTGCTAAGATAAATACAACATTCTTGTTCCCACTTAGCATATTCTGAGGTCTCTTATTTAGCTTGTTTATCCTTGCATAATGACATGTCATAAAATTTTGAGATTTAAATGCATAAAATCCATAAACAAACAACAATTGCAAAGTTCCAAACTTCAGATTGCATGTTTTCCTTCCTTGGTCAAGGTTGTATAGTTTTGTCAGGATATTATATTCGCTCTTGTCGACTTGTACAGCCTTAGACCAACATGTCCTCCAATTTTTCTTTCAAATTCATATCCTTTTTGGGTCTTATAATCCCTCTAGGTCATAATTTCTTAGATAAATCATCTATGAACCCTATATAAGAGTAAACACTACCTCATTTACTAACCTAGAAATCATATGGCACTATATTGATACACTTACTTCCAAAACTTGCAAAAGGCACCGGGCTCCCTAAATTTCACAATAGCACACCTACAAAGTGATTAAAGCAAAAATCTCTACAAGTTTAAATTTTGTTACAAGATCAAGACGTCAATCTCTCTCTTCTACAAGCACTCAAACATCCCTTTCACAAGTATCCTAGTAAGAGCCAACTTAACTCAAGCATTGTCAAAGGTGGTTTCTAGCTCTAGTTGCATTAATTTAGATATCACATGCTAGGTGGAGAAGGATGTGTGGTTTGATGCCTCTTAACAATAGTGCTAATGTCGATGATGCACACGGGCCTCCATAACCCACCGATTATTATTTTTTGAGGGCTTCCCATCCACCGTTATGGTTTTAGACCACATTCATAGTATTCGAGAGAGCTTTGTAATATGATTGACAACTCAAGGTTGACAATGAAAGATAGTTCTAGGAAATTGGCTGATGTAGTCACAATAAGGACCATCAACCACCTTCAACCAAATGAGTGAGTCACCAATTCAAAATTCATCTTTCATAGTTTGGTATATGCTTGACAATCACATCTCAAGGCTTCTCCTAAACTTGCAATCTAATTTAGATGTTCAAGGACCTTAGAAAAGGATAGAATCACCCTTACCATAGTTTAACAAAGGTTGGTTAAGACCTTGAATTGGATAGAAGTCCTTAGATCTTACTGATTTTAATCATTCCTCTCACTTTTGGCAACTTAGGTTTCTTGAGACAATGTGATTAGAAAATGTATGGCTTAGAATGGTCTACAAATCGCATATCCTAATTCAATATTGTTATGAATACCTTTTTGGGAATTTGAGATGTATGCAAATCAATTAGCCTCAATTCTCTATGCTTATAGCTCTTCCTTTATTGTCTTCTCCTCTAGACATCTACTCCTTACTAGGTTTGTTTCAATGCATCTGCAACCATTTAAGGATTATAACAACCATTCAAGGCTTCTTATTATCTATGTGACATTGTAAAAATTCCCTCAATGCATTTTTGATAACCTAGCACAAAGTTAAATGTAATATTTACCTTGGGAGGTCAATCCTCTGTCTTGCAAACTGTCTCGGTTTAGCTACACTCTCTCTGTCCCGATCACTATAGATGCTTCCTTTATTTGTATGCCCCTTCAAGACCATTTCAAGGATGCCCACCTTCCTTTTGACCCTTTGAAACTGTGCATGGGGTTTGAAAGGATCCTCAAACTTCAACTAATCATTTTCTTGCTAAAATTGCTAATCTCTTTGTCTACCCCATTCTGTGACAACACACTATCACAAAATTTTCTCTCCCTCGATGATGAATCAACTCAATTCTTTTTGTTACTCCTTTCCGATTCTATCACCATCAAATCTTTGAATTTTCAAGATTTTTGTCCGAGATGAATCTTGAGATAGGGAGTTTTATCTCTTCGATGCCCTAATTTTGGGTTTAGTTGGTATGTCGACCGAGAGTTAGATAATTTCAAATTCATCACTTTTCTTTCATTCTTGATCAAATATTTGATGTTTGCATGGTTACTCACCCTTGTTAGAAGGTTCTAAAAATCTCTACTCTCCTTAAATAATTATCCAAATCCCCGCATGCTTGAGTCTCCAACAAATTTACACTATCCTCTCGTAACCATAGAACCTCACCCTCTCTCATTCAACTATACAATAAGATTACATCATCATTGATCTTTTCACCCTTGTATTCCACAACTACATACATGCAATTAAAGGATACCACCATCAAATACACAGTACCATCAAATGCATAGATTACACTCATGAAAACTCAAAATACAACATTTATAGAAATACAACCATGAATTCTTGTATCAAAAACCTATTTCTTGCAAGTCACGTGCTTGGAGCTCTCTAATACACCTTCTCCTTGATTGATCAATGAATATGAAATAGTTACAAAGTCTCCTTTATACCTTTTGCTCGAATGGTTTTGCATAAGCTGTTTTTCTAGGTTATATGACCAAGTCACATTTTGAGACTTCATACAAGAAAAAGGCCTAAATGGCAACTTGGGACTAATATGACCAACCTTGTATCTTAGGGAGCTCTCAAAGCCTTAAAATGCCCCAAATTACATGTTCAAGACTTACTTACATGCTAAGACCACTAGATAGACCCCTACATACTATGAACAAGCCAAAAATGGCTTTGGAAATATTCAAATTTTCAATAAGCTAAAAATGGAGGGAAAACCTCCAACTCAAAAATGTGAATCTCTAAAGCCAAAAAGATACCAAAATTGACTCAAATACACCACTAAAAACCCTAGCAAACCAATAATTGTCTAACACATACCTATACTATCTCTATGCTAGCCCTGGAGTAATAATGCCCCTACATCACCGATGTGCAGTGTTAAAAAGTTACATAACCAAAAACCAAGTAGGTCCAACACTATACAATATGGTCAAGACCGTATAAATAGTCTTGATAGATTTGTACATTCTGCCTAGGTTAGTTTCCAATTACAGTCTACGGAACAAAGCATCATTACATTTAGATCTTCTTTTTCCAGCAATGCATCCTCCCATAAACTCCTAGAATCATTTGTAATCGAGTAACTACACTCATTACTTTTTGTTTTTAACTTTGTATCTTATTTATCATACCAGTTACAAGTATAAAAGCATTCTTCTAATTTTGGTAATTAATGTTAGAGGTTAATTAGTTAGAATAATCACATCTTCCTAACCCTTGCATCCTTTAGTGTATTAAGTCACTAAAAAGAATTGGGTTTCATATTAAATATAATTAGGGTGTAAACATCTTATATGTAGAGGATTGAGATTTAGTGAAAAAATGTTGTTGTCACTTCTACTTTGCTAGTTCAACATGTTATTTTGTTGATTCTTCCACTTTAATGGCACTAGAAGATATCATAATAGAAGAGGTAGATGATGTGGTCACTATAGAGAATGGATGAATTAAAGAATATAAAATAGTATGCATTTGAACAGATATTTTCTCCACGGGATGACCCATAGGAGGTGTAATGTTTATTGGTTTCCCTTTTTGACCAATGAGATGACCCCTTGGCAGTTGCCTTGGAACACTTGGCATTGATGATCTTGGGATTGAGAATATAGGCAATAATAATCTTGGTATAGAAAAATTGGGAAAAAATAGATGGTTGGAACTATGTGAAGAGATGGAAAAGGTGGTAGTGACATGGAAATATTTAGAAATTTTTATTTCAATATCCCCATGAAGGAGATGGGTTGTGTGGTAGCTTCTATTGGTCATGTCATGGGTGTTGACATGATAGTTAGTGGTGGTGACAACATAGTGGAATAAGGAACAATAGAATAAACTTGGGGAGAGGAGGAATAAATGGTATATTTTGTCATGGTGGAGCAAATGGTAGAAATGATAGGAGGTGGAGAAACCACCATATATGATGACAAACTAGAACTCACATCCAAATTTGCACTTACAACTGAAAAAAGGCGCATTAGCTTTTACCATAGTTGAGCTTCTAATCATGGTTAACACAATTGATTGAATTGGAGGAGGAAGTGAGCCACTAAACTCTAAATTTTTTATGCTATGTCAACTTGTGGAGACTTTCCTTTCCCTTTTTCGAAACAACCATCCTTCCCCATAGCTTGTTCCCGTAGTAGGAAGAATTTGATATGATGATAGTGATGTCATTTGGGATCTAGATATGGATTGACTTCTCTGAATGAAGGAAGAAGCCTCTCTTATTACTTGAGTTGACCTTGTCACGTTGGGGAAGGAGGGAAAATTGTAGAATAATTCTTTGCAAATCCATTTTTGTTGTATCGGTAAACTATGAGAAATTTTCATTGGTGGATTAATCTATGGAGGAAGTCATGTTGCTTTAGGCTTAGCTATGACTTCCTCCATAAATTCAGGATTCATATGATATTTTTCTAACTCCATCCTTAAATGATGATAGGGGTCAAGATAATTCTTTATCATCTTATTTATATGAGCTTTCACATAACCATGAGGATCCCACCTCATATAAATATCATCCTGAAGATTGGCATAAGCCTTGTGTTGCTTGGAAAAGGCTTGAAGAGATGGATAAGTGTTAAAATTGTAGTTTCCAATAGAACAAATAATATATGGCTAAGGATTTTGATTAACTCCTTTGCACCAACAACCTATCTCATGCTCGAATTGACGGGACACCTCAATGGTTGTTTGTCTTTCTAGCACATGTTTAGGTAGTTGGTAAGGAGGTGTCAAAGCACGTCCAATTCTTATCATGGTGTACCTATGATAGTATTAATAGGATCTCACTATTTTAATAGACTCTCAATTATAGAAGTATCCTAGGTCTTACCCTTCTATAGATGGTGTGATACACATTAGGAAAGAAAATGTCACAAATATCCACAATGATTGGGCCATGATTGTGGTTGTACAATTTAGAAAAAACAACGTGAATGGAGGCATCAGTGATGGGTAGCTAGTTAGACAATTGTGGATCAAAGGATAGGCAAGCACAAAACAATTCCACCTAGTAAGATAACATGTTAAAATTATTTCTTGTAGCTGTCATATCCCATCATAATTTAAAGTTGAATTCTAGAAGTCCACCAAATTTAGGGTTTTTTCCTTTCACGATCATGCTCAACGGTGGAACCCAGGGTTGATTTACATGATCATCTTTATCTGATATATACAGTCTATTCAATAAAATCAAGGCCACCCTTATTCCCTTCCTAAATGGGGCGATAGGTATATTCAACTTTGACTTTTGTTTTACCTTTGATTCATAAATAGCCCATGACTTTAATTCATCCATAATATCCTCAGCCCCCATGAATTCCATCACAGTACCTTGGTTATATGATATGTCCGACATGGGTATTTTATACATGATATTAAAAACATGACCAGTAGCTATAGCAATATGCTTACATGCAGCATTGGAAATGATTTTTTCATCTTAGAGGGTGCAGGATGTGAATACATCCTCAAATAAGTCATCACAAGGGAAACCATCTGGGTTAGATACAATATCATGGATCCCAAAGTCTCTAATAGCTTGCAGATCATCATAATAGTCCTCATCGACCTGTGTGAGATTTTTTCCTTTGAATTATTCATCATAGTTGCGTACCTCCCAAAAAAAATTGGCTCCAATTTGTTTTATGAGATGGTAGAGCCTTGGTAAAGAGAGTTTCATTGATCTCTTGTGCCTATGATGAGGATGGAGAGGAAGCCTCTCCTTTGGGTGCCAATGCCATTTTTTCTATGTTTTCTCCTCTAATCCTTCAACAAATTCACAAAAACTTGTTTACGCTTGAACTTGGCTTCATTTTTCCTACTAAAACATTACGAAACCCGGTATCTTCTCTCAACGATAGCTTTATGAAAATGGAGGCTCAATATGGCCTTTTGCAAATGAGATGCGACTATAAATAGACTATTTTTAAAACTTGATGCGAGTTAATTGTAATTGTCTCAAGGATTATCTAGTTATAACCAGTCTGTGCGCCATCAAGCTTATTAATGATAAAGTGAAATTCATGGATTTTAAATTAAATGACTCCATCAGCCTTCACATATGAATGACACTTTTCCACCATCGGTGTAAGCGTTCTACATGAACATTCAAAATCTTGGTCTGTGTGTCATCCTTCCAACCATGCGTAGAATCGATGTTCGATACTTGTCTTTAATGGCAACTTCAATTCCTCGAGCTAAAAACCATTCTGTACTATCTACATAAATTTGATGAATAACACTTGGCCACCGTTGGCGTAAGCCCTTTGCGTCGAAATTAAAATTTTGAGCATACTTTGCATATATCTCTATTTGACACGCGTACTGGAAGCAAATGGGTGCCTTGTTGGTCTGCTAATATAAATCTTTTGATTATAATATTTAACGTTCTCTTCACCATACAAAGTCAAAGCATATGAACATATTTGTGTGTTTCTTTTAGTTGGATTTAGTTTAAAGACTCAAATATTTTGCTAAACTATCATAATCATCCCTGCACACCAAAGAACTTAAAATATACCCATGAAAGCATATATTTTATTGATAAATCAAGACATACCCGTACATAGACAAAGTATGACTTTATACACTTCCTTAGCATGCAAACTTTGGAATAATGTTCACTGTGTATCTTGTAGATTTGTTTTGAGAGTCTTTGAAGAATTATTTGAGTTTTCTATTTTAGATTTCAATTGATTTAACATCCAGCTTTCTTAAGAGTTCTTTCTCAAAGTTTAAGTAGGGTTGTGTTATGGTCATAACATGCTTATAGTAGAAAGTGAAAGCATATCGTAGTAAAACAAATTTGAAATGTTTTTCAACATGTATTTGCAGTAGCCTTTTTCATTTCAACATGTTCATTTACCCTAACATTTTTGTTATAGTAGCATGTGGATGTAACGACCTAACACATTGTTTCTAGTTATATTTCTGCCGTGAACATTCCACAAGGCACTTATGTTATTATCAATCAACTTTTAGTTTTTCAACTACATTCAAATAAAGACAAAAAAATGGAATGCATCATACTTGATTGAATTTTCTATCTAAACTATATAGTTGTTTTATGCACCCAATTTAATTTAGAACAATTCAATCAAATAACACTTTATCATTTATACTTGTATAGATATCTTTAATATATTTATCTAAAAAATGTCAAGATATATCAATTTCAACATGCCTATATTGGATTTATCACATACCATATTAATTAAGGAGTACTCCATTATACCCAAACTTATACAAGGAAGTGTCCCCCAATTTCACGTTCATCCCGGATGTTTAGGATATTTCATGAACTTGACACTACTACATGAAGTGCAATTAGTGTCAAAACTTGGATTAATTTTACTTCATTACTTGATCATAATTGTGGCACAAAGGTTACGCAATTGTGCCACCTTTATGCCACATCAACCCATGAAATTTTAAGTTCTCCTTGATTTTTAAAATGTTGCTTTGGGAGGCCAAAAATTAATGTTTGCTTTCATATATGTTTCTTTTTATGGGTATAATGTTCCCAATGCAAGAGACCCTTTCACTTTTTCCAAGATGGACCTCATTCAAAAAAAATCCCTTACAATATTGTTGTCATGCACTTTTGCTAGACCAAAAATTAAAACTTCCAAGCATGAAGCCAAATGTGAAAATTTTCCCCTAAATCTTCCCAAATCCCCCTTCTCGGTCAATTTGTCTTCTATGTCATGACCAGATTGAACTTGCAAGTACTTCCAATATGATTATCAAGCATAAGCAGTTGTTTGAAATGGTGTGACAAGATCATCCTTTTCATTTAGCCAAATTCTTCAAGACTAGTTCTCTAGTAAACCTAAAAAGGCCAATTTTGGCCATTTCAATGAAGGTGTGCATCCTCCTGGGAAGGATCTCGGAAGCTCATATTAATCTTGAGGTAGTATTTGAGATATAAGAGGGCATTAGAAGTTATTTATGAATATTTAGAAAATATTTTGAGGTTTAGGTACATGTGATTGTGCAAATGCATGGTTTTTCGGTGTAAGGAGTGTAGACCTAAATTTAGAACTTGAGCTTCACCGGATGATTATGGGAGATCTATAAGGAGTTAGGAGGAATTCCAATAGGAATTTTAAATCTGAGGAATTATCTACATGGTTCAATCATCACTTTTTTCTAAGAGTAAAATTCTTCTCAAGGCATCTCAATCTGTGTAGATGCACCATGTTGTCCCGAAGAAAATGGGCCATTTTTGGATATGCAAGCAAATTCAGGTTCTGAAACCTATCCCTTTGTTCTTGAAATATCCTTGGGAGTAAAAATCATATAAAATTTCATGTGAAAAGACTTTCTGGAGCTCCGAGAATCATTTCGTCAACTTATCTCTTGTGGAAGTGTGTTGCTCGTACTTAGCCAATTTTTTAAGTGATACATGTCATCGTCTAGCTTCAAGGTGCACTTTTGTGTCCCTCTTGTCCCTTTCCCAAGGGGATAAATGGGACACAAAAATACACCCCACCTTAGCCTCTTATCTGGTCCTCCATATCACCCATCTCAACCCAGTGAGTCTTCAACTTTTCTTCATCTCCCCCACGATGTACCACAGAGTGACACTTTTCATCATTTGGCGAGGGCACATTTTATTTTCCCCCTTGTCTCCACTCCCCATAGTAAAAAGGGGATAAAAAAATTCATACCATCCTAGCCCTTCCTTAGGTTCTCCATGCGACCAACTTCCACCTCCCGGACAAAGCATGTCTTTCTCCATCTCTCCATCCTTGCACCACACAACAACACTTGGAATCATCTAGTTAAGGTACATTTTCTTGTCCCCTTGTCTCCATTCCAAAGGTGAAAGGGGGTACACAAAAATTTCCCCCATGCCCAAGCTTCCAAAACCTCAGCTTTAAAGTACAAGCAACTTTCACACCCATGAGCAAAAAATAGATGTCGGGTAACTTAAAAACATGACATAACTTGCTTCCAAGCTTGTTTCTTCACACAGTTCATCCAGGAAACCAATTTTGATTCCATGAAACCTAAATACTCATAAAAATACCTTTCATGCTGCCCAAATCATTCTAGGCAGCCATGAACATGAAAAGCAATGATTTCTTCATAGCTTCCAAATTTAGAACCAGATTCTAGTGAAAGTTTCTCAGCTGATCATCCTCTCAGGAAAACTTGTGATCACTGAAGATTCAAGCCTCCATTAATGGGTGGCATCACAACAACATGCTTGAAATTCTCCATCCCAAAATTTTCCTTTTTGATTTGCAATAATTTTAGCAAGCGAAACATGACCAAAATCGAGCACGAGATCACAGTGCAGAGCCGAATCCAAAAATGATGTTTTTGTTGCAAACCGACACCATTTTGACTAGTCAATAAAAACATCATATTTTTATACACTCACATGCTAAAAATCCTAAACATTTTAAAATTACAAGCTCTAATCACTCAAAACATCCGAAACAACAAGCAAGACAAAATTGGTGATTTTCCCAAAATAACAGATTCGGAAAAAGTAACTTACTAAAATAGAAACTTCCTAAAAATGGTTAAGAAGCATTAATGGAAGTGAATTGAGTATGTCAGAGGATTTAGAAGATCAAATTTGACAAAAAGGCAAAAATTCTCAAAATAGCAATTCCTGGTCCCACCTGCTAAAAATAGAAAGTTTTAGTTTTGGTGCAAAAAGTTGTAATTGGCTTTGTTTTCACTCATCTCGCTTCTTTTTTACATCCTCACATGGTTGTAAATATGTCTTGCATCTCAAATAATGAAATACACCCTTCATAAGGATCCTAAAGCATCATTTTGACCACTATTGTGTTAAGGAAAAGTAGAGCATATCGAGGCGCGACATGTGATAGATGTGAACATTGTGTAGTTGGAAAGAAGTTGAAGAGGATCAAGAGCTTCATTAAAATTCAATTCATCAAGAGGATGATCATCACAAGAATGATGAGAAGGATTCTCCATAAGGAAATAGGTCATCTTAGGCAATGTGTTCCTCATGAGGTGTTTCTAAACACTTAAGCCCATGCTTGAGAAGAATACCACATCTTGCAAGTCAAACGAGGTGGATTTTTTAGTTATTCACTACAGTATGTAGGACAAGAACATGGAGCTCATTTCCCAATCAAGGATCGGTTCTTCATGAGGAGCAATTAAGCAATGTCTGAGTACGATAATCATGTTTCCACCCGGTGGCATCTTGGTTTAGAAACCGAGTTGTGAAGTAGGAAAGGATGTCATTATGATAAAAATGAAATGAGAGATTCATGAAGAAAACTAAGGAAAATATCTCCTAAAAGAGGGTTTAACTAAGGTAATTGATCTATCAAGGCACTCAAGATCGTCATGTGGAAGGAATCAAGAATCACCTCATTCCATTCCGACCAGTGACCACTTCTCAAGAATCTCATTTAGATGCAATCCTCTATCCACAATGTAAAGGCCTATTCCATTAAGTGAGGAACATACATCAAGAGGTTCAAGCATTGTAAATATGATTTGTGATCACAAGGACCATTTGTGAAAATATAAGGAGCAAGGGAGTGATCCTCACTATCATTGTGAGATCAAGAAGGAACCATCATGAGTGATACTCCTTTTCATCTCAGGCTCACATCAAGAGGTCTCACAATAGTGTTTCTAAACACTCATTTAGTAGTCTAACATGTTCATGCATCTTGCAAAAGGAAGAGATTGTGATCACCATGCCTCAAATCAGAAATTTCTTCATCAATGCAATGTAGATCAATCACTCCCTTCCCTCTCTCTCTCTCTCTCCATATTCTAATTTTCAATTGAGAATGTAATTTCGTTATTTCATCCTATTCACTGAAGTGACCATTACTTAAACATTGTAAGATTCATTTTTCCAATAATAAGAAAAATACTCACTTCCTAGGAATATGAATGGTCATAAGTGATGAGGATAGGTAAAGAGTCATGTGGGGGTAGATGAAAGGACATATTGTAATGTTATAAATTGGAATGGCTTCTCCATTCCAAGGGGTTGGAAATTGTTGATTGAATGTATGTTGTTAAGAGTTCCACTTCTACATCAAGCAATAAAGTTGCAATTCTTCTATTTCTTGTCAATGTTCCTCTACTTTCTCTTTCCAACTTTGCATATATGATAATCTTGTAAAACCAAGAAAGGTTTCTATGCCTTTGATGAATGAATCAATGGAATTTTGTTTCTATGGTTTGTTTTATCTTATCATGGTTTGCATTGTTGTGTTCTTCTAATTGAATGTGGACTTACTTTGGTTATTGTATGTGAACTCTGATAGTGCCTACTCACAACAATAACCCTCTCTCTCTAATTTCCCCAACTCCCTTTTACCTTTCTTTGTTGCAATTTCCTCCCTTGTACTTTGTACAATCAATTTTGATGGGTTCACTAGATTTTCATGTGTGATCCCCACATAGTGGACACCCCATAGTATTTAGATAGTTTAAGTAGTTTATATTCAATAATGGGAGCCTCCCCATACACAAGTAGGGACTTAGTCTCGTATTGTTGGTGAAGAATCAATAATTTACAACATGGGAAATTATTTCCCCAATAAGTTTTAGTGAAGCCGAGTAGAGATCTGCCTTTGTGCACCCATAAAGATATCTGAAAATACAAAAAAAAATCAGATTTTTAAAAATCCATAAAAGTTGAAAAATATGAAAATACCAAAAAAAATCTACTTGAAATTTCAAAATCCTTGTTGTAATCCTGTTGAGAAATATGCGCTTTTCCAGTTGCATTCCTTTCTAGGTGTTTTGAGGCAAGCTAGCAGAAAGAAGGTACACCCGAGTTGATCATGCATGTGGCATTGTTGACCCCACATTCAAGGAGTAACGAAGAGCTGATTTTAGACTTCCCATTATACATGTAAGAAGACAAGTTCCTAAAAATCCTCTTGAAGGTCATACTAAAGAACCAATTGTTGAACCACGAGTCCTCATTCCTCCTAAAGGAGAAAGAGAAGAATAACTAGAAGAGGAAGAAATGGCATCACAAGTACTTGTGCCATGGGGCCAAAATATTGTCTGTTTGTTTTGGCTCCACCGCTTCATGACTTCCAAAATGATCAAGAAATAAATTTTAGAAATTCTATGGAGATGGAAAGAAATTTCTTTACGATCATATCATAGCCTTCATCATAGCATGTGGCATCCTTAGAGTACAACACGAAGATGTTGCAGTGTGGTTGTTCATGGAAACATTACAAGATTTCGTTGTGGACTGGTTCAACTACTTTTCGTCTCGCCCAATTGCCAATTGGGGTAATATGAAAATCAATATTGAAGTGAGATTCAAGACTGAAAAATATTCTCATGCCTCCTTTCTCAATTAAATCAAATGAAGAAAGAACCACAAGATTCCATGAGATACTTTGTGGTAAAATTTAACAAGTTGATCAACAAGATTCCCACTATTTCCTGTCCTACTACAGATAATCTAAAAAGGTTCTTTATGAATGCCTAATTTCCTAAATTTAGTTTCATTCTACGGAGATTTCAACCAAGAGATTTGGACAATGCTCAAGAAATTTCCATTAAAGTGGAAGATGACCTTGTCTTGTCAGGAAAGATCAAGAATCATTCAATGAAGGATAAGGCCCAAAATTCCAAAGATGAGAGAGTTGATCCATTGTTGCAAAATTTGGCTAATGACTTGATAATGTTGAAGAAGGAATTTTCTCAATGAACATCTCACCCAAACTAGAATAGAAATCAAATTTGATGATAATACATATTCAAATCCATAACTAAACATAAACATTTCACAATGCATAAACCAGATCTAGATCTTAGAGAATCATGAACTAAACAATAACTATAATAAGGCTAACCATACAAGAACCAGATTTCAGTTATGTCTAACACCATTATCCAGCCAATATACTCCATTGCATTAAACACTTGTAAAACACATAAAGCTTCTTACACTATAAAGTATCTCCATGAGTCATGCACGTATTAAGATCAACAACATAACTCTACAATAATTCAATTCACTCTCTAAACTACATAGTTCAATACATATTTATAGAGGTGGGGACTTTCCCTTCACCACCATGCACTTCTCAAAATAGGTCACATGTTGATAATAGCCATGCACCTTTACAATGGCATGCACAACATGCAAGTGTTCTAATAATAGATGTCCTATAGTTAACTCTAAGAAGAAATCCTATTATTAGCTTAAACTATGCATGGCGCTTATCAACCGCTTGTTCCCAAAATACCATTGCATGTGTGTGTCAAGTCTTCATCTCTATGTGTGCTCCACACACTATCTCCAAAAATAGCCCCTTATCCATAAAAATGGCTAAGTCCTGAGCCAAAGTGTTTTGGCACGCGTTTTCCTTCCCTATCTTCCCACACCTTCAAATGTGCCTTGTTCCCGCATGCATCCTTTGTGTGTGTGTCTTCTCCTTAGAGAAACATTTTGTCTTCTACTCAACATTACCCCACACTAAAGTACATTTTCATCCCGAAAAATGGGAATTCTTTCTGATGTTCCCAATAATAAAGAATAAGGAATGAAATAATTAATGAAACATACAAAAAAGAATGAATTTTCACTCTCTACACACCTCTTCTTCAACTAGGAGGATTAGCTCTGGATATTCATTTTTGATTTCAGCCTCCAATGTCTATCATTCACTTAGCATGGTCCTTGTCTTCTCTAGAATATCTGTGGCTATGGCATCCAGTTCATCCTAAGTAATCTTCTCTTTCTCATTCTAGTACCTAGACAACATTGGCCATACCTGACATCATTCCTTCCATGAGGTCCATCTTTTTGCACTATGAGCTTCCCAATCTCATCAATCCTCTCTTTGTGTGGATCTGGGCTGCTGCGAGGGCCTCACTTTTGTTTCACCAGTGCAATATTTCTACACACCCTAGTGTCTCATCTTTCATCACTTTCCAAAAACTTCATTATCTTCAACTAGAGTTCTTGGTCCTTATTACTACTTCTAGTGCCACACATAAATTGAGAGCTTGGTCAGATTTCTTCAGCTCATCCTTCAAAGTTTGGAGCAATGCCTCATAAGTTGAAATTTTCCTAACCATAGAGGCCCTTGCTCTCTACCTCTTGTTCAAAATATTTTGGTGTGGGCATCTGAATTGGTCCATCATCTAACACCAAATCGACCAAAGTGTGCACACATAATGCATAGCAGAAGGAAAATTTTTTGGAACTTAGATTCTAGATGAGGCCTTGTTTTAAGGATGTGATCACCAATTTCCTCTGCCATGCTAAATGAAGGCCTCATTCTTTTCCCATTCTCATTCCTTCTCTTCCTTTAAATGTGTTATCTCTATAGTTTTAGCCTTGTTATCTTCAAGCAAGCACTCAAATGGTGGTGGCCTTATCAATGTTTCTCTCGTGCCACCTCAATAGAGATACTTTGACCATTGCATTGTTGACCTACTCATCAGACATTAGAGTAGGTTTTATTGTCATGTGCCTACTCTGGGGTGCCTTCTTCACTCTTCACGACACATGACTCCTCACACACATCAAAATCTTGGTTCATCCATATGAGTCTACATGGACCAGGATAATTGCTTCCTTGTGTGTAGTGGCCATATCTGGATCCATCAACTCCCACCCATATAACTCCTTAAGGCCCACAGTGCTCTGGAAACCGGGCATGATGATTTTTCTTGTGTCCTCAGTATAGCCCATACTAGGGACAACATACTCTTCACTTTTTCTTTCTCTTTTTTTTCTTGGCCCCTTAGGAACCTAGGTGCCAAGGTCTAGAGTTGGCCCTTCTCCTACCTGAGTCATAATGGGCATGTTGGGTTGTTCTTGCATAGTTTCTTCTACTTCTTTCACCCCTTCCTCTTCATCTCTCATTTCTTCATCCCGGGGTTCCTCCACATCTTCAAGGTTGAACCGGGGTTCTGGCACTCTCTTTTCAGACTCCTCCTCCTCCTCGTTAAGCTTCATTTCTTCTTTCTTTCTCTTGGGTGCTTATTTTTTTAGGGGAGAGTTGAGGTGACCTTCATAAAGGTTGAGATGTTCCTACACCTTGGGTTCTAGTTCTTCTAAACACCTTTTTAAACTAGCATTCCTCATGGACTATACCCACATCCAAGTCTTCCTCTCCTCCTTGCGTCTGTGGGGGAGTATCTATGCTCACTTTCCACTTTTTCTATGGGCTTCCTCCGGCCTCTATGGTCCAAGCCTCCACTATCCTCATCGAGCTCTTCTTCCTCATCTCCTTCTATGGTCGAGGCAGGATTTGGAGCTGCCACATTTTCAACTATGTGTTTTCCCTTAGGTGGCCTTGGGAGCATAAACTCATTCTCCACATACTTTCCCTTTTCCATCCTAGGCTTGAGCTGAAGATAGATAAGCATGGCCCCACTTATCCCCAATAGCCAAACTTACCAACTTCATGCTTATAACATCATAAATAAGCCTCTCGATATAGGCAGATCGACTGGATAAACATATGTTTTCCTTAGAGTATGGTAGTCACAATCTACCTTGTCCACATTGTAGCTCAATCAACATGCATCAGTAAACCTGTGTACTACTTCTGGAAATAACACACTGTGAAGGCATATGGAAATTTTACACCAGGGACTCCATGTCCCATCCTTCATTATTCATTAACCACCATGTATGAAAAAAATGTTGATACACACGAATTGCACTGCCTTTCCCACTACTAAGGGTAACTCCTTTGGAATGTGCCATTCCTCCTCAAAGGCCACACAAAGTTGATCATACCATAGTTTTTCCCTTTGTTTGAATGGGCCACTCATTGTTCCTTCACACAAATACTTCTCAAACCTCTCTGCGAGGGACTTCTTTTCCATGGGGTATTCCCAAATTTTGTTATTTGGCCCATCGGGCACTCCAATTTCTACAAACACAAGAGATAATAGGATAGCACCAAAACTTATCTTTTCACCTATGCACACTTCCTCAATAATTGTTTTTCTATGTAGCCAACTAAGTTGTACATTTCTCCTTGTGACATTTTCTTTGCAATATGTAGCCACATGGTATTTACTTGTGACCATCTCTCTTGATCATTCAACTTAGTGAGTAGAGATGCATGGCTACTTGCTACACCATAGGTACTTCCTTAATTTGTAGATGTCCATTCCACATGGACCCTTGGCATATCCCAACTCCTTTCTTGTGGCTATAACAACTTGCCTTATCAGTTAGATCACTACTAACCTCTGTCCCTGTGCCCTTCATTCCTTTCAATGTAGCAATCAAAGGCATGGTGATCCTTACCCACCATCCAAAAAAATAGAAGAAGTCCTCATGGACTCTACTCATAAGCCATTGGTATAAAATTTCTAGGTTTTCCAAAATATGGGAGTTCATACAATGATACACCCCTACCTTCTTGAGAAACTTCTCCCAACATCATCATATATTGGCATGTCATCCACCATGCACTTGTTGGTCTTCTTATTCAAAAATGCATCCAACTCCCCCTTGTTATCGTGGTGCGGTGGTTGTAGTCACTTACTTTGCATCTATGGATATGGGAATCCCAATCCCATCTGATGATCACTCCTTCTGGATACTACATTTCTGAAAAATTTCTCTCGGGAGCATCTTCGACCTCGATTTCCACCTTTTTCTTCCCCTTCATTCCTGCTCTAGGTGCTTTCCTTGGTGCCATGGTAAAAATCTCACCTTTTTCCTCTATCGAGTAAGCTCTCATGCCCTAGCTCAAAATGCCTAGCTCAAAACCACATGCCCTAGCTCCTTCCCTAGCTCAAAACCCTTCTTCTCTTTCTAATGCTTCTTCACTCAAACCCTTCTCTCTCCAATGGGGACACAAGCCACTTCTGTGCACAAATCTATCTCTCCACGCTGGTTTCACAACTCTCTCACACCTCAACACATTTTCTTGGTTTGGTCACAACTAGCTCACTCGAATACTTGTGATCACAAAGGTAGAAATAAACCCACATCACGTCTTTATATAGAGTTGTTAAAATTTATTACATTTATTGCTCTCCTTTACCTACCACCGATCCTCTCATTAATTGACCATTTTCCCAATTTCCACGTGATACACCTACACACCATAGCTATAACCTTCCAATGCACCCTTCCTACCTTCTAGCTACATACCTCCTTCTACACGCATGTCCATGCACCAAAGTACCTCACCACTTGTGCCTTCCTCTAGTAGTTTCTATGGCCACCACTTACCTCACGTTATATTGTTCATTCATTTATTTCTAGCTATGGTCTTCCTTAGGAGCAATCTTCTTTCTAGTAGCTCCCTTCCATTTTTGAATAACACCTATAATAATATGTTCTCATGTGTACCCATTTTTGAATAACAACCACCCCACACCAATGGTATGTGCAGTCCTCTGTGCATAAAAATACTTCATATTGTAATTAGCTTCTAATGCACAAATGCACTTATTACACAAAACACCAAACTAAATTGACAAAGCATAGCGATGAAAGAAGGAAATACATTAAAATAAATAGAAAGGGAAATCTATACTAAATGGAAATACTTCCTTATTACAAACACCAAGAAGACTTATTTATAGTAGGGCTTCAACCTACTCCCATTAAAGTAACTGGGTAACCATGTTCCATCAAGCACCTCTAACTAAAAGTGCTTGATTCAAGGATGTGAGTGATAACATATGGTCCCAACCAATGCACCTTAAGTTTTCTAGATGGCACAAAAACTTGGAATCATAAAGAAGTACCATCTGTCCAACCTCAAGCTTCTTATCCTGATGTGTTCTATCATGCCATGCCTTCTTCCTGGCCTTTCCTTTTTCTTGACTCCAACGTGTTATGGCACACCTCTCATCCAGTTGTATTAACTTGTCAATTCTTTCTTCTAATGCTTTCTCATCAGCTAGACCTCCCACATGCAATATACAAAAGAAGGTAACATGAATTCCATGGGAAGAACTACTTTTATGCCAAACACCAACTAAAAGGGTGTGGCCTTATTTAACCTTTTGTAGGTTGTTCTATATGCCCAAAGTACAACAAAAAACTTTATCATCCCAATCTTTCCTTCCAACATCACAAATTTTTGTTAAGGTCTAGGCTCAATATCTTGTTGAAGGCCTCAACAGTCCCATTTTCTTGAGGGTGATAAGGTGTAGTCTTGTGGTGCATGACCATAAATTCATCCAACAATATCTTGATTGTCTCATTCAAGAAGTGTGTGCCCCTATCACTTGTCAAACTCAACGGACATCCATACCTAGTAAGAATATTTTCCCATAAGAACCTTGTTGTTGTAGCTGTTGTACAATCCTTTGTAGGTGTTGCTTCTTCCCATCATGTAAGATAATCTATACAAGTGATGATGTAGCATGATCCAGTTCTACATGTGGCTGGGGAAATAGGACCCACAAAGTCTATTTCCCATTTTTCAAATGGCTCTACACTAGTAATAGGCCTCAAAGGCATTTCATCTCTTTGTCTAGGTTTTCCAAGGCGCTAACAATGATCACACACCTTACAATACTCTTTACAATCCTTGTACATGGGGTCTCCCACCATAATCCAATGAGTAGAATCTTGCACGCGGTGGCATCACCTACATAATGCCCACCTGCAATACCACCATGAGCCTCTTCCATGATATCCATGCACTCTCATGTTCTAATACACACCGGTGCGTAATACTTCATCTCGGCCTAGTTTGTATAAGTCACCACTAATCAACATGAAGGGTGCAACATGAATTGTAAGTTGTTTCTTCTCTAAGGCTTTCATTCCTTCTGGCATCATACATGTGCATAAAAAGACAACAATATCCTCCAATTCTGAAGGCACATGATGTAACCTATATACAATTGTGCATCCGACATTGTATCTTCAATTTCTGCATGTCCTCTCTCTTGATTGAATTCTTGATAAGTGGTCTGGGCTAAAATTACTTTTACCTAGTTTTACCACATGACTATAAAGTCAAATTCTTGGAATAAGAGAACCCATCGACATATGCCCCTATAAAATGGGCTTATTTACCAAGTATTTTAATGCCATGTGATCTATATAAAATACAAAAGGTGTTGCTAGCAAGTATTATCTAAACTTATGCAGTATGCGTAGATCATCGACAAAGCCTCACACTCTATAGTTGTATAATTTTGTTCTACAGGAGTCAACTTTCTACTAGCAAAATAGATAGGATGATCTATAATACCTTCTCTAGGATGAGCTAACAACTGCACCAATGGTCATGCCAGAGGCATCCACATGTACATGAAATGGTTGGTTCCATGAGGGAAAACATAGAATAGGCATTGTAGTAAGTCTCTCCTTTAATGCCTCAAATGTGCGTGTTGCGGGTTCTCCCCAATAGAATGTCCCTTTTCCTTTAGTAACTCCTCCAGGGGGCATGAATCTTCACATATCCTTTGATAAATTTTTTGTAATACCCTATATGGCCCAAGAATCCACGCACCTCACTCTGACTAGTAGGCTCCTCCAGGCCTACAATAATAACTTAACCTTAGTTGGATCTACTAACAAACCTTCCTTGCAGATGATATGCCCTAGCAGAGTTCCAAAAGGTGTAGAAAATACACACTTCTTGATGTTTAAAGAGATGCTTAACTATCTACATCTTTCAAACATTAAGCACAAGTTGTCACAATGATCCTTAACAAGCCCATATACCATCCAATCATCCAAGTAAACCTGCAAGAATTTGTGAATAAAATCCTAGAATGCTTGAACAACTATGCATGAAAAATACAACAGGTGTGTTCTTCAAACCAAAGGGCATCACCATATATGCAAAGCTTCCCCATTCAGTGGTGAAAGTTTTCTTCTCTTGATCCTCCTATGTGTAATTCTTACCTAATGATACCCAGAGAATCCATCTATAAAAGAGTAAATTTCACCCTACAATGCCTTCTAATATTTCCTCGGTGAAAGGCATAGGAAAAGGATCAATCACACATGCAACATTCAACTCCCTATAATCCACACAAATCCTAATCCAACCATCTTTTCTTTATACTGATTACCATGGGGCTAACCCACTCTGATTCTTCTAGGGGCTTAATGATGCCATATTTCAGCATTTTGTCAATTTCTTCTTTAACTTTTACGTGCAGGTTAGGGTTCATCCTGTAAGGTCTCTTCCTGACCAGGGCACACCTTCCTTTAGCTTAATCTTCATCTCACCTAATGACTCATGCACCCCCTTTAACTCATGGTAGCCCCTAGGAAATAAGTCCTAGAAATCACGTAGTAACTCAATTATCTTTGCCACTTCAGAATCAGACCAATAATCTCCAATTATGGCCTCCTTAGGTTCAACATCCATGCCAATGTTCACTTTCTTGGTCTTCATAGGTTCATGATAGGCATGCATGTTTTTATCCACACTATCTAAAACCTCACACGTACCTTCTAAATGATCAATGTCCAAATTTTCTACTTCTTCATCATCCACTATGTAGACCATCTTTCCTTTCTCCTTCTCAAAGCAAGCATGCTTAAATAGTTTGGCATTTGTCTCATCTATTTCATCAAAATGCACTCTTGGTTCTTCCTCACCAAATAACTCTTGAATGAGTTCTTCAGCCTTTGCACTGTCTCCCATAGTCAAGCATTCCATAACCCATAATGCCTCTCTCACTGGAGGTTTAGTAGAGAAGTAGTCAAAAAGTTTGGACCATTCCTGTAATCAAGTCTTGCCAATTTCTAGTCTCCCTATGCAGTTCCACATAAACATACCAAGCACGTGCACAACCTTGCAAAGTGGAATAAAGTTTGTGCACCCAAAGTGAAGGTGGTAAAGCTTCCTGCCCCTCTATCCAGAGTCTCTCACACTTTGAACGTGGTGTTGAATAGGTTGATTACCATGATATATGCAGATTTGAGTAGGCACATTGCTCTGAGAAACCAGGTTGTTAGAGAAATTCTTACTTCATTCCATTCTATGAGATTATCCATGTGAACCATCCACCAGCATGTGTTGCCATCCATGCAGTATACACTAACATATTTCTTCTCTCCACTTGATCCATCCACTGCTCCTCCATGGCGCACATGAATACTATAGGATCTCCTTCTCTAGTGTACCGGGGTACAAAGTTGTTACCTATCCACCTAATACAATGAGGTTTTCTCCTCCATGTGCAAAGGTGCTTCTTACTTCACGCCCAACCATCTCATAGGTGTCATGTGCCCAATTATCACAAGAATACTTGTAGTATCACTAATAGACTATGCATCTTCCCACTGGAGGATTCCTCCTTAGATGGCTCAAGTACTTCTAGATCTCGAATGGCACACACATAAATTTTGTTCAGATCTTCCTCACTCAAAGGTTCAACATAAGGTGTATATTTTCCATCTGTCAAAGGGATAATAACTCATTCTTCCTTGTTCTCAAAACTTATATACCCCTTGTTGAACCATAGATCAACATTATTTGCATAACACCAAGGGCACCCAAGTAGAGCTGGGAAGTTGTCTACTTCTGCAAGTGCTAAACCTCAAAGTCCCCAGTGAACTTGGCCCCTTGTATAGTAATGGATGCATCCTTTAAAACTCCGATTGGAGTGGCCTTAGTCCGATTAGCCATAAATAATACATTAGAGGATGGTTGTAATGGAGGTCTTCCCATCTACACCCATGCATCTAAAGTAAGCACATTCACTTCCGTGCACCTGTGTCAATCAATATATTGCTCAAAATCCACCCATCCACAACAACATTTAGAGTGATTTCCTTGTCATAATCCAAGCTATGAGGGGGAAGATTAGCATGCAGGATCTTCCATCCATTCTCAATACCTACACGTGAGTGTTTCCCTTTAACCAATTCCCTAGTAATGGAATAATATTCTCTCAGGCGCAACATCTTGCATACCTCTTTCAAATCATCAACATCTGAATGGACCATCTCTTGCCTTTCTTTTGTTCCAACTTCCATGACTATTCCTTTAAACATTGTATTTCACCCTGAAGATTTCTGAGTACCTCCATGGTTTCTTGATAAACCTCCTTCTGATGTGTAGGATCTGGGTACCTTGCATGTAAAACCTCCTCCTTAGTAATGGTAGGCTTTTTTTGTAACATTTCTCTGCACACAAACTTCAACATGTAGTAATCTTCACAGGTACTACCTCAGTTTCGTGCCAACTTTGGCATCCACTATTTTCCATGGCATGTTGTATTCTAACCATCCCTGCACCCTTGTTCTCTTATTTATGTTGCTTTCTAAGATGCTCATATAAGTCTGGGCATTCCTCATAGTTATGATTCTTCCCAAAAAAACAAGTAATATTCTGAGGGCATTCACACTGTAGTGGTCAGGAGATCCACATGTATAACACATTCCATGAGGAAACTCACCTCATCCACCACCACAACCTCGCCCCCAAATCCACCACGGTATCCTCGACCTCTGCCATGACTTCCTTCAAAGCATCCCTCATTCCGATCATAGCACCCTTGGGTGTGATCATGATCATGGTGCTCACTTTTACTTTTAGAGTTATCTGATACTCCTGTCTATCATCACACCAATATCGATGGCATCATGGATCTGACCAATCAACCTAGTCTTCTATATTGTGAGTTGTGGACCGAAAAAATTACAATAATAAGATACATTCTTTCTTATCACGTGTTGTAATAATGGGCAAATGGCTTGCATCATGGTCTAAATGACATATCTCATAGTCTAGAAATAAATGAACATATTGACCTCTACGGGGAAAATTATCCTTAGTGTGCCCTTCCACTTCACAATCTGTACACCAAATCCCAGTGTGTGTCTCATGTGTGTGAAATTGGCCGATAGTTTCTCCAACTACTTTTCCATAGCTACAATCTGTGCTTCCAGGAATGGGCTCACTCTAGTGTCTATACTTCCAACTGCCTCAACATGTAACACTACTTTCAAGTGCTTCACATGGGTCCATATATGTCTTATGTGACAATGCCCTCCTAAATGGTGTGATCAAGCCCCCAACAAACCACTTGTGCATGTTGGCTTGCATGGATATCATATGAAATCTTAGACAAAAGTGTTTTGAAATGGGCATCATATTCCCAAATGCTCTCAGTAGTGCCCTACTTTAATATCCTTGAGCACACTTATACTCTTCTACTCAAACTCGGGATATAAAACTCCTTAAGGAAAGCATCCCATAGTGTTGCATAATCTACACAAGTCTGATCAGGGTCAAACTTCATGTACCAATTGTGAGCACATCCCTGCAACATAGTTACAAAACTAACTTTCCTTGCACTCAAAGTCATAATCCCTTTTGCACACAATATCTCACACATGTGCACATGCTCAACAACATCTTCTATTCCCCTATACTCTGGAAGATGAAGTGACATCTCCATGTAAATATTCTGGGGTTGGTGAGGACCATGCCCACCTGATCCAGAACCTCTTGTGTTACCTCTACCTCTAGACCCACCAGATCCACCAGAACTAGAGCCACCTATGCCCCCTGATCCTCCACCTATAGCCGAAGTGGACCAAGTGGATGTACTTCCCTGTGTCCCAATAATGGTACTAAACTAAACTCCTACAGTCTTGCAGGAGGTGGTACTACTCCCAAAAGTGAGTCCAAAATTTACGTGCACTTGAGTTTTGCGATGATGCACCTAAAAAAGGTACCTCCAAATAACAAAGAAGATGTTTTCCCAGCCATATGCACTTTCTATTTGATTTACTCTTGTTCTTCTACTCCCCAAACTAGCTTGTTGACTACTAGTTGTACTAGATACTAGAAAACCAAGCACAAGGGCTAGGTTTCCAGTAGATTCAGATGCACACCCACATGCCCATGTCATGTCTCTCTATGGCATGCTCCCATATGAGGCCAGGAGGGTTCCCTATCATGCTTTCCCAAATGGGGAGTTCCAGATGCTCTGGCTCCACACCTTCTACATGAGCTCCAAATCCTTCACGAGCCATCTCTCTCCTCAATGCCATCCATTCTTGCAATATCACATTTTTTTCTCTATCTCCCTCTCATGCACCTCATTGTACTTAAGCCACCTTTCTTCTCTTTTCCTCTCTGTCCACTAGGTCCATCCATCCTTCACCAAACCTACTCCTTCCCCCACGCATGGTAGGGTTTAGCTAGCCATCGGCTTTTCTTCCAAGTTCAGGGTTACCATCAAGATTTTGATCACCAATGGAATGCCTTGCAAATAGGTTCCCCTAGGATAACGTAAAAATGGAACTCAGCTACCTCCTGGGAAAGAGTAAGTAGAAATTGAGTACTCTAAAATATAGCTATTCAGAACACCATGGAACCAAGTGTCCACAACACACATCCAAATCAGATCAACATCATAGAGGGCCTAAAATTCTTCCTACATCCAGAAAAGTGTGTGATACCTCCAATTCCTTTTAGATGCATAAGCAACCAACCACTCATACAACTCTATCGAAAGATAACAAAGAAAATCTCATATAAATAGTCATACAAGTTTTTCTCCACCCACGCATGTGTGTGCATCAAACTCAGATCCAGTGTTGAACCTCCAAGCGTATTCTTCTTCTAGATCTATTATCCACTCCTCAACACTTGCTAGGGTCAACCGGTATGTCTTCATCATGAAACATCCTAAAAAATAAAAAAAGAGGTCCCAAAATGGAACCAATGATGCAGCCTAGAATCTACTATGTGAAAAACCTAGGCATGCTTGGCACATCACTCAGCTTGAGTTGAGCACTCACCCAAAGCACACAAAGGTACCAGGCCCCTCTTTAGAGTTGCTTGTGTAGGATGTTAGTGTGATGATGATAATACATATTCAGATCCATAACTAATCATAAACATTTCACAGTGCATAAACTAGATCTAGATCTTAGAGAATCATGAACTAAACAATAACTATAATAAGGCTAACCATACAAGAACTAGATTCAGTTATGTCTAACACCATTATCCAACCAATATACTCCATTGCATTAAACACTTGTAAAACACATAAGAAGCTTACTTACACTATAAAGTATCTCCATGAGTCATGTGTGTATTAAGATCAACAACATAACTCTACAATAATTCACTCTCTCTCTAAACTACATAGTTCAATACATATTTATAGAGGTGGGGACTTTCCCTTCACCACCCATGCACTTCTCAAAATAGGTCACATGCTGATAATAGCCATGCACCTTTACAATGGCATGCACAACATGCAAGTGTTCTAATAATAGATGTCCTATAGTTAACTCTAAGAAGAAATCCTATTATTAGCTTAAACTTATCATTTTGCCTCTTCGAGTAAGTCTCATTCAACTTCCCTTGAAAAATTAGTTTTTGTTGATCCTAAGAATAATCATGTCAAGGTTATCATAATCCCTGATGTTCCTAACACTTCCTCATCCTTTGATATCATTGACCATTACAAAAAAATCAAAAGTTCAAATTTCTAAGTATGAGTACTCGAAAACCCATCCCAATAAAATTGACAGGATTGTTCAAGATATCAAAGGAAGTAGCTTGGCTTGATGTTCTAAAAATGCTACTAAAACATAGCTACCTCTCACTCCACTTCTCATGATTTTCTTACTTCCACACCCTCCACCTCTGGGAAGATAGAACCTTTCTATAGCCTTGTTGGTCAATGGGTATAAATTGAATAATTGCATCATTGACTTTGATGCTTCTGAAAACTTCATACCTGCAAAATTTGTTAAATCTCTTGGTCTCTCTCTCCTACCAATGGCCATTTTTACTCTATGCAAATGAAATATGTACCTTTGGTTGGAAAACTCAGGAATGCTCGAGGCTGACATTTGTAGATTTTCTTGGCATGAAGATCATGATGAGAATTCTCTTAGCAGATATACCGGCTTCATATGATATGTTGTTGAGCCAAAGCTTCTATCGAGATGTTGGTGGAGATATATAGATGGATTGGTCACATGCCATCATTCTTGTCAATGGTAAAATGAAGAAACTTATTCCCATTAGAAAAATGAAGTACACCATTCAAAGGCCAAATGACCCAGGGTGGATATCCTATTTCAAGACTCAAGGTATTTCAACTTTTTCATGACTTTGGAGGAAGATGGTGAACTTCCCATGTTGGTAGAAGAGCATCCAAGCGTCATGGATCTGATCAAAGAACATCATGGTGACTTGATGGAATTAGAATTTGAAAGCATGTATTTCCCATTGGATGTGAACATGAGTGCAGTTTCTCCACTAGATGTTGATGATGGTCAAGTGATCCTTGACTTACAAAAAAATCTTGAAGTGATGAGCAATGAGGATCAAGAAGAAAGGATGACACCAAGAAACTTCTTGTCAAGTGAGTTCAATGTTTCAAACCATGTTCTTAATGTTTAACATGAGGTTCCATCCAACAAGTATATTTGTGAATATGAAGAATTCTCCTTCTCATTGGAAGAGGACAACAAAGATGCAAGAATGAAAATATGTTTCAGCCTTTTGAATTCAAATCCACTCAAGAAGATGATGATTTCATCACAAAAATGGACTCCTAGTTCTTGGTGATCAAGATTGGGAAAATGATAATATAAATATTTCAGATCCAATTTTGTGCTCATTCCCCTTTCATGAGGATAGAGACATTGTCAAAAATAAATGGAGAGATGGGATGGTGCTTGGTCTCAAGGTTGATTTTGTTCGAAATGAAAACCTTCTTAAAACGGGATGTATGAAGAAGGATGTACTTGAATTTTTTAATGTTCACTCTGCTCAAGAAAAGGATGCTCTCACCATGAAGATGGATTTTAAAGTTCAAAATGGTCAAGTTGGACGAGATGATGGATTTCATTCTCATATCCAACCTTGTGCTCATTTTCTTTCTAAGATAATAAGCAATGTACATACACACATCATAGGATCAATATGTTGAGAAACGAGGTGTATGAAAGAAGATTTATTAGACCAATTGAGAAACATGGAACATCAAGAGGCTAGTGATAATGTTAAAGCTTCCAAAACATTTACCGAGAATCAACTTATGAAGACAGTGGTCATGAAGCAGATGAAAATGGAGAAACAAATTCCTATCAAATGGCATAGGCCTCAGTTTAAAAATGACAAGTCAAGTATGATCAAAACTCATCTTCGCAATAGTGAAGGAGAATCGGTAATGGAATGAACTTGAGAATCAATGAAAAGATGGAAAGAAGGTTCCAAAGAAACAAAGGAAATGAAATGATTAGGTGGGTCATCAATTGCAATAACAACCATGTGATAGTTCTCAAGAAATTGAGAAAAGGATCATATTTCAATGAGCTTGTCAATGGATTTGCGGAAGAAAGGCATTTGATGATACTTGTATACGGGTAAGCACTTAGTTTGAATTGGTGCTTCAATGAAAGTGGTTTGTCCCCACATGTACATAGGTGATTTAGGTTTTTGTGTGGTGTGTTACCCTTTTTGTTGTGTGTTTCCCTTCCCGTCATGTTTGTATCTTTTCTTTTTGTAGGGTGTAGTAAGGAATTGACTCTATTGCCCAATTTGGACAAGCACTAGTCTACTCACCCAAGAGTGTTGAGGTTATATATTTACCTTTACATTCCAATGTCTCCTTGTCAAAATTAGTTGTTGTCATGCATTTGTGCTAGACCAAAAATTTAAACTTCCAAGCATGACAACTAAGCCAAATGTGAAAATTTTCCCCTAAGTCTTCTCAAACCCCCCTTCCGGTCAGGGTTTATTCTCTATGTCATGACAATATTGACCTTGTAGGTACTTCTAATATGATTATCAAGCATATGTAGGTGTTTTAAATGGTGTGACAAGATCATCCTTTTCATTCAGACAAGTTCTTTTGAAGACTAGTTCTCTAATAGGCCTAGAAAGGCCAATTTTGGCCATTTCAAGGCAGGTGTGCATCCTCCAGGAAGGATATAAATATCATAATCATCCGGAGGTGGTATTGGAGAGATAATATTGAATTAGAAGTGATTTAGGAATATTTAGGAAATATTTGGAGGTTTAGGGATAGTTTGTGCAACAACGGGTTTTTCAAGTGTAAGGAGTGTAGAGATAAAATTAGAACTTGAACTTCATTGAATGATTTCAGGAGATTTGTAAGGAGTTAGGAGGAAATAAAATAGGAATTTTAAATCTAATGGAATTATCTACATGGTTCAATCATCACTTTTTTCTAAGACTAAGCGATTCTCCAGGCATAGCTCAATCTCATCGTACAGGCACACCATATTGTTCCAAAGAAAAGGGGCCATTTTTGGATATGCAAGAATTTTCAAGTTCTAAAACCTATCCCATTTTTCTTTAAATGGTATTGGGAGTCAAAATCATATAAAATTTCATGTGAAAATACCATCTGGAGCTCCGAGAATCGTTTTGTCAAGTTCTCTCTTGTGTAAGTGTGTTCTCACACTTAGCCATTTTTTGAGTGACACATGTCACCTTTTGGATTCATGGCACACTTTTTTTGTGTCCTCTTTTCCCTTTCCCAAAGGGAAAAATAGGACACAAAAATTTCCCCACCTTATCCCTCCTCTCTGGTCCTCATATGACCCATCTCAACTCGACAGAGTGCTTAAGCGCATTTTTCTCCCATAATGCACCACAGATGATGACACTTGGCATCATCTAGTGAGGGTGAATTTTATTTTCCCCTTGTCCCATTCCCAAGGGGAGATAGGGGACAAAAAAATTCCCCATCCTATCCCCTCCTCAGGTTCTTCATGCACCCACCAACTTCCAGACTCCCGAGTGTCAAAGCATGCTTTTCCATCTCTCCATTCTTGTAACCACAAAGTGACACTTTGTCATCGTTTGGTTAAGGTGAATTTTCTTGTCCCCTTGTCCCCATTCCCAAGGGGATAGAGGGGACACAAAAATTCACCCCATGCATCAATCCCATCTTCAAAACCTAACTTTAAAAGCACTTTCAGCGACTTTCACACCCGTGAGCAAAAACTAGTTGTTGAGTAACTTAAAAAATGAAATAACTTGCTTTTTAGCCTATTTCTTCACACAATTTCACCAGATTCCATTTTGATGCCATGAAACCTTGAAAAAATTCAAATTAATAAAAAACAACCACCATGCTTCTTCATGATTCCCAAATCATTTGACTGCAAAAAAAAAGCTTTTCTATATCTTCAAAAAAAAATGATTGCACCAAGTTTTCATAGATTTCTCTCCTAAACTAGATTCACTAAAGATTCAAGCATCCATTAATGGCTGCCATCATATATCAAAACCTAAAATCCTCCATCCTAAAATTTTTCCTTTTTTTTTCAATAGTTCTAGTGGGCGAACACAACGAAAATTGGAGCATAGGATCACAATGCAAAGCCGAATCCAAAAATGATGTTTTGTTGCAAACGATATCACCATTTGGACCAGTTACTAAAAATATCATATGCTCTATACACTCACATGCTAAAAATATTAAACCTCTCAAAATTCAAGCTCCGATCACTCAAACATCTAGAAACATAGTGGAGAGAACAAATATAAAGGCAAAATTGACAATTTTCCAAAATAACATAGTTTGGAAAAAGAAACTTACTAAAAATAAAAAACTTCCTAAAAATGGTAAAGCATCATCAATGGAGGTGAATTGAGTGTTCCAGAGGATTCAAAAGACCAAATTTGAGAAAAAGGTAAAAATTCCCAAAATAGCATATCCTGGTCCCACTTGCCAAAAATAGAAAGTTTTAGTTTTTGTGCAAAAAGTTGCAATTGGCTTCGTTTTCACTCATCTCATTTTTTGCCATCCTCACATGGTTGTAAATATGTTTTTCATATAAAATAAGAAAATAAACCCTTCATGATGATCTGAAGAATCATTGAAATCCATTATTGTGTTAGGGAACAAAGTAGATATATCGAGGCACAACAGGTGAAAGTCGGGAACATTGTGCAGTTGAAAAGAAGTTGAAGAGGATCAAGAGCTTCATTCAAATTCAATTCATCAAGAGGATGGTCATCATAATCATGATGAGAAGGATTCTCCATGAGTAAGGAAATAGGTCATCTCAGGCAATGCATTCCTCGTGAAGTGTTTCTAAACACTTGGCCCATGCTTGATAAGAATCTCACATCTTGTAAAGTCGAAGGAGGTGGAGTTTGCAAAGTGTGATTTTAGGTGTAGTATGCAGGAAAAGAACATGGAGCTCATTTTCCATTCAAGGATCATTTCTTCATGAGGATAAATTGAGAAATGTCCAAGTATCGTAATCATGCTTCCACCCAAGTGGCATCTCGATTGAGAAAGTGAGTTGTGAAGTAGGAAAGGATGTCATCATGAAAGTCAAAGAAAGGTCAAAATGAAATGAGAGAATCATGGAGAAAATAAGGACGATCTCTCCTAAATTATGGTTAAACTAAGCTGATTGAGTTATCAAGACACTCAAGGTCATCATGTGCATAGAATTAAGGAATGTGGTCATCATCATTCCATTCCAACTAGTGGCCACTTCTCAAGAATCTCATTCGGATACATCCTCTTCCGCAATGTAAAGGCATATTTTAGTAAGTGAGAGACATACATCAAGAGGTTTCAAGCATCATAAAGTTGATTTGTGATCACAAAGGCCATTTTGAAATCCTAAGGAGCAAGAGAGTGATCCTCACTCTCACTTGTGAGATCAAGAAGGAACCATCATGAGTGATGCCCATAGTCATCTCAAGATCACATCAGAGGTCTCACAACAATGTGTTTATAAACACTCATTCAATAGTCTAAAGTGTCTAGTGCATCTTGCAGAGGAGGAGATTGTGATCACCATGCCTCAAATCAAAAAGTTCTTCATCAACAATAGATCAGTCAATCCCTTCCCTTTCTCTCTCTCTCTCTCTCTCTCTCATATTCTAATTTTCAATTGAGAATGTACTTTTTTATTTCATCCTATTCACTTAAGTGACCATTAGTTAAACATTGTAAGAGTCATTTTTCCAATAATAAGAAAAAGACTCACTTCCTAGGAATATGAAAGGTCACAAGTGATGAGGATAGGTGAAGAGTCATGTGGGGGTAGATGAAAGGACATATTGTAATGCTTATAAATTGGAATGGCTTCTCCATTCCAAGGGGTTGGAAATTGTTGATTGAATGTATGTTGTTGAGAGTTCCACTTCTACATCAAGCAATAAAAGCTGCAATTCTTCTATTTCTTGTCATGTTCCTCTACTCTCTCTTTCCAACTTTGCATATATGATAATCTTGTAAAACCAAGAAAGTTTTGCACCTTTGATGAATGAATCAATGGAAGTATGTGTCTATGGTTTGTTTTTCTTATCATGGTTTGTATTGTTGTGTTCTTATAATTGAATGTGGACTTACTCTGGTTATTGTGTGAACTCTACTAGTGCTTACTCACAATAGTAACCCTCTCTCTCTTTATTTCCCCAACTCCCCTTTACCTTTCTTCGCTGCAATTTCTTCCCTTGTACTTCGTACAAGCACTTTTCCACAAGTTCAGTGGAGTGTTCTTGTGTGATCCTCGACTATTTGGCCACCCCACAACATTTAGATAGTTTAAGTAGTTTACATTCAATAATGGGAGCCTCCCCATACACAAGAAGGATGGGTTTAGCCTTGTACTATTGGTGAAGACTCAATAATTCACAACATGAAATTCTCGATAGATATTCATAATCTCAACGCAAGAAGATCACCAACAACTTTGCGAGATAAATTGGGGAAGGAGGTTTCAATGGGTTTGAATAAATAATAGTACACTAGGGGGCATTGATTTGAATGGATTCCATCTTGGAAAAAGAGTCCCTAGCATAGGGCATGTTATATCCACAAAACTAAAAGAATTCCTTAAACATTGCGAAATGAGCGACATCCTGAAAAGGCTGCTCCCATTATCCTTTATTCCCTCCATGTAACAACCATTGATAACTAGGCTCATTTATATCTATATTTTTTTGTTCTTTTATTTAATAGACAATGTAAAAGTAACACTATTTTTTATTTTTAATATCACATTTTATTTTTTGTAGTAATTAGCACAAAGGTGGCATAAAAATCACGCACTAAAAAAGGGATAATTTTTCTCTCTTGCTTGAACTATGCACCACCCAAAGTGGTGCAAATTCTTCAAAGTTTCAATGGAAAAACACCCAAAACCATTGGTGTAGATACAAAACAACCCAATTTGAGGTGCAAATGACACTTTATGTAGTATTAAGGGGATGAATATGAATGATCGTTCCCCTTGCATACCCTTTGATTCACCAAAAAAGAAGTGAGCATTTTCAAGACATCCCTAAAATGTTCCTCATTTTAGAGGACATCATGACATCCCAAAAACATAAATCTATAATCTATATTTTTAATTTTAAATATTTAAATAGTAGTTTAGATATCTTAAATATAGCTATTTGAAAACATTAAATGTATCAATTTCAAGGCGTTTATCTTGAAATTCTCACATAGTTCCACCATTTAAGGGTCCATATTATTTAATAACTTTGTCACCTTCTCTACAAATTTCCCAATGTCTAGTAATGGATGGCCTCAATCTAGTTGAATCATTTTGTTAAGCTCAAACAAACTTGAAAATGAAATAGATTTGGGAAGACCCTAATGCACTCTAGTACTTTAAGATTGTTTTTAAAATGCATTGTGGAAGCTTCAATCACATTATAAAGCCTATGTGTAATTTTATATGAAGAGAAAGGTTGTTTGGACGATAAATGCAGTATAGTATGGATCAAAACATTTTCTCGTAAACAAATTGTGTTATATTACAAAGACAAGAAAAGAACCAAGAGTGATATATGCATGCACAAAAAATCTAACACAATTTGTGGACAATGGAATGTCAATCTAGATAAGTCCTCGTATTTAGGGACAACTTGACATCTCAATAAATAAAAACTTTCTTTAATTTTAAATATTTTATTGGAAAACATCAATATATTAAGAAAATCCAACACGAGATGGTTACGATAAAAAGGTATTTAGAAATTTTCATGGCCCATAATCCATGATAGTAAAACATAGCTCAACACAAACAAAAAAGCTACATGGGATAGCTAAAAATTGGATTACAATAAGGCAAAAGGAAGAGAGATAAGAACACACACCAACAACATTGAGGAGGTGGTAGATCATCCTAGGGAGGGAAGCTCCTAGTAAATTCGTCTCGATGAGTTGGGGATTTGAAACAGGTCACACGTTCAAAGAGTGAGGGTCTTGTATAGTCAATGGAACCATGATTACCTACACATGTGGCAAAGCGATGGTAATCGTAGTACCACCTTGCACTGAGAGAGGGCCAACAAGACAGAGCAGCAATAAACTAACCAATGAATTATTCTCGCCCGAGGTGGTAGTAGGATCCATAGGCCTCGGAATTGAGGTGGAAGGGTAGGGAAGTGGCCATGAATCGGGGATGATATTCTAGTGCACAAACAATTTCGCCTCCACTTAGAGACAGAAGGAAAAGAACCTAGTTGTGGAAGATCTAGCAAACCACATCTCATGGTACAAGGGTGATCCCTAGTAAGCAAGAAGCTCTTATAGATCTTGGAACTCTAAGGTCGCCTTCTTAGTCTGCGCATGAATACGTAAGCATGCAAAAGAGAGCAATGGTTTTTTCATTAGTCTGAATATGTTTCGAAATAATATCATGATAAAAAATAGTAGCATTTTTATCTTTCCATAATTGAAATAGAATAACAGCTCTAAAAAATACTACAAAAAGCCAATATATAGAGGCCAATGAAACAGATCCCCAAAAAAGGAAGCTTCTAAGTGAAAGGCTTGGGAGGATAGGGATAAAAGAGGAATAGATCAAATTATAGACATCTTAAGCACATGGACAAAACCAAAAGAGGTGTTTAATATATGGTTTGATCTGCAAGGAAATTTGGGAGTGGAAATCCCAATATGTTTGAGTGTCTCTCCTAATGGCAAGTCTGGATTAATAAAGCGCCATCGAAGTGTCTAATCTTAAGTTCTAAATGTGAGTTCCAAACATGATTAAGGTGAGAAATCCAAGATTTAGGAGAGAAATTTATGCTCCAATGAGAGTTCAACTTGCATAGAGCGGAGGAAAAGGGGCTCTAGGAATTATAGAGCAAAGTGAGAAGACTAGCGGATTAATGCTTAAATGGGGAATCGACATTCCAACGCCAATCCTGCCACCAAGAAAATGTTGATTGAAGGTGAAGCTTATGTAACATAACATCTAGGAGGATTACTTGAACTTCAATAATAAAATGTCTAAGTTGGCCAATTTATATTTAATTTCAAGTTAACGCCATATGATTGAATCTCTAGAATGAACCAGACTTTGAAAAGAAGTGATTCCCTTTCTATTGAACTAAATATCTTTAACTCAATGAGTCTCTACCAAAGGAATGTGATAGTGGGCCATGATCGAGGACCTGAAAAAAGCTCAAACACACTTCAAATCTTAGCATGTAAAATGCAAATGAATAAAGAGGTTTATTGTGAGATAGAGGAACCAAACATGAGCACAATAACCAACTTGTATTCAAAATGATGAAATATCTCTAGAAGAAGTACATAAATAGGAAGAAGAGAAGTGTAACTGCCACCTAAAAAGGTGGATCGTGCATCCCAAGAACATACTACACAACCAACTCCCATCTATTCCAACAACACCTAAGAAAGCTAAATACATGTATAGGAAAAACCATATAATGGAACAAAAAAATTACACTAACACCACCTTTAAGCATAGCTTAGGTGGGTAGAAGAATTGGGTCCCAAAAACAAGGCCTAATAAGGTACCCAAGTACATAGAATATTCCCCAGGACAAATAAAGAGAAACCCCCTCAAAAGTAGAGAGAGAAGAATAGATGACTAGATAGCCCTCCCACAAAATTCAAAGCTCCCCGCACCCCAAGAAGAGTCTGCAAGTGAAGATAATTGCTCTCAAGGAAGGGTTTGATGAAGATATCAACTATTGGCTCCATAGTCTAGCAAAAATTGAGATCAATGATCTATCAATGAATAATCACCTTGATGAATGTATATGAATCTTGATGTGTAGGTCCTTTGATGTTGGTCCAAATTCCTACAAATTTTGATGGTGCCCTGGTTATCATAGAAGATGACTATGGGTCGCCTAAACTACATACCAAAATCGGTAAGAATCCCCTAAAGCCAAATAGCCTCAATAAAAATGTTAACTCCCTATACTCAACTTCATTGATGATATAGTAGTAACATTTTATTTTTCATAGACCAACAAATCATACCTTGACCAAAAGAGAAATTATATCTTGGAGTGGAATTATGATATTGAATATCGCCATCCCAATTTGAATCCATGTACCCAACCAAGTCAACATCAATACATGCTCCTTAGTGAATCCTAAAACTTGAGTACCCTAAATGTAGTGGAGAATCTAATTTGCTTCCTTCCATTGCAGCTTGTGAGGCTTTTGCATGAAACTAGAGACAATACCCACTACATATGAAATTTTGGGTCTAGTGTGATTCAAATAGATGATGCTAGCAACAAGTTGTTAATACAAGGTAGCATCAACCAATGGATAAAAACACTAAGCCTCAAGCTTGACTCCAAAAATAAAAGGAGTTGAAGTTGGCTTATAATCAGCCATACAAAATCATGTGAGAAAATCAAGAGCATACTTGGATTATGCAATGGTGATCCCCAAGTCAAACTGTGAAATATCAATCCTAAGAAAGTAGTGCCCCAAACTAAAGTCAGTCATGGAGAACATGTCATGTAGAGTAGCTTTCACCATTGAAATGGAGGATGAACTCCTTGTGATCAATAGTTCATCAACATACATAATCAAAACTAGAAATGCATCGTATTTCCGCAAAATGTAAACATTCAAATTAGAATATCATTTAGTGAACCCAATTGTGAGAAGGAAGGAATCCATATTAGCATATTAAGCCCGAGGGGCATGTTTGAGGCCATAGATAGACTTTTGAAGTATGTATACTATGAGAGAATCCTACAAAAACCTTGTGGATGGTCTATACATATCTCCTCCTCAAGGTCACCATGAAGAAAAACACTTATCACATCCATTTGATGAACCTCACATTGATGAGATGTGAAAATGGCAAGAGTGAATTGGATGGAGTTCATCTTTGCAACTGATGCAAAGATCTCAATATAGTCAATTCCAGGAACTTGTGAAGAACCTTTTGCTACCAATCGTACTTTGAACTTATCCATGGACCCATCTACTACAAAAATTGTTCAATAGATCCACCTACATCGAACAATATCTCTTCCCTTAGAAAGTGTATCAAATCCCAAGTAGGGTTACTAATAAGGGAACTATACTCCTCATGCATATTGTATCCCACTCATGGGTGTCAAATACCTCATGAAAATAATGTGGATTGGAAGCAAAATCAATGAAAGCATGTGGAGCACCTTATAACTATGAACATGTTTGCCTAGTATATGATGGATCCCTAACTCAATCACCTACACCCTATAGTGTCTATCTAGCCCAAAAAGAGTTAGAAGTCAAATATTCATGAGAACATTCCTCAACCGTTGAAAAGGGGAGATGGAGGAGGTGGATCCCCATCTATTTTCTTGTCATTCGAACTAGAAGATGAATCGTCATCATCGAGAATTTTCTCGAGTTGATCTAAATCGTTAGAAATGTCATCAAACCCCAGTGATTCCAAAGAGGGAGAAGTTTCAAATGTCAAGTCTAAAGAACCCTCCTGAAAATGAACAACTCATGTGTGGTAGGATGAATAAGCACATATCCCTTAACACCATACCAATATCCAATGAATATGTAAGGCATACTCTATTGGTCCATTGCTTTATGTTTCTTCTTAGGAATGTGAGTTATAGATGGAGATCCAAAACTTTGAAGAGCTCAATTGTGGGTTTATGATTGTTCCAAGCTTTAAAAGAAGTGATGCGTTCAAGTCTCGATGAGGAACATGTTTCGCATGTAACATGTACGATTGATGGCCTTTGACAAATACTAAAGCACAAGTGATTTGGAGTGTATCATACAATTTTTCATTTCTTTCAAGGAATTGTTCTTGCATTTTCCATAGCATTTTGTTGAGGATTGTATGGAATTGTAAGTTATAAATCAATCATCTCTAAAGTGCAGAACTTCTCAAAATGGTGGTTGACATAATCACCACCATTGTTTGTGCACAAAAACCCGATAGCTTTACTCGATTGTTTCTCCACACAAGTCTTGAACTCCTAAAAATGTTCAAAAACATCGCACTTATGTCAAAGAAAGTATACCCAAATATATCTAGAAAATTCATCGATAAAGGTAAGAAGGTATCTAGTCATGTTGAATGAAGGATGTGGAAATGGACTAGAAATATCACCGTGAACTAGCTCCAAAATTTATGTAGCTCTCAATGATTTGCCTTCATCAAAATTCTCTTAATATGTTTACTAAGTATGCAACCACAAAAACACTCAAAAAAATGGACACAAGGTAACCTGTAACAATATCATGTTGACTAAGTTTCTCCAAGTAACAATAGTTAAGATGGTTGAATCACGCATGCCATAGCTTACTCAACCCCATTTGAATGAGTGAGTAGTGCGATAAAAGGTGATCCAAAGAAAAGTGTGAGATGTATTACTATGACTAATAATCTATTTTCCCATAACCATTGTAGAATCACCGCGCACTCCCTAATGACCAAAAAATCAAGGAAAACTCAACTCTCCTATTTGAACCAATATGAGTGATCGATGAACAGATATGAAATTAGTTGATAGTGAGGGAACACAAGAACATGTTGGAATGTTCCGTCACTCACTTCAATAGACCCTCTCCCACAAACTTCTATAGAAGTGTCATCACCCATCAAAATAGAAGGCATAGAACATGGCTCCAAGGATGAGAAAAAGGTCCAGTGATAAAGCCATGTGATGCAAAGAACTAGAATCAATCATTCATGTGGAAGGTTGAGATGCAACTACTATAAGGTTATTGCCCTTTCCTTTCCCTCGCCATTGTCTTTTGTCTTAGAGGATTCTTGAGTTGATGAAATTTGTTTAATGGAATTAGGGAAACATATGTTGTTCTTCTCAAGAATATTTTTCAAGTGATTTTTTTTTCATACATATATGTTCATCATGCCTAGTTCTCTTACATTAGGCACATTTGACCTTCTCTTTCTTGAGATTGACATCTAAAGAGGAGGTCATGGTTATTTATTTAAAAGTATCATTAGTTTTCATATCCTTATTTTTCTCATTTTTCTTAGTGTTTTGCTTCTCCTCTTTGCTATTTGAATTCTTGTGTTTTTCATGCCTAGCAATTAGGGCATGTGACGTAGAGTACTTGATGTACCCATCTGAATAAACTTATCTTGCTCCCCAATCAAGGAAATAGTAAACTCATCTAAGGATGGAATTTTCCATGTAGCTCCAGGGCACTCATAGTGGCATGGAAGGAAGAGACAAAAACACAATAGTCAAGACCCAACTTAGCAAGAATTGAATAAATCAATCGGTCATATTTTTTCTATATGCCACATAGTTTCAAATACAACCTAAGTGACTTAAATTTGGTGAAAGAATCATGTATTGTGTCAAATATTCTTAGACTTAAAACTAATGAGCTCATTTTCCATTTCATGACCCCTCATTGCATCCTACTTCTCAAAGAGTTGTTCCAAAATGGTTCGAGACCTTATTAGGTGTGTTGGTAGATTCAATGTGAAAGAGAAAATGGGAGATACTAATGTGATACACAATAGACCATAGGCCTCATCACATCAGTTAAGCCACTTAGCATTTTTTGCATCCGACGTTACTTTTGTTTCAAAGATATCCATAGTAATTATGATCCCTTACTCCTCAAATATATTTATATTTTGGTGTTACACTCATGATAGTTATATGGTGTATCCAATGGTAGTGGTGTAACGGTTCTTAGGTCTCCTAGTAATTAGGAGGTTCAAGGTTCAAATCTTGGCTCTATGTTAAGGCGGCCTACTACCGACGGTTTGGATACCCTAGTGATAGGGCACCACGATAATGTGGTTTAATCTGTGGGCTAGCCGAGAGCTTAAACTTCCATCCTTAGATGGTTCCATGGCCGGTGTGGGTTGGTGATGCCACAAAGGGCTAGGGCCCTCTCCCTAGGTAACCTTAGCAAAAAAATGATAGTTATATGGTGTGAGAAGTGAAATCAAATTTTGCTCCATAATGTAGTAAAATGGATTTCTAGAAATAAAAGTGTAAGAGAGAACGAGAGGCACAAAGCAACCCCTCTACAACTATCAATAATAACCCCTCAAGATTACGAAGTTTGGTGCTTTATATTTTAGTGTGTATACAAAGAAACCAAGAATATGAAAATAGTAGTATTGCGAAGAACTTGGAAAAATATGTGCTTTCAAAAAAATGACACCTCATAAGGAGTTTCCCATAGAAGGTTATTGTTTCTATAAGATTTTTGAAATCAACACTAGTTCATTGTGCACAAAAAAATAAAATCAGCCTTGCTTCTCTTGGTTAAAGCCCCTTATCTTGGTTGTGACCGGAGGCTAAATGTCACCATCGTCACTACAGTTCATCACCCTCACCGGTAAAGCCGCATACACACAACGAAATGCATGCTAGCAAAATTACTTGGTAGTACAATTATCGCCTCAATTACTTCATGTAGGTACATCCACACAGTCCGAGTACAACATACAAAAATAGGACCACCGCTACTCATACAAAATAAGAAATTGAACTGTATTTCCTCAAGGAAACCCAAAAAAAAAAAAAAAAATTGGATCACTATCAACTCATCATACAAAATACCTCCAACAACGTTGAAATCCACGAAAACCTCAAAAATGACCAAATTTGACTTGCCTCATAGCATGCTCGACTTTATTATCGTTTCTAGTGTTTTGGCGGGTTTTGAACTCAATGTGGTCATCCATTTCTCCCGAAAACCCACCAAGTGATGACTACCCCAAAATGATCCAACAATTGGAGAAGAGCATACTCGAAACTAAAGGATCTATAATAGCAAGCTCAAATACTCAAAATTCCAAAATAAAATACAACAAAACAAAGGCGTTTGATTATTAGAACCATCTACAATACCATGTAAGAGTGGGCCATGATCGAGTACTAGAAAAATGCCAACACACTTCAACTCTTAGCATGCAATATACAAATGAAGAAATAGGCTTGTCATGAGAGAGAGAGAGAGAGAGAGAGAGAGAGAGAGAGAGAGAGAGAGAGAGGAACCAAACATGGGAACAATAATCAACTTGTACTCATAATGATGAAATAACTCTAGAAAAGGAACATAAATAGGAAGAAGAGAGGTGTAATTGCCACCTAAAAGTTGGAGCACACATCCCCAAAAAAAGTGCATAATTAACTCCTATCTATCACAATGACACCTAAGTAAGCTAAATACATGTGTAGGAAAAACCATAGAATGGAATTAAAAACCTACACAAACAAGGAATGTGATTCTCTATCATGATCGATGACCACCAAATGTTATGATTACTTAAGGAGAGCCCAAATATGAAGTCGTCACCAACCTCACAAGAAGATATGGTTCGACTACTTCAAAGGCATTCCATAAGCTTTTGTGGCATGAATAACCCCTCAATTTTAATAGGCACGGTAGGAATGAGTAAATTCTAAAGGCCAATGTTCTTCCAACAAGATTTGTCGTAAGGCAAACCTATAGAAATGCAATGTCTTGGGAGGATTTTCTAAGCTTTATTCCATTTAATAGCCTTGATGATTCATTTAGCGCGTCTATAAACATCTATAATGCACATGCCACCTTTTTCTAGAGGGAGACAACAGAAATCTTAAACAACATAGTGAAAGCCCTTGGATGTTTAGCATTGGTCCAAAGAAAGTCACGCAGAAGATTGGCCAACTTCCAATAAGATGCCTTGGAAGGAGCCCAATAAGAGGAGTAATAAACATGGGTAGCGACAAGACTCTTGGCACAAATCTTAAATTCTCCATCTAGTGAGAGAAATCGAATCACCTAAAAGGTGATTTTCTTGTCAACTTTGTCCAATACATATTACCATAGCTCGGACGAAGTGCTCTAAAAATGAAATGAATACCAAGGAATTTGAATTGCTCTCCACGTTGTAGCCACTTCCAAGGATATCGTAAAAGTCAATTAGATATGGGGAGCCTATTTTTCCTCTAACATAGATATTTGGTCCATTCCAAATTATTCCAAAAATATCAATACAATGCATAACTTCTTTGAAAGAGACTTCATTTTCAGCAAGAGTAGGGAAGGAGTTGTCTATGAAATGACCATTGATAAACTAAAGGAAGTGATCTAATCCATAAATGCTACAAAGTTATCCTTTAGAAGCCCCGTGGTCAAGCGAGATATCCAAAAGCTTTTTTAGCCAAAACAAAGAGTGTGGGAGCTAATGGACAACCATCTTTGGATAGAGTAGAAAAGGCTAAAGCTCCATACTTGTGAGAATTGATAGTAAGACATGTGGAAGCATCATAGAAGAGAGTTCATACAACTCGAAGAAAAACTTCACCAAAGCCAAGAGAGCGAAGCATGGTGAGGATGAATGGCCTTTTGATGTGGTCCTACGCTTTTTCAAAATTCAATTTAAGGAAGAGAGTCCTTCAACAAGAAGCACCGGCCCATTCCATTCCTTCCCAAACACCAATGATGTTGTCTAAATGTATTGTCCTTTGATAAAACTTGTATGTTCAAGTTTGATAGTAGAAGTGAGAATGTGGCAAATGCACAATGCTAACGTTTTAGCAATGACTTTGTACGAGACATTGAGCAAGGTGATGGTATGTCAACTAATAATGAGCTCCATGTCACCAAACTTAGGTATGAATTTGATATTTCTTTTATTAATAATATTACTTAAAGATTGCACAACTAATACCTCTTTCTAGACTTGAAGCAAGTCAGGGCCAACAAAGTTCCAAGTAGCTTTATAAAAATCGAGAAAACCATCAATGTTTAGGGCTTTATCATTGGCCATGCATTGCAAAGTCACATGAATTTCTTCCAAAGTGAGAAGAATCACATTGTGTCTAAGTTGAGGAAGAAAGCTTGGAAGGAATGACATCAAGACATTATTGAAGAGTAGTTTTCATTCCTCGGTGATATCGTGACCTTAAAAACTCATCTTGTAGTGTTCAACAAAAGCATTAGTAATCTCACGCAAGCTAGTAATCCGGTATGCAGTTTGCGAAGGCTTTAATACATTCTCTAGCCTAATTGGCATAGAGATATTTAAAGAATTCCTTAGAGGCACGATCGGCAACGTTAAGCCAATGTAAACGCACACATATTTGAGCTCCTCTAGTTGCATGCGCTTCGTTGAGCTTAAGCTTTTGCCAAATACCATCAATGAAATATTACAGTCTAAGGTCAAAAGGATTGTCTCCTAAGCACTATGATATTCTTTGAATTCATTGCGAAGGGCACAATTACCTCTCTTGTGAACTTGAGCAACCTATTTGCCAAAGTGATGGAGGAAAGCAACGAGGAAATCATATGATGTCATTATGCCACTCAATTCGATCGGCGGAATAAAGTGGACATGGCACCAAGTTCCACACCCAAGCAATGAGTTGGATGGTCCCTTCATGTTGAAGCAAGGACATGTTGAGGTAAATTTGATTGTGTGGCACTCTAAGGTTGGCATTACCCCAAATACGTTGAAAGGTGATAGGACTATGATTGGAAGGAACAAATTCTTGTTGGACAAGAATAACAAGCGAAGTATCGAAATTAGTAAAACACAAATGTGTTTCTCGAAAGCATAACATGATCAATTCTCTTAAGCACCCTATCGTCGTGAGCTTGAATGTTGGACCAACTAAACCAAGGCTAAGGATTAAATGCATGCCGCTACAAAAGAGAGTTTTCTGAGCTCCATTGGTTGTTAACTACTTCACGTTCTCCAACACACTAGTGTATTGGAAGGGCCTCCTTTTGTCCTGTCTGCAAAGTGTTCAATCATACTAAACTCACCACATGAGCCAAAAAGCAAGTGGAAAGTTGTTTGTAATCCATATCAATAACATCATTCTTTTCAGGCCATAATTGGAAGCGTAATATTAATAATGCCAAAAGAATACCCATTAATGTTTAAAAGGACCCATAATGCCAAATGTGACAGATTTTCCCATGAGGCAACCATTAAAGGTGCAAATTGCGGAGATATTGAAATATTGGCACCACTATGGTCACCATCATGCAAAGTATGAAATTGAGTGAAGTTGGACACTATACACTTTAATGTCGCAGGGAAGGAAACTGTGAATTTCAGCTCTTGCAAACAGCCAAAATCCAATTTCTAGTTTGCTAACAAGCAAAACGCATAAAGAATTTTCGTGAGGACTCTATGAGACCTCTTACATTCCAAGATATAAAACTATTGCAGGAACATCATCCATGTTAAGTTCACCTTGTCCATCCTAAAAATCAAAAACATAATCTAAGGCAAAAAAATGTTAGATTAAAGCGGACACTTTGGTTTTGGCTTGATAAAATCCTCGAGTGAAATGGAGCTGCGCTTAGCCTCATTTGATCCACTCGGCAAATTGTTGCCACCTCAAGGTGGACTACGAAAACGTTGAGTAGGTTGAGATGAACTTGTAGGAGTCCCAACATCAATCACCATTAGTTGTTTTCTTAGCTTTGCAAGAGCTTTGATTGTGCTTGAACAAAGGAAATGGATGTTGGTAAAATGGGAGAGTTTTCTAACTTGTGGACATAAGATTGGGGCGTGTCAAGGCACCATGCACATAAGGATTTTTGTTTCATGCGGAGGCCTTTTTGTTAGCTACAATAGTCCAACCATCATTTTTGGTTGGCATTTCGGGTTTGTCGACTCGTGGTTTCTCCTCAAAAGGCTTGGTTCTAGCCAAGGGAGGACAATCCTTAATCTTGTGGTCTAAGGCTTGACACTTGAAATGGGTGTTAGATAGGTTAATGTAGGTGACCTTTTGTGAAAAATGCTCAAATCCAACTTGAATGTCCAAAGATTCATTCAGTCTTTCGTTAGGTCAACCTCCACACAAACCCATTTGTCGGGCAAGCAAAGTAGAAATCGTCATGCTCATGGTATATCACATGCCCAATCGGCCTAACAATTTCTTAAATAAAATGTCAAAGAGGAACTAGATGGTTGGGGAGCTCAACCCACACCGGGTACTTTGAGAGAGACTTGCTCAAAGACTTTAAAGTCTCAAGTCCAAGGCAAAAGAACCATAAGAGTATTCCACAAGAACCAACTCGACTTGAGAAGAGCTTAGACCTGCGAAGGCTCATTGAAGGAGAAGAGGAAAAATCTTTGGTAAGATTTCTAATGCCAACAACATGGATACCATTGGTTTCTAAATAATGCTTAATCCATGTCCGAATGGAATCTCCTAAGGATATACAGGCAACATAGGCTATCAAACAATTGTTCTCATACCACTTAACAACAGGGTCAATAGAAGCAACATTAATCAATACATTTAGAGTAGAGTAAGACTCATTACCTCATCGGACAAACTTCCTCACGTGTTTGGGGCCATATTCACCATTTTTGTGATAATGGTTGCAATGGGTTGGCTAAGCACCATTTATGAGGTTTAGCCATCCTAAGGGCAGATGAAAAGCCGAAATAAATCAATGTAGGGTTTGAAAATCCCACATGAGCAGTAAGGAAAGCTCAAGGCATGTGTAAGCTAACATACAAAAACCCTAACAAAGTTGATGAGCCATTTGAATTTTAAAGATTTATATACTAGTTCAGATATCTCTCAATTATAGCTACTTGAAAAACACCAATATATATCAATCTCGATGGGCTTATCTTGAATTAGTCGTGTCGTTTCACCCATTGAAGGATTCCACATTGTTCAATGACTCCATCACCTTCACCATAAATTACTTGATGTCTGGTAATGGATGGCATCAATCTAGCTATACCATTGCATTGGGCTCAAAAAAAACTTGAAAATGAAATAAATTTGGTAAGGCCCTAATGTACTCAAGTAGTTTTAAGATTGTTTTGAAATCCACTCATTTCGTATTTGAAAAACCCTGTATATATAAATCTATTTAACATTCACTATGGAAGCTCCAATCACTTAATAAAGCCTGTATGTATAATTTTATATGAAGAGAAAGGTCGTGCAGATGATAAAAGCAGTAAGGCATGGATCAGAACGTTTGCCCATAGACTGACTCCTTTGTATTACAAGACATGATAAGAATTACGAGTAACATATGAACGCAGAAATACAGTGGATCGTCACAAACTGAATGGCTTCCACATTTCAAAAACCTCCAACACATTATTCCTCGTTTTGAAGATACAAATGTTGAATCTCTAATTAGACATGCTTGCTCAAGTCTGCCCTTTTCCTATTGGAAATAATTTTTGTTGCAAACTGACATTGAGAAAAATGATAAGCTGTGTTACTTTTGTTTCCTTGAAATTTCCAAAAATATCTAGAATGGGCTGCAGCGCAGAAAAAGTTGTCAAGAGGCCTTTTTGGAGCCTGTAAAAGAAAATTGTCAATTAGTCTGTTTTAGATTTATTTGTATGTTTTTATATTTTTAATTTTATACATAATTTCAATAGCAGTCCCCCAACCATCCCCAAAATTCAGGATATTTTTGCCATCCCAGAACCCTGTCCCTACATCCCTGTGCATCCCGGAGTCTTAGGTAACTATGCCATTACCTTCTCCATGAATATCCTGCTAACTGGTGACAGGAAGGCTCAATCTAGCTGTACCACCACATTGAGCTCAAAAACATCTTTCTGGGGAACAAAACAAGCTCCAAACTCCATCTTATGCCGAAGATATCATAACTTTTTAATCCCCTTCTCCAAACAAGAATATAGGTTGATAACTACAATATGGTTTAGAAAAATAACTTCTAAAATGCCAGAAATAATGTTCCATAATGGGTTTTATTTGTCTTGATTCATATTTTAAAGAAACTAACCAAAACCAAATAAATTAGTACAACTTGATTGCCAGAAATGATAAGCCTTTTTGTGTATTTCAATCATAATATATTACAATGTATAACACTGTAATTTCATTGCTTCAAGCTGCATCTGTACATGTATTGGGGAAAGTCGACAAATGAATGCTACCTTTAGTGATTAGTAAATTTAGAGCTTTCAGAGAAATAATTCTTTCCAAAGCTTTCACTGCACTGAGAATGCAGTCATAATTCTAACTATAGAGCACCCAACGAAATGTTGAAACAGCACACAGATATAATCAAACATGGAAGACTCTGGTTGGAGCAAACCCACCCAAAATTTGAATTTTCTGTTGAATCTCCAAAATTCAGTCCTTGTAGCGATACATCAAAACCTATCAAATGAGCCAAAAACAGTTAGCACAAACCAAAAACTATAGGAAAACAGTATCTTATAACATTAAAAAGAAAAGGTTGTACCCAGTAAATAAACCAAATGTATTTGAAGGTGAAGGTTCTCATTGTACCAGGTTACCCCTACGTTCTGTGCAACCAGCAAAGATTCCTTCCAATGTTGCTTGTTGATCGAGAATCTCTATGACTTTTTCGCCATTTGAAGTACCAACCAAAGCTTTTCCCTTTCCAAACTTGGCCGAGTTTAATGGGCTAATTTGCTTCTCAATTACAATTTCTAGATCTTCTGGTGCCACAGAAATGGTGCTCGACAGGAACTGTAACATCATATGGGTCAATTAAAATCCGTATATAAAATCATAAATCAATAACTATTTATAATGAATAGAGTTATATGGAAATGAATTATACTTTACAAATATGCTTCACAGTCACAGTCGGTTGACAAGAAAGGTATGGCCTTTTCAAACTGGGAAACTCTTCCTCATCCTCAAACGGCAGCAATGTGAAGTGTATATCAAACTATGAACATTAAAAACCAGCAAACGGGTTAGAGTTCATTTATTGATAGTAGCCGTTTTATCAATAAAAAAGAGCTTTTGAAGCATGAATTAGACTCATTCATCAAGGTTAAACAACCACATTTATCAAAGGTGCCAACATTACAGTTCAAAATTACAGTCAACTTTACCAATAAAGTATTTTTACCTGGGTCTCCTTTTCTTGTCGCGATTTAGCCAAAAGATAATCAACCATCTTAGCTGCATATGTGGTACGAGAAGTCCTGGCATGAGCATTTCTCACACTTCCATTCTTTGTATGGCTTCTTGCGCCACCCTTGCCCCAAGCCAAACCTTCTGCATTTCTTGCATTTCCAGGAGAAGCATCAGTACTTTCTCTGCTCGCTTCTGCTTGGCTGTATTCAGCTGATTGAATATCTTCACCAGCTTCTTCATCATCAATGTCATCTGGTTCTTCTCCATTGCCAACATCCATGTCAGCAGAGGTTTCAGGTAAAGAGCTTGGAGCTCTCCTTTTCTTCCGTGTCAACCTGCGGTGTTGAGGTTCCTCATCATCAGAGAAAAATTGCTTCACATCCTCACCTTCGTCACCATCAGTAGCCAAGCTTCTCCTAGGCCGTTTGCCTCTATTGTTACGCTTGCTCTGACCCTGAACACCAGAAAATTTACCATGAGCCTTTCTGACAAATGCTGCTGCAGTGGCCTTAGCGGTCCTCCGCCGTCGTGTAATAGCTTCTGACTGCCTTCGAAATGTATCAGCAATGCTAGCTTGGATCTGTTACAAATTTGTTGGACAATGTCAAAATTAAAATTAAAAGAAAGTTAAAATCAGACATTTGTGTTTCCAATTAATTGGATTGATAAGAGCCGTCAGAATGACAGACCAGACCCTACCTGCCTGTTTCTGTGCTCTTCTTCTTCATGCAAAGCCATCTCCTAAAAAAGAACAAAGAAGGGATTAAATGAACCACCCATCCTCGAGAGTGCAAAAGCACTTCAGAGCAAAGAAAATAAACCTGAAAAGGCTGTTTTACATCCAGGCTTTAACCCAAAAAACAGCATTAGCTTGCTAGTATTATTGGACAATCTCCAATTAAATGGAAAGAAAATTAGATAGGCAGGCAAAGACACAGTATTAAGATCGGTTAAACTTCACCTCTTCCTCATACTTATCCAAATCAGGGTATATAGCTGCAATCAATGCATCATAATTTGGATCATCTCGCAATGATCGCCGGCTAGCACAATGGGTACGGCATGCAGGGCACTCGTTGTTCCTAGGGTCACAAAACATCCAGCATTTAAAAGTATGTAAAAGCTATAAACAGACAATGCATTATTCTTAGTCATCCCCAAGATTTTGTACTCCAATAATCATTATGTCTTAAGTGTGTATGTAACAGACTAGCTTTCAAACTCTTTGCAATTTGGTCATATCAAAAGAAGACAACATCCCAGAAAAACTTTCAAGCTTGAGACTTGAAGTAGTAATTTGGCATTTGTGAAGCCAAAGAAATATGCAAGAATTGATTAGGAACCCAAATGCATGGGAATATCCTAGGTTATAATCATACCCCAAGCGCATTGACTTGTCAATACAATCTCTGCAAAATCGGTGTAGACATTCCATAACTGTCCTTGTTTTCCGGATAATTCCTGCCAGAGAAAACAATATTTAATGCCTGTCTGTATTTAATTCCATTCCCACATTTCACTGACACTAATAATGCCTAATTCTCAAACAAGTTAAGCAGCAGCAACATGCACATGTTGTACTGTTATATCTACACAGTAACAGCTGAAATAATACCCATACTTCGTAGCACATATTGACACTGAAAGCACTGTTTGTATATAATATCTTCGATTTGGTAGTTTTATTTTCTGTCCAGATCAGCTTACATTTCACATGGTTAACAGGCATCTCAAATGCCTAAATGCAGAAGTATAGGTCTCACGAGTACGTATGTTACACACCGGATGGATGAATCATAAAGATATTTCTGTGATCTCAGTAAATGAGTCCATTCTGTTTGAGAATGGAGCAATACCTCAAAAATTCCTGAAAAAACACTGAAAGCTTCTACCGTATGTCATTTGGTCAATAATGAGAAACAAGAAAATGTTCTAGCATAAGTTAAGCATAGAGTCATGTAGGTGATGAAGAAGCTGAGCAGAGTTAAAAATGGCTTCCATGGAAACATAAAAATGGGCTTCATCTGCTATGTCGTCCTGGTGCAATGTTTCATGCTAATTTTTGTATCTGCCATGTTTCTCAGTTCTGAAATAATAATCACACCAAAATTGTTTTCTAAAATAATTTGTGAGACCTTAATAGATTCAAAGAAAGTTTAAAAACTGAACTGAACTTGTGTGCCATAATGCTTCAGCGCATCTGTGTTTTAATCATCTATATTAACAAAAAAATTGCAGAAATGGAGGAAAATAATAATAAAATAAGTGCAAGAGTGGACTGAAATTTATATCACCCTATGGAACTTTAAATGATTTTAAGCGGACTCTCATAAGCAAAACAGAATGTAAGTAACCACAAAAATAGCTGGTATCTGACAGGTTCTTGCTAATATCTATCTATTATACTAAAAATTAAAACAATCATACGATGATATCATTCACAAATTACATATATAATTCAAGGTAAAACTGCAAGGAGTAAACTGAACTAACATAATACAGAGATTTCAGGTTCTACCATCCACAGGTGAACAGGCCAAGAGATTTTAGAATCAGAACCAGAGAAAATTGGGTTTTATACAGCAACTAGACATGAAACATAGGCTGCTCAATCTTAGTTGGGTGCTTGAGGATTGTTGTTTTCAATTCGCATGCGATCTTTGAACTTTGAATCTGCATAGGCAGATTATAAAAAATATAGCAGAATCAGTATGTGAGCTTTGCCTGCGGCTTTTTGGTAGCAGGTGGTCATGGGATCCATATTGAACCCATGTAAGAAGGTTATGACACGTCTAAAATGAACAGGTTGGCACTTTGGAATGAAATAATGATATGTTCAGCACAATTCTACATATAGACATAAATGGGGAGATAAATTTCCTGAATAAATGGAGGTGTAGAACTTGATCGTTAACATTCAGAATTGGAAGAATGCCAAATACTGTATATGCATGAAATTTGCTCTTTATTGAAGCTATATTTTGATGCAATGACTTGGGAGGTTGTTTGGACATGACCATTTTTAAACAATAAATACTCAAAAGTAAAAATTGGTGTACATGCTTTTGCACAGTTAACAAGATTATGAGTTTGCAAAAACATCCCAGGACCAAATTTACATAAAAGAGGGAACTAGTATTTGTAAATTGGTCTCTTTAGTTTAATGAAATTGAAATCTCTGTTTAACTTTGTAGGGATTTTAGATCATGCCAATTATATTAATCTACTTTATAACTTCAGACATCAAACCGTATCACAGGATTGATCAAGATCTCATTTTGAGGAAACTGCTATATGAGGAGACAATGTCATAAAACTTCACTATTGAAGGTTTAATTTTTCAGTTCATGGAAGGTCAACTTTTTGTCTTTTTCATGAAGAAAAACCTCGACTGGACTAAGTTTATAAACTGAAGAATGATCTATACAGCCCTTGTGAATGTTTTAGAACCGTTAAAGAAGTCAACTCGTTTTCTCATAAACATTAAGTCATGTTATCCCTGCTGAACTCAAAATGTCCCAAACAAAGTTGGTTATAAGTTATCATGAACGGCCAATGACTTTACCACCACCCTCGATATGGGGACTGAATTTCATGCAGTCTCTAGGTACTAACTTCTCTTCTCTCAAAGAAAAACTGAGGAAGAAACCTTTCCTTATCCGTTTCCTACTCTTTGCATTATTTATAATGCCAAAAACATGTGTTCGAGGATTTAAGTAAATCAATGTTTTTGCACAACTCAAAAGTCAAGATATTTCATTACTCTGTAGGATAACATATACTATACTTTAATAGCCATTTTTGCCATGGCAAGAACCTTTATTTTGAAAATTACTAAATTGTAGCATAATGTGGAGCAGTTCTACCTGATATTGCTCTACTTATTGCCAGTGTTAATGCATTAAGCATGCTTGACACAATAGTGGTACTAAATTTGTTTAGGGATAAATCATCACATACAACTTACAAGTTATGCACTCTCTACTGTTGTTGTGAACTGAGACAATATAAAAAGATATGTTCATTATTTCTTCACAAATTTATCTTAGAAATGTGTGTTTGTTCTAAAAGGAACATGGCTCTTATGGGCCCTGAACAAGAAAGTTGGTTTTCATCCTTGAAAGGGGCCATTTCCACTGTCCAATAAATCCCGCCATTAACATATGTCATAAATCACTCCATCAGTAAAGCATAAATTTATAGCCAAGCATTTAAATTCTTTCAAGCTAAATAAGGATTAACCTTCAGAGAATAATCATTTAGGGTTATATTGACTAGTTATCTTAGCACTAAAAATAATTAAAAAACAAATAATATTCTATTATATATGACATTATGTTAATTGCCAAGGTGGCCAACATTAAGTGAATTTACTATATTTAGGAGTGGATGAACAGACAATTTTATACTTCCAAAATACATTACATAATCCAACTATTCACAGGCATACACATCAAAGACTACAAGAAGATGTAAGCATGAAAGAGAGACAACATATATTTGTGATGATATCATTCAAAACATGTGAGAGTACAAGATTTAATCAAGTGGTGTGGCAACATGAGCCTACAAGATTTCTTCATGTTTCCTTAATGATTCAATTACTTATACTACTAAACTATTTGGGAAGTATGGCTTCCATCTGCCTCATTGGAGGCAGGCCACCACTACCCTTGTGTGGATTTAGCAGGGTTTGAACCTAGGTGGGGAGCTTTAAATCCTCCACAGTACAAGTTGGACTACCAACTCACCTACATCCTCTTCCACGATTCTTTCATGTATTAAAAAGCAATGATTAGAATTCTGAGATGCTGTAAAATAACTATAATAAGAACAGACCAAAATAGCATAGGAAACCAAAGATTCATTTGTGAGGTTGCAAGATATCAAGATTATACGCCTTAACTCCAAGGAAAAGGGGGAAATGACCAGGAATGTCATTGTCCCTAATTTGATGAGAGATAATGAAGGGAGTATGATGAAAAATATATTCTTGACAATAAAAAAGGTGAAAGAGCCTGGGTTGAGATCAGCATATAACAAAGATAACAGTCACATAAGTCTTCAAACAATAGTTCAAGATATTTATACTATGCAAATTGGAAGGTAAGATGTCGTGTTAGACTGAAATTACATGCACAAATTTTCCTGCAACCATGCTTTAGGTGTCGCCTTCCAAGAAAAGAGAGAAGTTGCAAGTATAGTTACAAGGCATTCCAAATGACTCTTGTGGGCAGTTAAAAAGGCTGTCTACAAAGACTTAAAGTTAAGTATTAATTTAGAAGTTAAGAAAAAATAAAGACATGGAAGAGATGGCAGCAATGAGACCTTTAGTGTGGAGAAAAGCATCTTTGTTTTGCACTACCAGCCAATCTATATTTTCAAAAACTTTTGAAAGAAATACTCCTTGGTTGCTTACCGTCGATGAACTTCCATAAACAATATAAATAATAAACAAGTAACATCATCCATAGATCATAATAGAACTTTTCATGTAGTTTTGGAATGATGTGAAATGAGTGTGTGCAAGAGCTCTCATATGTCCAACATGTTATATCCATTTTGTAGGAGATGTACACAAGATTTTGTGCACAAATACTAATAAATTCACACAGGTTTATGAATATTGAAGATATATAATACTTGCTCTAGCAAATCATTATAGTTGTGGAAGTGTGAAAAGTTGAGTGATGGCTACGTATCTTGCTCTAGCAAATCATTTTAGTTGTGGAAGGGTGAAAAGTTCAGTGATGGCTACGTATCTGTCAGAATTTTTACATTAACTAATTTTATAAATGGTATCTACATACAAATTAAAATATACGAATGGTATATTAACATGTCTTCTACAAAAAGTTGGTTCATCAGGCCAACCAAAGCATTTAAACAAACCAAATAGGCTTAGGCCCAAGGTTCACAACAAATTATATTTTTGTAATCATTCGCTACAAACCAATTAGGATACATAACCGCTGAATCAAAATCTTTATTTGAAATAGAAGATCTCTGAAGTCGCAAAACTTTTGATACTTCTTAATAATTCACTGGAATCAACAAATAACCCTCTTATTCAATGTTAAATTCGCTATAATCAAGTTCAACATTCAAAACAAAATGAATAAAGCATATAGAATACTTATTTTCAAAAGATCAAATTTTGCATACCCAAACATATGGGGCATTGCATTTCTTCTCGAATTGCTGACAAATTGACAAGAACATACCTAATCAGCAATCAGATATGGTCAGTATAATAATAAATCCTATATTCAATGATACTAATCACCAAATTTATTAAACAATACAACATTTTTTCTACTATAAATATTGATCCGTCCATTGGTTTATAAAGATTTTGCAAAAGTCTAAAATCACACATGTAAGTACAAGAAAGATTTGCAAATGAATCATCGACTATAAGAAATAATGGTAGAAATAAATATTCAATACTTGTTAAAAAAACTCCTACATTTGACTAAATACAAAGCAAACACAGAAAATACAAGATATTTACGAATTACATAAGGTCATTTACCTATTGCTTCCAAATGATGTATTTTTAAGGTATGGAAAGGCAGTTACTCCCAAGATGTGTTCTGTTAAGGGGACGGAACAATCTGCATAAGTGTTCAAAGAGGCATACTTTTCTAGGCACCAAAAGCAATTCTTGTAATGTGAAGTTGAAAGATATAGAAATCATCAAAAATCAATGCCATTTGGATTCTCCTCATGTTCTTTCAAACTAAAGGTAAGTTGCTGTTTGGTTCTTTACAAAGGGTTGGTTTATAAGCATAGATTACCGACAACAAGCTCACCAAATAGGCAACAATTCAATACAAGGACAAATGAGTATTTTAAACACATCCGGGATCATAAATTTTCTAGAAGGCTACAGAACAAAATATTGCAGATATTTTTGAGTATTTATTTTTACAGAAGAATAGCTCTTTTTGGAGACCCACAATTATGTTAAAAAGTGGCATGGAGTCTTTGGTTTATACTTAGATTTATAGCCATATAGCTCTTTTTGGAAACCCATGGTGATGTAAAACGGGGCATGGAGCCTTTGGCTTTTTCTTAGGCTTAGAATGACCTCCTTCTTTTGACCTGTAAGGTTTAAAATAATTTGGATGTCGTTTAGAAGGAATTTTATAGTCCTGAAGTTCACTGTTTATGGATGATTTACCATCATACATGTTTGCTAAGCACTCTCAGCTTAAAAGTATATTTTTTCTACCAATGTCGGGGCTCAATATGAGAATGTTGTTCTCTTTATCTGGGTTTAGAAAAGAAGAAAATAGAATATACAGCCTTTGTATTAGTGTCTTTCCTATGTAATATGAAATAGTTAAAAAAAGAACAAGAAAGAATTTAAAGAATAAACAAAGACATAGCTCTGTAAACCTCTCAGAGAAGCATTCTATTTAGTTCTTGAGCTCTGTTTCAACACTTGCCTAGTTATTTTGTAAAACCAATGAAGCACAATTAATTGTAAATTTGTAATAAAATTTATACATGTAGTCCATAGTCAAAGAGGAGAGAGATCGCATGACTTGTTCTAGGGCTTTATTAAAGACCTTATGTGCTATTCATAACAAATGATTATAATATTTTCCCATCAACATCCAATTCAAATCAGATTTTGCATCAAAACATAACCTGCAAAGAGACCACTTTTATGACTTCCAACCTGCTGCACCATATGAAGTTGTTTTGCCTCCATCCCCAGCCACAGCAAAAGCAAACAGGGAAACACCACTGCCTTTGAAAAGCATTTATCGCAGATGTATAGCAAGGTAAACAGGTCAACAATCAAATTTAGTAGGGGAAAGGTCTGGCTACATTTAGCCAAACAGAGGTTAGAACACAGGCAGCATCACAAGTTTAAACCCATTGCATACAGGTCTTACAAAAAAAAATCAAGCTGATGGACCAAACGGCTTGTGCCTCAACTTGTGGAATTATCTTGGAGTCCATTGTATTAAATTTTAACAATCTCAAACTCTATAACCTAGCACATCAAGAAGATGGGGTACACATTTTACATTCACAGTACCTCATTGCAGATGACAAACATACTCTTCTTGCGATAAAAATTTGCACTGCCAAACACAAGCAGATTACCACATACTCGGGTCGGCAAGAAAGGCACCTTATCTATGTAAGCCAATGGGTTTTCCGATCGACTTTCCATATAGAAATATTTGAGGACAATTGTGGAAGAAACTGAGTCATGTTGCACTGGAAGCTATTTTGGGCAATGTTAAGTGAGCAATTAACACATACCAGCGCTGCAAGGTTTTCCCCAAGAATAATTTTAGCATAGTTGCAGGGGGACGCATCCCCCACCTATTGGGATGCGTCTCGGGCACGTCTCCGTGCTGGGAACCTTTGTTAACGTCTCCTCCCGTCTCCCCACACACAGATTTTGAAGATAAAAAATTACTGCGCATTAGTGTGTTTATTACTGCCTGCAGAATTCTTGGAGTCCAGCATTGAGAACGTGTCAGTAGGACTTTGTACAGTTAACAACAATGAGAACCTGCATCTTAATACAATTAACAATAAAAATGAGCTCGAAACAAATTTTGAGATCATAGTCATGACCATAAAGGATGAAAACACGCACTTCTCTCCCAATTCTGCACCTCACCATGCACACGCAGTAGCCTTGTGCTTGATTATGAATGCATTAAATCCTGAAGTGCAGTTTATTCTTAAGATGGAATCAATGTCTTATGTGGATACTTAGTAATCTATAACAGAAATAGTGCATTCTGAATCTAAATAAATTAATAATGTACAATAGTATTTTTCTAGTAATTTCATATATATTGCCGTCTCCCCGTACCCGTCTCCCACTTTTCTAAAAAATGTCGTACCAGTACCCGTACCCGTCTCCACGTACCCGTACCAGCACCCATCTCCTGCTAACTATGAATTTTAGCATCGGGAACACTTAAGAAGTCCATTTTCAAAGGGTTTCAAGAGTGGAAATGTTTGAATGTTATTAGAAATATTGCACTAGTTATTCTAACTAGTCATAAGTACTCTTTATTTGATGTTTTTAAGCATGTACTTAGTTGCAACAGTGAATGAAAATGTGACATGATTAAGGTAGAGGATTTGTAAAAGGTCCAAGAGGTGCCATGGCTTGAATGTCTTGTATTGTAGGTCATAAGACTATATATGCATTGAGTGGGTGTATTTTGCTAAGAAGCATGGGTATGCCCCTGACCCCTGCGTACCCTACCTGGTACGTACCGGAGTGCAGTGCAGAATGGTACAGGTATGGTGCGTCCTAGGTACATCTCCAGGACGTACCCTGTCAAAAGCATTATTTTTTATTTTTATTTTGTATTGTATAATTCTTTGTAAATACTTCTCTTCATAAACTAATATTTGAAATTTAATATTTTCTTCATAAATACTTCTCTTCATAAACTACTGAATATTGAATTGATTCTAAGATTCCAAATTACTGAACTTGTAAGTATTTGGGAGTCCTTTTATTTGAAGGTGGGGCCGAAACAATGTTCATGGGATAACCGTGTTAGTAGTTTCCAGAATAAGTTGGCTTCATATAAAGGGAATGAATATCAAGGGATGGAAAAATTGAGCTTCTACAAGCAGTTTTATAGCCTATTCCTATTTAGCTGATGTCTTTATTATTTGTTCGTGAAGGTATTAAAAAAAGTTAGTCAGAATCATGATTTTTTTAATGCAAAATGGAATAGGTGATAATGAGAAGAATGCTTTGATGAAATGGGAGGAAATCAGAAAACCAACATCCAAAGGAAGATCTATTGTAAATAATCTCTCTTCTAAATAATTCTTAATCTAAAGATCTATTGGTTTTGAAGAAAATCTAGATGATATATTCTAGATTATTTGTATTCATATTGCCACATGATTAATGAAAATGTTAAATTTTAAGCATATTGAATGTTTTGAACCTTGATCCTACTATATTTTTCAAGTTTTGTATTTCTTATGGACTAAAAATGAGTAACAAATGTACCCAAGAAGTACCGTACCCAAGGGTTTTTGAAAATCAACATACCCACATACCCGTACCCGTATCCTGGCAACCTAGGTATTTTGCACAAAATATATTCTATAGAAGTGGCATTCAAGTCCTAGCTCTAAGTTCCTAGCTATCTTCCAGAAGAGCTTGGACTCGCCACAAGTTGAAGTGACAAGTAAATAAGATATGGGAACATTTGAGAACCAAAGCATATGGATGCTATCATTTATTTTGCAATTTTGATGAGATAGGAGAGGATTTCACAAAGTATACCATGCCTTAAATGAGGGAGCTCAACTAGGATATCCCTAGCTCTAGTGATTTGTGTCTTTCTGTGGAAGTGAAGCTTTGTTCCCCATTACTCATAATGTTTTTTCATGATGAATTTTGGTTTTTCCTTGGGCGCATGGATGATTTATCAAAAGGTCCTTTCTTTTTCTACGGAAGATTTTGCCCGTTCTACATTTTTGCACCGTGGCTCTGATTTACTTGATGGGAGGGTCGGGATTTGTTCAAAATTTTGAAAGTGATTCTTGATATTTTGAATCTTTATGGTGGATTCATGGTTTATCTTTCTGCAAATCATGAAACTGTTTTATGGGATTAGGTATTCGTATGGTGGCATATGAATTCCTTTGATGGTGTTGATGAAATATCAGTCATATGTTTCTCTCATATAAAGATAAAACTGGTGTTAAATGATACCCAAAAGGCTAATCTCCAGCTATGACAATTTGTTTATTCTAGATGGCTCTCGGTTTGCTTGCTTCCCTTAATGGGGGTTGATGGTTAGCAAGATTTGAATAAGAATGTTGGAGGAACCTAATGGCTTATCGAGGGGGTCTAATTATTTATTTTTTAGGACACAATCAATGTAATCAATTGTATTACTTTATATGAAGTGATAACTTCAACCACCAGGTTCTACATGATCACTTTGGATTATGGATCAATAGTTGTGTAATGCGCTGAAACTATGAGTTTTTCACTACATGTGTTCATTTTTGTTCATTTTTAACTCTTATGAAATGCATCGATCTATAAAGTTCTTTTGCTTAAAGTTTAGAGCAATAGGATAGGACTGCATACTTTTCAGTGGTCACCTACAATAGTGTGTTAAACACCGGTATTTTACGTTCATATCTAATTATGTGATAATGTATCTTGTCAAGCCTGTGCTTAGCTCACAAACCCCCTACTTTGCTCAATTGCTATTTGTTTTACCTAAACACAGTCCTTGTTTACCATAGTTACCTAAGTCTCGGGGACGGGGGCGGGGTATGGAGGGACGAGATTTCGGGACGGCAAAAAAATTCCCAAATTTTGGGGACGGCAAGGGGACGGCTTTTAAAATAATACATAAAAATTAATATTTCAATATTTTAACTTTTTTCAATGACATTTAGGGATTTAAACTGTATTTAATGTATTTTAGGTACTTTCAAGATTATAATTTGATGTTCTTGGTAAAAATAACATCTTTTAAAAGTAAAAACATCAGAAAACTTTTGAAAGATTTAAAAAAATTGGGGACATCCTCCAAGTCCCCGAAACATTCGAGACGTCCGGACGTCACCAAAATCTAGGGACGTGTCCCCACGTAACACTGTTGTTTACCCAGTTGGTATTCCTTATAGCCGGTGGATTTCTATCAATGGCCCTACTAATTAGCTACAAGTGGACGTCACCAAAATCTAGGGAACGCATCCCGAGTAACATTGTTGTTTACCCAAATTGGTATTCCTTATAGCCGGTGGATTTTTATCGGTGGCCCTACTAATTAACTATGCAAGCATCAATCAGTTTTTAAGTGCATCCAACCCTAATTACATAGGATCTAGGATTAGTCGCAAACCAATTCTTGCTTCAATAAGGTTTAATCTCCTTTCAAGAATAGAGATGATTAAAATCGTCTAATATCAGCTCATGTGCCATGCATATTTATTGTTCTTGTAGATTCTTCTATGTCATTGATAACAATCATACTCCAGAAAAAAAAAAAATCATCACCATCTCATCCCCTTGTTTCTTATTTTAAGGGAAACGTTAGCTCAAATGCCAAAGATAAAGTTCTTTCCTTATCCAAAAATAGTAATCTAATTATTCTATTGCCTGCCCTACCTGCCCTGTAGAAACAGTAAAGGATACTCCTTTCGTAAGTAGTAGTCCCACTTGTGCCCTAAGAGAACATAACCATCCACATAGACATCCAACTCCAATAGGAGAAATCATTTCTCTTCCAAGGATGATTGAAGATGGATGCTTGCTAACAGATTAGAAGACTGCTATTAGGAATATGGTGTACCCTAATTTGCTAATTTTTAAATTATGGAATCAATCCAATATCAGATGCCTATGTCTATTGCATGATTTGTAATGTCCCCAAATGGGACAATTTTTGCCCTAGATGGATTTTAGGAAATTCCCTTGCTAAAGAAGTAACTTATAAAAGATATCTCAGAATTTATTAAAGCAGATCTGATATTTAGAAGGAAAATGCAACTAGGGTTATGTATAAAACTTAATCAAATCAGCTCTTATGTTTAAGCCTTCTCATTCAAAACTGAAGTACTGATTTTATAAGGCCCAAATCAGTGAAAATATGCAGATTTCAGACTGAAATTGAACTGAAATAAATTAAATAAAACAGTAGAGTGAAAGTATCAACAAGGAGCTTCCCCAAGGCTGATTTATTTAATAATAAAATCTGCAGATCCAGGTCTGCCAGTACAGCTGAAATTGAGGGTTTTGGATCCCCAGAAAACACTCCAACAATGTAGAAATGGTGACTGAAAATTTAGCTCCAAACAGCAGATGCCAAACTGATTTTTATATCCTTCAAATATGCCAAAATCTGCCTACAACTGGGTCGCTCCAGCAGAGATAAAAATGATTCAACAATCATATTTTATCTTGAGTCTTACACACAAAAAAATGAGACCAAAGGAAGAGTTTTTGTTCTTCCTTCCACCTTCTCAAGGATTTTCGTCCTCAGAAGATACAGCTGCAAATACTCAGCTTACACAAGTAATTTCCAGAATTTTTGATAAACAAAAGCATGCCTCAAACCCAAGTCAACTTGCCCTTTAAAAGGAGAAGTGACCCAAAGTGACCTTCTACTCCTCCAATCAGCTCCTTTCAACATTTAATGCTTTTTTCCTCTATTTCTCTTTTCTAGATGAAATCGCATTTTCTAGAGGGAATGTCTTACATTATTTTGTCTTTTCTTTAGCTCACAAGGCAAGTCACACTTTTCCATTAAAAATTACATTTTTAATAAGTGCTTTAATCCTTTTATTTTCTTTTTCCATTTTAATTTATCATTAAGTCTATTATTTTATTATAAGTGCTTTTTATAATGTTTATTTTATTTTCTTGCACTTTATAATAAAATAATTGAACTTAAGTCCCCCTTTTGAATTTCTTCTTAGTTGTCGGAAGACAAAATAGGCTAAGGGTCTTCGTCTCAGGGAAGGGGATATTACATGATTAGATTACATAGACTTGTGAGTCTCGTGACTACTTTCTTCTATCTATCGCTTGTACACATTTTTTCTAATCTAGATTCGAATAGTTTCGTTGTGGGGTAAATATCAAGCTTACCTTATAGTTTTCTGGTTGCAAGGAAAAATTATGAATAAAAATGGAAATATTATTTGGGAAACTGATTTCTTGTCTCACTTCAAAAAATTTGCTTGTAACAAGTTGGCAAGATATTTTACACTCTTTTACATAAAATTGTACCTTTTTTGTTCCTTTAAATTGAAAATACTGCATTTATTTAAAAAATTAAGAAATCAAACTGCAAGAAGCAAAGAGTTTGGAGGGCCCTGTACGGAAAATAAGCCATTTGGAGCTAGATAGTAACAATTATATTTTGACTAGTATGAGAAAAACATAAAACTCTTTTGAGGCGATCCTTTGATCTTATCAATAATCAAAATTATGTCCTGGCTTTGTGTGTTGATCTGCTCCAACTGTAGACAAATACAAGATCAGAGATGAGTCTGTTGAATGACTAAGACAAAATCATTTCTCATGTACAATTGTTTGCAACGATTTATCCAAATTTTGAAAATATAACCAGCCAAGTAGTATTCCAAATGACTGAGAAGGGGAAGGGGGAAAGAAGACCAAGGAGATTTTTTTTTTGGTTGAAATCTATATTTCAATCAATGATGTTCTAGTAAGACATAACATGTTCTTCTTTTGGACATAAATGCTTACTATACTCAAGTCCTTGTGACTTTGCTATATTGTATGTTTCCTATTTGGAACATCCCTTCAAACCACATTAGACATCCTCCAGACAAAATGAGATTGGCAGAACAGGAAAAAGTAAAATATGGCTTGTGCAAATGAAAGGTTTAAAAAATGACTTAAGCCTTTTGAAGATTTCATGGAGAACAGGAATTGGAGTTTGACAATTCTAATGGGGAATAAACTGCACACAGCAGAGAAGGACCATTCAAGCAGATTCCATTGGTTTTAGAATCAAACTTCATTTCATTATTGTTCAGTTTTATATTATAAACCCTTGGGGTGTGATCAAAATTTTGAACACGGGCCACCACATCCATTCAAAATGTTGGATTGTTTAAACAACATTGAAAAGACCATTTTAACAACATTTTTCTTTCCTTCCTTACATTTCTCTTCAAATATTTATTGCCTAGCACATCCACATTCAATTGACCATCAATCTCGACTATTGCACCAAGAATTAACTGTTGTACCAGCACCAACATCAGCATGATGCTAAAGTGAGCTCCAAATCTTTCTCATCAACTTCCAACATTTGTGCCAATGTCAATTCAATCAGCACCTTCATGCACCGACTGCCATCCACCCAATTGGTGCCGACCCAGCTTTGTGTGCCAGTCAAATGACACCAATTCTATCATCAACCATTTCTGTAACCAAGTCTGACCTGCAAAGAACTACACCACAGTTTCCAACTTCCCATCTTGACAGCTAGTTCTAGGAAGTTTAGATCCACTTTTCTTATTTCCAAGACTCACTACATCCCTTTACAGAGATTTTCATCGTACAGAATGCTTTCATTTATATTCTTGAATTGCACACTCTGATCTGTTTTATTTTAATGCAATACATTAGATTATCTTTCTCACTCGTTTCATGCCTGATTCCTTTACCACAATAATATATTGATTTCACAATTGGTATGTCGTGCCCTTGATACATCTTGGGATCCAGATCACGTGGATTACTGTGTTGATTTCTCTCTTGAAAGTGAGAAAAGAAATACTACTTTTGAATGTTTTAGAGATGGCAACCAATAAGCCATCAAAGACCATAATCCTATTTTTGTGGAGCAGAGAACGAATGTGCTGTGCAGTTAAGCAATGAATTCTTGAAATCTTGATGTATTAGTTATAGAAGATATTCAGATAGAACAAGGAAACAAATTCATGTATGGGTAGCCATAGCAGTAATGTGGGTCAGTTTCCTCAATCGTCAGCAATACATGATGATGCAATTTGCAAGCAGCAGAAAACTCTCTAGCATAATACAAACTCTCTGCAGGAAACACTTGGATTGATGCTTGCACAGAGAAAGGAAACAACAAGGGACTAAATGAAAGAGAACTATAAGAAGTAGCTATTTTGGTTAATGAGGACAAATATATAAGAAAATAAAGTAAGAAAGACAAAATCCTCTTAACATTCTTTGCCTTAAAAATGTGTTTCAAGGGACTGGACTGTAGAAGTGAACATAAGCAATCGAGCGTATATTCTAGATCCTAAATGTAAGTATCACAAAATTGGAAGCAAGAGTTATAAGAAAAATGGGTTACTGAGATTCTGGACCTGTGGTATCCTCAGTCCTGTGCAATATCAAGGAGGTTTGCGGCGGAGGTAGATAAATTATGTCTTCTATGGTCTGAATCCAATCCGTGAGTTATATTTGTGAAGATAAAGGTTAAACTATTGGACGCCCTCAGGCCTGTATCTCTCACCTTAGTACTTTTGAGGCAATATCCGTCATCTGATAGCCCTAGTATAGGTGTTTTAACTTGTGAGTATTAACAGATTTAGACTGCTGCTCCTGGCAAGAGAAAATTAAATTAAATGAATTGGGCATTCCCATTCAAGAGATGTTTAAGTAAGTTTTGTATGCACACATATTCCTACTCTGCATCGGACATGGGAATTTGTTTCCATGGCATCTCTCTGAACCACTACATCCATGCACAAACATGATCGTGTCATTATGGTGGTTAATCACTTTTCTAAAGCCATCTCACACCATGCTTGAGGACCATTCTAAAGTAGGATACCCCCAAGGTCTCCTTTTTCACATTTGGACCATCAAGGACTTCCTACAACAATCTTTCCAGACAGGAAGTCTAGGTTCCACAAAACATTTTGGAAGATACTTTGGTCATTCACGGATACAAAGCTCACCATGTCAACAACTTTCCATCCACAGGCTGACCCCAGAGTGAAGTTGTCAATCAAACCACTGTACAACTTTTGTGTGTGCAACTATAAGCAGTCATACTCATGGAACAAAAAATTTACTTTCATTGAAGACAGCTAGAATAAGGCTGGACATTATTCCACTAGGAGCAGTCTATTCAAAGTTTGTTTAGGCTTCCAACCTGTTGCACCAATTGATGTACTTAGCCTAATGCAGCCAAACACAGTCTCTGTATCCATGCAGGAAAACATTGACTCTGCTGCAGAGTTTGTCTAGCATAACTATAATATACATTACCAAGTTCATGGCATGCTTGAAATGTTTTTGCCATAGCATAGGCAGCAGCATGTCCAACACTGCAACACACATCAATGCAATGTTGTAGCAATGTCTGGTTGCATATGTAGGAGTGTCTAAAGGCCTTCACAAGAAACTCAATCCTTTTCGCTATGGTCCCTACACTATTACCAAGTACTAAGATACTAATTTTCCAGGGTATGCAGCAGGACCCTGCCCTGGTACATCCCGGTACTGGGTACAGGTCCGGTTCTTCATGGGTTCTGCCAGGATTTGCCGGAGTTTCTCACAGAAGAACATGGGCGTATTCGGGCTGCGCAAGGCGTATCCAGGCAGAAAGTCAATATATCTCTCAAATGCTAAGCAATCGAATGCCCATTCTGATCCAAGGGCGCTCATAAATTTAAAGGCATCTTCTCAAAATGTTAATGAAGATATAGTAGTGGAAGAAGTATGGGATAGCCGAGCCTTTGTTTGAAATGGTCAGAGCTTTGTGCTCCAATCTACCAAAATCTTGCTTTGGGCCTCCACACAGAATTTAGGGCATAGGCCAAACAATGTGAAAACAACTATGGAAAGGTCGGCTTAGAAGTTTGCTAGCTCAAGGAAGCCACAAAGCTTTGTCAACCTATTGAGAATGACTTGAAACTTTCTAGATCAATTTGTATGCCGCTCTCATCCACCATGTGACCAAGGTGGCCTATTTGCTTCATGCTGAAGGAATGCTTTCGAAGGTTGCCATACAACTCATGTTAGCACAGGGTGCAGACAACATGTTTGATTTATGCAAGATGCTTGTCCCACATCTTGTCGTGAAGGTACATAAAGGTAGACAAAAATGAAGTGGTCAATGGGTTAATATGGCATTCACTGGGTGCATGACAGTCGTTGGAGTGTTATTGCGGCCAAAAGGCACAACCAATTGCTCAAAGAGACCTTTAAATTTGAGATTAGTCTTCCAAATGCCTGCAAGGTCAACCAAAACATGGTGATAAGGAAGCTTACATAAATATTATAAGGTAATTGGCAGCCTAAATGTTGCCAAGGAGATCGTGTATGTGCAAAAGTGAATATTTGTTCTTGGCAGTAATCTTTTAAAGGGTCAGTAGTTAATGCAAAATCTCCATGTTCCATCCTTCTTTGGTCCAAAACCAATTGACTATCGTATGATGACATGGCAGGTGTAATATGTTGTTCCGGATCCCAAGAGACATCCAGGGAGAAGGCTCTATAATTGCTAGAACCTAAATGTGTTATATGTGGAAGCAATGTTAAAGAATAACAGAGAAATAAGACTTAATATTTACAGAAAATGACAAATACGAAAGATGTTGGAACTGTAACAAAAACTTTATTAATCTGAATGCTCTGTACATGGCATTCTCTTGAAGGAGATGTCTGGTTGTCTATCTTCTCTTAATTATGCTTACTACTTATCTAGATATGTATACATAATCATACAATGCCATGAAAAGGAAAGAACCAACATGGAAAATGAAATGGTTGCCCTCCCACCTTCTGTCAGTTATGGCTAAGTTGCATCAAAATGCAATGGTCAAATGCGGGATCCACACCACCAAGGACTGGAACAGAAACAATGTTGGTAGGTGGTACAATATGTGAAGAGTTAAGCTTTGTGGTTTGTACCTTAGGTGTCTAGGAGATTAGTACTATGATATATCCTTGATGTATGCCAAATGAAACTTGATAAATTCTCGAGATAGTGCACTACATGCAAGCTTCCTAGAGCGCCCTACACCACGAGAACTATTGGTGCGTTATCTAGTGAACAATTGAGTAGAGTTTGGCTAGGCAGAAGACTGGTCTTGGAGCTACTGCAAACCACTGTAGATATGTTTGCATTACTGCAGACCATACAAGATGGTTCGGCAATACCGTGGACTGTGAGTATGGGCTTCGCAATATCACTAGTGTATTTTGAGCTGCTACTACGATCATGCACCTATCCTAGGAGAGCAATAGTCATGATAACATTAAGTCTCAGAAGCAATTGATGTAGAAGCATCTTCTGTTTTAATGATCATGTGAAGATTCAGACCCTGCTGCATTCTCCCATAAACAAATTAAACCCTTATTTTGATGTAATAATAAAATTTAATATTTATCATGACATTTGTGACGTTTCATTTGGCATTCAGTAGGCACTATATAGATTATCAGCAGTGTTTTGTGGTTATTTTGTTTTTGATATGCATACTATGTGGTTAATTCCTATTTATCAAGCTAGAATTTATATATTTTTGTACTGCCATATCCAAAGCCATATCCGAGGAAGGAGGGGGCACTAAATTAGCCATATCCGGGGAGGGAGGGGGAATAAATTAGCCATATCCGGGGAGGGATGGGGAATAAATTAGCCATATCCAGGGAGGGATGGGGGAATAAAATCGCCATATCTACATATTAGATGCTTCGTATCTGTACCCATATCCAAAACATATTGGCTACTTAGGTTACCGCATGACAATATGCTCCTCCCAAAGTCTTGACCTTCGCCAACTTCAGTTTTGTCTCAATGTATGGATATAGACTGTTGCAGTATTAGACAACTTTGCGATCCTCTGTCTCACAAAAAAAAACCAATCTTGGATACGACTACTGGAAAATATCAGTATAGTCTTGCATTGATTGTTCATGTGCTTGGCACAATTGTTGCCATTGGGTATACTGGTCATCATAGATACCTTTACAATAATATCCATCCTTGAAAGCATCAAGAAACTGCTGCCATGTCGGTTCAGATTCTTCTTCTCCTTGGTCTTTGCTCCATAAACTATAGGAATTTTGTCATTTCTCAGCAGTTGAAACGTTTAGAATTGCAATATTAATCTTCTCTCCATCAGAAAAATCATTCATAGGAAAATACGATTCTAAATGATTAAGCCAATTATCTTGCATTAGCATTAGTCTTACCCTTAAATACGATAACATCTAAATTTAATTAAAACTTAGGGAAACTAGACCTTCCAAACACTTTACCTGAGAATTGAGTCAATGGAACCACATGCTTAAGGATTTCAGCAAACTGATTGAATAGGAATGTTTCTGATCTAAAGTGCATCTAGAATCACATTATCAATCATGGTACAAACTATATCTCGTGACTGTGTAGTCTTCTCCATCTGAACTCGCTTAGAAAGACACGGGATAATCTGAGGGTTCTCGTGGCTGAACTCTGAGCTTCTAATATTTTGATCTCGTTCAATGGGACATACAATACCAAGAAGAATCAATCTGATACCACTGACCTTGATACCAGGAGATATTTGCAGGACCAGGAGATATTTGTGGGACAACAATCTAAATTGCTAGAACTTAGATGTGTGATATGCAGAAGCAAGGTTAAAGAAGAACACATGGATAAGAAGATTGACCACCTCATGATGAGTCAAAGTAGATTGACTTGAAACTCCGCAGTTAAATCCCAAAAAATTACACAAATTGTTCCACTGCAAAAACACTAATTGTATAACATGGATAAGAATTTACATTTTAAAAATGGCACATTGGAAAGATATTAAAAGTGAAACAGAAAACTTTATTAATATGAATGTTTTGTACATAACATACTCTCAAAGGAGATGTATGGCTATCTATCTTACTCTAACTTCGTCTTTACTTATGCTTACTACTTATCTAGATATGTATACATAATCAGTCAATGCCACAAAAAGAGAGAATTGTTATGGAAGATCAAATATTTTCTCTTCCGCAGGTGACACTACACCTTTTGTTGGTTATGGCTGAGCCGCATCAATATGGGGGCTCCACCCCACTAGGGACAGAAACATAAACACAATTGACACTCGGCAAGACCGTGTGTAAAAGTTAAGCTCTTTTGGTTGGACATTACATGTTTGGGACCATGATGCATTCTCTGAAAGTCTGATATATGACAGGTGAGGCTTGGTGAACTCTCGAGATGGTGCACTCCATCCAAGCTTTCCGACATGCCCTGCAGCACTGGAACTATTGGTGTGTTAACTAGTGGAGCAATGCGTATAGCTTGGCTGGGTAGAATGGGTAGAATATTGATCTTTGAGGTACCACTAACCACTGAAGATGTGTTTGCATTACCACAGACCATAGAAGATGGTTCGGCATCACTATAGACCACGAGAATGAGCTTGGCAGTATCATTGGTGGTGTATTTGAAGTTGCTACTTGGATCAATGTCCTTTTACAAGTTGTTGGGTTTGGCACTAAATCTCATTATTCTCTGACATAGACCTGCGATAGAGCTCAAATCTCATTATTATCCAACATAAGCCTGCAATTGACTGAACTGTTAGGAAGAGGTGTTTATAGAATGAGATCAATCAAGCGCTTCATTTGGAAATGGAGTTAAATTCTAGAGGGTAAATAGAGAATGTCTCACATGTGTCAAAGCAATATTTTTGAGCTGGTCTACTAATCAAATCATGATAAGTATGAAGTTTTGTGAATAATTGGTGTTCGACTTAGCATGGTGCTAGCCAAAGACACCTTGATCTTCGTGATGACTTAGCAATCTTGTAGCATTGCTCACCAATAGTTAGGATGACACGTTGTGACCTTGACTTGTAAAGGCTGTGATGTTCCTAAATGAATGATTTCCCAAATGAATAACACATAAATCAAGGTGAACTACATCATGCCGATTTAATTATTAATAGAATTGACAGCATATTCGAGATTTGCATGCATCTTAGACACAAAATCAGCTAATGGCGTATGGTTCATTGTGGTATGGTTCAACCTCTTAACAGTGTCTGCAAAGAAGGGTCCATGAAGTGTAGATGTTGTCCTTATATATGCATCTATGAATGGAAGACGCTCCAACTCCTCTAAATCAAGCATTGAAGGCTCAATTTAAGAAGTAAGCACATCTAAAATGTTGATGCAAGAGCATCTGGGGTATGACAAGCAGCCTTGCATCAAACAAGAAGATGTAGGTGTAGCTTGTGAATTGTATGTTTCTTTTTGTCACATGTTGAAGTGACTTGTTTGTGTTCCTTATAGACTTCTAAACTTCAACAAGGCCCTAGGATCAAATAGGAGCGAGTTTTGTCATCAAACAAGGATCAGCCAGAGTGTTCCATGAAGGATGACAAAACTGCCGATTAATGCATGCAACAGTTGCAAAACTGCCGATCTGCGTTAATCAATGGTTACGTAATTTCCCAGCAATTGCAAAACCTCCAGTTTGCATTAAGCGGCAGTTCCATCTGTGGCTATTTCATACACAGAGTAACATCCCAAAATGATTGTTTTGGTCATTTGGAGCATTATTCAAAAAAGAAGGAATTCAAGAGGCACTCCAGAAGGGAGAAAAATCAAGGGAAAGATCCGAATCAAGGAGTAAATGCTTGCTAGGGAGCGTGGTGTTGGTTCAGAGAGTGCAAAGAGGAGTAGAGAATTGAGTCAAGTCCAGAACAGGACTAACATTGTATTGATATTCTTCATGTTTTTAATATAAGATTAAATTACCGGTGTGTGTTTGTTAAGCTTCTTAATTTTGTCCTCATAATTGAAAAAATTGTTTTCCACTGTTCTCATTTTGTATACATTTATGTGTGGGTGCCCATAGTCAAGTGGATTGGTCCAAGGATGATGGAAAGGGTTGTGTTCAGTTTGAGACCTCATTCTTGATCACATCATTTGGTATCAAAGTAGGATGTGCCTTGCCTAGTGAGAGTTGAGAGCAAGTTGTGTCTTATGTAGTTGAGCGTGTGAAGCTCAAGTTGATTCTGTTGCAGGTTGAGAAGTGTCCTGCATTATTGAGTTGAGAACCATTGAGAATACGAATGGTGCACAGAGGGGGACGAGCACCAAGAGTTGCAAACTTGGCAAGGACATTAAGATGAATACAAGCTTAGATTGCAAGCTATGTAAGTTGCACAACACAGAGGAGTTGTTGACATGAGTGAAGATAAAGAAGAAGCCCCTAAAATTCATCTAGAAGAGCTTAATGAGGAACTAGACAACAGATTTTTTAGAGCTATTGCCAAAATGGGAGGCAAATCAAAGGTGGTCGCCCCTAGCTACTCAGGAAGTTTGTGCCCTGAATGTCTAATTGATTATATCACAAAGTTAGAGAAATATTTCGATTATGAGCAGATAGAGGACCCCAAAAGAGTGAATTTTGTTTGCACAAAGTTTAAGGGACATGCATTATTATTGTGGGATCACATTTAACTACAAAGGCTCAGTAGAGGTAAAGATAAAATCAAGAATTGGGATAAAATGACCGTAAAATTGAAGGGTGATTTTATGCCTTCTGATTATTAGCCAGGTTTGTTCAAGAAGTTGCAAAACCTGATGCAGAAAGACATGAGTGTAAAATATTACACTGAGGAGTTCCACACTTTGACAATCCAAGTAGGGCATTTGGAAGGTGATGAAGAAAAGATCTCAAGGTATGTGAATGGTCTTCATCTTTCCATACAAGATGAGTTTGGAATGATAAGATTGTGTTTTTGGTAGAAGAGGCCTATCAATGTGCTTTTAAGGCATAACTAAAGTCGTCAAGGGAACAACAAAATATAGCAACAGGTAGAGGCAGATTTTCAAGGGGAAGAGGCCAAACAAATGCTAGAAGATGACAACATACTCATGAAGGAGAGCTAGCACTTCTCACAACCACATCATGCACCAAGAGGAAGACTGTATCCTTCAAGAGGAAGAGGGTGATATGGTAGAGGAAGAGGATTCATGGGAACAAGCACAAAGCAATAGTAGTAGAGAAATGAGACCATCACTCATATCGTACTAAGAGTCCGATGTATCCCTCGATCGTATGGAAAAGCCATAATATGGAGCTCTCATGATGAAGAGAGTGTTGATAAAGCCTGAAAAGAAGGTGGATGAACTAGTACAAAGGAAGAATCTTTTCTGAACCATTTACGAATCCGAAGGTAATTGTTGTAAAGCCATCATCAATAGTGGTAGTAGCGATAAACTTTGTGTCAAATGAAATGGTAGAAATGCTTGGTTTGAAAATAATCACACCCAAATCCCTACAAGGTGTCTCTGATGCAAAGAGGGCATCAAATCTTGATGAATGGACAATGTTTGGTCAATTTTCAGATTAGCTCTTATAGAGATGAAGTTTTGTGTGATACCATATCTACGGATGTATGCCATGTATTGTTGGGTAGACCATGGCAATTTGATAGAAAGGCCATACATGATGGTAGAACACCTACACTCTTGAGAAGAATGGAAAGAAGCATACATTGAGCCCATTGAAGGACAAAGGAGAAGAAGTGGACAGCTATCCTAGAGTCCTGATTATTTCTGAAAAACAATTATTGAAGGAGGTAAAGAAGAGAAAGCACGCTTTGCTTTCATTCCCAAAGCCATGCAGGTTGGAAAAGCGCATAAGGCAAGTGATTTTCCAAAAGAAGTGAAGAATTTTTGGGATGAATATGCAGAGATTGTTTTCAATAAATAAATGGATGGTTTACCACCTATGAAGAGCATCAACCATCACATGGATTTGATTCCCGGATCTAGTTTTCCAAACAAGGCAGCCCATAGATTGACACCCACGAAGAGGTGAATAGGCAAGTACAAGAGTTGTTGGAAAAGGATTTATTCAGATAAAGCTTAAGCCTATGTGTAGCTTCAGTAGTGTTAGCACCCAAGAAAAGTGGAGAATAGAGTATATGCACAGGTTCTAAATTCATATACAACAATCGAGTACGGATTTCCACTGCCTCAAACGGATGACTTGATGGATTGTTCTAATACTTCGAGAGATTGATTTAAGGGTGGGTGCCGCCAAATCAAAATTCAAGAAGGCGATGAATGGAAGACTGCATTCAAGATAGAAAGGTTCGTATGAGTGGCTGGTTATGCCATTTGCTTTGTATCTCTGACCAATGCACTGAGCACATTCACAAGACTCATGAAGGGAGTACTAAAACCGTACCTTGGTAAGTTTGTCATTGTTTATTTGGATGACATTCTGATTTTAGGGCAAACAGGGAGCATTTAATGCAAGCATTCCAAAGGTTGAGAGAAGAGAAATTGGTGGTCAACTTGAAAAAGTGCAGTTTTATGAAGACCAAGTTCTTTTACTTGGGTTTGTGATCTCCAACCATGGATTGAGGATAAATCCAAAAAGGGTAAAACATTTGGCGTGGTCAACACAAAAAATTATGTTTGAAGCTAGAAGTTTTCATGGATTAGCTAGTCATTACTGGAAGTTCAATGGAAACATCAGCAAGATATGTGCATCCATCATTGAAACAATGAGAGGTGATAAAAAAACAATTCCAATGGACAATTGAAACTGAGAAAAAATTTGAATTGTTGAAGAAAAAGGTCACTGAACAACCTGTGTTAACATTACTGTATTTGAACAAAGTAATCCAAGTTGATAGTGATGCTAGTGGGTCATTTACAGAGGGTAGACCCATTGCATATTTCAGCGAGAAGTTGAATAATGTCAAGTGAAAGCATTCAGTTTATGACAAAGAGTTCTACGCAATTGTACAAACTCTCAAGAAATGGAGACATTACTTGCTTCCAAAGGAGTTTAGTTTGTAGACAGATCATCAAGCATCGCAGTTCATAAACAGCCGAAATAAGTTAAATCAAAAGCATGTGAAATGGGTTTAATTTCTTCAAAGCTACTCATTTTGTTGAAACATAGAAATGTGAAATCTAATAGAGTTGCATATGCACTAAGTTAAAAAAATCTCTTGTCGAGTGAGATGAGAGTAGAAGTGATTTGTTTTGAATCCATAAAGGAATTGCACCTAGAGGATAAGTATTACAAAGATGCGTGGAAAACATGCAAGGATCCGGTAAGCATGGATGGAACTCAATGGCTGGAGTTCTTTTTACAAGACAGTTTGTTGTTCTGATGACAGCAGTGCATATCACAACAATCAATGTCGGAGAATTTGAAAAAGGAGAACCATAGTGATGAAATGGACGGGCATTTTGGCATGGATAATGTTAGAAAATGTGAACAGAGAAAGAATGAAGAGAAAACCAGAATGCAGCCATTGTAGATTGTGTCCATCATTTTATTATGCATGAGATAGTTACAAAATGGTTGAGGTGGATATAACCAAGCATTAGTTTATACATAACTAATAGTGACTTAATTATAAAAGGCAATCCTTATTTTATAATGGCTCCTCTTAAGGCTTACACTACAGAAAGCAAAAACAAACATATTGACACAACATTTAAATAACAAACCAAACAGAGACACACATTCTTCAAAAGCTTGGTGTTGGAGATGTGTTGTATATTCCATGAGTTACACTCTTCTAGACTATACAACCCAACATGGCTGAGGGGATTTAGGGTTTAGGGTATAAGAAATTTTAACCTATGTTACTATGGGTGGTTGGATCACTCATATTTATGGGGAGCCATTATGGGTTATATTCTGGCCCATGGTTTTGGTACCCATTGTTTGGTAATACCACTGCGATGGTTGCCTACCGATGAGCTTACATATAGTTGGACATGTAGTAGGATAGAGCAGAACTGAGAAGTACATTATTGTATGGTAAAACGATTAAATTAATACAATAAGGAGATAAGTTACTACATTGGGTTTTTTTCCCGAAAGGATTTCCCAGGATATATCTTGTGTACTGTGTTATTTTGTGTTTGTCATTTCACTATTCTTGTTTATCATAAAGATTTTGTTAAGTAATACTTCTCTCGTATTTATTTATCGAGATCAAATTTTCTTCATTTGGTATCGAGCTAGGTTCTAGCTTTGTGTGAAGAGTTATGGTTTCTTGACCATGTTGATAAGCTTTTCTTTAAGTGGGAGTTTTACATGTGTGAATTTGTTCAAGTAGAGGAAAATGATTAGAAGCGCAAGGATTGAGATCAAAAAATTTAATGGCCAACATTTTTAGTTATGAAACCTCAAGATGGAAGATCTTCTTGTGGATTATTGTGTCTGAGTCATACATACGGTATGAAGGTAGAGGATTGGGAAAAGATCAATAGAAAGGCAAAGAGTTTAATCAAATTTTGTTTGTCCTATTCATTTTTGTTGCATGTATCAAATGAGAAAAACCCTCATGCGCTATGAGAAAATTTGGAGACTCTATATCAAACAAAGTCTTTGATGAACAAACTATTTATCTTAAAGTTGTATTTGTTAAGAATAAATGATGTGTTTGGACCTATGAAAGTTAAATCACTAGGAAAAGTTTTGTATTATGTCACGTTTATAGATGATTTCTCAAGGAAGACTTGGGTATATTTTATGTGGAACAAGTCTAAGGTTTTCAATAAGTTCAAAGAGTTTAAGGCTCTTGTGGAAAATTAGACAGAAAAGAAGATAAAGGTTTTGAGAAGTGATAATGGTGGGGAATATTGCTCTAGTGCCTTTGAGTAAATCTATAAACAATGTGCAATAGACAAACAGAAGACAACTCCATACACGCCACAACAAAATAGAGTTGCAGAAAAAGAATGAACAAAACTTTGTTGGATAAGGGTAGAAGTATGCTCAGTGGTGTAGGTTTGGACAAGAAATTCTAGGCAAAAGCAATGACAACTAGCTTGTTACCTAATCAATAGATCACCCACATCCGCCCTTGAAGATAAAACTCCACATGAAGCATGGACTGGTAAGAAACCCTCTATTCAACATTTAAGGGTATTTGGTTGTATTGCTTATATGTATATCCCAAAAGAGAAAAGAACAAAGTTAGATGATAAATCCACTAAGTGCATATTTATTGGATACTCTAATGGTGTAAAAGGATACAAGCTATGGAATCCAGAAACAAAAAAGGTTGTTTACGATCGTAATGTAAGCTTCAGAGAAGTTAAGGGGATTTTTTAGCAAGAAGCAAAACCAAAGGATGAAAATGAACAAGCTTATGTTGAACTAGAAGAGGGTGAATCATGTCTCAATTTGATGCAATCTGTAGAAGATGAATCGGAGAAAGACTTGCAGAGGAAGATTCGGATGAAGCATAAGAGAACCAGAAGATGTTGAACCGAGAAACGCTTGAGTCTTGAGAAGATCATATCAAGTGAGAAGGGAACTTGATAGGTATATCCCTCCTGATTTCCGTTATGCTTTTCTTTTATCAATTTTGTCTATTATTGATGATGACCCAAAGACTATAAAGGAGGCTTTTGGCTCAAAAGAAACTAAGTCTTGGAAAAAGGCTATGGGGAGGAAATGGAGTCCTTAAATAAGAATCACGCATGAGACTTGGTAAAATTACCTCCTAGAAGAAAACTTGTTGGTTGTAAATGGGTATTTAAGAAGAAGTACAATGTAGAAGGAAAATGAAGAAGTATAAAGCTCACCTGGTAGAAAAAATGTTCTCACATGTAGAGGGACTAGATTTTGGAAATATTTTCGCTTGTTGCTATTATTTACATTCTATTAGATTTATTCTAGTTATTGTTGCATCGACACGGAAATAGAATAGATGGATGTTAAAACAACTTTTTGCATGGTGAGCTTGAGGAGAAATCTACATGAATTAGCCAGAAAGCTTTAAGGTTAAAGGAAAGGAAGATTTGGTGTGTAAGTTGAATAAGTCTCTATATGGCTTGAAGCAATCACCAAGAATGTGGAACCAAAAATTTGATAGGTATGTGTTAGGACTTGGACTTGGAAGAAGCAAAGTTGATCCATGTGTTTATTATAAACAAGAAGGTGAAAAATTTGTTATTGTTGTATTGAATATAGATGACATGTTGTTAATTGGTAACAATAAGCAAATGACCAATCAAGTTAAGTCTCGTCTCTCATTTCAATTTGATATGAAGGATCTAGGTGCTGTAAAATTTATTTTGGGCATGGAAATTAAGAGAGATTGAGTAAACAGAAATGTGGTTAAATCAAAAGAAGCACGTTGAGATGGTATAACAAAGGTTTAAAATGCGGAAAGTAAGCATGTCGGCATTCCCTTTCTTGTTGGTCAATAATTATCATTAAACAATGTCACGAAAATGAAGTAGAAATTGAAGACATGTCTCGGTGTCATATGCTTGGCGGTTGGCAATTTGATGTATGCATGGTTTGTACCGACCTCATATTGCTCGTGAAGTGGGAGTAATTAGAAGATTCGTGGCAAATCCTAGAAAGGAACATTAGACTGCGGTGAAGAGGATCTTCAAGTATATATGTGGGACATCTGATTATGCAATATGCTATTAGGGTAATCTTGGTGAAAGCAAGACACTCAATCTACATGGTTTTTTGGATTCAGACTGGGGTGGAGATATGAATATGCACAAATCTACTAATGGGTATGTTTTTAACTTGTTTGGTGGAGTTGTAAATTGGATGAGTCAACGTCAACCAAGTGTTGCGATATCCACCATAAAGGCAAAGTACATGGCAGCTACTCATGTAAGTAAGGAAGCGGTTTGGCTTCAAAGACTTATTTCCACTATTGGGTTCACTCAAAATGTTGTAAGGATTGATTGTGACAATCAAAGTGCAATTTGTCTAGCAAAGAACCTCGAGTATCATTCTAGAACGAAACACATTGATGTTCAATACCATTTTGTAAGAGAAATGGTGGAGGAGAAGAAGATATTGTTGGAGAAGGTGGACACAAAAGATAATGTTGATTCTTTGACAAAGGTTATAAGCACTGAGAAATTTTCTTGGTGCAAAAAATCAATGGGTTTGACTGCCCTAAGCTACTAACTGTATGGCCTTGAAACCCCTATGAAAAGTATTCAACAAGTGGGAGAATGTTGGAAATGTGTTGTATATTTTCCATGAGTTACACTCTTTTAGACTATACACTCGGCACCAATCAGGGGTTCGGGAGTTGGCCCCCAAGAATAATATTTGGGGTCCCCTTTATAGGATTTCAGGCCCGTATAGGTAATTTTAATCTATGTTATTATGGGTGGTTAGATCAATCATATTAATGGGGAGCCGGTTCTATTCTTAGCCCATGGTTTTGGTACCCAATGTTTTGTCATCCCGTTGCGGCGGTTTACCTATTGATGTGCTTACATATAGCTGGACATGCAGTAGGATAGAGCAGAATTGAGAAGTAAATTATTATATGGTAAAACAGTTGAGTTAATACAATAAGGAAAAAAATTCTATGCTAGGGTTTTCCCTAAAGGGTTTCCCAGGATATATCTTGTGTATTGTGTTATTTTGTGTATGTTATTTCTCTATTTTTGTTTATCTTAAAGATTATGTGAAGTATTGTTTCTCTCATTTTGTTTATCAGATCAAATTCTCTTCACTTGATCAAGTTGCCTCGTAACCTTCGCAAAGGGTAGCTCCCAAGATGAATTCCCAAGTTCTTGGAACTCAACTCCGAACTACGAACCTCCCGAATTATTGGACTACCATCCATGTTGAGCTACATCTAGAGTGCTCCATCAAGTTGTCTCATAACCCTTGTAATGGTATAATTCCAAAGATCCACAAACTCCCAAATTAACTAGGTAGCCATCCATGTTGAGCTTCACCTACACTAGATCCCTTATAGCATGGTCCCATGTTGGGCTACTGCTCCTATTTATTTGGGAAATATGGTCCCATGCAAAAAAAAATATTGTTGTTGCTAAAACCCAACAAAGTTCCTGAAATTTCTCAGCAACTATACTTTAGGGAGAGGATTTCCAGCCCCATAAAGCAGCTAGGGGCACAAAAATAAATCAAGCTTGCTTAAAAATTTTAGGGAGCTTTTTTGACACTTGGCATTTAGTTTAAGCTTCCCTCTCAATTTTCCATCCAAAAGTTTATTTCGGATTCATGGGACCCTACTTTTGCTAGTGCTAAAGCTTCCTATTTTATCTCTACACAAAAAATAAAAAATCATGGGACCCTATTAATGCTAAAATATCCTATTTTTTCTCTCCCACATCTGCTCAAAATTTTTAGCTTTCCCCTTGCATGGGACCATGCTCTTATTGTCTTTTAACCATGGGCTTCTTTAAAATAATTATTCCTCGTCGGTGAATTCTTCACCACTTTCAGCATCTGATGGATCTTCAACAATGGCTATATTAACTTCATTTGGAATTTTACTTTCCGGTGTCAAACTTGAAGCTAGAATATTTTTTTAATGGAATTTGCATTCTCGGACAAAATATCTAAGAAAATAACCATTTTCCAGAAAATAGAATGACCAGCAAATTAATGCAGCAAAGGAATTACAATCAAAATACTTGAATTTTTAAATTTAGACCAAAAAAATTGCAAGATGGATTTTAAAAGCTGTTTTTTTAACATAACAAAGAAAGGAAACTGTACTAGGCAAGTTTGTGCCCTAGACAGCTAGTCATGACTGAAAATAGCCAAATTGTGTTCCCTAACAGCGAATGACCCTTGAAAAACTGTAAATTTGGAAATGTGTGACTAAATTTTATGTCTTTCCCTTTGAAAACCGCATTTTTCCTCTTCCTCCTGATTTTGGACTGTGTTATCTGCAACAAGCATGCCCTAAATTATTGTTTGATCTACTGCATTCTACCTGTCACGTTTTGTCCTGAAAACGTCTTATTTTTGTGTCCTAAATGCACGAACCACCCTCAAAATACTTCAAAAATGGCGAGTTCTAATTTTTGTGCCTGAGCACTTTGAAATGCCCTCAAATTCATTTGAAAACACAACAAAAATTGTGTCTTCAAATGGCTTTTTTTACATATCTTGGCCAAAATCTACCCTAGCCACGACTATATGTTTGTAGGAATCCTTTCAAGTTTGTTTTGAACTCATGTCTCTCTCACACCTCAAACATTTCTCCCACGACTGTTGCACCCTCAAACATTGACATTTTTTTACTACTTTGACAATAGAGTCAACTGTATTTTTGTCCTTGAAGCCTCACGCAACCATGTCCTCTTCAACTTTTGTTCATCCTCAGTTCATGCCCTAAGCTTTGATACCAATGTTAGAAGATGTGAACAGAGAAAGAATGAAGAGAAACCCGGAATGCACATCTCATAGATTGTGGTGTTCATTTTATTATGCAAGAGATAGTTACAAAATGATTGAGGTGGTTACAACCGAATATTAGTTAATACATAACTAATAGTGACTTAATTATAAAAGGTAAGCCTTATATTCTAATAGATAAGCCATTGACACAACTAAAAGAATGGTACTATTGGCACAAGATGAGTGCAAATGTATGAAAATTTGTGCAGAATTGTAGAGTTTTTCGACATACAAAAGGAAAAAGTCAAAACGTGGGATTGTGTCAACCACTTCCTGATACCAAAAAGGCCATGGGATGACATTAGCATCAATTTTGTACTTGGATTGCTAAGGACACAAAAAAGTAAAAGACTATCTTTGTTGTTGATTGATTTTCAAAAATGACACGCTTCATTGCATGTAAGAAAACTCATAATGCCACAAATATTGCCAATTTGTTTTACAATGAGGTAGGTAGATTGCATGGATTACCTCGAAATAAATTCTCAAATAGAGACACCAACTTTGTGGATCATTTCTAGTTGACTTTGGAGAAGAATTGGGGTACCAAATTGAATTTCAGTTTAGCATACCATTCACAAATGGATGGTCAAACAAAGGTGGTGAATAGGAGTCTTGGTAATTCAATGAGATGTTTGGTGGGAGACAAGCCCAAATAGTGACATTTTATATTGGCACAAGTTAAATTCACTTACATCAATTCAATTAATATAAGTATAGCAAATACTTTGTTCGATATTGTGTATGGTTGCAGCCCAAGAGGAGTCACAAAGCTGCGGAACATCAAGGACTTGAGTGGGAAGAGTGCTGAAGCAGAAGACTATGCAGAGCATATGCAAGAGATGCATCAGCAAGTGAAAGAGAAGTTGGAACATAGTACCATGGAATACAAACAAAAAGCTGATCTCAAGAAAAGGGAAAGGAAGTTTCAAATCGGAGACTTAGTTTCGGCACATTTGAGGAAGGAAGGGATCCCAATGGAACATATAGCAAGTTGAAGTAGAAGTTCAGATTATGCGAAATTCAAAAGATTTCAGCACATGCCTATGAGATAGAGATAACTTCAGGATGGGATAAAGATCTCATTCATCTTTGATGTAGTGTATTTCTATCCATGATGACGTTGGAAATTGGAGGGAGCGATCACCCGAGGAGGAAATAGAGATCGTTCTAGAATCTAGAGCTATCAAGAAGACCATAGGTAAAAAGTATGTGGAGTGTTTGGTCAAGTGGAAGGATAGAGCAAGCAGATGATTTGACTTCGGTGAATGAATCTAAGATTGGCAAGTACAACGGGTCATTGGAAGAGCTCACTCAAGGTTCATGAGTAGGAGCTCATGGATTTTTTCACCTACCCAAGATATCTAATACAATAGCATCAAGTGTATGACAAGCAATCTTGCATCAACCAAGAAGATGTGTGTGTGTGTGTCTCATGAATCACATGTGTCTCCTTTTAGTCACATGTTGAAGTGACTTGTTTGCATTCCTTGAAGGCTTTTGAGCTCTAACAAGGCCTGATGATCAATGAAGAGGAGGTTTTGTCATCAAACGAGAATCAGTCAGTGTTCCCTGAAGAATGACGAAACAGCCAACTACTAAATGTGGCGGTTGCAAAATCATTGGTTTTTGTTAACTAGCGGTTGTGTATCCACCGGTCTATGTTAAGCAATGGTTTCTCCCACGGCTATTGCATATGCGAGTAATGGCCCATAATGATTGTTATGGTCATTTGGAGCATTTTTCAAGAAATAAGGAATTTGAAAAGGCACTCCTAAAGGCAAAGAGAGCAGAGGAATCCGAATCAAGGGTGGATGCTTGCTAGGGAGTGTGGTGTTGGTTCGGTGAGCGGAGAGAAGTAGAGAATTGGATCGAGTCGAACAAGACTAACATTGTAATGCTTTTCTTCATGTTTATAATAAGAGTAAACTAGTGAAGTGTGTGTTTGTCAAGCTTTGTAATTTCGTCCTCATAATTGAATAAAGTTTTTGTTGTTGTTCTCTTGTCCAAGTATACATTTGTGCATGGGTGCCCATAGTTGAGTGGATTGGTCCAAGGCTATATGTAAAGGGTTGTTCCGTTAAACTTAAAACCCCATCCTTGACTACATCAAATGTTGTGATCAAGGTTAACAAGAACAACTTTGTTCTAGATGGAACTTGTGCTTACACTAAGTGAGTTTGCTTAAGTATGGTGTTCATCATTTAAGTGCTTGTGGACTTACAAATGTCACACCATTTATTCAATTCACATTGCATCTTTTTTCAAGATTTTGCTTATGTGGCACCTTTAATGATTATTGATGTTAATGGCACAACAAATGGTTATTTTGGCATTGTGTCTAATTTTCAAAGACAACATTATGTCTACTACCATCATATTGTTTGCAATATTTTCTATAGATACTTGCATTCCTTAGACTGAACCTTAATACTTGACTTCTTTATGCATTTGGTGTTTCCACAATGCGTAATAATGTAATCTCACTTTTTGTACTATATCTTTCATGACACATCTTCAATGAGTACCGGTCCACAAGAACCCAGCTCTCATGAGTGACCCATCATACCATTGTTCTAGCTCTTGAATGCTTGACCATGGAATTTCCCCAACAGTCAAGACTGCTTAGCTTACCATGCCATTTGCATCACCCTCAACAAGTATTTGAGCCTTAAGAACCATATATTGTGTTATTACCTAGCTCTTTCATTTTTATGTAGTTGGTGTTTTTGCAGCGCATGATTAAGCAATATCAGTTTTGGGAGTCAGCCGTGTGTTACTATTGAATCAATCTTCATGAACCAACTTTCATGAGTAATGGTTCATAAGAACCCATCTCTCATTAGCTTTAATGGTTCGCTTGGCACTCGCTGCATCTAGGTTATGCTCACAAGAGTGAAGTAGTGGGATTGAAACTAGCAAAATGAACCATCACACAACATCAATCGATGTCGTTGGGACCTCCACCCAGCGTCCAAGGTTTCCCAAGAGGTCATCCATCCTTGTACCATTCCAACTCAATTGCTGGAGTTTCCCCCATAATCAAGGGGTATTCACAGGTGTCTCCAAGAGTGTTGATAGAAAGATATTTTAACTTTGTTTGGATGTATGTTATGTGACCATTGTGGCACTTGAGAATCATTATATGATCAAAGTCATGGATTGCAAGTTTAGGAGCCGCAATATGGAGCTCATTCGTGTACTCTTGCACAAACTATTTCCACTGATGGTGCATTCAAGGACATCCAATATATTAGTTGTCCAATAGATTAAAGAGACAAAACTCTACATAAAGAGCATCCATGGACCAATCCCACATTTTGACTGGTTCATCCCTGTCCTCACAGATTTGCTTATATGTTCTCCCCACTAGTAAATGGCAATTGGTGGGGTCATGAGTGCCAGAAAAATTTCTCCCCTTGAAAATGAATTATCATAGAAGTATGGCTCAAGATTTTATATCCATATCTCAAAAATATTAGCACTAACGTTGCCTTGAAACCACAGGATGCGAAGGTTAACCTCCACCTTGTCCCCCAAAACTAGTTTTACTGAATTTGATGTCTCTACACGAGACTAAGCATTGCAGAATTTATGGAAAATATTCATGGAGGTGGTCTTTCAATCTCTACGATGTGGTTTTGATCACCTGATGAACAATGTCAAATGCGTTTGAATCTGGTGAAGTCATTTACAGTGGTGTAGGGCATGTAGGAAGGTAGATCGAGGACTTCTATATATGAATTGCATGCTTCCAGTCTCTTATCTTCTAGGCATTAAATAGTTCAGTGCTCTACTTGCTACTGATTCAGATCCAAAGATGCATCCAAGGGAACATACTGATTGCTGAATTAATGTATCATTATGGTGATGGAAGAGTGCAAGGGAATGGTAGGTGATATAATCTAATCTAATATGAGCTGTCATTCATTACTATAAATAAGATTTATGTATAATGAAATCTCTGGAAAGAGATGAGATGAGCTCTGAAACTAAAAGGGACGAATCTGAAAATAGAACTAAATTGAACTAGCAATCCACATGAGTAGATACAGTACACAACTTGCAATGGAAGAAGAAAAACAGTACGGAAGTTGGAACAGTTCAACTTGAACCATTACAAACATGGTAGCATGAGTTGGACTCAATAGGCCGATTATGGACTCAGTCTCAGGTTCAGCATAAAATCTGGGTGAAACGTTTCTTTTTAAAAAAAAATTTATGCTGTAGTTGTGTTTTAACAAAAAAAATCCGCTTTTTGTAGGCTCAAAAATTCTGCCTGTCAGGACTCACAAGTTTCTGCAGACACATTAGTCCTGAAAGGCCAACTTTTCTGAATCTTCGAGTTAGTCTGGTTTGACTCGCAGATTTCTGCAGAATTGCCACTCCTGACAGGTTGACTTGCCCAAGTCTTCAACTCAGTCCAGTTTGACTTGCCAAGAAATGCTCGGCTCGCATGTTTGCAAGTCCTCACAAAGACTTGCCGAATCTCCTTTTTTGGGTACAAGAATCTGTAATTATTGATGGGTGCAAAGTACTATGGCACATTTTTTTAACTTGTCAAAACTTGGTTCTGAGGGATGATGACGGAATTGGTGTCATTCAGTGGATGCATAATACTGGATCGGTACCAGGCAGCTGAGTTATGGTTGTTGTGCAAAGCTGCTGACCGAATTGGGGTTGGCCCCAATGTTTGAAGTCGAACAATGGCGATATGCCAGGCTTGGCACATTTTGAGAATGGTTGAGATTAGCGCATAGTGCACAATGGTAAAGACTAGAACAAAGTGGCATAGGGTCTCGCATCAGTGATTATCTCAAGTAATGCAGACCAAATGATTGACAAGAATACTGTTGCAAATGTGAACATCAGAGTCTGGGAAAAATGTCGATGCCAATCTGAAGAGTGACTTAGGTGTAAATGGTGTACATGAGGTTGGCACAAATATTGATACCAAAAGTGATACATAAATTGGTGTGTCCAATAATGCAGATTTTGGCACCATAGTAAACTTAGCCAATTTTGTGATTGTGCCCTTGTCACACTTAAACTCCTCTAAATACAGGAATACCTCCAGATTAGTAATGCATTCCAGACATCTCTTGATTCGCAAAGTTTCTTCCATCAAAAATTTTCCATTCCTAACATTAGTGGATGGGTACAGCCATTAGCATATAGAGTAGACATCTATGTGTAGAAGTGATTATCTACTGTATGTGCAACAGTCAGTGTCATTGTTTAGATGTATGGACAGATCATTACTGATCATATATCGCATTTTGTAGAATGATAATTGTTATGCCAGCTGCTATAAAAACAGTTTTTGCCCCATCATATTCTAGTGCTGGTAAAAATAATGGTCACAACATTTATATTTTCAGGGAAGACAGTCGCTTAAGCAAACACATGTAACATCACACATCCTTTGTTATCATGTGCAACCATTTTCCACAAAACATTTTTGATGTCACATAATATCTAGTGCTCTGGAACCTTAATTATGAGAATGAAAAACTACATTGCCAAGATACAGGTACAGGTTCAATACACCAATTTTTTAAAAACCCTAGGTTTGGGTACATCCACACACATGCGCGCATGCATATATATGCTCATTTTCTAGTCCAGAAGACATAAAAACTTAATAAATATAGTAGGAACAAGGTTCAAAACATTCAATATGCTTAAAATTTAAGATTTTCATTAACCATGTGGCATAATGCATATAATATGTGAATATCTAATACCATGTCAATATGAATACAAAAAATGTAGAATGTATCATCTAGACTCTCCTCGAAATCAAATTCTTGCATGCCACTCCCACTAGCTCCACTATCAATATAGCCTCCTCCTTGCAAGCAATGGCAACCTCCAATCTCGTTCTCCTTGCAATGGCTTTCTCCTCCTCAATTCATCTCTAGCACTTTGCTCTTACACTTGCAAAAACCAACAATGAATTGTTTGTGTTTTGGTAATGCTTGAGTGCTTTTTTATAGGTTTTAGAGGAGTTTAGGATTTGATTTTTTAATTAATTTATGAGTTTCTAGGGTTTGCATTGAGGAGTCAACAAAAAAAAATTTTGCACCTGCAGCGCTTGAAATGTGGTGGGTACATCCAGGTATGTCCAGAATGTACCCGAGCATACCGTGGACATATCCGTACTATACCCGGGATGTATCTGTACCCAGCACGTACTGGGAAAGGTTTGGGGGCAGGGGGTGGTAGGGGACATACCGGTGCAACATTATCTGTACTGCTGGGACAGGTTTGGGGTGGGGGGCGGACGGGGGTGGTAGGGGACATACCAGTGCAACGTAGATGAAAACACCATTTTCTGACTTGTTTTGATGCTTTGAAGGGCCCTGTCCTCTATGTCAGATACTCCCTCTTTTTGTTCCCTTCAAATAGTGTACACTAAAGTTTCAGCATATGCATGTATCTTATGAAACCTGAATGCATAATCTCTTTGAGTCTTCTGCATTGGCATTCCACAATGTAAGTCGCCTTCACTTTGACTCGCCATCTCCTCTACTCTGTTTGCTCTTTTTGAATTCAATATTAATCCACATATGCACTGATTCCTCTCAATGCTTCCCCCTCACTTTTACCAACCACTCTGTCTGCAGAGGTTTGCTCTCCAAATCAGTCTGCTCCTCATCTCTTATGCCTTTGTGGTATCCCAAACTCCAAGCCAGGAGAGAGGATTTCAAATTGCAATCCACTTTTTCTAGTTAATTCGCTGGATTTTGTCTTCAAATTTAAATTTTGAAATGTCCTAATTACATCACATTCGTATCAATATGACACTTTTGCTGTGATAAAATTGCAGTTTTCAGCCTTTGTTTACAGATATGAATCCAGGTTGTTTACCATAATATTGCAATCTGCAGTCACAATTTGCTGACTATAATTCTCTATTTTTGTCATTCTGTGGGTTTTTTTTTTTCTTCTCCTTAGTTTGCAGCAGAATCCATTTACTTATAAGCTTTGATATTTCACTCCAGGTCCTTTTATGGCATTCATTGTGATTGAAGACCTTTCCATTTCTCGCATTTTCATTTTTCCAAAGTATTCATCTTGTACCCATTTTCCAATCTGTCTAAACAGACATTGAAGTTTCGAAAATCAATACTGATGCATCAGGGTGGCATATGTCCATGGTCACAGGGCTCATGCGATGTTAAAGACCAGGAAAACAGGTCAAAACACCCATTAAGGGGGAAATGTTTGAGAAGTGAGAACCTACGTAATATAAGATACAGTATTTGACTACATAATATAAGATACAGTATCTGACTACATAATATAATATAAGATACAGTATCTGACTACATAATATAAGATATGGTATCTGACAATGTCATCTAAAACCACGTGACATCCCTCTCAAACTGAATAATTACGCAGGGAATAACATGAGAACAAAAAGGTCCAACATTCAAACCAAATTATACACAGGATTCACCTCGAGCATGATTAGGAAATGAGCTTAACATCCAAAAAGCTAATGTCAGGGGATACATCCAAAAGCAGAGCCACTATATGTTGGATATCTAGTTGAGGAGTCTAGAAACTTCCCATTGACAGAGTGGCTGGAGCATTATAGCTCAAAGAAAAATAAAAGAAGAATTGAAAAAAGCACATGCAAGCCAAGCAAAGGAGGCTGTTTTGTAGAATTGCAAAAACACCCTCCTTTGCTTGGCTTGCATGAAGGATTGGTTGCATTGAAACGAAGTTTTTTCATGGTTGATGGGTGTGGTGCATTGGAGGTTTCTTAATCAAATAATATTTATTTCCATTTTTCTTTGCTCCTTGTGATTTTGTATCCATATATATTAGATTATTAAATCCTCATACTATGTGGTTGTGAAGTCAACTTGTAGAACAGAGATTATTGCTAGCTAAGCTTGGGTTGCACTCAAAGAAAGACATATACTATATATATACAAAACCTATATTTACATACTGAAAGAGAGACATATATTTGTATATCCAATAACTTACCACCAATGAAGGATGAACAGATTAGAATGTTTAGAATGAAATCAGAGAAGAAAAACATTCTGGTGATTACAAGCTTCCTTGGCTTCATACTATGCTTGTCAGGAGCCAATCCAACCCTTCAGGTATATTTAGTTGAAAAAAATTAAAAAAGAAAAACGGAAATTATTTTAATATCCAAAAGATGACTAAAAGCAGCCAGTGGGACTGCCATCCAGTTTGTGATTAAGAACAACAGGGTCTTAAGAGCAACAGATCTGTCAGATTCAACTTGGGGAAAGGACTCGGCCAAAAGATAGTTTGCCGAGTCAAAGTATGCTTGCATTGTGGTTTCATAAAGAATTTGCCCCATGAGTGATCCTCATACCATTACCAACGAGGGGAAAGAGCTTACCACTAGAAAAATTAAGCAAAAGATAATGTTGAAAATACAAAAAATTAATAGTAGAATTTTAATGCGATTAAACGCTGCCTTTGCCCTCCTAAAATGTCCAACCCTTTGAATACCTTTAATTGAGGAGTCTTCAACACAACAAAAGAATCTATTTTAAAGGCCAGTTGAAATGCCTACCAGCTCACATGGGGAGAATGAACAAGAATCCTCTTCCCATAGTCTAACCACGACATCATCAAGGGAAGCAATTTAGCCAGCCTTCCAAATGGCCTTCATCAAGAGTGCATTTCCATTCCTCCGAACTTGTTCCATTGATATGGGTCTTTTTGAAGACTGTGTAAAGTGCTCTGCTACCCTACTCAAGCTAGCAATGCATTACGTAATGTTCTCATTTTCCACAAACATCTGGCCTACTCTGACATTGAACAGATAAATGCATTATTGGAGATATTCAATCATTGCTAGGGCAAGATCATTCAAGGGATATGAAGATCATAACTTCGTACTTGTGGATATAAGTTTCTAACCAAGGGGCCAAACTAGGGTCTTCGCCAACTCATTTTCCTTGTTATTTGAAGATTTTCTGCAGGGTAAAGACTTTGAGAATTGGTGAGAATAGAAGAAAAGGGAACCGAATGTGCATTTTGCCAATAAAATAGCAAACACAAAAAGAGGAGGTGTAATAAAAATGACCTTGCGTCAAGTGGGACAAGCATAATTAGTAAATAAGCATTGGGATGATCACAGGAGAGCCCGAGGTTCAAGTTGAAATTGGATAAGATATACAATCCAACCCAAATGGATGGCTGAGATACCCCTCACTCAAGGCATCTAAGTTGAAAGTTGCCTAACTGGGAAAAAAAAACAGAAATGAGCTTGCTTGAAACCTCTTTCATAAGACGAGCAATCATGGTTCAGCTCCTATACTGCAATGATCACCTACTAGCTTCTACATCCTCCTGAATACTTAACATAAATAATTAATAATGCATTCTAAGCATCCCTAAACTTTAAGCAATTGGAGTTTCCACATTCAAGCATTATTAGATATCATTTTGGGGGGGATCAAACTCAACTCATTCCTTCTGTGCACCATCTCTCTTGAGCTTGAATGGTCCACTTGGCACTCATTGCATCAGGTAATGCTAACAGGGATGAAAAGGTGGGATAGAAACTAGCAAAGTGAGCCATCATATAACATCAATTGTCACCATCATGACTTGCACTCGGACATTGCAGAAGGTCATCCAACCCAGTTATGTTTCTGCTCACCCATCCCAGTACTGCTCCAGCTCACCCACCCCTAAACTTCATCAAAGCCGGCCAGACCCATACCTTAACCGCTTCTGTATACTCTCTACCATCTCTTTTCATGAACTGAAAATACATTCTATAAAACACATCACCAAGATCTGCAAGGGTATATCCATACAAATAACATCATTTATACAAATTATAAGCAAGAGCTAAGGCACGTACTCTTCGTTGTCATCCTCCTTGTCAGTGCCATCATATGGGACCGCCCCTTTCGAGTCTGCCACGTCACAAAGACAAGAACGAATTATAGGCGGCCCGAGTATTAACACAATTAATATACATCCCAGCTTATCACGGGTCGGAAAAACAACAAAATCCACACTCCATATCACTGATTTGGCCGTGTGTTTAACTGATTTGGGTATGTGTTTAAATTATTTGGGTATCCATTAAGAATATATGTTCATGACAATTACAGAGCAAAACAGCACGTTTTGGATTTGCAAGGAGGCATACCTGCGTGTGTTAGACTGAGACTCTCACGCATATAAGTGATTTGGGTGTGTGCTTAAATCATTCGGGTATCGATAAAGATATTCATGACACTTACAGAGGAAAACGACTTGTGTTGGATTCAAAGGAGGTATACCCACTTGTGTTAGACTGAGACTAAGACACATATGCAATGTATATACTTCTTGGAATTAGAAAAGAAAGTTACCAGTGCCATTTTCGCTGTGGGTGGGAGAGGGCTCGGGCTCCGTTTCTGAATGCTCGTGAGTTGGCATTGTGGCTGCTGCTGCTCGATATCTTGTTTCATCAGTCAATTTGATTAGTCGTGAGAATATATATGAAATGGATATATCTGTTATTAATATATGCATGATATATAGCCAGAAATCTGGATCGAAGAAGTTACCGAAGAGGTGATGCTGCTGATGATGGCGGCAAGGGATTAGAACGTTGTCGGAATTGGTGACGATCTCTGGCCCTTCTCACGCTATTCCTCTGTATAATAATGATAAAAACTAATAACAATATTAACAATTATTGTTAGTATTACAGCAATGGTTTTTCCTCCTCTCTGCCTGCTCCTCTTCCTTTCGCCTGCTGTCCATCTATTCATCTGCGAATGTCTTCTATATCTGTTAACTCTCTTTCAAAAGTTCAAAGGAATTGATTTCTTTCTTTCCAATAAAGGGTTGGTTAATTAAAATAAATCGTGCCATAGACTGCAATATTATATTATTTCGGGATTTAATTAGAAAGGAGGTGAGAAGGGTTGGGTGATGGTTATTACCGAGGTTCAATACTTGTAGGTGCTATTTGATAATGGATTATAAGTTGTGTTTAGACGTTTTTAGTCATTATTTTAGATGTCAAAATATAGCCAGTTTTAAAATATGACCGTCATAATTGACATGTAAAAATATAATTTAAATGTCAAAATGACATGTATATTACAAATATGTGTGTGTGTGTGTTAAATTTATAATAATTACGAAAATAAATTAAATATTTATTTTTTTTAGATTCATGAAAAATACAATATAAATAAAATAGAAATTTTCAGATATAAAGAAAATAAAAATAATTAAATCTTAATATCTTATTAATGATTATGAAATAGAAACATCTGTTAATTTTGATTTTCAATTAGTTTTGTTTGATTTCTTTTTTAGTTTTATTTGATTTTTGTTTAGCTTTTTCTATTGATTTTTGATTTGTAATTGTTTGTTTTATTGTTATTTGTTTGATTTTTTACAAATAAAGATTGGAAACTACAATTATTGCAATAAATGTGAAATTTGAGAACTTGGATGTAAGAAGATAACACTCATTTTATAATTATTTATTTCAATTTAATTTTAGAAAGTCATATAAATTTATTGTTTCAATCTTGTGGATGTAAAATTTTACTCAATTTTTATTTTTATAATAGTTATTATAAAAATAAATTTGACGTGCATATTATATTTTGAACGTCAAATGACATCCATATAATTTTTTAGACCATCAAAGAAAATTATTGTGACATGTAACATTGAACGTCAAAATCCAGCACTTGGTTGTGTTCTTGAGCTCTTGGTTCGCTTATCCAATCTCGGCCATTGTTTTAGATGGTTAAGATTGTGGGTTTTATTTTTAATTGATTTATTTGTGTCGGTAATGAGTGATCTACTATACAACGCTTAAATATTTTAGAGTGGTTTGTTCTATGGTAGAGTTTTGCGTGTGCGTGAACCTAGTGAGTTTGACTCAAGATTGATTTGGGCGCGTGAGTGGCCCCATTATACTCCACCCAAAAGTTTTAGAGGGCTCACCATATATTAGAGGTAAACACCCACCCTTAAATTGTTGAGAACAATTTAAGTATTCTCAAAATAGTAATAATAATAAATATATAATGTGGTGACACCTAAAAATAATATAAATAATGATAATAATAATAATAAATAAGTATTATTGCTTCAAATTATTTTTTCTTAGTATTCTCTTCTATCCCGTGAAAGGAACGATAAGAAGATTGTTCCAAGCCGCGATCTCAAATGATAATAGCACACCACATTAGATTTGAAAAGCAGAAGAGCTAAAATACCATATATGGAAATCCATCATAATCCATAATGCTCAATACATTACAATAGAATGACTTGAATTATTCAATAAGAAATATGTACATATAGGAGGAGGGAAGTGCAACTACTACCTAAATCAGTGGTGAAGAACTCCCACTAACTAATACTGGTAGTTAAGTTAACTCCAAAAGACTAGTAAGCTAACTTCACATAACTGAGAAGCTAACTCAACACAACTAGTAAGCTAACTCCACACAACTAGTACACCTAAGCAAGCTAACCCAACAAGTGTAGGGTTAACACAAGTGTAAGAATTATTCTAATAAATAAATAAAATGATAAATAATAACCTACACTAACACCCTCCCATAAGCATAGCTTAAGTGGGTGAAAAGAAGGTGGGTCCCGGCAACAAGGCCTGATGAGGTACCCACGTACAACAATTGGGAAAAATGGACACCACAAGGTACCCAAAACCAGTAATAACAAAATAGAGAGTAAAATCCTGTTGCAAGATATCCTCAAGCTTCGACTCCAAAAACTTGCACAATCTCAAGAAGTGTGGTGCACACTATGGTCTGAATCCACTGATCGATCATATAACTCAAAAACAATCGACACTTTGGCTTCACTAGAATAGCTCCATGCAAGGAGACTGTCAATGGAGTGATGTCGAAAAGTGAAAAAAAAACATCAAACATAATTTGATCAACTACTACAAATAGGTGTGCCACGATCCAAGAACAACCAAGGCAACAAGGCAAGGACACGAGATCCAAATAAATAGGAGTGCCACGATCCAAGAAAAGCCAAGGTAATAAGGCAAGAACATGAAACTCTGAAGAAGCGTGATCAACACCACACCCTCCCATACTGCTGAATGAGTAGAGTGATACCACAGATTTGTATGAGTTGCCAAAATCAACTACTCGAACACTGACAAACTAACATTGGGCTCCACTAGAATAGCTCCCCCACAAGAGAGACTGTCAACATGCCAAAAAAAGTGTCGAAAATACAGATCCAAAATATCTCAACAAACAAGAGAGATATAAATGTATACACCCATAGATACAAGAATGTAATACCCAAAATTTTAGGATGTCGGGCTCAACCGAAAATGCATCCACAAGTGATCACAACACCCTCCCAAATTGGCACTTTATAATTGAGTGCATGTAAATATTACAATGAGTAAAATTACCTTTTATAATTGAAATATGTGTATAAAAGTCTCACCAATGCGTAGATCTCAAAAAAATACACAATTTCAAAAAAAAAGATCACCTTAATCTGAGCTACGAATCAAAAGTTATGAGCTCTAGAAGGTTTTGCTATTAAAATAATATTTTAATGTTGATCTTCTTTTCAAAAGGTACACGTGACACCCAAATGTCCAAAGGGTAAAAGAGTGCATCCACACGATACAGGCTTGCGACCAAAGGATAAAAGCCTGTGCCCAAAACTGAAATATCCAGAGGGTAAAAGACTGCATCCGGAAGGTACACGCTTTTATCCAATGGATAAAAGAATGCACCCAGAGGGTACAGATCTGCGTCCAGTGGATAAGACTGCATCCAAAACCGAAATATCCAGAGGGTAAAAAACTGCATCTGGAAGGTACACGCTTTTATCCAATGGATAAAAGAATGCACCAGAGGGTACAGATCTGCGTCCAGTGGATAAAATACTGCATCCAAAACCGAAATATTCAGAGGTTAAAAGACAACATCTGGAAGGTACACGCTTTTATCCAATGGATAAAAGAATGCACCCAGAGGGTACAGATCTACGTCCAATGGATAAAATACTGCATCCAAAACCGAAATATCCAGAGGGTAAAAGACTGCATCTGGAAGGTACACGCTTTTATCCAATGGATAAAAGAATGCACCAAGGGTACAGATCTGCATCCAGATTTGACTATCTCAAAACATGGTCGAGTTTATAGTCGATTCTATGGTTTTGGCACCTTCCAAATCCAATGGCGCACTTCGTTTTGCATAAAAATGCATGTTGCAGAAAATTACTCACAAATTCCAAATATATGAAAATAATAAACCTTTGCTTGCAAAGAAAAACTTACAGATGGATGTCTACATCATCTATAGCTCTGATACCATGAAAGGAATGATAAGAAGATTGTTCCAAGCTGCGATCTCAGATGATAATAACACACCACATTAGATTTGAAAAGCAGAAAAGCTAAAATACCATATATGGAAATCCATCATAATCCATAATGCTCAATACATTACAATAGAATGACTTGAATTATTCAATAAGAAAGATGTACATATAGGAGGAGGGAAGTGCAACTACTACCTAAATCAATGGTGAAGAACTCCCACTAACTAATACTAGTAGTTAAGTTAACTCCAAAAGACTAGTAAGCTAACTTCACATAACTGAGAAGCTAACTCAACACAACTGGGAAGCTAACTCCACACAACTAGTACACCTAAGCAAGCTAACCCAACAAGTGTAGGGTTAACACAAGTGTAAGAATTATCCTAATAAATAAATAAAAGGATAAATAATAACCTACACTAACATCTTGTCTCCTCTTTCTATCCTTTCTCGCTTCTCTTGTGACAAAGATAGTTTTCGGGTAGTTTTCGTTAGGATTGTGCACTTCACGTTCTTGACATGCCAGAACATAGAATGCACATTCTGGTAAAATTTTAGGTTTTTGGTCAACTTACACACCGTTAGGGCCAAAATTTGAATTTCGTTGTTTTCAAATATAAAAGAACCATAATCCATTTAAACATCTAAAAAATGGTACATCTAATTAAAGGGCATTCAAAAGACATTCAATTATTATTGCACTCTATTATATAGTAATGGCATTCAAAAGGTACTCAATTACCGTTGTAAGAAATTAACAAACATTCTAAAGAATCAAGCAATTATCATAAAAATAACATCAATTTTCCTAGCTAATGAATTAATGCATATACTCAATGTGTTGTAAAGGGATCCGATAAGAATCATTTAGGTGGAAAATAATTACCCAAAATAAACCCCTCATCGTGGTTAGGAGAAAGAGGATTAATTGTTGAATGAGTGATGCAAAATTTTAGAAAACTGAGCAAGACTTTCAAGAGGTAAAAATAAACAAATCCGATTCTTCTAAAGAAAATTTGCGTTATGAGAAATTTTCTTTGTAACATGACTTGGCGATATACAAGGTCCTCCATTCTATTAGGTTCTCTCTATTCATTGAAAAACTTAGGTCTACATTATTAGAAGTTAGTGATTGTCTTTCAATCACTATGATGAATAATATAAACCTACACATGTATTTCTTTATTAGTGTGGTCTTAAACTAATTAGTTAGGTTTGATATATTGTTTTACATATAGTTTATGCCTCATAACATGTATTATAGGTATTTGTTAACATGTTTAATAGAAATCCATTTATTCATAATACATTTTAGTGAACCGGTGTTCTCTTACACCCCTTTAGGGCAATATCTTGCTACAAAGTGTGATAGATCTAATTTTACGTGGGGCTAATTATTATTTTATTCCACTAGAGTTAAATTTGTTTCACATAGTGTCAAATCTTATAATATATCATTTTTCTAGATCTCGTCACCCTAGTACTTATATTAAACTACTCCAAGCCCTATGTTATTGTAAATTTCAAATATTGTGACTTCAAACCGTAGTGTGTTTTTAAAATTATAGTTGTTTATATGCCTTCGTTTAAGTTGCATTTGGACTTATATTCACAAATCCCTACTATCGATTGTGGCAATTATTGAATGGTGTGGTTTCTCTGCAGATCAAATATGTTATCATATATAATTAGATATGAAATCTTCAAGTTTAATTGTACATTTATTTGTTTATTTGATTCAATTTAGATTAAGGTTGAAAAGAAAAATAGATTATAGAAATGCATCTAATGTTGCTTCAAAATTGTATTTTATCTTTAATAGATGTGTCTTCTTTGAATGGAAATATTCATATAGATAAATTTCAAATGCATAATGCATAATAATGTGATGATGGTTACGGTTATGAAGTGAATTTGAAGAACAACACGAGGGATGAGAACATTGATAATATTATAAAGTATGATTTTAAATAAGTTTCTTGTCAAAATCAACATGCTCATGAAATCATTTCAAAATTTCCCTCTCAAATAAGCCATGCTTATATCGTTTCTATTGTTTCTGATGTTTCTCCTTCTTATCAAAATGTTTTGTTTCCATTGTTTCTCACTATCTTCTAATTCCTCAACATATTTCTCTTCCATATCATATTTATACAAATAATCTATGATTCAACAACCATTTGCATTTAATGTGCATTCAATAGCTTCATGTTTCATTAACTTTTATCTTTCACAAATTTCATTTATTCCAACTTATTATTCTACTTCGCCTTTTATTCGTATTCAAATTTATGAAATAATATCCATGGTACATACATTACTTAACTTGCAAAACAAAATAAAATTGTTAGCTCAAGGATCTCAAAAGCCAAAAATAGCAAGGTAACTTCTAGTGATATTCTTCTTAACACCGGCTTATGAAGTTTTGGCATAACCCTTTCCAACATGATTTTTACTACAAATTTGAACTATTCAATAAAAAGAGAGATCCCTTCTCCTTGGTATCCAACATGGATATGATGGATTGGTTGAGGCTCCATGCTATTATATCAATGTGAACCATTAATTGAACACTACTTAATTACTCACTCGTGACACAAATTGTCGGCACGCTTTATTGGCCTTCATCCTCTCGGTGCCCTTCCCACACCCTTCGCATCATGTTTCCTTTACTTGTCTATCTTGTATGATCTTCACATGCTCCACTTGTCATTTTAACCCCGTTCCTTCCATTTCGAGAGGTTGTATATATCCCTACTTGTGTTTCCTATAGGTTTCATTATAAACACTTCCCTATACTCCCATTCTTCCCACTAGATCTTGCAATGGCCCCCAAACACTACCCTAGACATACACTAAATTTCAAAAAAAAAAAACCCTCCTCAATATTTACTTTTGGGCCAACAGACATAACAATGGTTGTATCTTCCATATCCTTGACACAGTTGGTTGACCTTATTGTTTTTATCATCAATTTAAGGAGGAGGAAATGGCGATGGAAGAAATCCACCAATCGTTAATCACTCGTATAATGCTTATTTTCCTAGCTTTCTATATTATTCTTTAGTTTATTGTTCATCATTTGGTTCACCTTGATCACATGCCCGCAGAGGATAAATTGAAATCAACATGGGAAATTTTGAATCCAAACCGAGCATTCATGTTCGTGATGAGAACTTATCTTTCCTCTTTGATGATGGATTAGCTGAGGAAATTTCATCATGGGGTCCTAAGCAACCCTTTACATCCTCAAAAGAAAAATACTCACCAAATTCAACTTTGGCTCGTCGGGTCGAGATACTTGAAGAATTGATGTGAAGCCCTCGGTAGTGAGGAAGGAAACAGACAAGTCCTTAAGGAAAAAGTGTGTCCCCCTGTACTCCCAAAGGTAACCAAATAGTCAAAAGTGGGGACTATTAAACCTAGGATTGAATACCATTCTTTAAGGGCGGTCTCTCAAGCCATGAATGATAGCTTCTATGAAGGAAAAATGCATCTTGAAACCATATTGGCTAGACCCAATGTGGTCCCTTCATGATCTTTGTGAGATGGGGATGTCACTCACTTTAGAACACCAATTTTTGCTCGCGATGGGTGCACGCAGGAACTTCCCAATGTTTCTTTAATGCAAGGAAGGGCTCCTCTCCAAGTACACCCTACCACCTTCAACAACAACTTAGAAAGTCAAAGAAAAGGCCCTAGATCAAGTACATGTAGCGGTTTGAACATGGGTTCTTTTTTAAACTCATATTTTTGTCGTAGATATTATTGATATGTGTGTGTACTATGTTTTGTAATATTTAGCGTTCCACCTTCTTCCTCTTCTTGTTTGGCCTTCCCTTCTTCCATAACATAGGAACTCTTCCCTCACATTCTTCTCTCTTTTATCTATCTATTATATGTACTTATTTACTACTATAATGGGTGAGGGCCCCAATAAAACCCCTCAAATCACTTATCAAACTAAAAATAAAAAGGGATTTCCTTCTCATCACATTAAGGATTTCTATGCACCTTGTCTAGACTTTTATCATAATGACCGATTGTTAATTAAGTTATTTCAAGAATTACGAAAAAAATAACAATGGGTTGATTTTTTACTTTGATAAGTGGATCTATACATTATTTTGTGATATTAATTGATGACATCTTGGCTCATTTTCAATCAATAATGATACAAAAATCACATGTTCACAATTATCGAATTCAAATAAGAATCCAATGAAGCTATTAGAGGATATATGATTTGATTCAAAACCACATGACTTGGATGTCTTATCTATTGCTAAATAGTGAGCTTAAATAATTTTCATCAATAATATATTATCATTCATTAAAGGAAAAGAGGTTCATAATAATTATCAATATTTTGATGATATTTTTCATGTGGTTAATGATTTGAAATTGAACTTTTAGATTCCTTGAATGCTTCAAATTCTAACAATGCAAAATTGTAAAATAATTTAAGTTTCAAGACTAGAAGTAATGAACATGAGCTTGACATAAAGAGAAGGCTAAGATTATATTCAATTCTATAGAAAAATAATTTCAAATGACCGTCATACAATACGGAAAAAAAAAAACATATATGATCACTAGACTCGGTGAAATCTTAAAAATGTATTGAAGAGGCTACTTGAATGCAATATGAGAACTTTACCTCTAGCAAGAGAATTTGATAATTCAAGACCAATGCTTAAGAATTTTTTTGATAGTGTGTTTTATGAATAGTTTGATAATTTTGATGTTAGTTCCTTTTACGAATAACATAAGATTATATGGAATTCTATAAAAATATGCATTATTATAAGACATAAGATACAATATATTATTAATGATGATAAACTACAACTAGTGATTTAAATAAATTTAAATCTTTAATCAGAGGACTGAGATCAAATGAATATAACAATAATAAACAATATTTATCATGCAAGAAACAAGCAAGTGTAAACAATAGTGAGATAAGAATGACTTAGCTTGTATCTGGAGATCTGGATGATTCTGAGTGGGAAACATTATGAGAATGATGGATCCGGACTTTGTATGATCATTATGAGAAATCGGATCTGGAACATTTTCAAACAGACCACCCAAATGAGGGCAGGACTCGCCCGGACCGCTGAGTGCTTGAACTAGGTGCTAGTGTCCTAACAACAAATCACTTCTGGTCTTTTCATGGTCGAACTTGTCTTCTTCATTTCACTCTATGTCACATCCACTTCACCGTAGGACTTCTATGTCACACCTAAACCTGCAAAATGAACCTTAGTTACCTACACAAGACTCAAGCAACATTGGATAAAATAAATAATGCATATGCTTGAGTCAAACTGACCTCGGCAGTCACCCCAATTTGATTGCCATCGAGTGTTGCACTACATTTTAGACTATATGTAGTTCTAATGTGTGTGTGATTGAATTGTGTCCCTTGAAGCTAGGTTTCCCTTGTGTTAGTCACACCAAGATAGCGGGCTATAACTACTTTGCCCCCAAGATGAATGTGTGAGATGGAATTTAGAAATAACCCCTCTTATGTAATGAATAATGCAGCCCAAATGTAGTCCTTGAATGTTTTTCTTTGCCCAAGTAATAGATAGTAAGTAATAGCCCAAATTTTTCCAACCCCTAATAATGGTGAGTACGTCATGTATATATATATGATTCCCTTGTTTGAATTTTTCATTAACAACCAAAAAGGTGAACCCAAAGTGATAAAAGAGACTTTATAAAACATAACACATGATTTGGAATTTTCAAACTTGAGAAAAGGCGAGAAAAGGACACATAAGTGTTTAAGGAGGACAGAGTGCATGGGTGCTCCTGCCCTTAATGGGTGACACTGTCTGAGATGCTTGAAGGATATGATGAAAAATACAGAGTTGTGTCATATGTTGTCCAATGTCAAAAATTAAAGTGATCATTCGAGAAAAGAAATCGACAAGAGTGTCAAAAGGAATAAAACAATGTAAAATAAAAATAAGTGTCATTAATGTCTAGTTTTCTTAGAGGTGTTGATGAAAGTAAAAAGTGCATTAGTTCATGACTATAACTAGATGGTGTACATATTAATTTGGATTTGTAGATCCATTAACTCATAAGGATCAATCAAATATTATTGATAATATTTCTATGATAACCAATAAGTGGATCTAAACATTTTTAGTAACATTAATTGATGACATATTGTCTAATTTTCAATCAAAATGATATAAAGGTCACATTTGCACACTTAGCTTGATTAAAATAAGAATCAAATGAATATGTAAGGGATTCTATGATTTGATTCAAAACCATGGTGACTCGGATGTCTTATCAACCACCGCATAGTGAGATTTAACGATTTTCATCTATAGTATACTATTAATCATTAAATACAAAGTAGATGATAATAATTAGCAATCTTTTGATGAGATTTGTCATGTGGTTAAGGGATTTGGAATTGAAATTGTATATGCCTCAATGCTTCAAATTCCAAAAATGTAAAATAAGATAAGTTTAAAGACTTAAAGTAATGAATATGAGTTTTAATATAAAGGGAGGCTAAAAATATATTCAACGCAATATAATAACAATTTCAAAAGCTCATCATACCTAAATAAAAGGAACCTAGGTGATTCACTAAACTTGGTGAAATATGATAAAATGTATTGAAGAGGCTATTTAAATGCAATACAATAACTTTACCTCCAACAAGGGAATTTGATAATTCAAGACCAATGCTTAATAATTTTTATGTGAGTGTATTTTACAAATAATATAAGATTATAGGGGATTCTACAAAAATATGCATAATTATGAGACATAAGATACAAGATATTATTGATGGTGATCAAACTTAACTATATGCTTATGAGCATCATTGATACTTGCACTCTAATAATTTACTATTTTGTCAATAATCTGGAAGCAATGCCTGTGGGATGTTTGCGAATGAAGAGTCAATTTCAAACATACTTGAATGTCAAGTGATGAAAATTACCGAGTAATGAAAGATAAAGAAAACAAGTAGCAATATACCTTCTCTGTAACTCTCTTACAAACCTCAAGAAGATTTGTGAAGCACTTGGGCTTGTGAAATCTTTAGATTTGATTGATTGTGGGTGCTCTTGATATTACTCTCCAAAGTGGATTTGTAAATGCTACGAGCTTGGATGCACAAGGATGCGGGAGGAAAATTTGCGCGAAGTTGGATACAATTTTCTCAAAGCTTCTAGGGATGAGTTTGCAAAGGAAAGGGTCCGCTTTTATCACCGAGGATGAGGCTATGAATAGTGGATCGAGTTTGACTAAGCTTCAAGTTAATAATTGTAATTACCTAGAATAAAAAGTAGACTTGGTCTATGGAATTGTATATTTAAAGGGGCAATGGACATTTGTGTTGGCGAAGTTACATCTAGAAAGGTGGTTGTACATGCAACTCAATTTCCCCCTCCTTTCTAGGATTCTAGAAGTGGATTTCAAGTGGAGTTGACTGGAATGAGGAAGTGGAGTTCAAAAGGAGTCTAAGTGGCAGTTGACTAGGAAAATAGGTGTATTTTCCAAATTAAGCAACTAATTTAATTAGCTACAATGTGCAAGATAATTAAATAACTATTTATTTAATAAATGTTAATTAACTTAGTAAAGTTGGTGCTAGGAACTAATTTAATTAATCTCAACAAGGTGAATGTGCATAATTAATCAATCATAAGAGGGTATGAATTAGGATGTGAATTGGGATAGTACTGGGAACAAGTATGTAATTTTGGGGTGTCTACATTGAGCATGTAAACTTAATCAAACTAGAAATAACAACTGTTGTGATTAAATAATCTACTCTAAGTTTATTAAAATTTGTAAGAACATGATACAATACTTCTAATTCTATGATCATTAAAACAAAAAACATATGTGAATGAAAATATAGTCCGGATAAATGAATCACATTAATACTAGAAATAAAACTAATTATAATAAATGAACAAGAAATAAATGAAAATTCCCTTCACATTGGAGAGGAGTGTCCTTTTCTCATTTCTTCGAGATCCAGGTTGTTAATGTCTACTTAAGAAAATGCGCTTTTATCCCAAAAGTGTGCTCTTTATTTATTAATGACTCGATTACAATACCTTTACTATATTCCTTCAATGTCTAACCATTTATTCTATAATGATCATGCCTTATATAGATTAGGCGAGTCAATTTCCTATTAGGAAATAGAGTTTCCTCTTTTAATAGAATTTATTATTCCAAAATACAAGCAAGAATTACCAAGCAAGTACATAACAGGGCAATCTTGGAACTAGTATTTGTCATATCAATGTACATGTGGGCTTGTAGATTTTGATTTAGACTTGTCTTCTTGGTGGAGGAGGAGTTCTGGAAGTGGTGCTTTCTTGGATCTCGCTATCTTTAGGATTTAGTTGAATTCAAAGTAATCGTGTTCCTTGAGAAGTGGAGAACTCCATGAAATTAGGACTTGTTACTGCAAGCTAAATCTTTATTGCATTGATTTAATTGTGTCAACTAAATGATCTTCATGTAAAAAAGAAGCGGTTGTCACTAAGCATACCATATTTCATGATGGATTTGGTGTTGAATAGGAAATTCCACAAACTATGTGAGTCTTGCACTTGACTAAATGAGACATGTGCTTGATTGAGCGAGTCATGCGCTCATATAACTTATTTTATATATGATTAAGATAAAATATATTTATATGTCTAATCAATGCTAGATTGCGGTAAAATAAATACGTAATTAAATACAACAATACACCCAAGCAAACTAAGCAATAAATTATGAAACCTTTAGTGCAAGGAGGAGAAAAGCGTACTTAGTTTATTCACAATTAATTCTAAATTGTACGGAAGTGATGACCAAGTGAATGGAATAATAGGAGCTTCACACAGAGCGAAAAATGTAGAACTAGAGAAACAGCCGGACTGGGTGCCTAGAGAGGGACAGCAGCGCACCGTGGGCACCCTAGATCTGTTTCTCGAGCACCCGTGTTCTGTGGAAATGCTTAGAAAACCTCATATGAGATGTCGCAAGGTGTTCATTTGTAGTCTCCTTTGGTCACTTCGAGGTCGCACCAAGATCGTCGAGGTCACTGAAAAACTACAATGAAGAATGAACCTGCAAAACCCTCAAATAGACATCAAATCCTAAAAAAGAAAGATGCAAAATGAGGGGTCGATTTTCCTCAGCTGCCACAATGATGGACTTACAACTAAGAATTACACTACATCTCAGACCCAATGTAGTTGTGTGTGTGTGTGTGTGTGCGGAATTGTGCCCTAGGTTGCTCTTGTGTTTGTCACACTTGGAATAGCGAGCAAGTAGCTAGATGTAGAATGTAGTAAATGTGTGCATGGAATAGAATGAACTTCCATCCTATGAAGTGTGATGCAAAAAACCAACCCTTGTGTCCCTTATGATGGAGTTAGATGGATGCAATGGAGCTCTTAGATACCTTGATGGATGCAACCTTATATGGTGATAGATAGTGCTTAGTGTTTGGTCCCTTATTATGATCACATAACTTTATAGTTATATGACTCCTTTGTTTGAATTTTGTAATTAAATCTGAAAAGGCCGACTACCAAAAAGATAAGATGCTCAAACGGCTAGAAAGGACCCAAACAGTGTGAGTAAAGTACAAAGGGGACAAAGGTGCCCAAAGGGGATGAGGGTGCCCAACACTGGCGTATTGGTTGGGTGCTAGTGTCTAAGATGACAAATGTCGAAGAGTAACAAAATAGGTGAGGTGTAAAGGTGCAAAACTAAAAGTAGAAATAGAAAGCAAAGAAAGGTGGCCGAGAGACATGGGTTAATTAGTATTTTTCCAACTCAAGAATCACATGAATAGTAGTATGTAATCATGACTAGATAATTATCCAAAGTGCGTAATTTTGTGTCTACATTTACCCCCACTTTATGTTGGTCTTGGTAACATAAAGTAGATAGAGATACATACCTAATATCCATATAGATCGATGTAGAAAGTGTTCCGAGGGACTAGACAAAAACATGGAGTGATAAAAATGTGAAGCGTGGATGTTAAGGATAAGGAAGTGTAAAAAGTGATGATGAAAATGAACCTAGGGTAGAAACACATGTGTAGATGTCATGATGTACCTATTTTCGATGTCGATGTGTGTGGTGTTTGTTTACTACCACTTTCCATATGGACCGACTCCGCAAAAGAGAAGCCTATAAGTATTCAAATAGACATGTATATTATCAAAATATGTAAAGTGTAAGGAAAGTATGTACAAATGTTGAAAAGGAAAAAGGAACATGTGCACCAGATTTGTGATGAGAAAAGGGTGTAGAAAGGATGATGTAGATAATGCCAATGCATGAGTTTTTCGGGTGATCTCATGCCAGTGTAATAATATAAGTGTAGGGAGAATCGTCATGTGTTATCCTCCAACCTTTCACTACTTCTGTTGTGTAAAGCACCACTTTGTAGATGGTGTGCATGTGCTAAAGATTGTTTTCCCTGTAAAATTTGTTTTGTAAATGCCCAAGTTGCTAAAGGACTCGCCGCCATATCAAAAGCCTCTATGCATGCTGAAATTGAATAATTGCCCCTATTACTAGCACTTAGGGAAGGTCGTTGTGTGCCAAGGACCTAAGTCTAATTATGAGCCCTGTCTGAAACTGAAACTGTGTTGTATTGGTACCATGTTGTGTATAAAGATGTATGGGTGTGACTCGATTCACCCAAATGATGCCCCCTCATTTGGGGTGCATGTGATGTCACTGAAGGAGTATGTGGCCCAAAGGAGGACCAACCGTTGTGCTAAAATTATGCCCTGCAGGGGAAGGGAATTTTCTTGGTAGAAACCAAGGCACACGTAAACAAGTGGCTAGGAAAATAAATGTTAGTATAAACAAAGACAAACACTCATGTAAAATACAAGTTAAGACAAACATGCAAGAAGAAAAGGTAGACCACAAAAAGTGGGTTGCAAACATGGGACATCACTCACGATGTCGCAAGACAATTAAGGCCGTAGTGGCCGCAAAAAAACAAGTGTGCACACAAGACATTGGGAAAATCCCGAAAACAAGAGCATACAAAGAGAAAGCAATGTAACAAATATTGTACATGACGCACCCATTAAGCGCGTTCGAAAGATAAAAAAGTGTGTCAAAGTGTGTATAAGTTGATAAAGTAATGTGTTATTGAACAAAATGAAACAATAATACCTATAGTGTATGAAATTGGATGCCCCCAGGAGCCTCTCTGGGACTAGTAATAGGTACTACGCCAAGCATCCATGTTGTGTGTATAGATCTCTAGAATATGTGATCACAACTAGAAAGGCAAGTGAATACGCATGTGTGTATGATAAAGATAATGACATACAAGATATATATCTAGCATGTGTAATAATATGAACATGTAAAAGCATAAGTAAACAAGAGTAAATGTAACCAAGATATGTAGTATGTTATGGATGAGGTAGAATGGAATGTAATATGAATAATAAAAGTAGTGTGCCCCCGAGTGGATGTGTATGTATGCAATGAGGTTCATTTATTTATGCCTCCTCAGTAGACAAGAATGAACTGTAAACGAGAGTGTGTCATCGGGAAATGGTCGAACAATGTGTTGTATGTAGAAAGAGTTAGTTAATTAAGCGTGGGTGGTTGATTTTAGAATGATGATATGGTGATGATACGAAATGCGACATAGGGATTATATGATTTTGAATGTGTGATGATTTAGCCTAAAACGTATATCACTAAATAGATGAGTAAAACGTGATGATGTAGCATAAAGCATATATCATGAAATGCAAGGATGGAATACTATAAAGCATGATGATGTAGCACAAAGTGTATATCATTAAATGTATGAATGGGATGGTAGAAAATGTGATTATATAACATAAAGTGTATATCACATAATGTGTGAATAAGGTGATGGCTAAAAATGTTGCATAGTGTGATAAAAAGGTTGATTGATTGATTGTGAAGGTTAAAGTGTAGAATGATGTAGGTGTGATGAGGTGAGGTTCACTTTTGATTTGGACCCTCAACAATCGAGTATGAACCATTAGACTAGAGTGTGTCGTCGGGTAGTGAGTACAACGTGTATAAGTAGATGAGTAAGATGCGTAATATGTGTAGTAGGTGTGGTGAAGAATATGTCATTGGTGTGTGACATGTGAAACATGTAATGTAGAATGTGTAGTGTCTAATGCAAGATGTGTAGATTATATAAGTGTGTAAAATGTATAAGAATGTAATGTGGAGAATGTGTACTATGTATAGGTGTATAAAACACAAAGTGTAGATGATGTAGAATAGATGGAAAATTTTATATGTAGAAAAGCACATGATGTGTGAAGATGTGTAATGTGTAGTGTAAACGGTGCAGTGTGTGAGGTTCATGTATATAGGATGCCCTCAATAGTCAAGTGTGAACTAAAGCACAAGAGTGCATCATAGGGAAATGATGATACAAATGTATCAAGAGGTTTGTAATAATTCTTAGAGAAGATTAGTCACTAAGCACGAAGCGTCAAGTGCATGAGATGATATCGACATTTGATAGCAATGCAAGGGGGAGTGTTAGGAAATGGAGATAAAATATGTGGAATAATCCCTTACATAATCACAACAATAGAAACTAATATGCGAAAATATTACAGATCTCAAATAAAAGTGCGAATAAATAACACAACACAGAGAGAGAAGATTTAACACGGTTCACCCAATTTGGGCTACGTCCACCAAGAATCACTTGCTCAAATTTTATTACAAGCCTCCACTCTCTCAATACAATACCCAGATCCGTTTGTCAACAAACTCTACAGAATTCACACCCGAATTCAAAACACATCTGTAATACATTTGCTTATATATGTATCATATGCATAAGACCATATAAATAGATAATTGCTTAAGCAGTTTGATACAAAACCGTGGGTATCAAAACAATGGGTACCAAAAAACCATGGGCCCAAAAATAGCCCATAACGGTTACCCATTACCCATGGGTTAATAAATCACCCATGAAAATTTGCTTGGGGCTTTGCCCCCAAACCCCCCTGACCCGCTCACCGTAGAGCAGGACTACCATAAAAATACTTGAGTGTAACACATAGAAGGTGTATCACACTCTAACATGAAATTAGGCTCCACAAACATAACAATCTCCCACTTGGAGACTGATTTTCACTGAGCAAGCTTCTCAACCCTTCACTGTCATCCGCGAAGGCTAACCAAAGCTGAACATAGCTTTAGTTTATCCCTTGTGACCACCTTGGTCATCATGTCTACAGGATTCTCGACCGGGTATGAATCTTCTCCAACTTGAACTTATCTTCCTCCAAAGCTATCATGATGAATTGATATCTCAACTGTATATGCTTCGTCCTGGAGTAGAAAGCAGAGTTCTTAGCTAGGTGTATAACACTCTGACTATCACTATGCAGCTTACATTCTTGCTTATGCCCCAACTCCTGAAGCAATTGTTGTAACCAAATCATCTCTTTGCTTGCCTCTGTGGCAGCAACATACTCAGCCTCCGTGGTTGACAAAGCCACCAACTTCTATAGTCGTGAAATCCAGCTCACTGCTATCCCACCTACAATGTAAATATAACCTATCATGCTCCTCCTGCTGTCTACATCTCCAGCCATGTCTGAATCTACATAACCACGTAAAGTGGTGTCTGATCCACTGTAGCACAAAACTGTCCCCATGGTCCTTCTCAAATACCGAATGATCCACTTTACTGCTTGCCAATTCTCTTTACTTGGATCACTCATAAATCTACTCACAGCTCTCACTGCATGGGCAATATCGGCCTAGTGCACACCATAGCATACATCAAACTGCGCTAATTGCTTGATGAGTAAGGTACCTTGGACATTTGGTTTCTTTCATGCTCTATCTTGGGACACTTTGCTCCTTTGATAACTTAAAATGGCCCGCCAAAGGAGTCCCACCGGTTTAGCATCCTACATGTTAAACCTATCCAATACCTTCTTGATGTACTCTTCCTGAGATAAAGTCAGCTTCCATTCCTTCCTATCTCGAGTTATCCTCATACCAAGGATTTTTTTGGATGCCCCCAAATCCTTCATATCAAAGGATTCACTTAGCTATTTCTTGAGTACTTTTATTTCCTGCATGTTTTTACCTGTAACCAACATGTCATCAACATACAAACATAGGATAATATAACTTCCATCCTCAAATTTCTTTGTATACACGCAATGGTCAGAATGACATCTAATATAACCTTGCTCCATCATGAAGCTATCAAACTTCTTATACCATTGACGTGGAGCTTGTTTCAAGCCATACAAGCTCTTCTTCGGTTTTTACACACATCTCCTCTTTACCTTTGACCTCATAGCCCTCTGGTTGCTGCATATATAGTTCCTCCTCCAAATCACCATGGAGAAATGTAGTCTTTACATCTAACTGTTCTAAGTGCAAGTCTTCTGCTGCCACTATTCCAAGAATAGTTCTAATAGAAGTCATTTTTACTATAGGAGAAAAGATCTCATCAAAATCTATACCTTGTTTATGTGTAAACCCCTTGACCACCAATGGGCCTTATATCTTTTCTTTCCTCCTTCTTCGTCTTTAACTCTGTACACCCACTTGTTCTGCAATGCTCTTTTTCCTTCCGGTAGCTTCACCAAATCCCAAGTCTGGTTCTCCATGAGAGACTTATGCTCCTCATCCATGGCTTGCTCCCACTTCTTACTAACATCTACCTGCATTGCTTCATCAAAGCTCTTTGGCTCTCCACTATCAGTGAGTAATAAATAATAAAGAGAAGGAGAAAAACGTTCAGGTTCTTTTCTTACCCTAGAAGACCTCCTCACTGTAGGAGTTTGGGGTTCCTGTTGAGTAGGTTCCTGAACTGATTCACGGGTCACTGTCCCATTTAGAAGATCCTCTACCACTACATATTCTTTCTTGAATTCTTCCCTGTTTTCCTGCAACTGTTGCTTATACATGACTTTCTCATTAAAGACCACATCCCTAGATCGAATGATTTTCTTGTCCTTAATACTCCAACATTTAAATCCAAAGTCATCACCACCATAACCAATGAAAGTACATTTTTCTGATTTAGCCTCTAGCTTGGTCCTATCATCCTTGTCTATATGAACAAACACCTCACATCCAAAGACTCTAAGAAATGAATAATCAAATTTCTTACCATACCAAGCCTCCTCAGGTATGCCTCCATCCAAAGCACTTGAGGGTCCTCTATTTATCAAGTACACAATTGTGCTCACCGCTTGCCCAAAAAGAAAGAGACAATCCTGCATGTAACCTCATGCTCCTTGCACGTTCCATTATTGTTCTATTCATCCTTTCGATATCCCATTCATTGTGGAGTTCCCGAAACCATCTTTTGCCTGCAAATTCCATTATTAGAACAGTAATCATCAAATTCATTGCTGCAATACTCCCCTCCATTATCTGACTTGAGAAATTTTAGCTTAAGACATGTTTCATTCTCTACCAAGGCTTTCCATTTAACAAAAGTGTCAAATACATCAGATTTGTTTCTAATACAATAAACCCAAACTTTCCTTGTTGCATCATCAATAAAAGTAACATAATAACTTGAACCCCCAAGAGATGATACCTGAGCCGGCCCCCACACATCAGAATGCACCAACTCTAACTTACTCTCTTTCTTTATAGGTCCAACCTTGAGAAACCTTACTCGCTTCTGTTTCCCATATATGTAGTCCTCACAAAACTCCAAACATGTTTCTGTATATCCAGCAAATTCTTCTTTATGATGTCCATGCCCTTATGGCTCATATGACCGAGCTTATAGTGCCATAATGTTGTATCTGCATCTGAAGCCACAAGATTACAATCATTAATACTATCAGTGGATAAATACAAGGTTCCAACCTTCTTACCTCTTGCCACCACAAGAGCACCCTTGGTAACCTTCCAAGAGTCAGCTGTAAATATCACAGTACAACCATCACTTCCCAATTGCCCCGCCGATATCAAATTTCTCCTTAATGTAGGCACATGTCTGACATCCTTCAATAGCCATGTATTCCCATTCTACATCTTAACCTGAACAAAACCTTTTCCAACTATACTGCAAGGCTCATCATCACCAAGAAAAACATGCCCAAAATCCCCTTGAACATAATCAACAAAATAATGCCTATGTGGAGTAGCATGAAAAGAAGCCCTTGAATCTAAAACCCAAGATTTAGTAATATTATGCAAAGAAAGAATCAAAGCATCCTGGCATACATTACCCGATGCCACATTTGCCTCCTTGTTTTCTTCCTGTTGTTTCTTCTTGTCCCAAAGCTCCCAACAATCCTTCTTTGCATGCCCAAACTTTCCACAGTTCCAACATACAATCTTGCTCTTGGATTTTGACCTTGCCCGATCTTTCGATTTTCCACGGTTTCCTCTATTCTTTTGTCTCCCTCTAGTTTCCACTATCAAAGCATTCCCTGAAGTAGAAGATTCCCGAGTTTTTCTTCACATTTCCTTGCTTAGAATCACCCCTACAACATCCTCAAACTTCAACTTCGAGTTAGCTGGAACCGAGTTGCTTACCGCCATTACCAGGCTATTCCAACTTTCAGGTAAAGAGCACAGAATTAATAAAGCCCTAACTTCTTCATCAAATTCTATTGTAACCGAAGCTAGCATATTCACAACCGTATTGAAATCATTTAAATGATCTGCTATTGAACTATTCTTAGACATCTTCATATTAAACAACTTTTTCATTAAAAATATCTTATTAGAGGCAGAGGGTTTTTCATACAACTTCCCTAATGCATCCAAAATATCTTATTAGAGGCGAGAGGGTTTTTCATACAACTTCCTTAATGCATCCATAAGTTCTTGTGTAGTCTTTTCCTTTGAAACATTAAATAATACCGAAGATGCAAGACACAGCCGGATCGTTCCAAGTGCCTTCTGATCTAACAAATCCCATTCCGCATCTGTCATACTCGAGGGTTTGTTCACCTTCTCAGACAACGGAGTATAAATATCCTTCTGATAAAGGTAATCTTCCATCTGCATCTTCTAAAGACTGAAATTCTACCCATTGAATTTATCAACCCTAGATCTTCCATCATCTGCCATAGCTCCCACTCAAGATAAAACTTTCCGTGTGATTCAACACTTGATAAAACCAAACCAGCAACGATACCAATTGTTAGGAAATGGAGATAAAATATGCGGAATAATCCCTTACAAAATCGCAACAGCAGTAGAAACTAATATGCAGAAAATATTACAGATCTCAAATAAAAGTGCAGAATAAATAACACAACACAGAGAGACAATATTTAACGTGGTTCACCCAATTTGGGCTACGTCCACCAAGAATCACTTGCTCATATTTTATTACAAGCCTCCACTCTCTCAATACAATACCTAGATCCATTTGGTGCTATGCTCAACAAAATCTACAGAATTCACCCCTGAATTCAAAGCACATCTGCAATACATTTGCTTGTATATGTATCATATGCATAAGACCATATAAATAGACAATTGCTTAAGCAGTTTGATACAAAACCATGGGCAAAAACCGTGGGTGTCAAAACCATGGGCAAAAAACCATGGGTATTAAAACAATGGGTACCAAAAAACCATGGGCCTAAAAACAACCCATAACGGTTACCCATTACCCATGGGTTAATAAACCACCCATGAAAATTTGCTTCGGGGGCTCCGCCCCTGAACCCCCGACTCCGCTGCTCACCGGCGGCGGGACCGCCATAAAAATACCTGAGTGTAACACATAGAAGGTGTACCACACTTTAACATGAAAATAGGCTCCACAAACATAACAGGAGGAGTTATGATGCCCCCCAAGTATGTAAATGATGGAGGTCTAGTCAAAATACACTAAGTGGATCAATGTAAGGAGTAGTTTCCTTAACAAAAGTGATGGGACACTTGAGGTGGTAATGTCGTAGGATTCTTGAGCGGTGGAAGTCGAAAGAGGTTAACTAGATTTTGGTGGTCTTGCGTAGCGAGTGGTTGCTTATTTACCGTAGATGACTTGAGTGGAGGCTAGGTTGAACTAATATTTAGAGGAGGTTGTTTAGATTGACTTGGTAATGTCGCAGATAACTTGAGTGGAGGAGTAGGACCATCCGTAAGAGGAGGTTGAGTGGATTGAATAGGAAACACTTGAGTGGCTAAAGAAGGCACCTTAGAAGTGATAGCATGATGCTCATTAGACGTAGAAGAATCAGATTTAGGAGCCCATTTGGATGTAGCATTTGTAGATGGGCATGCAACAAAATGTTGTGCAATGAATGAGATAAAGCCTTGACACTCAAGATGCTTGATTCTTCATTGTAAAGAATAGCAATCATTGTCATTATGTCCATTGATTCGATGATAATTGTAATATAGGAGACCTTAATATTTTGAAATTCAGTATGAGAGGATAGAAATGAGTAGATGGAAAATTGATTAATTGATGACTAAGGAGCTCCATCGAGAATATCATGTTGTTTAGCATTGCGTTCAACGCGTGCGAGGATTTGGTAATGGTATGATTTGAGGCTCGGTGATACGAGCACATGTAATAGACATAGAATGAAGATGGGATGTAGAAGGAGAAAAAACATGAGCCTAAGAAGTGTCCTTAAGATGTTGGATTTCATATTTGAGAGATGTAATCGTGGATTCCATAGCCTGAAATTTGTCTTGAAATAAATAATTTAAATCTTGAATTGAGTCCAACATGGATTGATTAGATGGAGGATCATGAAGACTAGGGTTGTCAGATAGATGATCAAAGATAGGAATTATTTTGTGTGGTGGTGTATCTTTAGGAAGATACATGGTGTTTAAGGTTTTTTCCAAATTAACCATAAGTAAATCGAGAAAAGAGACTTGAGAAATGTTACGACCCATGATAGAGGGAAAATGAGGATCCAAAAACATTCGAATGAGATGGGTTCACCAAAATGATTAAGCTAAAATGTAAATTATATGCCTAATATGAATGCTAGATTGCATAAAATAAATATGTATTTAAATACAAAAATACTCCCAAGTAAACTAAGAAATAAATTAAGAAACCCTAAGTGCAAGGAGGAGAAAAGGGTACTTAGTTGATTTGTGATTAATTATGAATTGTACTAAAGTGATGACCAGTTAACAAAACAACATGAGTGTTGCACAAGAGCACGTAAAAATGTAGAACCGGAGAAACATGTTGGATTGGGGTGCCTAGAAAGGGACAGGGGACACCCGTGGGCACCCTAGACCTGTTTCTCGGAGGCTTGGGTCTATGGAAATGCTCAGAAAACCCCTTTGAGGTGTCATAAGGTCTTTGCTTGTAGTCTCCTTTGGTCACTCCGAGGTCGCACTAAGATCGTCCGAGGTCATTGTAAACATATAATGAAGAATGAACCTGCAAAACCCTCAAATAGACATCAAATCCTAAAAAGAAAGATGAAAAATGAGGGGTTGGATTGTATGTAGCTTCCATAATGATGGAATTACAACCGAGGTGCTACATTAAATCTCAAACCCAATGTAGTTTTGTGTGTGTGTGCGGAATTATGCCCTAGGTTTCTCTTGTACATGTCACACTTGGAATAACGAGCAAGTAGCTAGATGTAGAATGTAGTAAATGTGTGCATGGAATAGAATGAACTTCCCTCCTATGAAGTGTGATGCATAAAACCAACCCTTGTGTCCCTTGTGATGGAGCTAGATGGATGCAATGGATCTCGTAGATGCCTTGATGGATGCAACCTTAGATGGTGATGAATAGTGTTTCGTGCTTGGTCCCTTACTATGATCGCACAACTTTATATTTATATGATTCATTTGCTTGAATTCCGTGATTAACTCCTAAAAATATGATTACCAAAAAGATAAGATGCTCAATTGGCTAGAAAGGACCCAAAAAGTGTGAGTAAAGTATAAAGGGGACAAGGGCGCCTGATGTTGGCGTCTTGGCTGAGGGCTAGTCTCCAGGATGATAAATGTCGAAGAGTTACAAAAACAGACTAAGCAAGTAAATTTACAATATTGAAAGTAGCAATAGAAAGCAAAGAAAGGTGTCCAAAGACACGTGTAAAATACATCTATGTATACCTTCATGCAATCAGTTAATTAGTAATTTTCCAACTCAAGAATCACATGAATAGTAGTATGTAATCGGGACTAGATAATTACCTAAAGTGTATGATTGTGTGTCTATATAGTGTCGTAAACACGTTTATATCAACAAATAAAGAAGGCATATAAAAGATAGAAAATAACCAAGACACGTGCTCAAAACACATCTTTTAGTCAAGCAAAAGTTTCATTTATAATAAGACTACTATTAGTTTTTATACAAGGTAAGATGGAAATAGTAACAAAAATGGGGCTTGGAATATGGATTTCTAAAAGCTCATAACTCCCCCATTCTTAAGGATTAATAGTTCCTCATGCTAAAAATTCATCCATTGTTATTCAAGGATTCCATAATTTTTTTATAGTTGTATTCATTGGAAAAAATAGCCAATGATTTTATTTATGTGTTGCAAAGATCCTTTGAATTCCAACACTGATTTCCTCCATTTATTATAGCTTTTAATTGGTTGATCCCGATCATTAGTCCATCGAGGGAAAAATGTCAATATGAGGGGTGGCACGAACTACGTGCCAATCCATTCTTTCTCTAAGTCTAACATAATTATTCCCACCTCCTTTACTCTCCTCAATGACCACCTTGAAGGTTAAAAGGTGAAATAACTTCTTATTTCTTATAACCGATAGTGAGTAGATCCCACCTCTAACGACAAAGAAAATAATGGTGTATTGAAGTATGGAATGGCATATGCCCAAAAGTATGCCACAAAAGAAGAAATATTTTCTGTATAATTATCCACTAATTTAAGTGAGTAAATTTGTGCCTCAGACTTGATCTTCTACCGTAAAAACATGTCGTACTTGAAAGTCATGTTTGATTAGAATACTTGAGTTGGTCTCCTCCTTTATGAAATTGTGTCTTTTTTCTCTCTATATAATTTCATGTCGGAGTGTGGAGATAAAATACCTTAATTAAACTTCTCCAACATACATATTGATTGGAATTTGCGTCTCTTATGACAATAAAAATTTATGAACATAAAACTCACATAACAAATTTCTTTTTGAGGTATCATTGGCTGCATATGCAGCCATGAATTGCCTATCATTTTCAAAATACAATGAATCTTTAGAGAGGACCATGGAAATTTCCCATTTATTAAATTGATCTCTTAAAAATAGGAAATAAAAGGTTGTTGGTTGTTGAGCAGCGAAAGAGAGTGTTGCTCTAAGGAGAAGACACACAAAAGATGTGCACGCGAGAACAAGGCACATTTGAAGGCGCGAAAAGATATGGAAGGAAACACGTGCCAGAACAATTTGGCTCATGACTTAGCCATTTTTATGGATAAGGGATATTTTTAGAGATAATGTGTGGAGCACACATAGGGATGAAGACTTGCGCTACATGCAATGATATTTTGGGAATGAGTGGCTGATAAGTGCCATGCATGGTTTGAGCTAATAATAGGATTTCTTATTCCAGTTAACTATATGACATCTATTATTAGAACACTTGTATGTATGAATGCTATTGTAAAGGCGCATGGATATTATCATCATGCGACCTATTTTGAGAAGTGCATAGGTGGTGAAAGGCAAGTCCCCCCTATAAATATTTAGTGAACTATGTAGTTTAGGAAATAGGTGTGTAAAATATTGTAGAGTTATGTTGTTGGATCTGATGCGCACATCACTTATGGATATACCTTATAATGTAAGAATCTTATGTGTTTTACAATGTTTAATGCAATGGATGATATTGGCTGGATAATGGTGTTAAACATAACTAAATATGGTTCATGTATGGTTAATCTTGTTATAGTTATTGTTTAATTCATGATTCTCTAAGATCTAGATCTGGATTATGCACTATGGAATGTTTATGTTTAATTATGGATATGAATATGTTTTATCACCATCACACTAACATCATGCACAAGCAATTCTAAAGAGGGGCATGGTACCTTTGCGCACTTCGAGTGAGTGCTCATCTCAGCCGAGTGATGTGTCAAAGACAACTATGTTTTCACGGTAGATTCTAGGTTGCACAATTGGTTCCATTTCCGGGACCTATTTTTCAATTGTTTTGAGATGTTTCGTGATGAAGACGTACCAGTTGACCCTGTAAAGTATTGAGGAGTGGATAATAGATCTGGAAGAAGAGTACGCTTGGAGGTTCATCACTGGATCGAGTTTGACGAATGCACGTGGGTAGAGAAGAATTTGTACGACTGTCTATATGAGAGTTTCTTTGCTATCTTTCTAGTAGAGTTATATGAGTGGTTGGTTGCTTATGTGTCTAAAAGGAATTGGAGGTATCGCACACTTGTCTGGACACAAGAAGAATTTCAAGCCCTCTATGATGCTGATATGATTTGGACGCGCATTGTGGACACTTGGTTCCATGGTGTTATGAATAGCTATATTTTAGAGTACTCAATTTCTACTTACTCTTTCCCGGAGGTAGCTGAGTTCTAGTTTTTACGTTATCCCAGGGGAACCTATCTGCAAGGCATTCCACTAGCGATCAAAATCTTGATGGTAACCCTAAACTTGGAAGAAAATTTGATGGCTAGCTAAACCCTACCATGTGCGAGGGCAGGAGCAAGTTTGGTGAAGGATGGCAGACCTAGTGAGAGGTAAAGAGAAGAAAGACAAATTAAGTACAATGAGGCACGTAAGAGGGAGATAGAGAAGCAACGTGCTATTGCACAACATATGACATTGAGGAGAGATCATGAAGGATTTGGAGCTCAAGTAGAAGGCATGGATCCATAGCATCTCTGAACTCCCCCATTTGGGAGCGCATGATAGGGAACCCTGCTCGGCCTCATATTGGAGTGCGTAAGTAGAGACGATATGGGCCACGGGCATGCATCTAGATCTACCTGGAAACCTAGCCCTTGCACTTGGTTTTCCAAAGATCTCGTATAAGCAAACCAGCTCACAAGGTAGTTTGGGAGTAGTAAAAAGGAGTAAATCAATTAGAAAGTGTATCTATGGCCGGGAAAACGTCTTCTTTGTTAGTTGGAGGTACCTTTTCAAGCGCATTGTCAAAGGCACAAAACTCAAGCAAGTAGAATTTTGGACTCACTTCTGGAGTAGTACCACCTCGTAGATTGTAGGAGTTTAGTTTAGTACCACTGTTAGGACATAGGGCAACATCCATTGGTCCACTTCCTAGCTACAGGTGGAGGATCAGGGGGCATATGTGGCTCTAGTTCTGGTGGATCTGGTGGGTCTGGAGAGGTAGAGGTAACATAGGAGGTTCTGGATCAGGTGGGCATGGTCCTCACCAACCCCAAAATATTTACATGGAGATGTCACTTCATCTTCCAGAGTATAAGGGAATAGAAGATCTGCTTGAACATGTGCACATGTGTGAGATACTATGGCGCATAAAAGGGATTATGGCTTCTGATCACAAGGCAAGTTAGTTTGCAACTACATTGTAGGGATGCGCTCATAGTTGGTACATGAAGTTTGATCCTGATTAGACTTGCGTAGATTATGCAACACTATGAGATGCTTTCCTTAAGGGGTTTTATATCCCTGAGTTCGACCAGAAGAGTATAAGCGCGCTCAAGGATATTAAACAGGGCACTACTGAAAGTGTTCAAGAATATGATGCCCATTTCAAAACAATTTTGTCTAATATTCCATATGATATTCATGCAAGCCAACATCACAGTGGTTCGTTGGGGGCTTGATCATGCCTTTTTAGGAGGGTGTTGTCACATAAGACATATATGGACCCGTGAGAAGCACTTGAAGTAGCGTTGTGCGCTGAGGTAGTTAGAAGTATAGACACTAGAGTGAGCCCATTCCTGGAAGCACAAATTGTAGCTATGGAAAAGTAGTTAGAGAAACTATTGACAAATTCAAAGACACGAGATGCATTTGGGATTTGGTGTACAAACCGTGAATTGGAAGGGCACACTAAAGATAGTTTTCCCCAACAGTCAATGCATTCATTGTTGCTAGATTTCAAGATATGTCATTTAGACCATGATACAAGTCATTGCCCATTATTACAATGCATGATTGAAAAGAACGCATCTTGCTATTTTAAGATTTTTTGTCCACAACGCACAATACAAAAGACTATAGGTTGATTGGTCAAATCCATGATGCCATCGATATTGGTGTGTGACAAACAGAGTATCAGATAACTCTAAAAGTAAAAATGAGCACCATGATCATGATCACAACTAGGGAACTATGACCGGAATGAGGGACGCTTTGAAGGAATTCGTGGCAGAGGTCGAGGATACCATGGTGGATTTGGGAGCCGAGGCTGTGGTGGTGGGTGAGGTGAGTTTTCTTGTGGAACATGTTATACATACATATGTCCTAACTACTATAGGCACGAATGCCATCAAAATATTACTTGTTCTTTTTGTGGGAAGAATTATAACTATGAGGAATGCCCGGACTTATATGAGAATCTTAGTAAGCAACATAAATAGGAAAACAAGGGTGCGAAGGATGTTTAGGATAGAACACGCTATAGAAAATTATTGGATGCCAAAGTTGGCACCAGAACTTGAGGTAGTACCTATGAAGATTACTACACGCGTTGAAGTTGCACATGCCAGAGCAATGTTACAACAGAAGCCTACCATTACTAAGGAGGAGGTTTTACATGCAAGCATATACAAATCCTACACACCGAGAAGGAGGTTTATCAGAAACCATAGAGGTACTCAAAATATTCGAGGGTGAAATACAATGTTTAAAGGAACAATCACAAAAGTTGGAACAAAATAAGGCAACAAAGACGGTCTCGTTGGATATTGATGATTTTAAAGAGGTATGCATATGTTGCACCTAGAGAATATTTTTCCATTACTTAGGAAATTGGTTAAAGGAAACACTCCTGCGCATGTATTGAGAATGGATGGTAGATCTTACATGTTAATCTTCCCCATCATAGCTTGCATTATGACAATGTAATCACTCACGAATGTTGTTATGGATGGATGGATTTTGAGAAATATATTGATTGAACAAAGCACATAAGTGAATGTGCTTAGTTTAGATGCATGGGTACAGATGGGAAGACCCCATTACATCCATCCTCTAATGTATTGTTTATGGCTAATCAAACTAAGGCCACTCCAATCAAAGTTTTAAAGGATGCATCCATTACTATACAAGGGCCAAGTTCACTTGGGGACTTTGAGGTTTTAGCACTTGCAGAAGCAGACAACTTCCCAGCTCTACTTGGGCACCCTTGGTGTTATGCAAATAATGTTGATCTATGTTCAACAAGGGGTATATAAGTTTTGAGAACAAGGAAGAAAGATTTATTATCCCTTTGACAGATGGGAAATCTACACCTTATGTTGAGCCTTTGAGTGAGGAAGACCTAAAAAGAATTTATGTGCACGTCATTCGAGATCTAGAAGTACTTGAGCCATCTAAGGAAGGAATCCTCTAGTGGGAAGATGCACAGTCTATTAGTGATACTACAAGTATTGCTTGTGATAATTGGGCACATGACACCTATGAGATGGTTGGGCGTGAAGTAAGAAGCACATTTGCATGGAGGAACAAACCTCGTTGTATTAGGAGGATAGGTAATAACTCTATACCCCGATACACTAGAGAAGGATATCCTATGGTATTCTGCATGCCATGGAGGAGCAGTGGATGAATCAAGTGGAGAGAAGAAATATGTTAGTATATACCTTGCGAGACGACAACGCTCTAGAGGATGGTTCATAGGGATAATCTCATAGAATGGAATGAAGTAAGAATTGCTCTAACAACTTGGTTTCTTAGGAGCAATGCGCCTACTCAAATCTGCATATATCATGGTAATCAACCTGTTCAACACCATGTTTAGCAGTGTGAGAGACTCTAGATAGAGGGGCAAGAAGCTTTACCACCTTCACTTTGGGTGCATAAAATTTATTCCACTTTGCAAGGTTGCACATGTGCTTGGTATGTTTATGTGGAACTGCATAGGGAGACTGGAAATTGACAAGACTTGATTGTAGGAATGACCTAGAATTTTGAGTACTTCTCTACTAAACCTCTGGTAAGAGAGGCATTATGGGTTATGGAGTGCTTGACTATGGGAGACAATGCAAAGGATGAAGAACTCATTTAAGAGTTATTTGGTGAGGAAGAACAAGGAGTGCATTTTGATGAAGTAGATGATACAAATGCCGAACTATTTACACATGATTGCTTTGAGAAGGAGAAAGGAAAGATGGTCTACATAGTGGATGATGAAGAAGTAGAATATTTAGACATAGATCATTCAAACAGGTACGCGTGAGGTCTTAGATAGTGTGGATAAAAACATGTGCACCTATCATGAACCTATGAAGACCAAGAAAGTGAACATTGGCACATGATTTTGAACCCAAGGAGGCCATAATTGGAGATTATTGGTCTGATTCTAAAGTAGCAAAGATAATTGAGTTACTATGTGATTTCCAGACTTATTCCCTAGGGGATACCATGATTTAAAGGGGGTACATGAGTCATTAGGCGAGATGAAGATTAAGCTAAAGGAAGGAGCGCGTGGTTAGGAAGAGACCTTACAGGATGAACCCTAACCTACACGTAAAAATTAAAGGAAATTTGACAAAATGCTGAAATCTGACATCATTAAGCCCCTAGAAGAATCAGAGTGGGTTAGCCCCATGGTAATCAGTATAAAGAAAGATGGTCGGATTAGGATTTGTGTGGATTACAGGGAGTTGAATGTTGCATGTGTGATTGATCCTTTTCCTACACCTTTCACCGAGGAAATATTAGAAGGCATCAGGGCACAAAGTTTACTCTTTCACGGATGGATTCTCAGGGTATCCCCAAGTTAGAATTGCACAGGAGGATCAAGAGAAGATGAATTTCACCACTAAATTTAGAAAGTTTGCATATACAGTGATGCCCTTTGTTTTGAAGAACAAGCTTGCTATATTTTCCCACATAGTTGTTCAAACATTCCAGGATTTTATTCACAAATTCTTACAGAATTACTTGGATGATTAGACGGTATATGGGCTTGTTAAGGATCATTGTGACAACTTGTGCTTAATGTTTGAAATATGTAGATAGTTAAGCATCTCTTTAAATATCAAGAAGTGTGTGTTTGCTACACCTTTTGGAACTCTGTTAGGGCACATCATCTGCAAGAAAGGTTTGTTAGTAGATCCAGCTAAGGTTGCAGTTATTGTAGGCCTGGAGGAGCCTACCAGTCAAAGTGATGTGCATGGATTCTTGGGCCACACAAGGTATTACAGAAAATTCATCAAAGGATATGCAAAGATTTCCACACCCTTGGAAGAGTTACTCAAAGGAAAAGGGACATTCTATTGAGAGAACCGCAACAACGCACATTTGAGGCATTAAAGGAGAGACTTACTACAATACCTATTTTGTGTTTTCCCTCATGGAACCAATCATTTCACGTACATGTGGACGCCTCTGCATGGCCATTGGAACAATGTTAACTCAACCTTGAGAAGGCCTTATAGATCATCTTATCTACTTTACTAGTAGAAAGTTGACTCCTACGGAACAAAATTATACAACTACAGAGTGCGAGGCCTTGTCAATGATCTACGCGATGCATAAATTTAGACATTACTTGCTAGCAACACCTTTTATATTTTATACGATCACATGGCACTAAAATACTTGATAAATAGGCCCATTTTACGGGGCACATATGTCGATGGGTGCTCTATTCTAAGAATTTGACTTTATAGTCATGGTAAAACTAGGTAAAAGTAATTCGCCATGAACCACTTATCAAGGATTCAATCAAGGGAGAACACACAAAAAATTGAAGATACAATGTTGGATGCACAGTTGTACATGTGACATCACACACCTTTAGAATTGGAGGATATTATTGTCTTTTTTTACGCACGGGTATAGGGCTAGAAGGAATGAAAGCCTTAGGGAAGAAGTAGCTTGTATTTTACACTACACCTTTCATGTTGATCAGTGGTGACTTATACAAGCTAGGATGAGATGACGTAATGCCAGTGTGTATTGGAACATCATCGTACGTATATCATCGAAGAGGCTCATGGTGGGCATTATGCAGGTGACACCACCGAGCGCAAGATTCTACTCGTTGGATTATGGTGGGAGACCCTATACAAGGATTATAAAGAGTATTGTAAGGCGTGTGATCACTGCTAGTACCTTGGAAAACCTAGACAAAGACATGAAATGTCATTGAGCCTATTCCTAGTGCAAAGCCATTTGAAAAATGGGCAATAGACTTTGTGGGTCCTATTTCCTCAGCCACACGTAGAACCGGATCACGCTACATCATCACTTGTACATATTATCTTACAAGGTGGGCAAAAGAAACACCTACAAAGGATTGTACAATGGTTACATCAACAAGGTTCTTATGGGAAAATATTCTTACTAGGTATGGATGTCTATTGAGTTTGACAAGTGATAGGGGCACACACTTCTTGAATGAGACAATCAGGATATTTTTGGATGAATTTATGTCCGCGCACCATAAGGCTACACCTTATCACCCTCAAGAAAATGGGACTGCTGAGGATTTCAACAAGATATTGAGCCGAACTTGACAAAAATTTGTGATGTTGGAAGGAAAGATTGGGATGATAAAGTTTATGATGTACTTTGGGTATAGAACAACCTACAAGAGGTTGAATAAGGCTACACCCTTTCAGTTGGTGTTTGGTGTAGAATCAATTCTTCCCATGGAATTCATGTTACCTTCTTTGTGTATTGCATGCACGGGAGGTATAGCTGATGAGAAAGCATTAGAAGAAAGAATTGACAAGTTAATACAATTGGATGAGAGGCATGCCATAGAACATTGGAGTCAAAAGTAGGAAAAGGCCAGGCATGAAGGCATGACATGACAGACACATCAGGGACAAGAAGCTTGAGGTTAGAAAGATGGTACTTCTTTATGATTCCAAGTTTCGTGCCATCCAAGAAAACTTAAGGTGTATTGGTTGGGACCATATGTTATCACTCACATACTTGAATCAAGTGCTTGTTAGTTAGAGGCACCGATGGACCACGATTACCGGTTACTTCAACGGGAGTAGGTTGAAGCCCTAATATAAATAAGTATTCTTGGTGTTTGTAATAAGGTAGTATTTTCATTTAGTATATATTTCCCTTTTTGTATTTATTTTAATGTATTTCCTTCTTCATCGCTATGCTTTGTCAATTTAGTTTGGTGTTTTGTGTAATAAGCGTGTTTGCGCACTAGAAGCTAATTACAATCTGAAGTATTTTTATGCACAGAGGACTACACATACCATTGGTGTGGGGTGGTTATTATTTATTATTCAACAAAGGGAACACATGAGAACATACTGTTACATGTGTTATTCAAGAATGGAAAGGAGCTGCTAGAAAGAAGATTGATCCTAGAGAAGACCATAGTTGGAAATAAATGAATGAACAATATAACGCGAGGTAGGCCATGGAAACTACTAGGGGAAGGTGTAGTGGTGAGGTACTTCGGCACATGGAAGCACGTAGAAGGAGGTCTACAGCCAGAAGGTAGGAAGGCACGCTAGAAGGTTATAGTTGGGCGCATAGGTGTGCCACGCAAAGTTGGGAAAATGGTCAATTAATGAGAGGATTGGTGGTAGGTGAAGGAACAATAAATGTAATAAATTTTCAAAAATATATATAAGGACGTAATGTGGTTCATTTTTACCTTTGCAATTACAAGTATTTGAGTGAGCTATTTGCGATCGAGCCAAGCGGAACGTGTTGACATGCAGAGAGCTTCAAACCCGATGAGGAGAGTGGATTTGTGTGCAAAAGAGGCTTGCATCCCCGTTGGAGAAGGTTTTGAGCGAAGCGAAGCATTGAGAAGGAGTTAGGGCTTACGTTTTGGGCTAGGGCACACATTTTTGAGCTAGGCATGAGGGCTTACTTGATAGAGAAGAAAAGGCTAGATTTTTACCATGGCAACGAAGAAAGCACCTGCAGTAGCTACAAAGGGGAAGAAAAAGGTGGAGGTTGAGGTCGAAGATGCTCCCAAGAGTAAATTTTCAAAGATTCAATATCCGTATGAGGAGTTATATTTGAACGGGATTGGGTTTCCCTTATCTACAGATGTAAAGTAAGTGATTGCATCCACCACACCACCGATAACAAGGAGAGTTAGACGCTTTCTTGAATAAGAAGACCAACAAGTGCACGGTGGATGACATGCCAATATATGATGATGTCAGGAGAAGTTTCTCAATAAGGTAGGGGTATATCAACTGTATGAAATCCCATATTTCATAAAACCATAAAGTTTATACCAAAGGGCTTATGAGCAAGGTCCACGAGGACTTCTTCTATTTTGCTGGACGGAGGGTAAGAATCACAATGGCCCTAATTGCTACATTAACTGGATTGAAGGGCACATGGACATATGTTATTAGTGATCTAACCGATAAGGTAGTTGTTATAGCCACAAAAAGGAGTTGGGATACTCCAAGGGTCCACGTGGAATGGACATCTACAAATTAAGAAAGTACTGGTGGTACAGCTATGCGCATATGCTCACTAAACTGAATGATCAAGAGAGATGGTTGTAGGTAAACACCATGTGGCTACATGTTTCCAAGAAGATGTCACAAGGAGAAGTCTATAATTTAGCAAGCTACATAGCAGAAAACAATTACTGAGGAAGTGTGCACAAGTGAAAAGATAAGTTTTGGTGTTATCCTCTTATCTCTTGTGTTTGTAGAAATTGGAGTGCCCGATGGGAAAAAGAACAAAATTTGGGAATAACCTTGTGGAGAAGAAGTCCCTTGCTGAGAGGTTTGAGAAGTACTTGTGTGAAGGAACAATGAGTGGCCCATTTAAACAAAGGGAAAAACTATGGTATGATCAATTGCACACAATATTTAAGGAGGAATGGCGTATTCCTAAGGAGTTGCCATCAGTAGTAGGTAAAGCAGTACAATTTGTAGTGTACCAACATTTTTGCATTGCACGTTTTGCAATGAAGGATGGGACATGGAGTCCCTGGTGCAAAATTCCATATGCCTTCACAACATGCTATTTCTAGGCCTTGGTACACAGGTTTACTGATGCGCATTGGTTGAGATTTAATGTGAACAAGGTAGATTGTGACTACCATACTATTAGAAAAACTTATGTTTATCCAGTCAGTCTGTCTATATTGAGAGGCTTATTTTTGATGTTATAAACATGAATCAAATCAATTTGGCTATTGGGGATAGTGGAGCCGTGCTTTTCTATCTCCAGCTTAAGCCTAGGTTGGAAAATAACAAGTATGTGGAAAATGAGTTCATGCTTTGGGGGCCACCTAAGGGCAAATACACTATTGAAAATGTGGCACTCCAAAGCCCTGCAAGGTTTTTGTTTTAATGGTTTCGTACTTAGATTATGTTTCATCCTTGTGCTCATATTTTCTTTGAAACTTGACCCAATTTTTCATTCCATTTTATTTTTGTACAAAATAATGTTTGTAAATTAGGTGGATTAAACCCTAAAACTTGAGATAGTTGGTTCCGAACATAATTTCTCAAATGTAGATTAAACATAGAAATGCGAAAAGAAGTCAAGGTGTCAATTTTATTATGTTCCTTGGCCTCTCCATGACAAATGTATGAGAATTCTCATAACTGGTCCTAGGATAATTTCATATTGACCCTCACAAGTGAAGTACTTGATTACCCACTTTACAATAGAGCCCCATGGTTTTGGAAGATTGGACGTTTTTATGCCCTTTGCTTTACCACAATGGTCAAAGAATAACTCCATTTTTATTTCCTTCATACTAAAAATATTTTTATAACCTCTAAATATGGAGCTCTAAAGTTTACCAATTATCCATCCTTAGAAACTCCTAAAATTTCACTAATAACTGAAGCATTGAATGGATTTGTTGTACCTTTTACTACCGAGGACTCATCTCCGAGGTTTCTTACGAATTCCTCTATCATCTCCGAGTTGAATTACTCATATTTGAGCATGAAATTGAGCCACCCTTATTGTTGGAAGATGGAAAGAAACTTAGCATCTGATAGTAATTCAATGGATTTAATTGGTTCATGGAGAACTCTTATCCCCATAATGTGGAGGAGTGGAAACATTGATAGCGTAGGAATGGGTTTCGACTATTAGTGTTAGATTGACTTAAAATTGCAAGAGCAGGGGAAGTTTGAAACAAATACTTAGATAAATGAAAGTGAGGTTAGTTTGATTATAATGGAAAGAAGTTAGGGATGATAGTTCCTCTATGTATAGTAATTATGGAAAGCATGCAAGAATATTGTGGGGAAAGGGAATATCTTAACTTGCATGAACTAATCATTAATTCTATAATAATTAAACCTTCTTAACTTAAAAAAAGAAGTATTTTGGAATGTACATTACCCATTTTCAATTGAACATAGTCCCTTAAGGTTTTGATAAGCCATTTGTTGTTCTGATAAAGTCTCGCATGACATGCTTTTGGAATGAGGTGAGCCATCACTGGTTTTCAATCACACTCTATTATTATTATTTTTATTTATGTATATATATATTTATTTTTTTGGAAGGAATGATTGCCATTTCTAGTTTTTAACCATCCCTTCATGGGAAGATGGCCGTCATTTTTTTTTCAACCATCTTCCTCTTATTGGGATATCAAAGGAGTAATTTAGGTCAGAAATAGCTTAGATGAGGTGACCTCCTCCAAGCAATTCATAGTTATGTTGGCTTGCATCTACATCTTGAATTCTTCTCGGACACTGGTTTTTGGTATAGATGTAGCCTATGACCATTAACCAATATTACCCTACATTCCCCATAATAGGAATGAGTTGAACAATACCATTATCTAGTCTATAGATTCCCCTTGAAATCTTTGTACTTTGAATCAAATAGCAGGGCCCATTCCCCTTTTTAAAATGTCTTTTTCTTGATATGGAAGTCATGCCACAACTGTCTATGATGTTGGACTAATTCAATTTGATGCAATGATTCCAGTCTCATTTCATCCAACTCATTTAGTTGGACAATTCTTGACTTTTTATCTCTGACAATTCAATTCCCACTTCTGCAGCTATCTTTAATGTTTGTATTTCAAATTCTATGGGGAAGATAGGTTTCTTCCCATAGACCAACTCATATGGAGTAAATCATGTAGTTGCTTTCTAGGTTGTGTTATACGCCCATACTGCCTCTGGAAACTTTTACACCCAATTTTTCCTTAAAACATCCACTATTTTAGTTAAGATGTTTTCTAATTCCCTATTGGTTACTTTGACTTGACCATTGGCTTGAGGGTGGTAAGGAGATGATTTATTGTGCCTTATTTGATAGATTTTCACAAAATATATGATCACATTTGACATAAATTGGGGCCCTTGATCTGAAACAATTGACCTTGGTGCTCCAAATCTTTGAAAAATATGTTCATACAAGAAATCTACCACCTTTTCATCCCTAACATATTGAAGAGCCTTTACCTCTACCCATTTTTTCATGTAGTTTGTACACATAAGGATGTATTCTTTTCCTTGAGAAGGTGGATCAACTGGTCTAATGAAATCTAATCCATATTTCTCAAATGGTTCCAAAACTATTTGGGGTTGAAGAGGTATTTCATTTGACAATGTTTGTTTTCCCATACGTTGACACTTATCACATTTCCATACATACATTTTGACATCTTTGTGTAATGAAGGCCAATAGTATCCAGCTCCTAGAACTTTATGAATTGTCCTTTTGACCAAATAATGTCCTCTTGATGGTTCATCATGGAAAGCTCTAAGTATGTCAAATATTTCATCCCCAAATACACACATGCATAAAACATAGTCAGGTCCACATTTAAAAATCATTCCATCAAACCATTTGTACATTACACTTTGTTTGATTAATTGTTTCCTTTGCTTGTTGGTAAAAGAAGGTGGAAACTTCCATGTGGCTAAATAATTATCCATATCCGCAAACCAAGGAGAATTGGTGGAGATAGAAAATAAGTGTTCATATGGGAAATCATCATTCACTTGTTCATTTGTACTTGAAATAGTGAGCCTTGAAAGAAAATCAGCCACCACATTTTCCTTTCCAAGCTTATCAACAATTTTGACATTGAACTCTTGCAATAATAACATCCATCTAACAATTCTACCCTGAACCAAAGGTTTTTTCATTAAATATTTAATGGTAAAATGATTTGTATGAATAATAACCTCATAACATGTAATGTAATGGTGAAATTTTTTTACTATGTAAACTATTGCAAGGAATTCTTTTTCTGTGGTGGTATAATTCTTTTCAATTGGAGAGAGATTTTTACTTATGTAATAGATTTCATGCATTGATTCTCTCACCTCATGTGGACCTATAACTTCGTTGGAAGCATCTATTTGAATATGAAAGGGAATATTCCAATTTCCCCAAGAATTAGAGCATTATTTAGTTTAACTTTTATGCTCTTAAAAGATCTTTGACAAGCTTATGTCCACTAGAATTCGAATCCTTGGTCAAAAGTGAAAACAGTGGAAGGTAATTTTACTAAAATATGACAAAAATATTATATAATATCCTACATGTCCTAAGAAAATACCTACTTCAGTTTAATTTTTAGGTGATGGAAGTTGCACAATGATCTTAACCTTTTCTAAATCCACTTTAGTCCCTTCCCAAAATATGATGTCCCGACACTATCTCTTGTTCCATCATGAAAAAGGAACTTTTTGTGTTTGAGGGATAATTGATGATTTTCACATCTAGATATTACTTTATCCTAGTTATTTATTGCTTCTTGAAATGTATTTCTAGAAATATTGAATTCATCCATATAGATTTCCACACAATCATGAGTAAGATCAACAAAAATTGCTAGCATTGCTCTTTTTCGAAGGTGACAGGCAATTACATAGACCAAAATACAAGACACTATAGGAAAAATTTCTGTAAGGACAAATCAATGTGGTTTTGTCCTGGTCTTTTGGTGCCACCATTATTTGTTTGTACCCACTAAAGCCATCTAAAAGGAAAATATTTCTTCCCTGATAAATTGTCCAAAACTTGGTCAATGAAAGGAAGAGGGAAATAATCCCTATGAGTGGATTTGTTCAATTCTCTAGTAGTCAACACAAACCCTCCATTTTCCATTTTTATTGGGTACAATGACCAATGGAGATACCCACTAACTATCTAAAATTGGATAAATAAATCTTACTTGTAGTAATTTCTTAATTTCAGTCTTCACAATATCTCTCAAGGCATATTTTATCCTTCTTTGAGGTTGTTTAATTGGTCTAGAATCAGATGTGTAAATATGGTGTGTGTAAATGTTGGGATGAATGCCTTTCATATCACTATATTCCCAAGAAAAATATTGAGGATGGGAGCATAAAATTTTGAATAAAGCATTCTCCTTAGAATTGGTAAGCCAACTATTTGTTGTCAATATTTTTCCGAAAGGATTATTAGATGTTTGGTATTTAGGTGAATAAAATCAACCATTGTATAGTCTCTCAAGGGAAAATTTAGGGTACATCTATGTAGTAGCAACATGTGGATATTAGTAATATTATGGAAAACACACTCAGTTAGATCAATGTTTCTTGTAAAAGGACAAATTAACGGTTACATGTTTTCATCTAGCATTTCTTCTTCATTGTCTCAAATTTTTGTGAATCAAGTTCAGAGAAATAACAATCCTGAACCTGCTCTAAATGTTCTTGTATTATTATAATATCCAATGAGGACACAATGTCCTTACTATCCTCTAGGTCATTAATGCACAATTGATTGCATGAGATAGAAAAATGTTTTGCAACTGGGTACAAAGATATTTTCTTTACATCATGCCCATTAGTGATCGTCATATCCCCTATTCTATAGTCAATAAGTGTTGTAGTAGTAGCTAGCCATGGACATCCTAGAATTAAGGGATATCCAATTTTTTTCTTTTTAGTTTTGATAACCATGAAGTCTACAGAGTAATCCCATGATTCAATTGTGATTGTTACATCCTCTATGAATCCTTTTGGCTTAGCTACATACTAATATGCCATTTGTAAGACCACAAATTTTTCCTATAAATCAGAAAATATATTTTTGACAAGGTATCAATAGTCATGACATTTATGGTATCACCTAAGTTAATAATGTTTTTTGGGAATTTCACACTCGCTAATAAAAATTGTCACCACAGGCTTCTAGGATCACCATACTTGGGGGAGTTAGTTTCCTTCCAAAACACTAGCCAATTTACCATCAACTTGAATGGTCTTTGGTTGGTTCTTCTTCCTTCCTAGTTTTTTAACACATAATTTAGTGATTATTTTATTTAAATCTAGGATAACTTTGATAGCTTGTGTATACACCTAATTTTTCACTTTTCATATTTCATACATGTTACTAAAAATTTACTTGTGCAAATAAGGGTTGTTGATGCATCTATTTCTTAAGCGCATGCCTTAAGGAGCCTACAAAAATGGGGTGTGGTTATTCACGTAACCATTATGGGTTAGAGACAATACATGAAGAGAGTGTCGTTATTTGGTCTTGGCCTTAGTTTTCCTTGCATTACTTATCCTTGTCCTCCTAGGTCTCATGCATATCATATTCATGATCTCTTGTTTACATTCCACCATTTTGCACCTTGTCCATCCTCTTTCATGACCCATGACACATTACTTCATTTTTACACCTTTGACTGATGCCATCGCTATAGGTGATTGTGTTAGTGTTATATTTTCCCATTGTTTGACATCATCACCCATGGGTGATGGAATCCTATATATATATATATATATATATATATATATATATATATATATCTCATTGGAAGTGACAATGGAATGAGAGGGGGTGAATCAATCCCCAATAAAAACCTTTCACTCTTTATACTTCAAACATCAAACACACGTCCTCATGAAACACATACATTAATGCTTGATCATAATCAAATATAATTCACCATGAAATATACTTCACCAAAGCAAGGATTCATGCATACATATCAATAAGAACACAAGATATACTCAAAACCTTTCTTTATTGATATTCAAATCAGATCACAAAAATGATGCCTTCAACAATACAACAACAAGATACAATCAAGTGATATCAATGTAATCAATTATGCCTCTTGAATACACAAGAGTATATTCCTCTTTTGTATAATACTTCAACTCATAATCATACTTGCAAATAATTCAGAGACCTAGAAAAAATATCAAAATGCTCTGAATATTACTTGTTGTATATATCTCCCCCGTCGATATAGACAAACAAGAGAATATAGAAATCAAAGAAGCTCAAATCCCCGACATTCAAAAGGCGTAGGAAAGTGGTGCACGAAATGAATGTCGACAGTAAAGGATGCGCCCTTGCGCCGTGAAATGGTGCACGACACGAGTGTTGACACTAAAATATATGCGCCAAGGTGTACAAAAGTGGCGCACATAAATGAATGTCGACAGGGTAAAGGATGTTCCCTTGGCGCACAGAAATGGCACACGACACAGAGTGTTGACACTAAAATATATGCGCCAAGGCGCATGAAAAGTGCGCACATAAATGAACGTCAACGGGGCAAAGGATGCGCCCTTGGCACACGAAATGGCGCACAACACGAGTGTCGAAAGGGAAAAGCCATGCCCTTGGCGCACACAAAGGGATGTTGACACACACATGGATGCGCCAAGGCGCACCTTCAGGAGGCGCAACATTTTGAGCGCTGACAGAAGCGGACTCTGCGCGAGATATTCAGATGACCATAACTTTTGACTGGGAGCTCGATTCATGCAAGGTTGGACTTTTTGGAAAGCTTACGAGGTCCTCTGTCTAACTACAACTGGATATCTTTAATTGGGTGAGAACAAATTCTTAAAAATGCAAAATACAGTTCGCCACTTTTTAAGTTGTTGGGGTTCTCACTTACCACCATAATGATATGATTTAAATGCAGTCTGGAGGTGGTTGGGGTAGATTTCGAATTCCTCTCTTCTCCCTCTCTTTTTCTTCCTATAAATTGTAAGGAGGGGGTTTCTTTCTAAGTAGTGGTTCATCTTTTCAGCTCTTCCCTCCCTTCTTTTCTTCTCTAGGGTTGAAAATGGAGTTCGAACCTCCTCTCCTGCTCTGTAATGGCATTTTTGCCCTTTTACTATTGAAATGATGTTTTGTGCAAACTTCTGAAGCAACAAAAACGTGTTTTGTGATGCATCTGTCCATCCTTGCTCATTTTTCGCTTTTTTCTTCTTGCCTCTCTTCATTGCAGGTATTTGTGCATGTTCTAATGTTCATTACAGGTCTAGAGTTGTGTTCATGGAGTTTTGGGACATTTTCTGTGTGAAATCTATCTTTGGGTTTGTGATGCGTCTGTCCATCCTTCCCATTGCTCACCTCTCTTTGTTCCATGGCAGTTTTGATAGATGTTTAGCATTCTCCTTCTCTGGTGTATCACCGTTTTAGTGTAGGCTTTTGTTCTTTTTCTCTTCCCTCTCTCTCCCTGTCTCCTTGGCGGTTAGATTAGGATTAGATTAGCTTGCCTGCACTGGAATAGCTTGTGGCAGGTAGTTTAGGAGCAGGAACCAGCCTTCTCTGGAGATTCCTCTCTCAGTTTCACAAGTCCCACACTTGGAGAGAGGTTTCCATGTTGTGCAATCACACTGGATGCTTCGAGTGATCAACCTAGAAATCTGATTAGCGTCCAGGGGTGCTATGATTTTGCATCAACATTACTATCAACACATGACACTAACTCTTCCTTCCATCAACTCATCGTCAAGGAAACTTCACCATCTTTTTCTTCGCTCACATCCACCTCATAAAAAAACCACTGTCTATAGACCTAGAATGTAATTCTAGGATTTTTTTGCTAGGCCCGAGGGGGTTTTATTTGCATCAAGGGTTTGTTCAAAAGAAGATAAAAGGGTTTCCAAAAGATTAGCAACATTACACCCAAAACTTCACTTTTATAGGCTCTTCTTGATTCAAATTCAAAATAGGTTAGTTTTCCTCCTTTATCTCGACCATAACAACTCAAAAACATCCCATATGAATCAATAGAACATTCACAATTGACCCATATAGGTCGGCCATGCCAAAACCTTCATCCATGCACCAAAATCCTCAAAATGCCATCACTAGAATGAGAAAAATCCCCTCATGCCAAAACTATTTTTATTCAAGCTCTAAAAATCACCAAACATGATTAATATGACATTTAAACATCATCTATGGTCATAATTTTCATGAACTAATCAGATTATTTCATTTAATGGGCCCACTAGCTCATTTCCTTCACTAAATAAGTTGCTTAACAACAACTTGTTTTCATCTTTGGGCCTCAAACACACCCAAGAACACATCAAATATGGCATGTGGAAAATCAATGGAAATACCAAGACCTGTTTAACATATCTATAAAAGTTAGAGATCATGAAACATCCATTAGTTCAAACCACAACAACTTTACCCTTTATCAAATCAAGCTACCCAAAAAGTAGTTTTACAAATGCAACTAGTTAGCACCCTTTCTAACACTTTCAAGACCTCAAAATGGATTAAATAGGTGCCACATTTACCCTTTCACATTCTAGGTGATAGAAATTATCACCCGATCCATTTAATGAACTAAACAACTCATTATTTCAAAAAGCAAAGTGTCATGTCCTGAAAAGCAAGAAAACTTCTTTCTCACAAAATGACCTGGAAACCACATCAAAAATCATCATCGTGAGACAAAAATTATACCATTATAAATCTATCTAAATTAAATTTCCATAACATATTGGGACTCTTTCTAACTCCAAGTGGAAGGCCTTCAACCAAGTTGATCTCTACAAACTGCCTGAAACTGCACCAAAACAACCCTTTGATCAGTCAACATAAATGAAGCATACTTGACCATTTAACTGCATCACCAAGACTTAAAAAAAACATGTAAATAAAGAAATACTCACATACATCACATAATAGTCATTTAGTTTGCAACTTCTTTGGACAACCTTGTTCCAAACTGAACTTCTTTAGAATCGACTGACTCATTTGAGTGGGGTCCACTCATTGCCACAACCTCTATCATACCTTTATGGAAACCTGGAGGATTCCACTACATCATAAAATAATCATCTATGCATTATCAAGAAACACTAGCCACTTATAATAAATTTCACTCCTAGCGTTTTGAGCTAGGGTTTCAAACACATAAGAAGTTGTTTGCCTTCATAACATTCATTCATAAAAACTTGACAATGAATTGACCTCATTATTTTTAAAAAACTTATGGACTCAATGTAGAAACATCCTTTAAATCCACAAGGTCCCATGCAAAGCACATAATTCAAGGTGAGCATCAGAAGACCCAATTTGAGCTGGAAATGACCTTGTTTTTGACCCCGTTTCACCAAAACTGACATAACATGAAAAATACTCATCATGGTAACCTAAACGTTTTCGACAAAGCACCATAATACACCCTAAATAAATCTCAAATAATCACCATGCCACAAAAATAGTCCATCTCTCTAGCCACCGAGACTTTAATAGCTAGCATGTAGGGTTTTGCCTTTGTAAATGCTAGGGTCAACTAAAATAACACTATAAATCATGATAGAAACACTCCAAAAGTCCCTAACATACATGGTACATCATGATTCAACTTCCTATATGTATCCATGAGATCATATAGCTCCATAACTCAATCTCATACATTCTAACAACCATACCTGGTCCAAATGAGCACCTGAAACATGGTCACCAACATGTATCTACACCGAAGCTCATATGAGTGCCCAAGCACTCCCAAAACATGCTCTCCATCATGCCAAAATTCTTATCAAGTCACCAAGAAGCTCATACCACCATGCACTGTCACCTAGGCTAGCTAGGTCACCTGATTAGGCTTGTTAGAACAAATAATTCTCACTGAATCAACATGTGCAACCAAGAACATACCTGAATCTCCATGTCATCATCAATCTAAGAATCATCTGAATCTACTCTATCATCCACTTTATCATTAATGAGGTTTTGCATCAATGACAACACCTAAATCACAACATGTCAATAATATCCTCACCTCATTTGAAATTCATAAAGAAGAAATAGGAAGGTAAGACATCCAAATTGCCATTTGTTCGATTTTTTGCACCCTCTTTGCATCTTCTCACTTTTCTCTTGGTTTATCTTGCATCTTACTTAGATTGGATTGATAGTATTCTTCTTGGATGATTTCTTGCACTATTGGGTCATCATACAACAAGTCTAGGACATGAATGGTCTTCCCTACTCCACCTAATAGTGATTCTCTCTATATGTGTTGCTTCTCAGGGGAGATAGATGCATCAACAACCACCCTATAGGTACAAGTGAGTGCTCTAACCCTTCTTTGTCATTTTACATATATTAGTTTATTTCCTCTTCTTCATTGTGCTATGTTAGTTTAGTATTATATATGTTTGATGCTAGTTAGCATAATACTCTTATCAAATATCAAATCTTTAGTTACTTTCATTTTAGTTATTTCATGCATGCTTCTTTCATTTATTATTGATCCATACCTCTCCACACCAAACTACGATATCTTAGTAGGTTTCCTTCCTCTATCTCGATCACAAGCCTTGGAAACCCTAGGTTGACCTAGTGTAAGGGTTACTTCCATTTAGATATGCGACCCTAACGCTCATTATTGCCCCTTTAAGTATATCCCCTTGTATGTTGGTACATGTGTGTATCCCACTCGCTTCCTTAATACCCCGTCGAATGGATGATTTAGGAGTGTATGTTATTGAGACACATTTTGGCCCATATACATTCTCTGGTGAACCCTTCGTGAATCTTGTAGAAGTTCGATCAAGCACAACTCGTTAAAAGCATTCCACATTAAAATTTGACTCCATCTAAGTACTAAAGACCCATAAAATCTCAAAAATCTACTTACACAGACACCATCGCTCAGGGTGAGCCATTGCTCCTATCTCCTCGCATCCGCACACCTTTGGCCCATGTGTAGACCCATTTACACGGCTGATCCTTTCTTTTTACCAGCATTTTCTACCGATGCCTTCGACCCCTATGTGTATGTTTCTAGTGGGGCTGATTTTATATGTAGCCTTGATTTCTAGACTGTTCTTATCCATATTTTTAGTCCCTAATGGAGTATCTATTCTTGGGGTCCTCTGACTTCGTTGTGCAATCATTTCTAGAAACATATTATCTTGAAAATGAGTTTCATTTTTTATTGACTTTTGCATCGTAGGAACACCTAGAAATAATCCTTTCACCTACACCAATATCCCACCTGAGGATGAGGAAGAAGAAAGGTAGAATGATGATGATTTTGACCATCCTCCTGAGATTCAAAAATTTCTATCTTAATTTCCTCAATACAAAGGAGAATCAAAATAAATTCTTAGTAAGAACCTTCTCAATTTTGTCTCCAAGCAACTTTATCATAGGGCAAAAAAAGGGAAAGCCACCGAAATAGGCTCATTTAAAAATGCCTCCAATTCTGATCCTACCAATCTTATTCTTCAACTTATTGACAAAATGAACCAACAACAATCTTCCACTACCACTTAACTCCTCAAAATGTAAGCCAACATGGCTCAGTTAGTCAATCGCCCTCTTATGGGATCTTGAGGCACCACACCCCTCCTTTACCAAATGGGCCTAATGGGGTGCCCATCACACAACCCCCATCTAAAATAAAGTCTTGAGATTAGTCCAACAAGAACCTGTAGCACCCTATATTGTTAGTATGGACATTGGTGGAATTGCTCCATCTATCTCTTCTAACAGGTCTACTGATCCCACTCTTCATATCAAGGCCTTTGGATATATTTATAAAGAATGGATCAGGACTAACTCATACGCTACCAAAAAACTCCTAAGAAAGAAACTTATAAGAAATTATTTAGATTGGTACAATAATTTTCCTCCTAATTATATAGTTGAGTTAGAGACCCTGTGATGTCCCTAGTAAATGAATTCCAATATCACAATCTACCCAAAAATAACATCAACGCTTTCATCAACAATAACAATCTAAGAGAACGAATCAGCATAATCCATTATCAAGCGTTGGAAGACCCTATCCACACGATAGAGCATAACATGCCCAATGATAGTCTTTTTCAACTTTTCCTACAAGCCCTTGAGCCTCGCCTTCAATACAAGGTGAGGTCCTTTTCTCCTATTTCCTAGAAGGCCTTTGAACAAGCCAAAAGACAAGACTATCTCATGAGGGAATTTTAGAAGGATCCATCTAAGACATCAACTAACAAGCAAGTTCATGAGTGTCATCAATCCTCTTCATTAATAATGTCAATCTAAGGCTAGTGTCCGATGGCTATATGCAATAGGAGAAAGAGATATTTGGAAAACAACTCCTTCAAACACAATCCAAACTTGCATAAATTGAAAATCACACTTGCAGAAATGGAAAAACACACTTGCAGAAATCAAAATCACACTTGCATAAAATAAATCACACTTGTAGAAATGAAATCACACTTGCATAAAGGAAATTGCTGAATTGGAAATAAGATAATCAAATAAAACACTTGCAAGTTCACAACAAACTAAATGAAAATGAATATTACAATACAAGGAGAAAAATAATACAACAAAATGATAATCACATAAAAAGGAATAAACATAAACATAAATTATTACAAGACAAAAACACAAATACACATATCCATCTTCCTTGGAATGAGTGGCCAGCTCATTCCTTGGAAGAGGATTTAAATCATGCTTCCAAGATCTTAATTCAAAACTTCAGAATATTGGAGAGAAAAGAATAAATTTTTCATTGATTGGTAAAAGATTACATACAAGAGTGTGGAAGGTTGCATTTATAGTTCATGCATCCAACCAACTCCTTATTTTGGGGAATACAATTTGATCTTCTCTTTATTCCAATCCTAATAACTAAGATCTCAATCTCCACAAAATATGGAGAGAGAGATATTATTGGAGTCAAAGTCTTATCTAGCTATTTTAGGAAGATTTGCTCCCAAATCTTCTCCTTGTTTTTTGGTAACAAGAATCATAATGATTTGATTCTCCTACTTTATTGGAAGGAAATTTTTATTCAACAAATTTCTATGACCAAAAACCTCTATCTGATTTTCCATTTTACTTTTCCGTTTCTGATTGTGGAACTTTTGGTGCTCGTTTGATACACTTTTTCCTTAGACTACATCTCACTAAAAGTTAGATTTATCTTTAGTGGTAAGACTGCAGAAAATATGAAGGAGATTTTTGTTCAACACATTTCTATGAACAAAAAAATATCTCAGATTTTCCATTGAATTCTCTGATTATTTACAATTCCTCATTTTATGTAAGTTTTCGAACTAAAAAACAGTCATTCTAAAGCTAACTCCAATTATTTCGGAGCTAACTAAAAACAACTATAAATTTTGCATATAATCTCGATTGAAATGATTCTTTTCTTGAACTTACATAATTTTTTGAGAGGAATATTAATATACAATAACATTTGAGTTTAGATATGATGTTCATGATCATTTTCAATTTTCCCAAAATTAGTATTATCTCTTCTCTATTGCACTCGCATACACAAGAGTTTGCATTTTTCCCAAATAATCAATAGGATTAGTCAACAAAATGGATAACAAAAGAATTATAAAGAATGAACAAGATATATATCTTATATTCTATATCAAGCAAACTATAAGTTCTAATATTACATTTAAATTCACTTTTAAAGGTAACTTTGGAAGGACAAAATAATGGTAATTTATGGCCAATTTATGGTCTCATCACAAGTCCAAATCCTTCAATGTTCTAAGAACAAGAATGTGATGGACGACAGAGTCTCATAAACTCTTCCTCTTTTCTCTTCTTTGAATATGATTATTTTCAACATTGACTAACAACATACTAATAAGAAGAATCAATCTAACTATCATCAACCACTTTGAGTAAGGAAGAGTTGAGGCGTCAATTACCTAAACCGTTTACCATAATCCTAGATCCTTCTCGACCCATTCCTCATTGGCATAATGAGAGTAAGTTTTTTTGGTGGCACGCTAATTAGGGTCACTCACATGAGAATTGTCATGCATTACGTATGGATACTATCAAATTTTTCTTCGGACACAACTTTGATTATGATGTCATCACTCACGAGCATTTGACCAAAGCGGTCAAAGCTTGTGATGCGATCAAAATAAGGATCATCATGAAGCCATCAACTAAGCTAATGAGAAGCTAAAAATATTCTCCAATCCTATGCCTAATCATGATGTTATCTGAAAGTTATAAAAAGAAAGAGAATTCTACAACTAATGTGGTTGACATAGATTACCCTCCTGAAACACAATTGCAATCAACAATGTAAAACATGTCATAGCTTATGTAGAACTAAAATATCCTGTAGCATTACAACCTAGGAAACTAAAATTCATATACCATTCTATACCTCATAATCAATCTCCTCAAGCCAAAAACACACCCTCTCTAGAAGATATCGACCCCTTTAGAAATTATCCTATAGGGCCGATGGTGTCTGGGTCTATCCCTTTTCTATAAACATCATCACCCCCATGTGGAAGTCAAACTTGGAGAGCCGATAGTGTAGGAACTGAGAAAAAATCAATTTTAGAGGCCTCCCTAATTACCACCACTCCTTCTAGATCTATTGTTGAGGAATCCCGACACTCTTAGTCTACTATAAAGTCCAGTCATGACGAGTGGGATCCTCTTGAAGCACTTACCCAACTTCCTGGTCCAATTCCCTTCTTGTAACTTATGCGCATGTCACCTCACCATCGTGAGCGTCTCATGACTAGATTATTTGACATGAATATCCCTTTCCCTCCCTCTTTGGGGTAGAGTCCTACATTGTATGACTTGGAAGAAAGTATCTCGGTAATGTGAGGAACTCTCAATTCATACTAACCTTACCATGGATTCTCATTCATGCATTTTCTTTCCCATCACTTCTATGACCGCAGATGAGCTCTTGCTTCATGCATACAATCCGTCACTCTTCATTTTTATTCAAATTAGTCATACTTTAGTTAAGTGTTCTCTTATTGATGGGGAGCAAGCATGTGTGTGGCCTCACTATATTTCATCAAAGATCTCAATTATTTCATCGATAACCTAAAATCCACGCGAACTACTTGTCAAGGATATGATCGCCGATAGATGCCTCTCGATGGGGTGTATTTGGTTACCCATCACCATTCCCCCTAGGACTATCCACGTTAAGGTCATGGTATTCAATTTTCCCTTATCTTATAACATTCTCCTAGGGCAGCCTTGGACTCATCATATAAGCGCCACCACCTTTTTCACATGTCAATGTGTGAAGCTCACTCACCAAAGAACTATTTATAATATTCAAGGGGATACTAACCCTTGGAATTATGATACACTTCAGCAAAATAGGACATATAAGCTCCCACACTTGAGGAATTATCACCATTTTGGGAATATCAATGCTTTAACTACCCTATAAATACTCTTCATGGAAATGTTGGTCATCCTGAGTTGGTTGGGTGCACGCCCCCATATCTTGAGTCGATGACGATGAGCCCGATGAAGTCACCCTCAAAATCAACACCTTTTATATCCTTAAACTCATCATATCTCAACAACTTCCTTCCTTGTGACCTTGTAAAAAGGAGCCTTTGATTCCTAACGGCAGCTATCTCACAAACCTAGTCGACTCTTGCATGGTGGATTCTTCTATATCATATTATGATGATGGTTATGCTTTAGATGACCCTCATCTGGCTAGTTATGACTAGATTCATGATAGGGAAGTCTTGCACTACAAAGAAACCCTACCCAAAAAATTACTCATGACGTGAATGTTATCCTAGTACAAGAGGAACCTCCAAGTATAGTTGAAGATTCTTCCCCACCGATGCCTCGAGCCTCAAATTGCTCTAATAGCTACACTTTCACATACTACCATAGACTTAGCCGAATCATTCTCCTTGACGATGATGAACATGCATGCCTCTAACTTTGACTACAACGTTGATGATCTCATGGGTGATGATCCTATTTATTGTGCCTCGATGACTAGGTGGCACACTACTCCATCGGCGCCATCCTCACCCATCGCACTAATACCCCCATCGAAATTCCCACTAACCCTCTACAATCTATGAGACCTTTCCCTACCTATCTCCCTTATGGATCTTCATTCTTCTAGGATCGATCCATAATGCACATGGTACGAGGATCCAGGGCATGATGTTTTTTATTGTAGAGCCTATCGACGCCATGAAGAAACATGAAGCTGAGGTCAAATATGACCAAACCAAAAAGGATACACATCCTTCTACTTTGGATCCTTTATTTTTATCTCATAATGACTATTGTGTACATACTAACGTCGACTATCGGGTTTTATACTAGCAAGCATCCCATCCCCAAACCCCTTCACGTACTCAAAAGTGTAGGGCCGATTCCTCTTCAAACCACCCACATTCCCCTCAACTACCTAGACCATAGCCTAAACATGAGCTTCCATTATGTCCTGACCCTTGCCCCACTATCGATGATAGTCAACGTGAAATCCTCACTCAGTTGGAGGACCGGATCAACGACACCTTGTTCACCACTCGGTTTGAAGTCCATCAACACATAGCTATTACACAACATGTAATCGAGGACCTCATGAACCATGCCCAAAGCCACATTTTGCATCAAGTTGATGAAATTATCACCGACACACAATGATATTTTCCCCTTGTGGCTATTTATCTATACTACTTTGATTGCATCTTACTTTCTTATTCTATCATGATCTATCTCCTTCACTTGGGCTCTCAACCCCCACTTTGGTTTTACACAAACACCCTCTATCTTCATTATGGCTCTCAATTATCCCTTAGGTTTATCACACTATCTCCAATATCTCATCGCATCCTTTGCTTGGGCTATTCACTCCACTCGGATTCATCACCATCCATGCCATGTCGTCCTACCATTAGATGTCTTTTCCTTTATCTCGCCTCTTGGATTTTTCACATCACGTGAGTTGGGATATCTTATTGATCTTCTTCTCACTATATTTACCTATCTATTTCATTATCATTATTCCTAAGTATCATGGTATTATCACATACATACACGTGGAAAATAGAAAATGAACATCACCAAATACCATTACAAGTCATCATATATATATATATATATATATATATATATATAAGATCAAGTTCTATAGATCAATAAAAATCATACAAAATAGGTCTATGGCTCAAACACCCTTGCCCTCTCCAGTAGGGGATCTCTAGATGCTTTGGGCTGATGGGGTCATGTTATCTTATCTCATTGTGCAGAAGCTAGGGACGCTACCCTAGCTCGGCTCTCAAGGCCTCTCCTTGTGCCCTCATCAGTTGTGTCTCTAGTGATGTAATCATCATAGCTCTCTCGAGCATATGTTAGGCGAGCTGCCTACTTCTCTACCGAGCTACCCGTGTCTATAATGGACTCTGCAACATCACATATTTGCTTCAGGTAGCCACATGCACCTTTGCATCTCTATATCATTGCATTGTCTTAGATACCTCTCCCACTAAATGAAATGATTGCGTTGAATCCTAGCCAACGATGTTATTGGATCCAATATCACGTAGCATCCTAAACATCTAACACCGAGTTCGGGATCTCATGGTGGGAACTCTCAATCAACGAGTGCCAATCCTTCGTCATCTGCTCTTTAAAACTAAAAACCAACATACATTACTAATAATATCACATACGTCTATCAAAAACATTTCAAAACATGTTATCACTCATACCTAGTTACCCGGGTATCTCCATGACCATCTCACCATCTCCTTGACCGACCCAATACATCCTTCATCTCTTCATCACAACAAGGTTTTGCTCTTATATATTGTGCTCACCTACTACGGGTCACTAATATCACCCCCTCTCTCAAATGTGGTTTGGGCCCCTTTCTCGAGATACATGACCATATGAAATTTGAACAACATCAAAAATCCTCTCTGCATCGCTTATCACATCTTGTGCTCTCTCGAGCCACAACAATGTATTTTTGGCTTCCCCTCCTATGCTACTTCTTAGGAACTACTCTAGCTTGTGACCATGTATATGTGGATCCTCCATTGGATCCATCCTATGAACCACTATCCATTATGATCTGTGGTGGGCCCTAAGCATCCCCACCACATATGTGTTTCCTCCTCCCTAGTACACCCATTTCCCCATACCCTCCCTATGAGGTTGTATTGTTATAACATATACCTCTTCTCTTACCGCCTCTCTATCGTGATGATGTTATTAGGGTGCTAATAGTGGTATTATTACTAGTGTCACCATCCAAACTGTCTCTATATTTTTGTCTATCGAATGTATCTCCACCCAATATAAATAGTGTCCCATTACCTCTGTCATGGATTCTAGGTACTCTACTCCAAGTCAATCGGGCCATTGATCCATGTTCCATATCTAGGGATTCCATATCACATCATATGGACCCACTTGTGCTAGTGGCTTGTATACCTTACGTGTTCTCACTTTGTTGGCCCTTGCGCCAATGAAGTACTCTCGGGGCATATGTTGCTAATACATGTGTGCCTGTTGGCTTGTACATTGGGAATTGCTCATATATCTATGTTGTCAAAAAAATGAATGGGTCCTACTACCCTTTGGCCTCTACGCCACACCCTATACAAATCATGAACCAAATACACCCATATGGTGGTTCCCCAACTAAATAGTACACCTTGATCCACAACATCCATGCATATATTGCTATCAAGAACAATGGAATAACTCCATTAGCCTTGTGACACACTATGCGTGCCACCACAATCCCCATCACTACCTTCTGGATATCTGAAATCCCTACTTCATGCTCTATGCTAAGCAAGCAACACACAACATGTGCTCGTCGTATATATTGCTCTTGTAGCCCGCATGGCCAACACTCTCCACTTTGTGACATCATATGTCAAAACATAGTACATGTGGGTGCCTTTGATCAGTAACCCCAAAATCCCATGTACATCCTACAATGTCTCCACCATCTCTCGTACCATCCACCACTGAAAAGTGTTGGACCTAGTCTCCCATATAGCCAAACAAATCTATAAAAAAATCCATATCTAATGGTATCCTAGGCATTTGCATGATGCCCCTAAATCCCCAACCATGTAGCTAGGTTATCTCTACCTAGTTAATTTCCGTAATCATCCCACTAAGTCATGATACATCTATCGTCCCGCCATAGGTGGATCCCCGCACTCTATCTACATCCAAAAATCACAATAAATATGCATTAGATGTCTACATCATAAATCCAAATCCAAAGATCTAAATTTGTACCCCTTTTCTTATATGTTTCCTACACTATTGGCCCACTTGGTAGGCTTCCCTTGCACCATCACCCCCGGCCTTGATTTTTTTCATCTTGATGTCATCGGCCCCACTTGTTGCAGGGGGCCAATAGCGTCTATCCAAATCATGGCCGTGACCTCCTAAATTTTAATTTTCTAAATGTGACAAAATTATAAAATGACAAAATGAAATTTAAAAGCCTCCCGAACCAACTTATATTTTGACCTAAACTATCCAATGACACAAGTTTGACTAATTTTGACACTTTATTAACTTCAATAAAGCTACATTACTAAAATGCGCCTAATCTACTCAACAAAATTTAATGCAATGACTTACTCGTGGTCTAGCGCCGTTGCATGCTCCTCCTCATTGTCCTCTATCACCACCTTGTACTCATGCGATATTGTCTAAAATTTTCCCAAATTTGGAGTTCTAGAGCTCAGTTCTCTCAATTCCAAAAATAGTAATAAGCAAATAACAATCAAAATTACTATATAAATCTCAAATTTCTATTCAAAATCGGTCGCGATCGGCCTCAATTTTCAAATTCCCATCATTTTCACTTATAGATCTTTGTAGCTCATGCCATTTGTTGTATCTTGGTCATGATCTCATGCCATTTATTTTGACCTATTACACACCTCTTTTTGACGATCTTCAATTTTGACATATTTACACCATATTATCACAACATCTCAACATCACGATATCACGACATCCATCTCATGGGCCCCTAGCTAGGTGATTTATGTCTTATTTTACTGATGATCCTCTAGTTTTTCTTTTTAGTTTTGCTTCTCTAGGGTTCTTGTAGTATTGTGCCCACACATGGCAGGACAAACAACATTATCAAGTATGCATTGGTGGTTATATTTCATTTTAGCTAGTCCTTTCAACATTCCTTTATGTACTTACTTTCAGTATTAGTGTTACAGATTGTCTTTTTCCATTGACCACCCCATGTTTCACTATTGTGACATGTGGTGATCAATGGTTGGGGCATATGTATACACCTAATTTTTAACTTTTCATCTTTCATACCTATTACTAACAATTATACTTGTGCAGATAAGGGTTATTGATGCATCTATTTCTTGAGTGAGTTCCTTAAGGTGCTTTCCGGAATGGGAATTGGTTATACATGTAACCATTGTGGGTTAAACAGACACAATGAGAGTGTTGCTATTTTTCTTGGCCTATTTTTCCTTTCATTACTTATCCGTGTCCTCCTAGGTCTCATGCATATCATATTCATGATCTCTTGTTTGTATTCCACCATTTTACACCTTTTCCATCCTCTTTCATGACCCACAACACATTAATTTTACCTTTCATGACACATTACTTCATTTTTGCACCTTTGGTTGATGTCATCGCTTGTGGGAGATTGTGTCGGTGTTATATTTCCCATGGCTAACACCATCACCCACAGTGATAGTGTTCTATATATATGCTCGCCTCATTTGACATTCATAAAGAAGAAACAAGAGTTATGACATCTAAACTTTCATTTTCTCTTCTCTTTTTCACCATCTTCGCATCTATTCACTCTGCTCTTGGTTCATCTTTCATCTTTCTTGGATTGGATTGGAAAATATTCTTCTTGGATGATTTATTTCACTATTGGGTTATCGTATAACAAGTCTAGGACATGAATGGTCTTCTCCTACCGCATCTAATATGATTGTCTCTCTACATGTTGCTTTCTTAGGAGAGATAGTTGCATCAACGACCACCCTATAAGTACATGTGAGTGCTCTAACATTTCTTTGTCATTTTACATAGATTAGTTTATTTCCTCTTCTTCATTGTGCTATGTTAGTTTAGTATTATACATGTTTTATTCTAGGTAGCATAGTACTCTCATCAAATATAAGGTCCTTAGTTACTTCCATTTTAGCTATTTCATGAATGATTCTTTCATTGATGGTTGATCCATACCTCTTCATGCCCAACTACTGATATCTTCATAGGGGTCCTTCCTCTATATCAATCGTAGGCCTTGGAAATCCTAGCTTGAACTATTGCAAGGTTACTTCCCTCTAGATATACGACCATAGTTCTTACTTTAGCCCCTTTAAGTTTATCCTCAGTATGCCGACACGTGTGTCTCCTACTCGTTGCCTCGATACCCTTGTCGAAAAGATGATTTAGGAGTGCATGTTGTTAAGACACATTTTTGCCCACATATAAATTGCAAAAGAGTAATTCCAATACTTAACTTCTTCAACCCCTAAATCAAATCTGATTTAGAGACCTCTTGATTTGGGATATTATCCTTCCTTAAGAACCTAATTGGGAATGGTGTTGTTAGGAGTGGGTCAAGTACCTTCTCGTAAGTAGGTTTTGGTTGTGTTTCATTTCCCACTCCTTCCTCTTCTAAAATTTATTGTATGGTTGGAGGATAGGGTTTGGAAACTACCTTACTCGAACAAAGTAAAATGTTATCACAATCAATGGCATTCACTGCATGAATTTTCTCGGTTTCAATAGTATATGCTTGGTTTCTCTACTTGGTATTCTTTAGATTAACAATGGTATGTGTTGGGATATGAGTCTCGGACAAGTTGTTTAGTTTGAGTGGAGGTGGTTGGTCCAGTTAACAAGGCTTGTTGTTTTCCTTATGTTCTCCTTTGGTTGTAAAATGGTTGGCCAACACCTTGGTGGGCATTCCATCTGCATCGATATTGAGGGTTAAACTATTAAAACTATGATGGAAATTATTGAATTTGATTCCATGGTTGTTAATGATATGTTGATTGCATATTCCATGGTTGTGGACTCCATTCTTGTGGAAATTTTTGATTCCAAGGTTGAGGATGGGGCCATGGAGTGTTCCATTGATTAGGAACCCATTGTGTCCTTGGAGCATATTGTTGGTTTTGATTTGGGATAAAATTACCTCCTTGCCTTTGTGCTATGTAGCTAACTTCTAGCTCATTTTGTATGTTTTGTTTCAAGTTGTTTCATGAAGCAATGGAAATAATCCACATTGGTCAATTGCATGTTTAAAAACAAAAATGAGAAAAATTGGTTTTATCTAATGGGAAATCTTTAAGTCCATGTTTATCTCTACATCTAGGACAATATATGAACAATGGCTTGGTATTCTTGGTTTTTTCTCTATCTACTATTGTATTTAGTTGTACCAAGAGATCCATTCTTAAGTTTGTAATTTCTTCCCTTAGCTTGGATATATCTCCATTGACAATCTTGCCTCTGTTTTTATGTAGGTTTGGGTGAAATCGGAATAATTCCTATAGAATTCAATAATGTCTGTAAACTCAATCTTGTTCATATCTCCTTTCTCCATTAAATTAAAATCCTCTTGAGTTTCATCATCCAATCCTTTGAGAAATATTGTTTTTAAAATAGTAGTATTCATGATTATGCCACTCCACCTATGAAGGAAGAGGAAATGATCAAGATAATCCTCTACACTTTCATCGTCTTTTTACTAGATCATAAATAGTCCCTCCCTACGATCTCAAACCATGTAGTAGTATTGGTATTTGTCCAGGAAATGTTTCCATATCTTCCCAAGTGTGGATGGATTTGGGGGCTAGTCCCACAAACCATCTCATTGATGTATCTTTCAAGGTTGAGGGAAATAACTTTAGTTTTTGAGTGTCTGAGGTATAATGGTAGGTCTGGCATAGTAATTTGAATTCAAATAAAAATTGATCAGGATATTTTGAGACTAGACCCCTGAATGTAGGTAGGATTGATGGTGATATATTTTTCATAGGGCCTTGATCATTGGGATCCAATTCTATGGGATAAGTGAATGTCCTTCCCAGTGGTGGACCACCTTGGTTTCTTCCATGGTTTCCTCCATTAGGATTTTCTATTTCGTGCATCATCCTATCTGGTTGCTCAATAGGTTCCACTAGTAAATTTTTAGGGAGTTTATTCTTACAAATCTACCTCTATGGTCTCTAGGTCTAAACATATACTTTCAACATGCTAAATAACAATTCCCTAGCTCTAAGTGTTATTTGATCATCCTATTCCACATACTCCAAAAGCACAAAAGGATTCATGTTGTCACTACAAGACCTTTATATCTAAAAAGGGAGTAAGGAAAAATTCTAAACATATACTTACAAGATTCTCAGTAAGCACCAAAGCTAGTAATTTTTAATTTAATAACACCTTTTAGGTTCTCGACAATGGTTCTAAAAAGTGATGAGCATCGTTGATACTTGCTTATACTTTGATAATTTACTACTATGTCAATACCGGGTGGTTTCTAAGGATGTTTGTAATGAAGAGTTGATTTAGAATGTATTAAGCATGTAAATGTAATCAAACTGAAATAACACAACTATTGTGATTAAAGAATCTATTTTAAGTTTATTAAAACTAGTTAGAATAAGGTACAATACTTCTAAATATATGATCATGAAAATGGAAACACACAAGAATGAAAATATAGCCTAGATAATTGAAGCAAATTAATATTGGAAGTAAAACTAATTAGCATAATCGAACAAGAAATAAATGAAAATTACCTTTCTAACATTGGAGAGGAGTTGCCCTTAATCCTTTCCTTTGATCTTGTTGTTAAGGTCAACTCAAGAAAATGTATTTTTATCCCAAAAGCATGCCCTTTATTTATTAATGGTTTAGTTTACAATGCCCTTACTATCTTCCTTCAATGTCTAAATGTTTATTCTATAATGATCTTACCTTACATAGATTAGGCAAAAGTCATTTTCCTATTAGGAAATAAAGTTTCCTCTTTTAATAGAATTTATTATTTTGAAATGCAAGAAATAATTACTAAGTAGGTACATAACAAAACAATCTTGGAACTATTAGTTTTCATTGTAGACACAAAATCACACACTTAGGTGCATTTCTAGGTCCTAAAAGCATACTTGCATTCATATGATTCCTAAGCGAGAAAACTAGTAATTGACAACTATTTTTGGCCTCTTTGCTTTGTTTCTTGTCTTCTTTCTGGTCTTTTACACCCTACAACCTAATCAGATCTTCACTTATTTCTATTTTGTGACTTCAAACATGATTTCCCAGACGGACGCGTCAATGCCCAGGCACCCTTGTCCTTCGGGGCGCCCTAACCCTTTTCCATCTTACTCATTTCTTTTGGGTATTTTTTATCTTTTGGGCATCTTATTTTCTTATGGGCCAACCTTCTAGTTGTCAATTACGAAATTTAACCAAGGGAATCATATAAATACAAACTATGTGACAAAAATAAAGGACCAAGCTCTAAGAATATATTATCATCACCTAAGCTTGCATCCAAAGACATCTAAGAGCATCAAAGGCATCCATCTAACACTCACATATGGGACAAGAGACTACATTTTTCTACACACACTTCATAAGAAGGGGATGTTCATTTTTCCATCCACACATCTATTTACATTGGTACATCTAGTTATCACCTACTATCATGTGCAATTGCACAAGGGCTTCCTAGGGCATGATTCTATCACACACACACAAGAACTACATGGAGTATGATATGTAGTGCAAAGTTTAGTTGTAAGTTCACTCAATCGGGTGACCATTGGGGTCAGTCCGACTCCCATATTACATATTTCTTTTTGGGATTTGATGAAGTTTGAGGGTTTTGTAGGTGAACATATCTTTGCATGTTACATGTACATTTTGTGAACAAGATGTGGCATACAGAGACCAGCAACAACTACCAACGACACTTTTGTGACACCAAAAAAATAAGTTCGACCACCCGCATGCAGTCACGAGCGCCTGTAGCAGATTTTGGTGCCTAGGCGCCCCTAACATAGTCCAGGCTTGTCCAACAACTCCAAAATTTATAGTGCACAATTGTGATGGTCTTCCTTTCTAGTTCATCAGTTCTCCACCATAACAATTCCAAGATCAAGCATAAATCAACTATTAGGTTTTAACACTTAATTTATTTTTGTTAAATCATTTGGTGAACCCACATTCGAATACACTTAGATCCTTCTTTTTCTTCTCTCTTGGCTCCTAAAAATCCTCTAATCTCATTACATGACTTACTTCAAATGCACCCACCTTGCAAAATATGTTCTTCAAAAATACTTAGAGACTATGTATATACCTCGCAGTACATCACCCGCTCAAGTAATTGCCATCTTCAATCATCTATATAATCACTCTATCGCTCCTAATCCTCCATCCACTCAACCCATCTTATATTAAATTTAAGCTTTGCATTCTTTATTTCAAGACAAAATTCAAGATATGGAATCCATGATTACATATCTCAAATCTGAAATCTAAGATCTCAAGGATACTTCTCAAGCCCGTATTTGTTCTTCTTCTACATCTCATCCCAATTGTATGTCTTCTACATGTGCTCATATCAGTGAACCCTAAGACTTACCGCTCCCCACACCAATCAAGTTTGATCATAATGCTAAGCAACAAGACATTCTTCCTCAACTCCTCACTCATCAATTGATCAACTTGTCATCTACTCGTTACTATCCTCCTTATCGGATTGTACAATATCAAGGTCATACATATTGTAATTATCATCAAATCAATGGACATAATGACAATGATTGTTATACTTTAAAATGATGAATCAAACACCTTGAGCATCATGGTTCTATCTCATTTTGGAAAATATTCTATTACATTCCCATCTCCAAATACTACATCCAAACGAGCTCCCAAATCTACTCCTTCTATGACAAATAAGCATCATGACATCACTTCTAATTTTCCTTCTTCCGTAATTCAAGAGTCACCTATTCAATCCAAGGAAAATTTTAAGACCCCCCGAAAAACATCATAGAAATTTGTTGGCAAATATGTGAAAATTGACTTTCACGCTAATGGCAAATATGAAGAAAGTGCAAATATGTTGTCGGTCGGTAGCATTTTTATGCTAACGGCTGATAACATATATTATGTTGTCGGTTGTTAGTTTATGATGTCAGAATAAATTATATGTATTTTTTAAAGCATCAATTTTTGACGATATCGTTAAAATGATCAGCTCGATGAGAAATGTGTCCTCCAAAAATATGGCGCAAACAAAAAAACACCAAAAAGTTATTTTTGTGAAAAAAATACAAATTTCGCTAATTTTGTATGGAATTTTTTTGAATTTTTTTGATGTTAGCAGTTAAAATGATCGTCTCAATGAGAAATATGTCCTCCCAAAATATGGCGCAAGCAAAAAAATCCCATACTCTTTTTTTTAAAATGACATCACTATAAAATGATATTGGCTAGTAGGTTTTTGTATGCTACCAATAGGTAGCATAAAATATGTTGTCATTTGATAACATGTTTTATGCTACTAATCGACAACATATATTATGTTGTCGACCGATAAAGATAAAAATGATATCGAAAAAAACATAAAAGTGAATATCACGATTTTATATTTTGCGGGAATAGTGAATTGAGCCCTAAAATTAACTTGTACCTAGAAAATTTTAGCTGACCTAGTCCTAATTACTAACCTAAAAATTCACCAATTTAAAATTTTAAAAACCGAATATTCATGAATTAATGAATATTCGCCACTAAATTTTTCCCCGATTCAATCCAATGTCAGACCATATTCAAAATTATCTACCCCATCATCTCCTCCTACTAAGTCTTCTACAACAGTACATACTCCAACTAAGCAACCTCCTCTCAACATCAGTCCATCCTCTTCACCTCTCAAGTCTTCTACAACGTTATCAATCTCAAATAAGCCACCACCATTCAAGGTCCCTCTCCACCCTCCACTTCAACATCCAATCACTTTTGTCAAGAAAACTACTCCTTACATTGATCCCTTTAGCAACATCGACTAGATCTACACCTCTCACACACTTGGGGGCATCATGCTTACTTCCCCCTCCTAACATCATCAATTACCTACCATTTCTACTCTTACGCTTCATGATTCATACTTCCTATTTCTAGGCAATTTTACGCATATTGATACACTTTGTATCATCATTATCCTATGAAAAACTCTTGTGTTAAGGTTCACACTTGATTGTTGAGGGCATATTACATCCATGAACCTCACACACTACACATTTCATGCTCTGCGCTTCACAATACATCTTTCTAGCATTCAATTCTCACACATCATACTACCCTATGATGCACTCTAGTTCCATGGTTCATACTCAATTGCTAGGGTTTAAATCTGAAATGAACCTCACTACGTTCACTCTTTACGCTCTATGCTTCACAATCTATCTTTCTAGTGCACATTATCAAACCATTTCCCGATGATACACTCTTGTTCTATGGTTCATTCTTAATTGTTGAGGGGTCTTTTATAAATGAACCTCATCTCATACTCATCCACATCCGTTGGGGGCATGTTGATCCTATCAAATTCACATTGCATACCATTTTATTACACTCATACACTACACATTGCATATCTTGGTTGCACATACTCTTGCTTTCCTATACTAGTTACATGTTGCACTTTGCTTACTATGTTAGCCGGATATCTAGTATGTCATTATATTTTCTATATGAACATGTGCATTCACTTGGTCTTTAGTTGTGATCGTATACTTCCTACGAGATATTTATATGTAACAATGATGTTTGGCATTGTACCTCTTACCAATCCCACCGAGGCTCCTAGAGGCATATACTTTCTCACACATTACAGGTGCTATTATTTCATTATTTACTACTTTTACTTCCTAACACACTACTTATTCTATCAATACGATACATTTTGACATACTTTATATCTTTCTAACATACTAATGGGTGCTTCATGTACAAAATTTACCTTGCGAAACTATTTGCCACCATGGTTGTCTATTCCACTTTATTTGACATTGTTTTCCATTGTTTTGAGCTATGCCCTTTGTCTTGTATGCACACTTTGTATGCTTTTGGCCACTTCGAACATGATTGTCTTGTGACATTGTGAGTGATGTCCCATGTATGAAATCCAATTTTCGCGGTCTCTCTCTTGTATGCACATTTGTTTATTACACTACTTTTCTATGACATGTTTGCTAGATTTTTCTACTCACACTTATATCTATGCACTTTTTGTATGTGCCTTGGTTTCCACCATGCACACTCCCTTCCCCACTGTAGGGACATAATTTTGGATCAGCATCAGGTCCTCTCTTTAGGATGCATTCTCCTAGTGATGTCACATGTACCTTAAATGAGGGGGGCATAAATTGGGTGAACTAGTCATCCCATACAATAGCTCGAGCTACAACTCAAAGGTAGAGTTCAACACAACAACAAAACATACTATAGTTACGAAATGGCCCAAAATTTGACTTGGGTCCTTAATTCAGCACAGAAACTAGTGCCCAACTACACACACAAGCGCCCGGTGCTCTTGATCTCTCCTAGGAGCCTATGTCTTGGGAGTAGATAGAACTAATTTCTTAGATCAACACAATTCACATTAGTTCATAGATCAATTTTCACAAGACATGCACAGTCCTCTCCAAGAAATAAAATGCATTCTTATCCATTTTTGCATAGAACAAATACAAAAGTAGTATTTTATAACTCAGAACTAAAAATGGATCACATCATCTATAGTGATGTATAATTTGGGAAGTAGTCACAGAAGGAGAGTAACAGTAGACAAAATCATGCACTTTGGGTAATTATCTAGTCATGGTTACATACTACTATTCATATGATTCCCAAGTAACAAAAGTAATAATCAACCCATGTCTTTGGCCACCTTTCTTTTCTTTCTTGTTAATTTTTGTCTCACACCCTTACTTGCTCGGTCCACCTTTTTACACCTCAAAATTTATCATCTTGGACACCAACGCCCAAAGCCAGGACGCCAACGTTAGGCGCACTCATCCAATTTGGGCGCCCCTAACCTCTTTGTACTTTACTCACACTTTTTGGGACATTTCTAGCCATTTGAGCATCTTATCTTTTTGTTATTTGGCCTTTTCGAGTTAATTAGGAAATTCAAGCAAGGGAATCATACAAATATAAAGTTATGTGATCATAATAAAGAACTAAACACTAAGCATTAGTTATCACCAACTAAGGTTGCATCTATGAAGCATCTAAGAGCTTCATTGAATCCACCTAACATCATACAAGGAACACAAGGGCTAGTTGTTTTGCATACACTTCATAGGAGGGAAATTCTTTCTATTCCATGCACACATTTACTACATTTCTTTACATCTAGCTAGTTTCTCGTTATCAAGTGTGACACACACAAGAGCCACCTAGGGAATGATTCCACACACACACACACAGAACTACATTGGGTCTAAGATGAAGTACAACACTCAGTCATAAGATCACCATTGTGACAGATTGATGATGATTCGAACCCTCATTTTGCATCTTTATTTTTAGGATTTGATGAATATTTGAGGGTTTTGAAGGTTCATACTTCATTGCAAATTTCCAACGACCTCAAAAATCATAGTACGACCACCTATAAACTAAAGGCAAACAAAATAACAAACAACTAACAGACCCCTCGGAAAAGTTTCTAGAGATTTTCACAGACCAGGCACCCAAAAATAGGACTATGGAAATCGTGGGCACCCCTATCCCTCTTTAGGCAACCCAGTCCAACATGTTCTTCCATATCTACATTTTCTAGGTCTCTGTGTGACGCTCCTACTTTTCTGCTCACTGGTTAGCACTTCGATACACTCCATATTTTACTATGAATTAGATAAGCACATGTTTCTCCTCTTTTGCAATTAAGGTTTCATAATTTATTGCTTTGTTGATTGGGTGTAATTTTGTACCTAATTTCCATTTATTTATTATTGTAATAACATTTAGATTAAGCATATAAATTATGTTTTAGCTTAATCATTTTGGTGAACCTAACCTTCGAATCCACCTTTCTCTCTAGGGTTTTCCTTCTTATGCTTGTCACCTGTAGTGGTCATTTTGGGTCTTTTAAACATCTCGAGATTCCTCCTTTTCCCGTAGGATTTCCAAATCAATGGTTGACATCTCTACATCAATGGCTACAACTAAAAATCCCTTTGCTAACTCTCACAATGTTCCCCTTAGTGAAATAGAAGCATATGATAGTGAAAAATCATATGATGAGGATACCAATGTCGATCAAGAGAAATTAGACACACTCACCACCTTTCGACAAGCTTTGTGTAATAATCCCACTCATCTTCCGTACATTTTACATGCTTTAACTTCTGCTAAAAACACTCGTGAAGCTTTATCACCTCTTGTGGCTCACTCTTTGGCTCCCATGGCTTCCACTCAACCCCTTCATATTCCATCTTTTGTCCCTGCCACTACTGCTCCCATCATTTAACCTAACACTCCCAATGCACAACCTAGACTCTTCTTGAAATACTCCTGATTTAACTTCTTTATATCGTAATCTACGATGCAAATTTGCCAACTCTAACTCACTACCTCTCGTGTGTCTCCATATCTAGATTCCACTTCACTTCTTCACACTCCTTTTATACTAGCCATTTCTCCCTATCTATTACCACCTAGCTTCATCTCCCTAGATTACCAATCTTTAAAGGCCATCTTTGACCCACAAGATCATCTCTGAGCCTTTCATGTGGCATGTCTCGACTATGCGATGATCATACCATATTAGCAAACATATTTCCCCACAGTTTATAAGATTATGTGATGTGTTGGTTCTATGACCTACCTGTCCACTCGGTAACATCTTTCACGCATCTAGCCGATGCTTTTCTTACTCATTTCTCTATCAATATCAGCTCTAAGATCTCATATGCCCAACTCACACAACTTAAACAAGGATCTAATGAACATCTAACAGACTATGTCTTACGATACAAAAATAACCTTGTTAAGATGTCTAATGTGCTTGTGGACTCTGAGCTTCAAGATTTATTTATTTAGAGTTTATTTTTGCCTCTCCAAGAGAGCGTTCTCTTCTCAACCTCTATCATTTGATCAACTATGTCACACTCTCAAGAGACACAAAACTAAACTCTTATCTATAGGAAAACTTAAATATCATTAGAAAGCTTCTCACTCTATGCACTTTCAAAGTAAGTTAGCTTTTAAACCAACCACAAAACCTGCTGACGCTAAGGTCATTGTCAATGTTATCTCCAACACCAAAGAAATTCAATGGAAACCACCTAAGTGTACATTTACAAAGTTGACTATTGCTCCACAACTTATATTACAATAACTTCTTGAGAGAAATATTATTACGCTTCCTCCTTCACTTGAATTAGATCTAGCTCATCGAAAAGGTCAAAATTACAATGAGAGCTTTCATGCAAATCTCATCAATGTGTGAGACATTCTATAAATAGGTTTTTTAAAATTTACAATATCATACAAGATCTTATTGATGAAAAATAACTCAAACTTCTAGAGCCTACGGCCTTTTCACCAGTCAATGAAAATAATAAGCTCTAAATATTCAATAATCCACTTCCAAAGATGACAAGAAAGTGGTTGATTCCTTGACTAATCACACATATCGCACAATGCCTCCTCCTGCATCGGGGGATCTTGATTTCCTAGTTGTTCATACTGACATTTCTCCTCCATTCATTTCATTCTCTGGTCATGATTATCATTCTACATTCTCTTCTAATCATTTGCACATTAGTGATTCTGTCGGATCCATCTCTGTCAATAACACTAAATTTGACCCATCATGGCCTATAAACACGTGTTTTGTTCCACTTGTTGTTTCTATTGGCTACCCACTTTCATAGATCTCATATCCAAGGCCTAACTCCTATGGGGTTGTCAATCTTCCATTTATTATCGATCCTCTCACCATGCTTGTGCCCTTCCTTGTAACACAAATAGTCAAAGTGTGTGACATACTCTTAGGTCTCAATTGGATTTGCAAGTCTCAATTTATTATTTCCATGAATCACTTATGTCTGAAGTTCATTCACAATAATCAAGTTATCTCTATCAATGGGATGCCTCCATCTACTCCATGGTCGCAGCTTATTCTTGAGGGTGTTATTGCATCACCTAGTCCATCAAGTGCTCCATAGCCTATTGAGCCTAAAGAAAAATCCGCTCCTAGTTCACTTGCTCACACATGCCCTACATGATTCCATCACTCTTCTAGTCCAAAGTGCATCGGTCTAGGTCCATGGATAGGATATATTCTACATCTATATGTATTTCACCACATCATTTTACTCTGCGTAGGTTTCGATCACCTCCGCGCTCTCCTCCACATAGGCATCCATCATCTTAGCACTCTGCTTCACATAGGTCTCTAACACCTACACATTTTGTTACACAAAGATTCCCCCATATACTCATTGGTCACATGCATATAGGCTTCATTCACCTGCATAGTGTCTATCTAATATACCACCAATCTTTAAGCATGTTCATACACCTTCATCTCAGACAACATCGAGTGAAGGACCCTCATCTTTTACTTTCATCGAATAGTGCACTCGTCATCACACACTTGGGGCTTCTCCCCCTCTAGCATCGGTACACGTCTCATATTCACATCATTTCACATCTATATTTTCACATATACATCTTGACACACGCTCGTATCGTCATTCCTTGATGAAAAAATCTCATGCTTTGGTTCACACTTGACTGTTGAGGGCATCCTATACACATAAACCTTATGCACTACATACTACACTACACCTTACATACTACACATTACACAAAACACCCTTTTTGTATACTCGATATCTTCTTATCACAACATCTACCACACACCTCACACATTGCACATTACTCATTATACACATTCATGCTACATATTTCTCACATATACTCTTACGCGTTGCATCATTACCCTATGACACACTCTAGTTCCACGGTCCATACTCGACTGCTGAGGGTATACATATCAAATAGACCTCATCACACTCATATATTTCATCAATTCCCTCACTCACTCACATGTTTACACTATACGCTTTACGCTTTGACGATCACATATTTCTTATACACACAACTTAAACCATTTCTTGATGATACACTCTCATTTATGGTTCATTCTTGATTGTTGAGGGGGAATAAATAAATCAACCTCATTGCATACATATACATCCACTTGGGGGCACGTTGCTCCTATCATTCACACTACATTCCATTTCGTCTCATCCACAACATACTGCATATATTGGTTGCATTTACTCTTTCTTACTCATGCTTTTACATGTTCATCTTATTACACATGCTAGATAAATATCTTGTATGTCATTATATTTATCATACACACATGCACATTCACTTTCCTTTCTAGTTGTGATAGCATATTCTACAAATCCATTACACACAACACAAATGTTTGGTGCAATACCTATTACCAGTCCCACAGAGGCTCCTGGGGCATCCACTTTCATACATTACATGTGTTATTATTTCATTTTGTTTCATAACACACTACTTCATTAGATTATACACACTTTGACATACTTTTTTATCTTTCTAACATGTTAACGGGTGCTTCATGTGCAACATTTGTTATGCAGGGCTACTTGCTTCCATGGTTGTCTGTTACATTGTTTTCTCTTTGTATGCTCTTGCATGCGGGCTTTTCCCCTTGTCTTGTGTGCACACTTGTCTGTTTTGACCATCTTGGCCTTGATTGTCTTGTGACATCATGAGTGGTGTCTCATGTTTGCAACCCACTTTTTGCGGTGTACATTTTCTTCTTGCATGTTTTTACATTATCATCTTCTATCTTAGCTTACATATTGTCTTCTTAGCATACAATTTGTCTTCTACATGTGTGTTTGTATTTTCTTGTACTAACACTTGTCTCCTAGCCACTTGTTTGCATGTGCCTTAGTTTCTACCAAGCGCATTCCCTTTCCCTACAGGGCACACTTTCAACACAGTGGTCGGTCCTCCTTTGGGCCACATACTCCTTCAATGATGTCGTGTGCACCCCAAACTGGGGACATCATTTGGGTGAAGCAATCACCCCATAAAACGTTATACACACACAACACAATAGTGGTACAACAAAATTTTCAGTTTCAAGGCTCAGAATCATACTTGGGTCCTTAGCACACAATGAACCTTCATGGATGCAAGTAACCAGGGGCAATTACACAACGATTAGTATTTCAGCATAGTCTACAAAACTCCACACAACAACTTTTACAGGGATGATAGTCCTTACACTTTCACCAATTTTACGCACCATCTACATTGGTGTCCTATATTATGGGAAAAAGTTAAACATTGGAGGATGATGCCAGAATTTTCTCCCTACACTTCTTCCATGACTTGGCATGAGATCATCCCAAAAACTCACAAACCTAGTGCAAAGGTGATGTGAGATCACCCAAAAACTCGGTCTCTTCTACAAAATCTACAAGATCCTTTCTACACTCTTTCCACGTCATGGATCAGTGCACATGTTCCTTTTCACATTTTTGGCATTTTTACATAATTTTATACATATACATGTGTATTTGACTACTTGTTCATTCTTCTCCTTTACAGGTATGTCCTTATGGGAAGCGGTAGTCAACATCATCAACACCATTCAAAACATAAACAAAAATAGCATCGACATCAACAATAGGTACATCATGACATCTACACATGTGCATTTCCACCCTAGGTTCATTTCCATCATAAATTTTTACACTTTTTCCTCTTTAGCATCTACTCTTCAAATTTTTTTCACTCCATGCTTTGTCTAATCCCAAGGCATGCTTTCATCATCAATATACATGGTTATCAAGTACACATCTCTTATCTACTTTATGTTACTGAGATTTCACTCACCAACATAAAGTGGGAGCAAATGTAGAAACAAAATCAGACAATTTGGGTAATTATCTAGTTACAGTTTGCATACTACTATTCATATGATTTCTAAGTAAGAAAAGTACTAATTAACCCATGTATTTGGCCACCTTTCTTTGTTTTATGTTGTTACTTTTGGTCTTACACCCTTACTTTCTTAGTCCACCTTTTTCCACCTCAACATTTATCATCCTGGACACCGATGCCCAACTAAGACACCAGCGGAGAACCCTCATCCAATTTGGGTGCCCCTAACCACTTTGTGCTTTACTCACACTTTTTGGGTCAGTTCTAGCCATTTGAGCATCTTATATTTTTTGTAGTCGGCCTCTTTAGGGTTAACTATGAACTTTAAACAAGGGAATCATATAAATATAAAGTTATGTGATCATAAAAAGGACCAATCACTAAGCATTAGTTATCACCACCTAATGTTGCATCCATCAAGCATCTAAGGGCTCCATTGCATCCATCTAACATCATCCAAGGGATACAAGGGTTGGTTATTCTCGCATACACTTCATAGGAGGGAAGTTCATTCTATTCCATAAAAACATGAAATATATTTATTTACATCTATCTAGTTGCTCATTATCAAGTGTGACATGCACAAGAGCCACTTAGGGCATGATTCTGTGCACACACACATAGAACTACATTGGGTCTAAGATATAGTGCAATGCTTAGTCATAAGATCACCATTGTAATAACTTTGGATAGTCTAACCCCTCATTTTGCATCTTTCTTTTTAGGATTTGATGTTTATTTGCGGGTTTGTAGGTTCATACTTCATTTTAAGTTTCCAGCAACCTCAGTGATCATAGTGCGACCACCCAACAACCAAAGGAAAATAATAAAAACAACTAGCACCCCTTAGAGAGGAAGTAACCTGCACTTTTCGTAGACCCGGACACCCAAAAATAGGTCTAGGGCACCCGCGGGTGCTGCTGTCCCTCTTCGAGCACCCAGATCCAGTCTCTTCTTCCATAGCTACATTTTTCTATGTCTTCGTATAATGTGCCTAATTTTACTTCACCTAGTCAAGCTTACGTACACTCCAGTTTTATTGTGAATCAACTAAGTACCTCTTTATCTCTTTGTAATTAGGGTTTCATAATTTATTGCTTAGTTGTTTGGGTGTAATTTATGTACTTAAATTCCATTTATTTAATGCTAGAATAACATTTAGATTAAGCATATAAATTACATTTTAGCTTAATCGGTAACACTAGACCTATCTCCCCAACACTCTTACGTAGTGTGGCGTGAGATTGTGCAAAAACTCATACTTGGTGTGAGATCACCCAAAAACTAGTTCTTGGTATGAGATCACCCAAAAACTCTCTCTTCTACAACATTTTCATGAAATTTTCTATCCTTTTACACTCATGTTTATTAGGTGCACACTTTTCTTTTACTACTTTTACACACATTTACATACTTTTGCAGAGTTTTCATAATACACAAATTTGATTACTCTTTCACTCTTTTTTTTGCAAGTCCATCCTTAATATGCAACAAGAAGTAGTCATACATCAAGCACAACAACACGTATAACATGGTACAACACAATACGCTTCACCCTTAGGGTTACATCCTCTTTCTTAGCTTTCACGCTTCATTTTTAACACTTCACACTTTTACTTGTCTCATTGGTATGCTATCACCATCACACTCTATAGTAACAAAATATATGCATGTTTTAACTACTTTATGCTAACGATTATTCACTCAACAACATAAAGTGGGGGAAAATGTAGACATAAAATCACACACTTGGGTACATTTCTAGGTCCTAAAAGCATACTTGCATTCATATGATTCTTAAGCAAGAAAACTAGTAATTGATAACTATCTTTGTCCTTTTTCTTTGTTTATTTTCTTCTTTCTGGTATTTTACACCCTACATCATAGTCAAAGCTTCACTTGTTTATATATTGAGCCTTTGGACACCAGCGCCTAGATGCCCTCATCCTTCTGGGTGCCCCTGACCTTTTCCATCTTACTCGCTTCTTTTGGGTCTCTTTTATCTTTTGGGCATCTTATTTTATTATGGCCTTCATTTTTTCAATTATGAAATTCAACTAAGGTAATCATATAAATACAAAGCTATGTGACAAAATTAAAGGACCAAGCTCTAAGCATCTATTATCATCATCTAAGGTTGCATACAAAGACATCTAAGAGCATCAAAGACATCCATCTAATGGTCATACAAGGGACAAGGGATTGCATACTATACATACACTTCATAAGAAGGTGAAGCTCATTTTTCCATCCACACATCTATTTGCATTGGTACATCTAGCTATCGCCTGCTATCACGTGCACTTACACAAGGGATTCCTAGAGGTACGATTCTATCACACATGCACAAGAACTACATGGAGTATGAGATGTAGTGCAACACTCGGTCGTAGGTTCCTTGATCGGGTGACCTTTGGGGTCATTCTCGATTCCCCACATTACATCTTTCTTTTTGGGACTTCATGTAGCTTGAGTATTTTTGAAGTGAACATCTCTTTGCGATTACATGTGTACATTATGCGAACAAGGTGCAATATACAAGTGACCAGCAACAACTACCAACGACACTTGTGCGACACCAAAAAAATTAGGTTCCAACTACCTACGTAGTCACAGTGCCTAGTAGCGAATTTGACACCCATGTGCTCCCGACCCAGTCTAGGCGCCTAGTCCAAGCTTATCCGACAACTTCTTGCAATTTACGATTACACGCTTTCAAACAGGTTCCAAGATCAAGTGCAAATCACCTAAGTCCTCTCTCTCCCTTCCACTTAGAGTTTTATATTTTACTTGCTTATTGCTTGAGTAAAATATGTACTTTAAACTTTATTTATCAATTGTGACTCTGCGCAATTAGGGTTTAACACTTATTCTATTTTTGTTAAATTGTTCATATCAATGTACACATGTGTTCTTGTAAATTCCCATTTGGACTTATCTTCTTGGTGGAGGAGTTTTAGAAGTGGTGTTTGACTAGATCTGGCAATCTTTGAGATTTTGTCGAATTCAAAGTAATCACATTCCTTGAGAAGTGGAGGATTCCATGAAATTAGGACTTGTTGTTTCCAGCTAAATATTTAATGCATTGATTGAACCGTGTCAGCTAAATGATCTTCATGTCAAAAATAAGTGGTTTCCACCTAAGCAGACCAAATTTCATGATGGATTTGGTGTTGAATAGGAAATTCCATGAAATTTTTGAGTCTTGCACTTGACTTAATGAGTCATGTGTTTGACTGAGCGAGTCTTGAACTCATACAAATTATTCTATATCATTCCATTTACACATGTTAGTGCCATAAAACAATTTATATCATCAAATAAAGAAGGATATTAAATATAGATGATAACTAAGACACCTACTCAAAACACATCTTTTAGTCAAGAAGATTTTTTATTTATAATAAGACTACTATTAGTTTCTATACAAGGTAAGATGGACATAGTAGTAAAAATGGGGCTTGGAATATGGATTTCTAAAGGCTCGTTAAATGGTGTATATACTAATTTGAATTTATATATCCATCAACTCATAAATATCATTCAAATACTATTGGTAATGTTTCATGGAATACAAAAAAATGTCTACTAAAGTGCCACTAACTATGGAAAACATCCACTTGATGGTTTCATCTCGATTAATGAAATTAAGAGAAAGTTAATATTTACGAATTTTTTTAAGAAGATGGTATCCCATGTGATACTTCATGTGATGATCCTTTATTTATATGAGCATTTATATAGGGAAATGAGAAAGAAGGTTTAATGGTTGAAAATGGCTAAAGTATGAATATTATATGGTCATGGTTAGGGAATTAGATGAACAAAACCTTAGACCATGTAATCTTAAGTTACACACTCACATAATTTCATGCAATGAATGAAAATGATGTAAATTATATATTTATTAAATTTTATGAGAGCATTAAAACTATACGACATCGTGCTCCTTGATTCTATTACAAAATCTGAGTTACAAATATGTTACAATTTTATCGACATTATAGATGCAACTCAATGCGAAAGACTCATGTGATAACTAAAGAATGTTCCCTACAAGTCTCTCCTTACAATTTAATTAATAAAAAATTATATTTTGGAAAATAGTTATACTTCCTTGTTGTGAGTTAATCACCTACATTAACTATAATGTTTTCTATCTCAGAGCTAACTAAGCTTCATCAAATTTCTTAACTCTTACTTATCTTTTGATCTAATCTTTTTGCATGAGCTCTTTGTATTACCTCATCTACTTTTAGCCAACTAATCTCTCTTTCTTTTACTTCAAAATATCAACATTATACTCTTTGAAACACTGCTTGAAGGGAATCCAATCCTTGAATCCATACACTTACTCTAGGGGTGTTATCATAGAATATTTTGGCATTCATGTGTAAGATGCAACTTCTTCCTTCTATTTATTAATGACACTAATAATATTAGGTATGGGTTTTATTATTTGGTTATAAGTAAAAAAGTAGAAACATTTAGAGCATTAGTAGATGTAAAATAATGTGCACTTAAGAGAGGTAGTTATATTTATAGAAATTACCATCAACCACCACACATCATATATAAACTTTAAATTTACATGGAATGATAATTGCACGAGTATAATTTTAACTTCATAGAGGTTTGCAAGATTCTTTCAAACTCCTAATCTTGAATTTACTTCTCACATTATGTAGGGCTGTTATTATGTGATTATAAGAAAACAAATAAAAACATTTAAGAACTTGGTGTATGCAGATTAATACACACTTAGGAAAGGTGGTTGTATTTATAGAAATGGTCATTGACCACCACTCATCATATATGCACTTCAATTGTACTCATAAGGATCATTACACAACAATCATTTTAAATTCACAAATGTTTACAATATTATTGCAAACACCTAATATTGAAGACATTTAAGGTTCCAAAATATGCTTACTTTCATAAAATTCTCATTCATAGGCATTAAACAAGAATTCATATGTACTTTGGAACATCAAGAAACCTCATAAGCCATCACAATATCATATGGATTTGGGTGATATTTCACATGAGATAAAATTGAAAAAAGCGTAGGGCCTCCCCCTTTAATGTGTTATGCTAGCAAGCACATGATTTACATGAATTAGTAGGATATCATAGAGTGTCTTGCTATAAAAATTTTGTTCCCAACACAAAAATTACAAACACTGTTTCATTACTTTATTTATTTTTGTTTGATTTCAAATTGCTTGGGATCCTCGATGCTCCTACATCAAAACATATGCATTGAACTTAATTTATTTATAATATTTTAATTAGCCATGATTATTTAGTATACACTTTTACAATTATTATTGGATACAATGATGATTGAGTGAAAACCATTAGATTGTATTATTTTACCTATAAAATTCAAATAACATTTCATATATTGCAAAATAGTGGTTCATATAATTTATTATTTAGCATACCATGGATAGATCAAATGCAAGTAATCCCATCTACTATACATCAATTCTTAGGACTCAAACATAAAGGTGAAGTTGTTGTAATTCAAAGAGATATTATTTTTCATAATAACTTTACAAACACATCCAAGTTAATATCACAACAAAACTACCAAAATGTATACCTAAAGGATGAGTGAAAAATGCATGTGCATAAATCAATCTCAAAGAAGGTATGTATAACATATCTTATGTCTCAATGAAGTTACAATATCATAAAGTAAATCAACGTGACATAGATGGGGTGTATGTACCCAATGAATAACATCCTAACACGGTGTATCCCTTAGAATATGCTTGGAATAATAACCAAACAGAAAATAAACGTGCATTGAAAGAAAGATAAAATAAACACATATTTAAACAAAGCCAAGCATTATGATATATGCACACACATGCACGCGCATGTGTGTGTACACACAGAGAGAGATCAACAATGTTCCAACCTCATGAATTATATAATCATTTCATGTTATATAATTTACTAAATATACATGTTACCTCAAGCCTTAGGCTCACATCCACACTTTTTTTTAAAGAAACTTTGAGATATTAACTTGAACTCCTAAAATCGAGTTCCCAAAACTTGAAATCTCAAACTTAGTCCCCCAAAATTTCATCTCCCTTTCCTCAAGAAATGGGGCTCTACATATATAGCCATTCATGCCATAAGGATTCATAAAATTACAAAATTAAAATGAAAAGTGTAAAGGACCCAACAATATACCAAAAACATAACCAATCATACTTTTCTTTAACTTATACCTTCAAACATTCAATTATTCAAATTGTGAGGCTCAAACAAGATTATGTGGACAATGTTGCACACATAAATGATTTTACGCAACAAATTATACATTGAAAAAGGAATTACACATGCAACACACATTGTGCAATGGAATTGTGCACTCCATAAAATACAACATGTTACTTTACCAATGACCATCAATGCACTTATTCAATACACGACCCATTAACAAAACATAATTCTCAATAAATTCAAACACAAATGACTCAATTGATCAACTATTTTTATTTCATACATGATTTCTATGAACTCACATGCTCCTACATCATACACCTCAAGTACTTTTAAAATATTGAGATCCTACTTAAGGAACCAAAATACCATGTTACATGACATCCACAACAATTAGTTAAACTATGTTTTTAATCTTAGTTCCCTTCCACTTGACCAAATACTTCTTATACTCATTTTCCCCGTATCTTTCTCATGTTGGTGTCTATCAATCCTTCCACTTCATCACACTCTTTCTCTAGCCTATGTATTCTCCAATATAATTTTCCATCTTCATATTTTGATTCTTCATCACCTTTACGTGTTTACATTGTATGCGTATAAATCTGCTACATTAAAGATGTTAAAGATATCAATGCATTTATGAAACTCAATCTCATAAGCATTATGAGAAAACTTCCTAAGGATTCTACATGGCCCTATTTTCTTCCACTTAAGCTTATTGTGTGATCCCTTAGGAAATATTTCCTATAGAAATATGCTAAGGCCACATCTCTAATATGATATTCAATTTCTATTTGTTTTTATCTACACATTATTTGTATTACGCCTTCATATTTTCCAACTGATTATGTACTTGGTGGTACACTCTTTTATGTGTTCTAAAAATTTCCTTCTTTATCACTCCTTTCTTCATTACACAAGTAAGTCTCTCAAATCTACAAATACTCTTAGGTTGTTCCCATATATAATTTGGATAAGTGTTCTCCTGTACTTCTATTTACTAAGTTGTTATGATCAATTTTTTCTTGCACTAGATACAAATCCCAAGTTCTCAAATTAACTTTGATCAAAAATCAAAAAAATGTACAAAGATTTTGTTTATAACTTATGTCTTTCCATCAATTTGTGCATGGTATTTTGAAATGAATTGTAACTCAATCCATTTTCTTACACAATTTTCACCAAAATTGTGGTAGTTTTTCGAGTTTGAAATTTTGTTTAATGGATCCTTATAGGTAGCTTAATTTTAAATGCATAATTTTTAACTCTCGAAATAAAATCAACTAAAAATAAATGCAATGCAAGTAATAATGAACACCGCACACAAGTTGAGAACAGAGTTTGGAATATTCCTACTTCTTTGGGTTTGTTAAACAATGAAACGATTCATTATAAAATTATGTTTGTAAGTATAAAATAAACTTACAACATTATAATGAATCCATCAAGTGCCAATCAGATCTGTAGAAATCCATAATGGTCTTGAAAAGTTTGCAAAATGTTCCAACATGACTTCCTTGATTACACCTTCCTATTGATTTCTCCTCTATTATAATGCCTCCAATAGCCTCTACATAGAGCTAAGTTAGAATCAGTGTCATTTCTCGTGTCCGTATTACAATCCTCCTCTGCGGCCTCCAAGGTAATAACTCCTCCAATAGTATGTTGTGGAGTGGGTTGGTTGTTCATCTCACCATGCCCAACTCGGCCTACAACTCACCCTTGAACTCAATCATCAACTCGACCCCTTCTCGATCTGCGTGACTCCTACTGAGATCAGTCTTCAACTTGTCGAGTTGATTAAGAAAAATTAATTGTTAATATAACTCCGACAGCTGGGTCCCCTTCCAAACAAGAGTGGGCCCCACTGTTGAAAACCCCCTCTTCAACCGATGAATACTAGAGGAAAATACCACATTTTTTCTACTCCGTTGAATGCCACTTGTCAAGTTGACATTGACCTGAGGATTGTTATTTTGTAGTGTGCCTTGGCGCTATGGCACGTGTGCTCTAATTTTTCCCATTGACTCTGTTCTCACATAAAACGATATATTGCATATGCGGTGTCCATTTTAACATGTTTAAAATGTGATGGAAAGATGAATCGAACACTTCCATAAGAAACATGTTTTGGGAGATATTGGGAACTTCTGATGCCCAATGTTGACCTCCAGTTAGTACACTTGGTGGTTCACTCTTTTACGTGTTCTACAAAAATCTCCTTCTTTATCACTCCTTTCTTCATTACACTAAGAATTTAAACTCTAAAAATACTCTTAGGTTGTTCCCATATATAATTTGGATAAGTGTTCCCCTATACTTTTATTCACTAAGTTGTTATAATTAAATTTTTCTTACATTAGATACAATTCCCAAGTTCTCAAATTAACTTTGATTAAACATTAAAAAAATGTACAAGGATTTTGTTTACAACTTATATTTTTCCATCAATTTGTGGATGGTATTACGAACTAAATGTTTCATCTTTGAAAAAATTTCCACCACTAAAAAAATGGAACCAACACCCCTTTGTGTCCTAGGAAATCCCAAAACAAAATCCATACGTGTGTCTCCCCAAGGCATCTCTCGGAATGGGATAATTTTGATATAACCCTACATTCTAATACCTTACTTTAGATATCTAAAAACATGGAATTCATCTACAAAATTGTGTACATCCGCACTCATATGTGGCCAAAAGTAATTCTCCCTTAGATTTACTAAGATTTTAGCCAAGCCAAAGTTCCATGCTAAAATTTTGCAATGTTTTTATCTCACCAAAGTTTCATGTATTGATCCTCTTAGGATAAATAATTGTCTTCCTCGTAACAAAAATATTTCTTGCACAATATAGTCTAACCAAAGTGCTACGTGCACCTCCCATGATTTCTTAAAATATTCATCCTACACATATAGTTTCTTCATGGATTCAAATCCCACAATTTCCACTCTCATTTCTATCAATATAAAACTATGCCTAAACAAGTGCATCAACCACATTATTATATTTTCCACTCCTATACTTCAACACAAATGTGTATCCTTGTAGGTACTCCACCCAATTAATAGGCCATTAATTTCAATTTTCCTAGTTGTCAATAAACTATAATGCCTAATGGTTTGTGTACAACACAAAATCCTTCCATAATATTTAGTATCTCTACTTACTTAATGACTTCTTAATTTCATAATGATCATAAACACTATACTTTTAACTCACATCATTAAATTTTTCATTGAAATATCCTACAAGTCTATCTCCTTGACTCACTATTACATCAATGATGTAGGAGCATCCCTAGTTCAAGGTATTCATGCATATATTTTGACTAAGTGTGGGTACATATGAGTATGAAAGACACAATAAGTAAAGAGATAAGTTATGGTAATGTGATGTAATGATTACGTAGAATAAGAAAAGGATTTTGTAGTAGATGGAGAAGAGTAAAGTGCATGACATCATCAACATGTGGAAAGGAGTGGAGATATGAAAGGTCATAAAGTATAAGGAGGAAAGAGAAGAAGAAATGCATATGATAAATGATGTTAGGCCTTTGCACAAAATAATTTTGGTGTGAAAGAGGAGAATATAAGAACATGGAAGTGGAAAGGGATTTAACCTAGAACAGAGGTCATGAAGGACACATGAGAAGAATTCATGAAGAGATGTACAAATGTTTTGAGAATTCTGGAAGGAAATAGTGCGTGAGAAAGGAGGCGGAAGGGTGTAGAAAATTTCATAAAGGAGAATGCATATGTGATGTGACTATCGAAATGACATCTCAAAGAGGCGGCATATAGGACATTACAAGGGAAAATGATTAGATGTGGTAGGTAAATTTTCCCACTACTGATTGACATGATGCAGACTGTAAATGTCTAGATGAGGGAAATCTAGAGGATTGATGGAAATTGTATGTGATTAATATTGGATGCATCATAATGAAATAAAAATAACCAAGAAAATACCCGGTGAAAATATAAAGTGGATAAGGAGTAACTACAAAAGGTAGTTGAGTTTACAGATTCAAAAGTTAGTTGACAAAAGGGAGCTAGCCCAGATGAGATAGTTAATATATTTCTAGTAGGCACTAAGAGGTAATAGGGTCGAAGGGTTGAGGGATGAAGTGGAATGGTGTATAGAATCATATATAATTGGTCTAGTTGGGTCCTTAGGAGAAGACACCAAGAGTCTATAAAGCTCCATGAGAGAGTTGTAAGCTCCACGAGAGAAACCATATGCAGATTCCATGAAATCCATTGAGAAATATTGAAACATTAAAAAAATTCATCCCATTGTATGACTTAGCATGTGGAGGGGACCCCCATTCCATTAAGTGGTATCGAGTTGGTTCTTTCCTACATGGAGTGTGAAATGTTGGCCAAACAGAAAATGAGAGGTAGATGGAGTGAAACATTATATTCTCAATTATGAGAATGTGTGTAGAAAATGAAAATAAGGGATCCCATAAGTATGACGTCCAAAGGGCATTGATCTTGTACTAAATGAAATATGTTATCAAGAAAAGAAGACTAATTGGATGTAATAGTTATGTGAAAGATGGAGGAAATGTTGAAGGAGATCAAAGAGCTTAAAGTTGTAAGGACTACACTAGAGGATGCACAAAAAGACCACAATAGAAGATGGGTTATTGGTGTGAAATTACGAGAATAAGGAATCAAGTGAAGATTCATAATGCAGAAAATACTATATGGTGAAATACTTGGTAGAATACCGGAAGGAAGAAAAGGCGTACGCAGAGGCACAACCAAAGATTATGCAAGAAGGGTACAAGAGGAAAGAGAAGGTATGCATAGCAATACCTACAAGGAATGCATATATGATAATGCATGAAGAAGGATCACAATCTAAGAAAAGGGTGAGAAAATAAGTCACTTAGAGGTATGTGATAGTGCACAAAAGTATTGTGCCAAAGAAAGAATTTTCAAGGAAGAGAAGATGGTTGTTGATGACCATAAGCACTTGGGAATTATGTAAAACTAATGATAGAAGTGTAAATACAAGGAGAGCGGAAGAGTGAGGATATTTTGAAACCAATAAATGAAAATCATGCAAAATGAGTCCTAGTAGAAGGACCAAAGTGCACAGAGATGATCATGTAGAAGAAAATATCCCGACAAAAGAACATGTGAAATGTGAAAATGGGTGTACAAAAAATATGACCCTAGTGGAAAGGATAGTAGGCAAGGAATATTGTGCATGAAAATAAACTCTGAGAGGAATCAAGGAGTGTACAATTTAAGATGCACATAACAATGGGAACACCATTAAAAAATAAGTGGAGGAAGGAGAGGAAGAGGTTTCCCTGAAGGTAATTAAAATGAAGCGATTGAAAGGAGAGACTACAAGAGTGTGCATGAAAAAGAGCACAACAAAGATGGAAAAGATCCATGAATATCTCAAGGGAGAGTGGGAAATTTTTTTGGTGAAACTAAAAGGGAATGTGTAGGTTGTCTAAGAGGCATAGAGGAAATAAGGGGACATCGCAAAGATTGGGAAACGAGGTGGTACAAGGCTATCACGACCTAATATTCCCGGAAGAAGCAAGATCAATTTCGAGATGAAGGGAACCAAAAGTAAATATGTGAGTGAGAAGATAATGTCTTGAGGGTGCATAGGTAGCCAAAGTGAGGTATAACAAATCCACAATGGAAAAGGAGTGGAGAAACCCATGAGAAAACTTCGAGCAAGGAGATGAAGAATACATTGGAGAAAGGCACAAAGCGAGAATGGATCCTCGATGAAAAGCGTGTGTAGACACCAAATTTTTTATCACTACCCCTTCCTCGCATTCGCTATCTTTTCATATTTTTCAAATTCTCCTTTCCCTCCTAAATTCAATTTATCCCACTTACCATTATTTCCCACCATTTATTTTATCTTCCCTAATCATTCCTAATCACTCTTAATCATCCCTAATCCTCATTTAATTTGTTTATCCTCCCTAAATCCCCAATTTTATCCTTTCTAGACCTTCATTTAATGTTTTTACCCACCCATGGCCTTTATTTACTCATTTTAACCATCCACCTACCCATTATATTTTCTATGCACCCAATCTCGTTTGTATCAGTAAAAACCATAATGTGCCCGCTTTAGGCCCATTTTGTCTTGAGTTGGGCATATTTCCACCACTCAAATGGATGGTTCCCGTAGTCATTGGAAACCAATCTAACTCATCATCAACCCTATAAAGCCACCTTTACCCCTCCTTATTCAAGGATGCAATTTTGATTTTTTTGAGCTCTTGTGATCTTGCCTTCATCTTGTGACCTCTTTTTGCAGCTGCCAAGCCATTTGGAAGCCATCTTAGAGATATTGTGTTCATTTTTGGAGCTTTGGAGTCCTCTTGTCATTACATGCTTAGATCCATCATCATCATCTTCTTATAACCATCCTTATTGTGTTTTAGCGTGTTACTGCAGTCATCCTAGGGCCTCGTTATTACATTCAATCACCCCCATCTTCATATGTAAGATGTCATTCTACCCATTTTTTTCTTCTAATTACAAATCATCCTTGTTGGGGTTAGCACACTTGGTTGTCAGAGACAATATATCGATCTAATCATACATGCAAATAAAAGTGGATATTATACCAAAAGAAATATACAAAACAAGAGACATAAATCAACACCAGATTTAAAGTGGTTCACCCAATATGGGCTACATCCACCAAGAAACAAGCCAATCTATTATCCAAAGATTTGACAAGATATACAATGAAGATTTACAATATTCCACACCTCTCGATGTTCAATACTTTCTTCCTTCAAGTTTTTTCTCTACCAATAATAATTCTCTCACCAACCTTTTTCAAGTTCTTTCTAATTCTTCTTGTGATCATTTTATTCTAAACCCTAGTTTTTGTGCTTATATAGTCGTTTATAGACTTAGGGCACTTAATCATGCAATTACAATTAATAAATCTATTTTAATGTTAAAATAGATATAATTCTTGAGAGTTAATTAAAACTTCGTCGCATGCAGTAACCGATGCGAGTTACGCTAACCGTTGTTGGTTCCTACTTGCCCTTGACCATGTAAGTCTTCCACGACCGATGTCGGTCTACCCTTAATCGATGTCGGTTACTGTTTCTTCCATAAAATTCCAATTACATGCTAAAATGAAGTAATTGATCTCCACAACTCAACAATGTCCCACTTGGAGTTTAATTACTACACCATACCTATACAACATCATTCTTGGATTCTTCCTTGGCTTTGTTTCTTCCTCTTCAAGTCTCAAACTCGAAGACCAACAGAAGTGGAGTGTAGCTCTAACTTCTCCTTTGCTAATGGCTTCGTTAGCATATCCACAAGGTTCTTGTTTGTATGAATCTTTTCTAGATTCAACTGTCCATCCTCCAATACCTGTCATATGAAGTGATACCTCAACTGAATGTGTTTCATTCTCGAATGAAACACTGAGTTCTTTGCCAAATGAATTACACTCTGACTATCACTAAATAGTTTACAATCACTTTTCTCCTTTCCCAACTCTTCCATGAACCTACTCATCCATATCATCTCCTTTCTAGCCTCTGTAGCTACAACATACTCGACTTTGTAGTAGACAAATCCACAACCTTATGCAATCTTGAAATCCATCTAATTGCCATTCCACCTACTATGAAAATATATCTAGTAGTGCTCCTCCTACCATCCAGATCTCCAGCCATATCCGAATCAACATAGCCACGTAATGAAATATCTGAACCTCCATAACATAACTACATGCTAGATGTCCCTTTCAAATAACTGAGTAGACTGATTTCTAATGCTCTTTACTTGGATTAGCCATATATCTACTCACAACTCCCACTGCCTGTGTAATGTTTGGTCTGTACAAACCATAACGTACATGAGACTTCCAAATGCTGAAGCATATGGCACTCGTGTCATGTATTTGACCTCCTCATGTGACAAAGGACACCGATCTTTGCTCAATTTGAAGTGTCTAACCATAGGTGTGCTAACAGGTTTTACATTCTGCATGTTGAACCTTTCTAACACCTTATAGATATAATCCTCCTAAGACAAATACAATTTCTTGTTTTTCCTGTCTCTATGTATTTGCATGCCAAGGATTCTTTTTGCAGCTCCTAAATCCTTCATAGCAAATGTGTGAGCTAGCTTTCTCTTAAGCTCACCAATGTCATGCATACTAGATCCTGCAATAAGCATATCATCCACATACAATAACAAAATAATATAGCTCCCATTTTCAAGCTTCTTGAAATAAACACAATGGTCAGATTCACATCTCAAGTAACCATGCTCATGCATAAAACTATCAAACCTCATGTACCATTGCCTTGGAGCTTGCTTGAACCCATATAGGATCTTTTTCAACTTGCACACTAATTTCTCCTTACCCTTGACTTCATACCCAAGTGCGGTATTACATATAAATATCTTCATCCAAATCACCATGAAGGAAAGTCATCTTCACATCTAGTTGCTCTAAATGTAAATATTCTACTGCAACTAAACTCAATACAGTACGAATAGAAGTCATCTTAACAACAGGAGAAAATATTTCACCAAAGTCAATACACTGCTTTTATTGTAAATCCATTTACTACAAGCCTTGCCTTGTACCTTTTATGTCCACCCTCTTCTTCCTTGATTCTGTAAACTCACTTGTTCTACAATGTCCTCTTACCTGTTGACAACTTAACCAAATCCCAAGTTTGGTTTTGTTCCAAGGAGTTCATCTCTTCATCCATGCCATGCTCCCATGCCATGTGGGTCTTATCTGCATTGCTTCTTCAAATATCTCTAGTTCACCACTATCGGTCAACAATAAATAATATAGAGGTGTAAATATTTCTAGAGGTTTACTTACCCTTTGTGACCTTTCACAGAGAGTTTGGGGTACCGGAGGCTCAATCTAGGCCTCATGAACATTAGTATCCACTTCGGACAGTGACCGACGTCGGTCACATCTAACCAATGTTGGTTGTGCTAACTGATACTAGTTCTGATCCTCTGTAACCATCGGCGGTTCATCTGACCGATGCCAGTCAGGGACTAACCGACCACGGTTACTATGTATTTCTGTAGGTGTTTCTTTAAAACCTGAGAGTTCATTTTCATCAATAAACTTATCAATTTTCTCATCCTTGGGTACCAAAATTTGATCCCTATACATTCTCTTTTCATTTCATTCAACATCACGACTCCTAATAATTTTAGAATTCTCTAAATCCCAAAAACAAAAACCAAAATCACTAGATCCATAACCAATGAAAGTGCACTTCTTGGATTTTGCGTCCGACTTTTTTCTATTTTCCTATCAACATGCACAAAAGCTTCCGAACCAAAAACTTTAAGAAAAGAAATATATACCTCTATTCCAATCCATGCTTCCTCTAGTATTCCTCCATCTAGTGAACTTGAAGGCCCATGGTTAATTAAATAAACCGTGTATCAACTACTTCTACCCAAAACTGCAAGGGCAATCCAGAATGTATCCTCATACTTCTAGCATGTTCCATGATTGTCTGTTCATTCTTTCTGCAACACCATTCTCTTGTGGTGTTCTTGGAACCGTTCTTTCTCTACGTATCTCATTCACTAAACAATAATCATTGAAATCTTTGCTACAGTATTCACCACCATTGTCAGATCTAAGGAACTTTAACTTAGAATTTGATTCATTCTCAACAAGGGCTTTCCATCTTTTAAAAGTCTCAAAAACATCATATTTATGTTTAATACAATAAACCCATACCTTTCTTATAGCATCATCAATGAAAGTAACATAATATTGGGATCCTCCATGAGAAGCTACCTGAGCTGGTCCCCACACATCTAAGTGTACAAGCTCCAATTTTTGCTCCTTCTTAGTTGCCCCAAATTTGAGAAATCTCACTCTCTTTTTCTTTCCAAAGATACAATGCTCACATAAATCAAGATCTAAATCTTTCAAATCTGATAACTTACCCTTAGCCTTTAAGATCTACATTCCTTTTTGACTCATATGACCTAACCGATTATGCCACATGCATGCATCTGAATATGAACTAGATAATGCAAAAAAGGAATCGATAATACAAGTAGATAAATATAATGTTCCTACCTTCTTACCTCTTGCCACAACAAAAGCACCATTGGTGACTTTCCAAGAGTCTCCTGTAAAATTAACTATGCAACCAAATTCACCTAGTTGCCCTGCAAAAATAAGATTCCTCCTGAGGCTTGGCACATGCCTCACATCTTTTAATACCCATGTATTTCAATTCTACAATTTTAGATGAACTTCCCCTTTACTAGTAAGAATGCAAGGTTCATCATCACCCAAATAAACATGCCCAAAGTTACCCTGGACACAATTTCTGAAATAACACTTATTAGGTGTTGCATGGAAAGAAGCTCCTGAATCTAAAACCCATGATTCAATTCTATTGTCCAAAGAAATAATAAGAGCATCTTGCATTACCTCTGATGAAGCAAGATTTGCCTCTTTACCTTTTTCTAGTTGTTGATTCTCTTTATCCTTTGACCAACAATCTTTCTTTGCATGTCCTTTCTTTCCACATTTCCAACAAGTAATTCCCTTACTTCTAGATTTAGATCTGTTATCCCTTGACTTTTATTTCCCATTACTCTTACTCTTGGATCTCTCCTTTTTCCTACCCCTTCTTTCTACATTCAAAGCATTTCCAGATGATGTTTCCTCTGTACTCTTCCTGTGAATTTCTTCATTCAAGATTATACTAACCACATCATCAAACTTCAAAATATTATTAGCAGATGTTGTATTACTAACAACCATTACCAAGTTGTCCCAACTATCGGGCAAAGATCACAAGAATAAAAGTTCTTTTACTTCATCATCAAATGGCATAGCAACCAATTTTAACTGATTTACCATAGATCAGGAATCATTCAAATGACTAGAGGAAGATTCACCTTCATGCATATTAGAACTAAATAGTTTATTCATCAAATAAACTTTATTTGAAGCACTAGGTTTTTCATATAAAATAGAAAGAGATTTCATTAAGTCTACCGTAGAAGTAACTTCTGTAATATTAGAAGCCATGGATGCTTTGCTGGGTCAATCTTATAGATCCCAAAGCCTTTCTATCAAGAATCTTCCATTCTTCATCACCATCTTCATAGGCCTAGATTCTCATCCAATGGTAAATATAAATCTCTTTGATCAGATAATCCTCAATCAAAGCATCTTCCATAATTGATAATTTCGGTCGTCAAATTTCTCTACCTTGTATTTATTATCTTCTACCATTGTTGTAGCTCCCACTTAATCGAAAAACTCTCAGTGAGTAAATCACAACACACAAAACCCTCAAACAAAGCTCTGATACCAGTTGTTGAGGTTAGCACACCGGTTATACAGAAAATATATCAAATCTAAGCATACATGCAAATAAAAACAGATATTCTACTAGACGAAATATACAAAATAAGAGACATAAATCAACACCAGATTTAACATGGTTCACCCAATGTGGGCTACGTCCACCAAGAAACAATCCAATCTATTATCCAAAGCTTTGACAAGATATATAATGAAGATTTACAATCTTCCACACCTCTTAGATGTTCAGTACTTTCTTCCTTCAAGCTTTTGCTCTACCACCAAGAATTCTCTCTCACCAACCTTTTCAAGTTCTTTCTAATTCTTGTTGATCATTTTCTTCTAAACCCTAGCTTTTGTGCTTATATAGTTATTTATAGACTTAGGGCACTTAGCCATGCAATTACAATTAATAAATCTATTTTAATGCTAAAAATAGATATAATTCCCGAGAGTTAATTAAAACTTCGTCGCATAGGTAATCGATGTTGGTTCTCCCCGATCATCACCGTTTCCTACTTGCCCTTGACCGATGTTGGTCTAGCCCTTAACCAATGCCGATTACTATGTTTTCCAGCAAGTTCCAATTGCATGCTAAAATGAAGTAATTGAGCTCCACAACTTAACAAGCCACGATCACTTTGTCAACCTACCTCTCTGTTTCTATTTTCAGCCATCCGCCCCATCACTTGTCCTATTCACATCACCCAACTTTCAAATCCAGGTCATTCTGCTACCTCGGATCCATTCTCGCTACCCCGGTTCTTTGCAGACCCATCCTAGCGATCGTTGACCCAATCCATTTTCATATCATTTATCATATGTTTTCTTAATTTTCTTACATCCTTTTTGTTTCATCTAATTTTAGGCATTCTGCAAGTTCCTGTTTGTCATCATATCTAGATTCAGCTCTGAGAGGATTTTTAGGTCTGCTTTTTTACATTTTTCTTCTCATCCAACCCTAGTCGCATCGATTGGCCTTTTGCAGTCTCAATTCTCGTCAACCGGTTTAGGTTTGGTTTATTTAGTATCTATTTAGATTAGATTTGTACTTTCTTTACATTTATGTATTTTAGATTATGTCTAATCTCATATTCTGCATCATATCAAGTTTCAATACATCCAATTTGTCAATATTTTATTTTATCTTATCTTATAAAAATGATGGTTAACATCCATCCTAGGAAGTTCCTTACTTATTGGGACTGAATTTTATCAGGAAACCCTCCCATCTATATACTAATTCGTGTTGTGTTTCATTCTTCTTTGTTGTGTAGGTTACTTAGCTCATAGTGAGGAGTTCATATTACACTCGTATCCATCCATATAATCTCAAGGTACCATAAACCCTTACATATTTGGAGTTACTTGTTTCCTTTATTACTATTTCACTAATCGAACAACAATAAAGCAACTTGGTCAACATTTTGGCACACCAGTGGGACCCACCCTTTCTTGGTGAGTCTTTTTCATTTGTCTTTCATTTTAATTTTCTTCCATATATCTTCCTCCAACCTTGCAGGTAGGAGCGTCCCTTTGCTTGCTTATGTTGGATCGTGTTACTTGGATTGGATTTTTCTTTCTTGTTTGCTAAAAATTAATTTTTTTGAAGATCAAATCAAAGGAAAAGTGTTACCTAGGTATTCCTTGTTTTTATTCCCCATCTCTTTCTTTTATCGCATTGCATTACTTGTTTGTTTTCCTCATCGAATCTCCATATTTCATTTTAGGATCTAAAAATAACCCTTCATTCTTTCTTGGAAATCTAGTTTAACTAGGGGGTTTAACACTTCATCACACACATCCTAAAACACACAAATCAATCTACACATCTAAAACAATTCCTTCCAGGTGGAACTATTGGGATTTCATCACCCAATAGGAAAGTTGACTTGATGTTTTGGTCGAGTATAAATAAGTTGGTTGTCAGTCTATTGGCTAAGAACCCGACTCCTTATTATTGTATAACCGTAAAGTGAGGGGGTAGGCCCCAATACCGAGGCCCACGTGCGACACCAACATAGATTTGTGTCTCATGTACCTTCGGAAATATCGAGAATCCATCCCAAACTACATGAAACCATCCATAGATTTCCATTTCCTAGATTCCCTTTGAGACCTTTTTTCATTTCTTTTTCATATCATAATAATCAAGACATTTAATTTTTTTTTGCGTGACTTACTTGCTTTAATCAAACATCAACATAGTTTTGTTCATTGTTTTTGTTTCATGCTAGTTATCACAAGATCTCAAGCCAAACAAATGGAACAAAACATGACATCAAAAATACCTCAATCCCCAATACCACTTCCTTTCAAAAACTTCTGCACTTTCCATTCTTACCTCCACCCCTTTGATTATCACTTCCATGGTTGCTCAACCCATTGTCTCCATCCCTCCTCTTTAAGAGGTCCAATTGAACCAATCAAACACTCATGTTAAAACCAATCCTTTCCTTCATATCCCATCGAGACTAGTTACACCTCCTTGACCACTTCCATCGATGCTTGGTCCTCCTCTCATCCCTCATGGGTATGCAGAGTTCCAGGGAGCTTCTTCACGCAAATCTAGTTTCCCTTCCTAACTATCTCCTTCGAAAGACCACCAATCTACCAATTGATGGACCTCCTTTGCAAAAAATATACGCCTATCATTCTAATCCATAATCTACCCAAGTTCTCACTTACCAACTTTCCATTTTTCTTTCCTAAAGCCATGAGATAGCTTGCTAGAGCCTAAAACAAGTTTGATCATAAATGAACATCTTCATTCATTCCACATAACCAACAATCTACCTAATTAATGGTCTCTATCCCTCCTAATTTTCCTCATGTCCATCTATTATCGCCTCTTCTAATCCCATCACCTCATCATCCACTACGGTCACTTGTGCCCCTATCTAATCATCTCAAGAATCTCACTTGCTCCATCATATATCTAAATAACTTAACACAACTTTACCCCTCATTTCCACCTCTCACATCCATTCCAATATGATCACTTCACAACCCCACCATTACGAAGTAGTCCAAACCCATCAACCTCCCTCGAGGTGTTTATCATTACATCCTTCCCACTCAACCAACTCAAGTATCCCAACCACCCATCACTTATATTCCAACTCATCCCATCGCAAATCACTCAAATGTCCCCATATTACAACAACCAAATCAATCTAACCAATCTTATCACATACCCACTTCTCAAAAATATCAACCTTTATCTCAACCCATCCAATCACAACCCCTTAATTACATTCCCCTTATCAACTACTTCCACCAACACCAACACATCCTAAAACATATCAAACTTACCAACAACCCCATTCATCTACCTTATACACATCACAATCTCATCCTTAAATATGTAACCCATACCCATTCCAATGATCCCATGCAAGCATTATTAAGTAGAATGGCTAGTCTTGAAGCTGCTACCTTGGGATCCAAGACCACCTTTTCATATGATCAAATTTGTAATGAACCAATCAATCCATCTGTCCCCATAAAACCTTATCCTCCTCACTAGGAAATGCCAAAGTTTTCTAAGTTCAATAGTAAGGAGGATCCTTTACAACATCTATGTACTTTTAGACATGCATGTTATCTTATCATCCATGATCAATACCTCATGCTTTATACATTCTCTGTGTTGTTGGTTGGTACCGCATTGGACTGGTACAATGGCATCCCACAACACTCATTTTTCACCTTCACCTAATTCATATAAATATTCCTCAACATTTCTCAATCAACATTGCATGTAAGATCACCATCACTGACCTATATGCCATTCGATAGTATGACGACACATCTATCACAAATTTCTTCGCATGATGGCATGGCATCATTAACCAACTATTATTTTCCCTTCCACAGACTAAATTGATTGAACTATTATCACGGTCTTGCACAAAGCTCATCTCATCCAATCTTCAAATACAATCATTTCAAACCTTTGAAGAGGTATATACTATGGTTCGCAAACCTAAACTCCGCACCCTTGAGAAAGGCCACCTTAAATTTTGATCGAACAAGAAAAAATCGAGTTCACTAAATCTTCCACATATGGTAACAAACCTAAGAATACCGTTAACGACATCGTGTTTAAATTTTCATCCAAATACAGATCCACTTCTCATGTGGAGCCTCCACGTGTTCCTAGACCACCTACAAAATATACCCATTTTGGAAAATCTTATAGTTCAATATTTGACAAGTTAATGGCATCAACCTCATTCTCCTTTCTCTCATCTGACCATTTGATGAATCACAACCTAAAATAACATGGTATTGTTGGGAGCATTGTTGTAAATACCACCAAGTTCGTGGCCATGACATTGAAAGGTGTCGTTATTTCAAATATGTTGTTAAAAACTTATAGAATCTAGTGATCTCCAAGTGGACAACCCTAATGCTCCACCCAATCAACCCTTAGATGTCTTTAATCAACCCTTTCCTAATCATTCACCTAACAATCAAACTCAACCTTCCACATCGCAACCACCTAATGCCCATACTATCAATACTATTAACCAAAATCCAACCCCATCACCTACACCCATCATCTCGTCATCTATCATCTCGACACCCATTTTAGAATCTTCCCCCATCATCATAACACCATCAACATTGACATCTACATCTATTACTACATCATGTTACATTTATTCCAACTATGTCAAAAACTACTACATCAACATCAATTTTAACTACACCCATTTTTCCATCTATACCACCCACATCTTTACCTACCACTTCTAATTCTTCATCTACAAAAACCACCTAGACACCCTTATCTAAGACCCCTACATCTATACCTATTTCCAAATAAACCCCATCTACTACTATCACTATACCCACCTCCACATATATGACCACACCTATATAAAAACAATATCCGATCTAATTGCAAGTGAGGTTCTTACCCCATCAACAACTACAATCGCATCTACATCTACACAACCCACAAACCCCCTGTAGATCTCATCAAGCGTATCATATAGAAACAACTTCCATCCTCAATATCACAACTCAATCCACATGACATAAACCTATCTCCACATATCCATTAGTTGAGATCATCATCGTTCCTACTTGTTGGCTAGATTTTCTGCACTCTTTGAAAACCTAGGAAGTCATGAGATAAATATCCCTCATTTACCGGTGAGGCTCCCGTGTAAGATTTTGTCAATTATATTTCCTAATATCTATCTATTGGTTTTACTTTAATCTGCGTAGCTCATGAACCATAGCTAGGCAATTTTGCAGCAAGTAAGCAGTTGTAAGCAATATGTGCAGGAAAGGGAAATAATTAAATATGAGAAGAAGGAAAGGAGATGTGCAACCTAACCAATAGTTGACAGAGTTGGTCACATGCACATAGATGAAACAAATAGATCTTGAAATGTAGAATTTAAAGCAAAGGAAAGTTTCAGATCTAGATCTAAGACAACACAAAGTTTATGCAAAGATCTAAAAAGAAATAAGAAACAAATGCACCGTTGACACAAAGTTCTCTGGAAATATGTCTCCTCTCTATTTCTCAGATTTCAGAAATATATCAAGGGTTTCAACTCAAATTCTGGAACACAAGAATGATGATTACCCATTCTCCTTTAACATGTAGGTTCTTCCTTCATTTACGGTGTATGGAGGGCAATTCCAAGTAGGAAGCTATAAATGAATTGACACATGTGGAAGTTGTAAAGGAAACAATTGGTAATCTCTCTCCTGTAATTCCTCTTTCCATGACATGCATGATTTATAGCATAAAATAGAACCTTCTATTTTGCATGTCTGCCACCTATTTCCAAGTAATTGACTTCTTCAAGTAACATCTTTTAAACCAATCACTTAAGTTGTATAATTTAATTGATTGTTGAATTACTTTAATCGAAGAAAATAAAAGAAAGAGGAAAATAAATAAGAAGAAAGCTACAACACTCCCAGTCTTGTTCTTCCTCAATATTCTACATGCGGTTGATTCTTTTGCCTTTGATTCTCACCAAACTGGATCTAGAGGCTATGCATGACTGTGATTTGCTTGTGGGTATTGCCTTTGACCTATCTTCCCTTTCATCCTTGAAGCTTTTGCAATTCTTCTTCAGTACATGCAAATTAAATTCAATGAAGGCTTCAATTGGAAGATTGGGAGCACATGCACAAGATCCTGGAAGGAATTTTCCATGCATTGACTTCTACACGAGCTGTGTTAAAAACAAGAGGATGATTTTTTGTCGGAAGCCTTTGCAATTATGAGAGTTGGATCTGTCAATTAAATTGGTGATAGGTTCAGGGCCTATGTCTATATCATTGACTTCAGAAAATATGGAAGCTATGCATGATTCTGTTGATCCTTTTCTTTCATCATGCTTCATCATGGCTGGAACAATCTTTGTCTGAGCTCTTTTTCTTTTAATTTCGCGAAATCCCTTGCAATTAGATCAATTTGTGCAGATCTGGACAATTTCTTCAGATTTGGAAGATATATTCAATGTACCTGACATTGATTTGAACTCCCTTTTACTTATATGAACACCTATGATGAATACCTACAATTTATTCAGATAAAGATGGAGTCCATGACATGAATACTTGATTTTTATCACCAAAATCTACGTATAAAGCTAGCTGCCCTAAAATTTGAGGTTTTGCTTACATGCAAAGCAAATAAAAATATTATTTAATTCACCTGGGCACATATACCAACATGCGAGACACTCGTAATGAAAAAAACCCTAGGCGCCAAAACTAGAAGCTTCCTGCATGGAAAATATTTATAAATACAACATCCTCCTTCTTTTGGCATCAAAACATGTCAGGCTGCAATCTTCATCAAAAATAAATAAGTTTTTCTCCTTTATGGCATCTCATTCTTATATAACCTCCAACATGCTATTTTTAACAATTACCTCTTCCTATTTTTGGCAATTTAATTAATAAATATTCATGTCTATTCACCCAAATTGGGTGCCCAATTATGCATGTTGCTGGTTGCTTTTTTAAATAATTTATTTTATTTATTTATAGCATGCATCATTGACTTCTCTTTAACTCATCCTTTTGCATTGACTTTCCTTCTATTTATGGCGCCAAAATTGGGTGAATAAACCATTAATAAATATTATTAAATGCATTGTTATTCACCCAAGGTGGGTCACACTTTTTGGCAAGGGTACTTGCTAAAAATAAGAAGTCAACTTGATGGGAATTTCCACCCTGCACTGCAGCTCCAAAATGCCCTCTTCCACTTAAGTGATTTGACTTTCATCATGGGAATTTTTACCCTGCAAGGCAGGTAAAAAATTCCCGCCGATGCTTTAAATGATTTTTCTTTTATAATGGGAATTTTTTACCTTGCAAGGCAAGTAAGAAATTCATGCCTGCCTGCCACCTCTAATATTCCCATTGCAACTTAAGTGACTTTGATTTCATGGGAAAAATTACCCTACAAGGCAAGTAAGAAATTCTCGCATGACTGCCACTACCAAAAATCTCATTACAGCCTAAACCCATTCTTTCCAAAAAGTGTGACTTGCCTCTTCATTTTTTTGGTCAAGTTTGCTTTCGAGGTTGATTCCTTCTAGTTTCTAGTACAGGCGTCCGTAAATGATCTCCACATGCTCAAGGAAAATAAACAAACTATACAGACAAAGAATGCACCTAGGGAATAAAACAAAGACCGTGGAGAAAACTAGAGAAAACGCAAAAGAAATAAATAAAAACAAAAAATGTTGCCAAAAGTCACAGACAAAGCTTTGAATTCATTCCTGGTGAAAATCCTATTGAAATGTGTGGATACTGGCATGCCAAACTTCAACAGGATTCAACCGGAGCATAATTTACTTCAAACAGGGATTAGTTTATTTAATAAATAATTAAATAAAAATTTCTTGCAGACAAAACTTGGCGAGGGATAAAATGAGTTTCAAAGATCTCGATTATTTGTCAAAATTAGCTCATATGATTCACTAGGAATATCTTAACGTAATACAAACATCTTCTAGCAATAAAAACACAAAATACCCGCTATTTTAAAAGAATGAATTTTTTTAAACATGGGGTAGTCTCATATTTCAGGGTAAAATCTAGAGACACCACTACCCAAGGTAAATAATTGCAACCAAGGCTTAAGAACCTTGGCATGCCTGTTCAAATGTCTCTAACTCATCCACACAAGAAGTTGGAGCTTCCTTCCCCTAATACCAACCCTCTTAAGCAATCAAATGTTACATCATATCCCTTAGGAGCATATCCTTCCATTTTAGGACCAAGTCCTTCATCCAAGACCCCATCACCAATATATCTAATAAACCAAAGCAATATAATCCTCCCTCTAGAACCAACCCTTCGTCCAAACCATCCACACCCTTGACTATCAAATTAAAATTCAAATAATCTAAGTCATTACCGACCTAATCAAAGCAAGATTTCACTTCCCTCTAAAACTATGATAGAATCAAAGGCCCACATCAAACCTCATCAAAGAAAAATTTTCCTCTCATCATCATCCATCGTCACTAGGAATCCTTCATCCCCAATATTTTCTTAATCTACTCCCATGGGTTGTTATACAAAAATATTTCAACGTCTCCTTCAAGTATCCACAATTACCCTTCCACCCATCAAACCTTTCAATCTGGTGGCCCAAGACCCTCATGGTTTGATTCCAATCTCGTTTATACATACCATCGTGCACCAGGACATGACACTGAACATTGCAAAGCCCTTCAAACCATCATCCATAATCTTATCAATGAAGACAATCTTCTTATTGAAGAGGACCACACTCCTCCATCTACCGAATTAACCTCCTCATTTCAACCCACATTAATCAAGACATATAAATCCCCTCTTCATTTAAGACTTACATCGTTATTCCTCCACCAAATTCAACCTCTCCCCAAGGAGGGCCCTCCTCTCTTCATCAATGTGGTTTGGGTTATAACTCGTTCTCATCCCCAAGGCTTCCAATCACCCACTCAATCCAAATCCAAAGTCACTATCACCACCCCTTCTAATGAGCCCACACCACCATCTTCTTCATCAAAACCTAAGGTGTCTGTCTTAGTTGCCCCTCGGCCTGTTACTATTGAGTAGAGTGTTATGAAATAACTTCACCAGTCCCTAGTTAATATGTCACTTTATGAGCTCATCCAAATCTCTCCAGACCATAAGCAAGCCCTCATTGAAGCTCTTAAGTGCATCCCCACTCCTAATGATGAGGCACAACCTTTTGCATCTCTTGTCAAGGAACTTACTGCTTTCACCTCCATATCTTTTGACGACACTAAAATCCCTGACATACCATCTAAAGAACATGACCTTCTCATTTTCATCACAATCCATATTAATGAAACTAGAATCAACATCATCTCATCTCATAATTTTGATCAACTTAAGCTCCCTAATTCCATCGTCTCCCAAACACTTGTGGTGCTTCGCGCATTTAATGATGTTGTTGCCCCTTCCTTAAGCACACTCATTATTCTCATCCGCATTAGTGAAAAAATCCTCCATGAGGTCTTCTATTTCATAGAAGGGAAGTTTCAATACAATATCCTACTTGGGCGGTCATGGATTTGCGTCATGCGTTGTGTTCCTTCCATCCTCCATCGATACATAAAATATGAACATGAGGGGAAAATTTTAACTCTCCCTATTAAAACCCCTCCACTTAAAGAATGTCACATGACTTATCGACCCAACGACATGCTCATCCCAAAACAATATCCTTCTCAAGCATCCACTAGCTCATCCATCTCTCGTCCCAATCTTCCAAACGATGATTCCTTAGACAAAGTGATGAAGTTTCTTTCACTGTGGGAGTATCATCTTCTCACACTTAATGCCCTTCCCACACCTCATAGACTTGGCAGACCTAATAAATCTCCTATGTATCAACCTAATGTTAGGGATGTCATTTATTTTGGTCCACCTCATCTTCACACCAATCTCATCTATGGTGGTATTGATCACCCTTCCTCGTACATTGATCGTTAACTCAATACCAAACCATGCACCAATGACTTTAAATTTCTATACAAGAAATCCTTTTCCTACACCCACCCCCATCACTGTGCCTAGAGATGATTTGAAATGGGGCATTATGAACAAGGAATGCATGACCTTGTCATTAATCAATCTCGCAAACCCCATGAAAAATTTGGACTAGGGTTCAAAGAACAATCTGCAGACCCTCTCCCACCATCTTTGGCTCTCATGGACATTGATCTCCCATATTATCCATCCTACAAGGTTATGGATATGGATGAGACTGTTTCCATCTTATCCACCATCACCTTGGGACTAGTCACTTATCGCAGTGTGGCGAAAAAATTAGGTCCCTTCCTCTTCAACATTATGATATGATGGAGGACGACTCTTCTACCATTAACATTATTAAATGCATCGATGACGATGCCATCCTTTCTCACAAGGGGACTAAATATTCCTATCTCCATAATTCCTTACCTCCGACACATCCACCCTTCATAACGAATCCACTATCGACATCAACATTGGGTCTCCATGAGCTCTCGCATTCTCAAAGTGGGTCAATACCTTGATCACTAGGAGCTTGAATATTTTACCGCTTTCCTCTCTCATCATAGCCAAGATTTTTCATGTTCTTACTCTGACATGCTAGACCTTGATCCATCCATCATCGTCCACAACATCGTCACCTTTCCCAACACTAAGCTGGTAAAGCAGAAGCTTCACCGCATGCACCCTTAAGTTTCCCTCCTTGTAAAAAAGGAGTTATAATGCCTCCTTTCCACCGATTTTATCTTTCCTATCGACTATCCGCAGTGGGTTTCTAACATCGTACCCATTACAAAAGCTTCGAATCTACACTGATTTTTGAGATCTTAATCTCGCTTTCCCTAAAGATGACTTTTCCCTTCCCAACATTGAATAACTTGTAGACCTTACCACAGGCCATGAGATGTTGTCTCTTATGGATGGTTTCTCTGGATATAATCAAATCCTTATCGCTCCAAAAGATCAACATAATACCTCTTTCATCACTCCTTGGGGACCTTTTTTTATCTCATTATGCCCTTCGGTTTGAAAAATTCCAGAGTCGCCTATCGGTGAGTCATGACCTGTATCTTTCATGACCTCATCCATAAGACTGTATAAGAATACGTTGAAGACCTCTTGGGTAAATCCAAGCATCACCACGACCATATCGCCATCCTTTTCGAGCACCTTCTTTGTTTCTTCCTTTGTCTCAATCCATCCAAGTGTGTGTTTGGATTTCTTAGTGGTAAAATCTTTGGCTTTATCATTTCTATCAGCGGTACTAAAGTTTACCCCGCCAAAATAAAGGCTATCCTCAAGATTTCCCCTCCTTCTAACTTGAATTATCTTCACAGTCTTCGAGGCCACCTTAAATCTGTCTGTGTTTCATCTCACAACTCTCTGACTATTGCCAACCCTTTCACCACTTCTTTGTAAAGACATCAACTTTAAATGGGATGATAACTGCCAAAAATCCTTTGATGATCTCAAGCAAGTATCTCTTATCCCCTCCTGTGCTTACACCTCCACACATGGGGATCCTTTCTATCTCTATGTCTCTACCTCCGATCATGCTTTAAGTTCCATGCTAACACATCACAATGAGAAAGGCAAGGAGTAGGCTATTTATTACATCGGTCAAACCCTTCATGGTTATGAGACTTACTACACCGAAGATGAAAAGATGTGTTGTACCCTTTTCTTCGCTACCTCTAAAATTTGTCATTATCTTTTCAATCATAAGACTTATGTCGTCACTAGCTTTCACCTTGTTAAGACCATGCATTCCAAGCCTTATCATAGTGATCGCAACACTCAATGTCTCTATTATGTTTGTGGAGCCTATTTTCATGTTAGAGTGTGGTACACCTTCTATGTGTTACACTCAGGTATTTTTACAGCAGTCCCGCTCGCCAGTGAGCGAGTCAGGGGGGTTTGGGGGAAAAGCCCCTGAAGCAAATTTTCATGGGTGGTTTATTAACCCATGGGTAATGGGTAACCGTTATGGGCTATTTTTGGGCCCATGGTTTTTTCGGTACTCATTTTTTTGATACCCGCGGTTTTTTACCCATGGTTTTGATACCCACATTTTTTGCCCATGGTTTTGATACCCACGGTTTTATATCAAACTACTTAAGTAATTGTCTATTTATATGGTCTTATGCATATGATACATATACAAGCAAATATATTGTAGATGTGTTTTGAATTCAGGTGTGAATTCTATAGAGTTTGTTGAGCATAGCTCCAAACAGATCTGGGTATTGTATTGAGAGAGTGGAGGCTTGTAATAAAATCTGAGCAAGTGATTCTTGGTGGATGTAGCCCAAATTGGGTGAACCATGTTAAATATTGTCTCTCTATGTTGTGTTATTTATTCTGCACTTTTATTTGAGATCTGTAATATTTTCTGCATATTAGTTTCTACTGTTGCGATTCTGTAAGGGATTATTCCACATATTTTATCTCTTATTTCCTAATAGGCTCATGCTCATGACAGAGTTTGACCTAGAGTTCATCTCTCATAAATTAATCAAGGGCCAAGCTATCACAAATCAACTAGCCGATGCCCCTCTTTCTGCTAATCGCCTTCCTCAGGAACAATTTCTAGATGAATCCATCAACAAATTCGAACATGGATTTTATCCTCTCAATATGAATCTCTTCTTTGATGGCTATAAATTTCAGTAAGGGGAGGCACTAGCGTTATTATCATTCCTCCTTGGGATACTCCTATTCCTATCGCCAATAAGCTTAAATTCAAATGCCAAAACAATATGATGAGTATGAAGCCCTCATCTTAGGCCTGGAAACTATCTTCTTACTTGGCATTCAAGTTCTTGACATCTATGGGGACTCCTAACTTATTATCAGTCAATTCAAGGGTATCTATCAATATAAAAATGATATCCTTCAAAAGAATAAGGACATCGTTGACTTCCTCCTCGAGGAATTCAATTTCTACACCATTCGACTATCCCTCATTCATATAATCATTTTCCATACACTATGGAGTCAAGCGTATCTCTCATCCCATGGAAAACTAAGGAATATAGGATTTATATTGTTGTCTTATGTCAAGATCAACCATCCCATGTTCACGAGCTTCCTCATGTCAACCATATTGATGTTAATCCTCGTGATCTTTGGTATTCTCAAATCTTTGACTATCTTTCTTAATCCATCATTCCCTCTAACCTATCTAAAAATGATAGGAGGTCTTTTCTTCAACATGCTAACCGTTATGTCATCCTTGGAAGAATCCTTTACAAACATGACTTTGATGACATTTTTCTTCATTGCCTTAAATCTCATGAATCCGTTTACGCTATCCAAGAAGTCCACAATGGTATATGTCGGTGGTAATTTTAGTAGTTTAGTTATCACTAAACGCTTCCTTCACATGAGTTATTATTGGCCCTCTCTCAATCAATACTGTTGTGAATACATTAAGAAATGCATCAAATGCCAACAACATTCCACTCTAATCCACATTCCTAGTTAGGCCTTATAGCCGGCTCAAGATATCTTTTTTTTCTCACAATGGGGACTTGACCTCATTAGCCTTATCAACCCAAGTTATTCTCGATGACATCATTCTATCATCACCGCTACCGAATAATTCACCAAATGGGTGGAAAAAATCCAATCACATCAGCCAAAGCTAATCAAATCATCAATTTTTTCTATTAGAATATCATTTTTCGCTTCGACATTTCTCACAAGCTCATCACATAAAAAAATTCTTTTAAAAAAGACCTCAAGAATATTTGCAAATCATTTAACATCAAGCTTAGCTTCTCTTCTCCTTATTATCCTCAAGCTAACGGTCAAGACAAAGCCACTAATAAAACTCTCAATAACATCCTTGCTAAGACTATAGATAAATCTAGTCATGATTGGCATATTCACATCCCCTTCGCTCTTTGGGCTTATCAGACTAGAATTTGCACCTCTATGGGTGCTACTCCTTCCTCCATTGTTTACGATTCTCGACGACGTTATTCCTCTTAAATTCCAAATCCCAACCTTGCACGTTTCTCTTCTCAACTTCATTTTGGACGATGATTATCGCCAAGAGCATCTATCACAACTTGATTTGTTAGATGAATGTCACCTTATTGCTCTTGAACATCATCATGTATATGAAGAGCACATCAAATGTGTCTATAAAAATATCTCAAAGAACACAATTTTAACATTAGCGACCTTGTCCTTAAATAAAATTAAAACGTCACTACTCTAGAAAGGAGCCAATGTTGAAAGCTTTCTCCCAACTGGATTGGACCTTATATTATCACACATAAATATGGGTCTGGAGCCGATCGTTTGGCTTCCTTTATGGTAAACCCAAAACGGAACCTCTTAACACATTGCACTTGCGGCCTTTCTATTGTTAACATACCTACCATTGTGAACTTAGTTATCTTAGTGTTCATCCATCCATCTATTAGCCATTTCCATATTTCATCATAATGATATGGAATTGTGTGGTCTATCATATTTTTCCTATGTGTGACCTTTAATATGGACACCACGACTTTGTTCATAGTAGATTCCTTATGGATAGGTTCTTCCTTTTTGGTGAGAAATCTCTGATCATTACATCCATCACCCTCTTATTTACCTATTGGAACCACACTAAGGGTCCATGGGTGTCACTTGTACATTCTTCATCCCCTCCTAAGTGGACTACCTAGTTATCCCCAGATCTTCCATAAAATTCAAAATTCATGGATGCTCATTTCAAAAGTTATCATATCCCAAAGCAAAAACAGATTACTCCTTGAAGGACACTTATATCTAAAAAGAAAAAACATAAAAAGTATAGACTAATCCCTCAAAGGAAAACTATCATGCATATCATACCCCATCATCCATAAAAAGAAAAATCCAAAATCATAAAATAAAAATGTAGACCACTCCCTCAAGGATGGCTACCATCTCATATCATGGCAGTGATAGCTTCCTGCATTGATCAACCTTCTATATATTCAAAAGAAAAATCATAAGCCTCACAAGCAAGCATCACAAGAAGTCTTCCCACATCGATAAAATTTCTCATCCATAACAAACTTCCCGCATTGATCACTTTGCATCATATTGCTCAGATCTGGGGCATAGACCTAGGAACACCTACCTATGGTGAACCTATTGGTACTCATTATGATCTCGCACCATTTTCCCTTGAGATCCCTTATTTTGTGGCCTCTGTCACGTTTTCTATTTTCCCCGATTGATGCATAAAAAATTTGTCCTCCATTTGTCAAGTCTGGTGCCCCACACTTGTTTATTGTATAAGAAAAGATGGCAGACCAAAAGTCCCAATATCCCGGTACGTGGAGGACATCAGATGATTCAGATCTCGTATTAATGAAAAAAATGTTTTCCAGGTTTTCACCTATTAAGGAGTATTAAGAATGATATTATATGTTTTCATGGCATAGAGGGACCGCGCATGTTTAGGGACCGGCCCCTGTGTTTTATTTTTGAAGAAGTGTCAGGAGGACACTTGGAGGCTTCCGCTCACTCTACCTTTTTACACCGAGACTTTTCAAAAGGCCAGATGGGACCCTCGAATATTCTTCTCTTTTGGGGGGAAAATTGAGTGAATGAAATGTATAAAAGCAATGAGAATACTCTTGCAAAAGGTCGGGAGTTCATTTTCACGAGAAAATTTTGAGAAAAGCTCATCCTCTGAGAAAACTTTCTGAGAAACCAGGTTAACTTCCTTTGTATTAGATTTTCATTCATGTTGAGTTGGTTACCATCAACAAGCTCTGAGATTGTTTAAGTAACTCTCCCCTGTTGATGAATCTGATAAATTTTGAGTTAATTTGTGTCAAATCTCTAGCCAATTTTGTGTTTATTTCAATTTCAGAATGTCTGCGAGTAGTTTTTCTTGTTCCTATTGCAATCTTGTATCAAAATCCCTTTGAATCACACAGATCTCAATCATTGTGATAGTTTAGTGGCATCTACAATTTCATTTTTCAGAAGACCTTTCATCTGGGAATGAAATAAACGATTTAAAATCACTTTTCTTTCATATGTTGACAAAGATTGTTTGTAAACCTCTGGGTGTACCTCAGGCATGACTGATATTAGATTTTGATGTTTTATTAGGTCTTCTAACTTGAACCTTCGTGCTAGAATCTCAAAAATTGTGTGAAAATGTGCATGTTTGGGCCTCGATTGATGCACACCTTCTACGGTTGAATGAATGTTTTAACTATTTGAATCTTTTTGTTATTGAGTTCTCCATTTGTTGTGAAGTTTCTCAGGGATCTAGAAAATTCCAATCTATCTTATTGATCTCCCACCAAAAATTATTCAAATAACCAATCCTACCATGAACTACTCTTTTTCTTCTCTGTATATCCACATAAGAACAAAATCCACTTGCTAAAGTATGTAGAACAGATCAGGATTTCAAATGTCTTCAGTAACCTTAGCCTTGTGTTGAAAATATCTCCATAATCTAGAAGTGACAACTCGTGAGAGTCAGATTTGGTGTGTTGATCATATTTTCCCAAGGTCTTCTCTATAAAATTTGTGCAAAAGAAAGGTATCTGCATATCCTTCAATAAAAAGGTTATAAAATAGGTTCTCTTACCTTGGTTGAAAGGCACAACCTAAAATAGTTAGGATAAGATCAAATCCTTTTAAGATGTTATCCATCTCTCCACAAACCCGAGTAACAAAGGGTCAGTTAGATTTCATCCCTAGCTACAAAATGATACACATTTATAATCTATCTACCTCTAAGTTCCCTGTCAAATATGTGGCGCTTGCTCATCTTGAAAAGGAGAATGAATTTGGATACCAACACTCATGGCGCCATTGTCGGGGATGCTTTGAAGAATTTAAATTTTTCCAGACCCTAGTAATGTTTCTTGTAGTTATGTGTGCAAATACATTTTGTAAACATCATTCTCTAATCAGATGTATAAGGATTGAACAAAGTTATAGGTTTTGTGTGTTGTTTGTCCAATTTTTCCAGTAGTTATTGTACTAGGTTTGCCTCACCATTGATAAATTTGGGTGAGGGAAGGTCTGATTTGTAAAGCTTTGCATGATTTTTAGTGCTTGATAGATATTTGATAGATTATTTTAGTGCATTTGCACAACTAGGGTGAAAATCCTTGGTGGCAACTCCGAGTTGATTTGATTTTGATAAATGCTAGTGTCTTAAACCTCTGTCAATTGAAAATTTGTTACTAATCTTTGCAAAGTTGGAAGGAAGAAGATCTTTCTTCGCCATGGACCCTAGTAGAAGGTTGTTTCCAGAGTTTGGAAAGTCTAATTCAGAAGGAGGAAGAATTTGGAAGGTTGTTGGAGATCAAACCTCAAGAAAAGAGGTCTCCATTGGTGAAAATGATCGGCATGTGATTGAAGATTGCAATGCTTCCTCAACTGCTTCTGAATCAGGTAGTCTCTTTGTAAATCTGAATTCTCCATCTGGAGAGGGGCCTTCTCATTCTACCCCTGTATTTTCAAGATTTGCATCTCATTCTACCCCTGTATTTTCCAAATCTGATAGTGTCTACCGTGAAAAAGGCCATTGGGGGATAGTCATTCTAAAAATTGTATCCATGTACCACACAGACCCCTCACTCCTCGTCACTTTGTTTCTCCTATAAGATCACCTCCTCATAATAATATGGCTTAGCCTCCACCCAGACCTCCATTTGTCGTTAATACTTTTGGTCCCATCAGTTTTAGAGGTATGGCTAGTTATCCGAATGTTGTACCACAGGATGTAAGAAATAGATTGCCTAAGTTTCAAGGAAATAATGCAATAACTAGTGATCAGCACTTGAAACTCTTTGTCAACATGATGGAGGATTTTGAAATAGAGTTTGAAGATGTATACATTAAATTATTTATTCATACTCTAGAAGAGGATGCAAGGGACTGGTATAAAGCTCTGCCTAATAACTCTATTGATTCTTGGACTGAAATGAAGAATGCATTTAGATTGCAGTATGGTGACAAGACAGACCCTAGGTTTCTTTTGTTAGAATTTGAGAATATTAAAAAGAATCTTAATGAATCAGTGCATGATTTTAATACAAGATTCAATAAGACGTTGAAAAGGTTTCCTGTGAATTTGAGGCCGTGTGATGAATCTTGTCTTATAAAGTATGTTGATGTATTTGACAAGAAGGTTGCATACTATTTGAGGGATAAAAACCCTGGCACTTTGAGGCAGGCCTTTACCATGGCTCTGCAAATTGAGAACAACATCAAAGCAATTGGAAAGCCTCCTAAGAGGGAGGGTGTCAAATTGATAAACCTAGAAAAACCTCAAGCAAGCAAGAGTGTGGATCTTGAGGAGGTTGTTAAAACTTTGGTGGGGCTGTAAAAGAAATCTCTTACAAACTAGCCTGGGTAGAGAAAGGAATTGGGTAGAGTTCATAAGGTCAAAAAAATGGCACAAAATCATGATAGAATTAGCAATCATCCTAAGGGTGATCGAGATCGATGACAAAGGTAAAGGACCCATGGGATCTATAAATAGACATCCCTAAGCACGTGAAAGTAGAATGGTGCCGATCCTCTCGACTGCCTCTGGTTCTTTGCTATTGATGACACTAATGAGACCGATTGGTGTGATAGATGCTTTCGCCCCATCCTCCATGTGAAGTAAATCAGCAAGATGAAGAAGTTGATAATGATGATGGTACTAATGATGATGTTTGCACAATGAGTTGCTCTAGAAGCTCACAGCGAGGAGAAATTTCAACTGAGCTGATAAGTGCTCGAATTCTGTAAATTTTTGGGATTGCATTTACCGGGTGCCACTTCTTCATCCTTCTCATACTTTTGAAGTAGATGTAGTATAAGCTTTTGAAATACCTAATAATGACTTTGAGTATTTAAGAGCTTTAATGATAAAGAAGTATGATGGAGGAGTCCCTTCGGAGGAAGATAGGCAGTTATTGATGAACGTTGTTGTTGCTCAAGAAAAGGATTATAATACTAGGAGTAGAGTTGTCAAAGGAGCAGGGCCTCAAACCAAACCTAAAACTCCATTGCTTACTAGTATTCCTAAGGAGGCTCCTAAGAAAGATACACTTTCCAAAGGCATTGTTGTCCCAAACAAGATTCATACTTCTCCTCATGCCCAAAATGTCAAGAATCCCATGCCATCTGATGATTTTGCTAATCTCCCTTCCAATGTTGCCTTGCCAAAGAATGTTCCATATGATATATCCCAAGTTTTGAGTCAAATAAAAGTTAGTGTTCCAATTGTTGAGTTTCTTAGGATTCCTGAGCACAAGAAGAGAGCATTTGAATATTGGTATTGAAAGAAAAGAAAGGAGTACCCTAGGGAAAATGTAAACATTGTAGAAACTCCCCCTCCAACCATTACAGACCTTGAAACACCACCAGATTGGAAGAGCTTAGAGAAGCACCCGAGGTTCACCTGGGGACATCTTTGGTTGAATCCTAATTAAATGTTGATCTATTTTTTACAAATTTGATCATTAAGGACAGACTATTGCACAATTGTATGTTTGATTCTAGAGCATCATGCAATGTCATGCCTCTTGAGGTCATGAATGAGATAGATATCAAAGTGATAGCAGCATATGGAAGATGCACTACTATGGACTCTAGAGAGGTGCCTATTGTTAGATGTGTGAAAGGTTTGGTGGTACAACTTATAGCTTATCCGTAAGAACCTCAAACTTGATGTTTTCATTGTTGATTGCCCCCAAATGCCAAATGGGCATGTTGTTATCAAGAAAGATAGCTACAAGTGTTGGTGGAACCGTTTCAGATGGATATGTCTTTTCCGCCATTCCAATTGAAGGCAGCCTTGTAAAGCTGTATGGAGAGAAGAAAATGTTACACCTCATTGAGGATCCAAATAATGATTCTTATGAAGTGTTATATGTTAAGGTGGATGCATATAACTTTGTGGGGTTTGCTAATGACATGGAGCACAAGATTGATCAGTGTGAATGTCTTGAACAGGATAGTTTACCTTGGACCTTGTTGTTTGATGGAGCCTATTCCAAGTTTGGAAATGGTGCTGGCATTGTTCTGATCTCCCAAGCCAAGAAGATTTTGTATTTTATTTCAAACTTAACTTTGAATGCACTAATAACATTGCTTGAGTATGAAGCATTATTATTAGGTTTGAGAATTTCTTGGAAGTATCATATTAAAGATATCATTGTCAAAGGAGACTCAAAATTGATTGTCAAACAAATTAGAAAATTGTATGCTACTAGAAATCAAAGAATGAAATAATACAAGCATGCAGTTTGGGATTTGATTGAAATGTTTGACTCATTTAATATTGTGCATCATGATAGAAAGTTCAATGTTGTTACAGACCAGCTTGCAGTCTTGGGATCTCAGTTTGATGTTTGTTTAATGGCCCCCAATTGTAAATATAATGTTGAAGTACTAACAAGGCCATCTGTCCCTAACAACGTAAAAAATTGGCAAGTATTTGATGATGATGCCCAGGTGAAATGATTTCTACATAACAAAGGGGAGTTTGTTGATCAGTGTATTGATTGGGAGCCAATGGTGTGTGCAGCAAAATGAAAAGAAACTTTGTTTGGCAAAGATATCATCCAATTGAAAACTAATACCATTCCTAGAGGGCTAGTTGCTCTTGAATCAAACTTTGATAATGTTGATTGCATTATTAATAGACATGTAGCAGCCTTAAGGGATGTTGAAGAGCATGACCTTGGCACAAAGGAAAAACCAAGGAAGATCTGGTTGGGAAGCAATTTGAACAAAGAAGAGAAACAATCCTATGTCCAATTGTTAAAGAAATATCAGACTACCTTGTTTGGTCTTATTCTGAACTGAAAGCATACAGAGAGGACTTGTTTCAACATGAGATTCCTTTGGAATCTAATGCAAAACCATTCAGACAAAAGTAGAGGCCGATTAATCCACTCCTCTCCATGAAAATGCAAGATGAATTGAAGAAGCTAAGAGATGGAGGGATCATTCAGCCAACAAGGTATTCTTCTTGGGTTGTAAACTTAGTGCCAATAAGAAAAAAGAATGGTGATATCAAGTTGTGCGTAGATTTTAGAAATCTGAACAAAGCATCAATGAAGGATAATTATCCTCTGCCAAACATGGAGAATATGCTGCAATTAGTAACTGGATCTGAGTTGCTTTCTACTTTGGATGGTTTCTCTGGATACAATCAAGTTGTTGTGAAGGAGTCAGAAAGAATAAAGATTGCCTTTACCACTCCATGGGGCACATATGTTTATGTCAGGATGCCATTTGGTCTGATGAATGCTTTGGAGCTACCTTCCAAAGAGCAATGGATGTTGCTTTTGTTGGTTACATTAATGATTTTATTATTGTTTACCAAGATGATGTGACTGTGTTTTCCAGAAAGAGAAGTGATCACTTGCAGCACTTGGAAAAAATGTTGATAAGATGCAGAGAGTATGGCATTTCACTCAATCCAAAGAAGTGTCATTTTGGAGTGTAAAAGGCCAAGTTGCTTGGTCACATTGTATCAAAGGATGGTGTCATGATTGATCCCAAAAGGGTAGAGGCTATCAGCAAGGTTCCAATTCCAAGAACCAAGAAGGGAATCCAATCCTTCTTTGGGAAAATCAATTTCATTAGAAGATTTGTGTCTAAATTTGCTGAGTTGACTCTCCCCATCACTTGCATGTTGAAGAAAAACCAGATTATCAAGTGGGAAGAAGTAGCCATACAGGCTTTTGATGGGATCAAAGAAGCACTAAAGCATGCACCTATTTTGGTAGCTCCAAATTACAAGAGGCCTTTTCAAATGTTTTCTTTTGCTTTAGAAAACACCATTGCCTTTGTTTTATTACAGAAGGATGATGAAGGGGCTGAGAGACCAATTGCTTTTTTAGTAAGGCATTGCAAGGAGCTAAGTTGAAGTATACCATTATGGAGAAGCAAGCATTTTCCTTGGTGAAAGCAACAAAGGTTTTCAAACCTTACATTTTGAGCTCTAAAGTTGTTGCTTATGTTCCCCACACCATGGTGAAAGATATCTTATCAGAGATGGAGATCTCAAGAAAAATATGCAGATGGGTGAACAAATTGTAGGAGTATGACATGGATATCCAAACTACAAGATTGGTAAGAGGTTTGGGCTTAGCTAAGCTTATGGCTGAGAGCAACTTGTAAACCATTGAGGTGAATGAGGTAGAGGAAGAAAGGGTGCATGTGCTTGAAAAGTTGGTAAGTTCTGAGTGGTACAAAGATATAATCTTTTATCTCAGACATCTATGTTGCCCTGATCATTTGAGTAAAAATTAGAAAAGAGCTCTTAAGTTAGCCTCTCAAAAATATGTCATTACTGATTTTGGGTTAGCTTGGAAGAACCCGGAGGGGGTGCTCTTAAGGTGCATTGCTGAAGATGAAGCCCCAAGAATAATTACAGATCTCCATGGAGGATTTTTTGGGGGACATTTTGCTGGAAGGGTTACAACTCATAAAATTTTGAGAGCTGGTTATTGGTGGCCCACCCTTTTCAAAGATACAACTCTATTGGTTAGGAAATGTGAAAGCTTGCAAATTTTTCTTGGAAGAATGAAAGCTTCAAGCTCCCTTCCTTTGCAGCATGTGTCAGTTGAAGCTCCTTTCAAACAATGGGGAATGGACTTCATTGGTGAAATTTCAGATCCTTCCAGTGCTGGTCATAAGTGGATTCTTGTAGCTACTGACTACTTCACTAAGTGGGTGGAAGCAATCCCCACTAGGAAAGCAACACACCAAGTTGTCATGGACTTCATGCTGAATCATATCATCTACAGATTTGGAGTGCCAGATCAAAATTGTTGTTGATAATGCCATGTGTTTCAGAGCTAAACCTTTGATGGAAATGTGTAAAGAATATGGGATAAATCGACATATGCTTCTAACTACAACCCCCAGGGAAATGGACAAGCTGAGTCCAACAATAAAAACTTGTTGAAGATCATTAGAAGAACCTTGGAGCTGAACAAGAAGAAGTGGGGTGAGCAACTGAAATTTTCTATTTGGGATGACAGAATAACTTCTAAAAGGGTTATTGGTAAAAGCCCATTTGAGTTGGTTTATGGAACACAAGCTCTGCTATCCCGCATTTGTAATTGTCTTCATTTCAGTTTGTTCAACAATTGGAGGACCAAGAGGTTAGCCCATATGAAGCTCGAATCAATCAGATTGTTGAACTTGATGAAGAAAGGAGGGCATCCCACCAAAGACATGTAAAGTTCAGAGAAAAATTGAAGAAGTTATTTGACAAGAAGGTCACTCCAAGAGATTTCAACGTTGGAGATCTTGTGTTGTTATGGGATAGCAAGCATGAAGATAAGGGAAAGCATGGTAAATTTGATGCATTATGGATGGGCCCTTACTCCATTGATATTCAAATTGGTGAAAATACCTTCTTCTTAAAGGACTTAGATGGGGAACTACTTGAATTGCCTATTAATGGCAGGAATTTGAAACATTTCCTTGATTAATTTCTCATAATCAAGGTGAGCTTCATTTGTATAGTATAGTTCATTGGTTTCTTTTTGTCTTTTGTGTTTTTGCTCATTCTAGTCCTTGGTGACCTAGTTTTGTTGGTTTCTTAGTTCGTTTTTAGAAGATGGTTCTGGTCTTCTACTTTGCAAGCTGACTCTGTTGCCCAATGGTCTATTTTTGGCACTTGGTCTACTTTTGTTCTTGTGGCACTCACTGGGAGTGCCCATCCCCAAGCAGGAGCCGATGTTGGTGCTCATTTTGATCTCACACCATTTTCCCTTGAAATCCCTCAGTTTGTGGCCTCTGTCACATTTTCTATTTTCCTCGATTGATGCATAAAAACTTTGTCCTCCATTTGTCGAGTCTGGTGCCCCACGCTTGTTTATTGTATAAGAAAAGATGGTAGACCAAAAATCCCAATATCCCGGTAAGTGGAGGACATCGGATGATTCAGATCCCATATTAATGGGAAAAAAATGTTTTCCAGGTTTTCACCCATTAAGGCGTATTAAGAATGATATTATATGTTTTCATGGCGTGGAGGGACCACGCATGTTTAGGGACCGGCCCCTATGTTTTATTTTTGAAGAAGCACCAGGAGGACACTTGGAGGCTTCCGCTCACTCTACCTTTTTACACCGAGACTTTTCAAAAGGCCAGATGGGACCCTCGAATATTCTTCTCTTTTGGGGGAAATTGAGCGAATGAAATGTATAAATGCAATGAGAATACTCTTGTTGGGAGTTCATTTTCATGAGAAAATTTTGAGAAAAGCTCATCCTCTGAGAAAACTTTCTGAGAAACCAGGTTAACTTCCTCTGTATTAGATTTTCATTCATGTTGAGTTGGTTACAATTGTATAGCCATCAACAAGCTCTGAGATTGTTTAAATAACTCTCCCTATTTGATGAATCGATAAATTTTGAGTTAATTTGTGTCAAATCTCTAGCCAATTTTGTGTTTATTTCACTTTCAGAATGTCTGCGAGTATTTTTTCTTATTCCTATTGCAATCTTGTATCAAAATCCCTTTGAATCACACAGATCTCAATCCTTGTGATAGTTTAGTGGCATCTACAATTTAATTTTTCAGAAGATCTTTCATCTGGGAATGAAATAAATGATTTAAAATCACTTTTCTTTCATCTGTTGATAGAGATTGTTTGTAAGCCTCTGGGTGTACCTCAGGCGTGACTGATATTAGATTTTGATGTTTTATTGGGTCTTCTAACTTGAGCCTTCATGCTAGAATCTCAAATATTGTGTGAAAAAGTGCATGTCTGGGCCTCCATTGATGCACACCTTCTGGTTGAAGGAATGTTTTAACTATTTTGAAGCTTTTTGTTATTGAGTTCTCCATTTGTTGTGAAGTTTCTCAGGGATCTGCAAAGTCCAATCTATCTTGTTGATCTCCCACCAAAAATTATTCAAATAACCAATCCTACCCTAAACTACCCCTATTCTCTCTGTATATCCACAGAAGAACAAAATCCATTTGCTAAAGTATGTAGAACAAATCAGGATTTCAAATGTCTTCAATAACCTTAGCCTTGTGTTGAAAATATCTCCATAATCTGGAAGTGACAACTCGTGAGAGTCAGATTTGGTGTGTTGATCATATTTTCCCCAAGGTCTTCTCTATAAAATTTGTGCAAAAGAAAGGTATTTGCATCTCCTTCAATAAAAAGGTTACAAAATAGGTTCTCTTACCTTGGTTGAAAGGCACAACCTAAAATAGTTAGGATAAGATCAAATCCTTTTAAGGTGCTATCCATCTCTCCACAAACCCGAGTAACAAAGGGTCAGTTAGATTTCATCCCCAACTACAAAACGATACACATTTATAATCTATTTACCTCTAAGTTTCATGTCGAATCTGTGTCGTTGCTCGTCTTGAAAAGGAGAACGAATTTGGATACCAACATAACCTATTTTTCCTGTGTATGATTTACACATAAAACCCCTTATGTTGTGTTGACATTTAGGTCTATAAGTTCACCTTCCATACTTTCCTTCGCAATCCTTGAGATCACTAACTAACGATGGTCATGTGTTAGCACATGTTATTGGTTGCAAGTACATTGGGTTAATTAGCTCCTTTTCATGTTTACCCCGATCTAGTTTGAAGTGTCATTCCTTCAAGCGCTCCTTTGCTATGATCAAGTGTCATTTGTATATTTTGGGTCATCGCCTATTCACGTCACATTGTAATCATATTTTTCCAACATCTACATTTCCTACAAATCCATTTTATTTAATTCACAATTGAAAATCATCTACACATCATGATCTAACATCTAAACTTACATCACATCATAATTCAAACATCCAAATCAAACATCTATGTCATAATCATCTAAATCAATTATCACATCCATATCTAATCCACCATATTTCCCATCATAATCCATCATCATCTACATCTAAATCAAATTTGTAATATCATAATTCAACATCTACATCACATCAATCACATAATAAACATTCATATTTATGTCATAAACATCTATATCGATCCTCAAACACTCATAATCATTGTAAGCATGTCCATCACATCATTGATTCCACACCTACATCTATTATAAAACATCCAAAACTAGCATAACACAATCAAATCCATAGTTTATATCATCCAATATCCATAATACAATATCTAAAATCCATAATCATCATAATCACATCTACATCTAATCAATAACATCCAAATTAAATCCATAACCATCACATATACAATCATCAAAATCATAAATCAACACATGAAACATAATGAAACATGACAAAAACCATATATTTATATATATCTTTATGTATGTATCATCAATAATACGAGTACATCAACACATCAAGTTATAGGCACCTAAAGGTCCTATCTCAATCCGATACATCATCAAAATCGATAAACTATACCTCGATAATCTAAAGTCCTACCTTCCAGGGTAGGTGTTTGTATCAATCCAAGGGCCTCAACACCTCCATCATGGCCCGCCCCTCCCTCATGACCCCCATCTCACAGGTGGTTGTGCCACACTAACAAGTACTCGCACAAGGAGTCGTGTCACACCCACTCTTGTTTGTCGTGCAACTAGATACTCAACATATCTTAATGTATGTGGCAGCTTATGTGTGAAAATTATCTTTTAATATCTTGCATCAACAGATAATGTTGTGTATAAACTCGGGGGCATAGTCCCTAGAGGTGTCATCTGTCCAAAGAATCTCTATGATGCGGTAGGTGCACCACTGCTGACTCCACCGCTAGGATCGGTGTGAGATCTCTAAATAGTTCTCTATATGCCTCCCTCTATCTCTTATATCTATCTCACAGATCTATCATCATATCACTCTCTGGAAAAGTAGAGCTAGGGCCTCTTACCTCATTAACTCTCACTACGACAAGAGAGTGTCTCTCTTCATGTGAGCTAAGTCATGCTCTGTGCACACCCAAGCTAGATCCCCTCTATCATCTCCATCACCACCACCACCTCCAGGATCTACCTCATATGCACCACCCTCCTCGTCCTCCTCATCCCCATCTACCACCATCCAGGCTAACCAGGACCCCCATCATCCATTTGAAAATCCATCCATAACTCCCACATCGTCGTCCTTGTCCTATGGCACCCTTGCCTCCCCCTAATGGGTCTGTCATGTCACCAAACAAATCAATTGACTCATGGATACACCCCTCTCATATATGTTCTCAATGTGAAATGCCCCATATGCAAAATTGATCTGTGGGGCATCAACTCCAAATATTCGTGTCAAGACCCCTAATCTATTGTCAACCGTGATGGGCACTATCTACTAACCTTGAATCAGAAGCCTAAGGATATGGTATACATCCTCTAAGGTGACTGTAATCTCACCCATCCTAAACTAGAATATGTTTTTCCACACATCCCATTGATCCACAAATGCTATCATCAAACCCACATCTCGTGGAATCTATTGGTAATCTTGGAAATCACCCAAACCAATCATTCTTAAGTGATCTCAATCAATGTCTATGACATTGTCCCTCATCTCGATCAAATAATGTCAAGATTTTGTCTCATAAGTACAAGGTCTAGTGGGCCTATAAAACTAATCAAACACGCAACCATTAGACCTTTGCCTCTTCAAAATGTAAAATCAAGCAAAATCATCTATCCTACCCCTGGTCGATCTTTGACCCAAGTGGGGTCAATGCCTCCAAGGTCGTCGACACCATTTTAGGCTTGGTCGATGGCGACCGTACCCATTCGTCGCTGACCACCCCTTCACCTACCCCAAAATTTGAAAAACTACAAAAAAAATAACAAAAACATCAAAATGCTTTAAAAAGTTAGGATTTTGGTACTCACCATCATGCAGGGTCCTCTAGTGCTTCCTCACAACTCTGCAAATCCATTTATCTCACAATCTCAATATTTCTTAATACCCCAAAGCTCTTGATCGTCACTTTGTAGCGTGAAAATGAGATTATTTGGCTGACCCATGGGATTATATAGCCCACCAACCTCAGATTGCTTGCCGCCGACCCCCTCGGGTCACCACTGCTTTTACCCTGTAGTCGTCGATCGCTTTCGCCGCCATCGACCCGACCTTATCCTCTTGGTTCATCTCATTTCTTACATTTTCAATCAATCATTCCTTTCAAATTATCTTTTCTTCCACTTTTTCCTTGATTGATCTTCTTATCACATCCTTCTTGTGTTAAGTGCACTCATTGTATCATCCTTAGGAATTCTTTCCTTTGTGGTCATCCTTGTGTTCCCTCTTGGGAATCATTATTTTACATCTTTATTTGTCTCCCGAGCTTCGTTATCTATCAATTTTCATCATCTTGTTGTTATGGAATTTTTTTGTGTTTCCTCTAGGGGAACCTCTATATTACACACCCTTTCTTGTCACACCCCATATGCATATTCCTACCCAACCCCTATCCTTTTTTCGTGACCCTTGTCTCGACCATTTTTGTATTTTTTGTGCATACTTAATGTTTTCCTCTAACTCGTTGGTCCTACAACCTTGCACATCTATTTGATTGGATTCCCTCCTTTTTGCCAACTCACTAGTTTGTAGGACATTATCGTCATCTCCATTGAGGCCATAATTTGTTCCATACTTGATGTGATTCCAAAATCACCGCCATATTTTTATTTTCTTTTTAGTTTTTATTCATCCTTATCTCGGGATATCTTTTCTAATACCTTTCTTTTCTCATCCTTTTTCATCCATCTCTTTCAAACTCACGACCGACTTCCTTTGTGTCATCGATCCCTAGTTTGAGGGGGAGCACCCAATCAATCATCTTTTTATTTCCCTCTAGTTTTTGTCTCATGACTTTCCTAACACAAACAACTCATCAAAAAGGGGAAAACGTGGACACAAAAATTTGGTATCACTACCCCTCACCCCAGGGTTTGCTATCTTTTCGTCTATTTTAAAATTCACTTTTCCCTCCTAAATTCAATTTATCTCACTTACCATTATTTCCTGCCATTTATTTTATCTTCCCTAGTCATTCCTAATCACTCTTAATCATCTCTAATCCTCATTTAATTTATTTATCCTCCGTAAATCCCATATTTTATCCTTTGTAGGCCTTCATTTAATGTTTTTACCCACCCATGGCCTTTATTTACTCATTTCAACCATCCACCTACCCATTTATCTTTTTATGCACCCAATATCATCCATATCCATTGAAACCTTAATTTGCCCAATTTAGACCCATTTTGCCTCAAGTTGGGCATCTTTCCACCACCCAAATGGAATTTTCCCCATAGTCAATCGGTGATTCATTCAAGTAGCCATTGACCATATAAATCCACCTTTATCCCTCCTTGTTTAGGGATGCAATTTTGAGATTTTTTGAGATCTTGTGATCTTTCCTTCATCTTGTGACCTCTTTTACTGATTGCCAAGCCATTTGGAAGCCTTATTGTAGATCTTTTGTTCACTTTGGGAGATTTGAAGTTCTCTTTTCATTACATGCTTAGATCCATCATCGTCATCTTCTTCCAGCCATCCTAATTTTATTAGTAGGTTCTGCAGTCATCCCAGGGCCTCATTTTTGTGTTTGGTCACCCCAATCTTCATCTCAGGATGTCATTATACCCAATTTATTCATCCAAGTCTAAATCATCCCCGATCACCATCGACTTGGCTCAGTCACCATCAACATGCCTCTCGGTTTATATTTTTCGGCCATCTCGCCCCATCCCTTATCATATCCCTATCACCCAACTTTTAGATCTAGTCATTCTGTCACCTCAAATCCATTCTCACAAATCCCGTGCCGCCACCAACCCATCTTATTCGCCATTGACCCAATCCATTTTCATATCATTTATCATATATTTTCCTAATTTTCTTGCATCCTTTCTATTTCATCTTATTTCGCAGACCTTCTACGAGTTCTTGTTTGTCATCAAATCCAGATCAAATCTAGATTCAACTACGGGAGGACTTTCAGCCATGTTTCTCTATGTTTTTTTGTCATCTAGCCTCATTTTCTGTCGACTAGATTTTTGCGGTCTCGGTCATCATCGACCAATGCAGGTTTAGTTTATTTAGTGTCTATTTAGATTAGATATGTACTTTCTTTACATTTTTGTATTTCAAATTTTGTCTTATCTCGATTCTAGCATCATATCAGGTTTCACTACATCCAATTTATCAATATTTTATTTTATCTTATCTTATCAAAATGAGGGTTGACATCCATCCTAGGAAGTTCTTTAACTTCTTGGGACTGACTTTGTCAGAAACCCTCCCATCTATCTACTAATATGCCTCATGTTTTAGTCTTCTTTGTTGTACATGTTACTTAGCTTGCAGCGAGGAGGAGTTCATATTGCATCCATATCCATCCATATCATCTCAAGGTACCATAAACCCTTGCATATTTGGAGTTACGTGTTTCCTTTATTACTAGTTCACTAATATGGACAGGAACGAAGAAAATTTGTCAACAGTGTGAAGGTGGAGAATGAGGCCGGGGAGATGGCTAATGATGGGTCTAAGTCCATGAGAGTGTGAAGAAATGAACTCATAGAGAAAACAAAAGTGAGAGATGGTAGTGCAATAAATGATGCACCAAATAAGAGGTGTGTGAGACATAGCATAGCTAAAAGGTGCACAAAGGAGATGTGTATAAAGGGAGGAGATTGCAACAAAAATGTGATAAGAGGAGAAGTATAAGGAAATAAGTGCACAATAGAATCCCAAGAAGTTAAAAAGGAATATAGAAGAGTGTGGCGAATAATGGTGCACTATACAAAGGGGTGCCAAAGGAAGGATGCATGGGAGAAGGGTGACTATAAGAAAGAAGAAGGAAAAGAAGAAGATAACGTGAGATGAACACACCAAAGAAGAAGGCCCATACATGAAAGGGACATAACCAACACAAATCCTTGAAGTATTTAGGTGGAGATGGGTGGATAGGAGTGAATGAGTATCTCAGTAAAGGAAAAAGAAATAGATGAGTGTAGAATCGTGAAACAAAAGGCTCAACAAATAATCCTTAGGAGGATGATAGTTTGCAACAAACAATTGTTTGCAAAAAGTACGTGAAAATTAGGATGTTGTAAAATAAGCAAGTCAAGAGATCCATCGAAATGAGGAGGTTAGGCGGTGGTGAGTTTCAAACCATTGAGGTATGAAAATAGCATAGAGAAGTCACAAGAAGGTGACAAAGGAATGAAAGAGGCGTAAGAGGAAGCATATAAGATAGAAGAAAACTTATTATATGGACAAGTTAGGAATGTCAACTCAAATAGTCCAAATGGTGCTCCTACCACTCACTAAGTCTACTTGAGGTGGAACTCAAGTTTAAAGTACCTCGGATGTTTGATGCAAGATCATCCCTAGTTAAGGGCACTCCTGCACATATTTTGACTAAGTATGGGTGGATGTGAGAAGGAAAGTGCAAGAATTAAATAAAGAAGGTATGGTAATGTGAGGGAATGATATGTGGAAGAAGTAGAGGCTTACATAGTAGATCAAGAAGAGCAGAGTGTGTGACAACATCGACATGTTGAAAAGAGTGTAGATATTAAAAGGCACAAAGTATAAGGAGGTGTGTGAAAGTAAGGAGGAAAGGGAAGAAACAATGCACAAGAAAAATATGTGAGGTAATGCATGAAAGAATTTTGGCATGCAAGAGGAAATTAGATGCACATGAAATTGCAAAGGGGTTCACACCATAATGGAAGTTGCGAAGGATGCATGAAGAGATGCAAAAATGTTTTGAGAAGGCCATAAGGCAATATTACATAAAAAGAAGGCATGAGGTTGGTTGAGGATATGAATGCAAGAAATTTTAGAGGAAGGGTGTAGCAAAGGATATCATAGAGGAGGATTCCTAGGTGATTTGATCGTCACAAGACATGTCGGAGAGGCAATATGAAAGATCGACAAGGGTATTTAATTGGATGTGGTAGATGATTTTATTATCTACTAGAATAACATGATGTAGACTTACAAACATCTAGATGAGGGAAATAGAGAGGATTAATTGTGGTAGGAATAATATGTTACAAATCATAATTAAATCCATCTCACCAAGAAAAGATATAGCAAGGAGAGAAAAGTGGACAAGGTAGGTCTATAAAATGTGGTTGAGTTTACTATTTAAAATTTATTCAATACAAGAGAGCTAGATGAGTCAAGCTAGTCAATAGAGTTATAGTCATAACTAAGAGGAAAGAAGGCAAAAGGTTTGAGGGATAAAGTAGAAATGTGCATGGACTCATAGAGAATTTCTCTAGTTAGGTCCTTAGGAGGAGACACCAAGATTTTGTAAAGCTTCACTAGAGAGTTATAAGCTCCCCAAGAGAAAATTCATGTAGATGTCATGAAGGCCATTGAGAAATAGATAAAACATTAATAGTTTTCATCCCATTGCATGAATTTTTAGGTAGAGGTGACCCCCCTCACCATCAACCAATGATTGTACCACTAGCATTGCAATTGACCTTAAATACTTTTGTGAAATTGGGAAATGCTAACACTGGTTGTTCTGTTATGTTTTTCTTTAGTTCAATAAAAACATTTCGTGTGTCTATGATCCAAACAAAAATCTTTCCATAGCCTCTATAATTGGCGCACACACACCACTGAAGTTCCTAATTGATTTTTTGTGAAATCTATCAACCCATGAAAAATGTGTGCTTTGAAAGCACTCCTTAGTGATGGACAATCCATAATTATGTAAACTTGTTCAGGGTCCATCTTCAATCTTTATCCAAAAATCACAAATCCCATATATACCAATTCATTTACTACATAAAACTACATTTCTTTAAATTAATAAAAAATTATCTTCTCGCAATCGCCTAATATGTAGTAAATAATTTTCATATATCCTTATAAAAATTAGAATATCATCTAGGTACATGATCAAAAAATTGCCTAAAAATGGTTTCAAGACTTGATTCATCAACCTCGTGAAATTACTCGGTACATTTCTCAATCCAAATGACATCAAAATCCACTTATAAAACCATTCTTGAGTATTACATGTTATCTTCCACTCATCTCCTTACCTTATGAAAAATTTGATGGTTTTATCCACTCTTCAAATTAGCCTTGTTTAAATAATTTTCTTCACTAAAGAAATCCATAATATCATCCATGTATATTAATGGAAACTTGTACTTAATGACAATCTTATTGATTTTCCTTGAATCAATACTTATACGCCACTCACCACCCTTATTTGGTTCTAAAACTATCAACACTCTACATCAAATCATACTCTCCTTAATGATTACTCTATCCAACAAACCTTGTAATTACCTTTGTATCTTTGCATTCTCATGTGATGTAATTTTGTAAGACACTTTGTTCCGAAAACTCAATCCTAAAATTAAATCCATTTGGTGACTAATCTCTCTCATAGGTGGTAACATGTTAGGTAAGTCACTATAAACCACTTCGTAAACTCTTCTAACATCTCTTTCACCTCTCATGATGTTGTTTCCTCCTCAACCACATTTGTCATGTCTTCCCTTTGTGTGGCTTACACTATGAGCACAAAAAATGCACTCTCTTTATTTACTTAACTCATGAACTATTTACCTAAGAGCAACAACACTTTTTGTGTTTCTTCGCTCTTCTCCCATATTGGGTTTAGAGTATACTTCTTCCCATACTTCTCTACTATGTACGTGTTTTTTTTGTTGTCATTTTACACATTTATCTCACAATTTAAAGTCCTACAAACTAGCACGTGATATGCATCCATGGGCATAATGTCACACATATCTTCATCTTCATATCTCCTAATCTAGTATTTAACTAGACGCTACTTCTTCACCAACTATGGTTTCCCCTATACAACTATGAAACCTTATAAATTCATATGCTCAACTCCTATAACTTCAATTTATCCACCATTATTCTTCCACAAAATTATTGGTGCTCCCACTTTCCACTATTACTTTGCAAACTTTTCCTCTTGATTTACACACCATCTAAAACAAACTTCTTCTTTGCTTAAGACCAATCTCTTCCTTATCTAGTTTCAACGATACATGTTTGAACATCAATGTTTCTACCATATTTTGTTCCTCTTCATGAATCAACAAGATATCCACCTATCCTTGCATAATGTGCACACTTTTATGACCACCATTATGGGCATTTAGTCACTCATATGCTTTATTCTCCATCTCTCCACACATATAACATGTGCTATTAAATATGTGACCTCACCCACATATAAAAATCCTCTATCCTATATTCATTTCCACATCCTCTATATGTCCCTTAAATGTATAGTGCCATACACTACTTACCTCACATTACATAGAATTATCTCTACATTTAATATGTTTATGGCCTTGTGTGGCCCTCCACTTTCCATGGTTAGAACTTTTCTATTTGTGCATCATTTTCCTCTACCTTCATAGCATATTGATAGTATTCTTCCATGGAATTAACTTGTCACATACTAAACTCTCCTGAATCAAAACTCAATATCCATTCATATATATGAAGATCATTTCTACATCATCTTCCATATGTCCCACTATAATGGTGGGTTGGTAAAAATTCTTAGTGTATTCCTTCACAATAATATCTCTCTTTCGTAGACCTTGTAACCTTATGAAAAAATTGAGCTGGTAATTTATGGAAAAAATGTGTCCTTGACATTCACCATGAACCTATCATATTTCTTGAACTTTTTATTACCATGTTATAATCGGTATAGATATGCTCCCATCAAATATATGCATTACCTTTTCAAATTTGTGCACAAAAACTTGATCTTCTTGGGATCTTCCATATCCTCATACTCAAAATATTTCCTCATCTCTTTTATCCAATCCATAAGATTTTTTGGTTCCAAAATACTAGAATAAAAAGGGTTATCTAATTTTGGTTTATTCCTCACTCTATTAATTACGTGAATCGAGTCTATCATCAAGACCATCTTACACTTCTTCTTTTTCATTTACATTGACATTCTCATTCCCATTTATATCTTATGATCCATGTTGGGTGGGTCTCCCTTCATTATCACTATGATTCTCCACAACAACATACAACTTCCATGACTTTCAAGTGAGCTTATATAGTTCACATCATTTTGGTTAAGTCATCAACTCTTCAATATTGATTATAGAATCCTACATTAATGTTCCTCCAATGTTCCATTTTATGTTCTTTGAAACTTGAGATCAACAACCACTACAATATTCTACCCAAAAATATTCTTATTGGAAGATGCCTATGCATAATTTATAACCACTTCTCTGAAATGGAAAACTACCAATACTTTTTCTACAATCCTCACACCTTCTCCCAAATAGTTACCTATTATAAGTTGTTTAAAACAACCTACTACCCACTATTTGCACCGTAGTAGAAATCCACAAGGCATACTTATGTCACTCTCGCATGCCTTCTACCCAATAATCACCTATTATAAGATGTCCCCAAGAATTTTACAGCCACACTCACAAATGTGGGAAGCCAAAAATATTTTTCATGCCTCTACTCACAAGGAAGAAATCCATACTTTGATTCTAAATATGTAGATGGGGTGTATATGCCCAACGAATATTAGCATAACACCTCAAAACCCTAAGAATATGCACAAAATAATCACCAAATAGAAAAGAAACATGATTCAACATAAATATCAAATGAACACATATTTAAACAAAAAATATCTTAGGGACACACACATATACACAGTCAAAGAAATAAAACAATCAAACTAATCACCAAAGATTCAACCTCATACATTATATAATCATGTCATATCATTAAATATGGAAAATTATGCATGCATTGTATCATAATGTCTCGTGTCATGTCAAATCATTTACTATAGATAAATTTTTCCTTGATCCTTATGCTCTCATTCACTCTTATCTAAATGAAACTCCAAGATCTTAATTCAAACCCCTTAAATTTAGTTCCTAAAACTTGAACTCTCAAACCAAGTCCTCCAAAACTTCAACACCCTTTCCTAAGGAAATAGGTCTCTACCTATATAGTTATTAATCCCACCTCCTAAGACTCCTAAACTTACAAACTTCAAATGTAAATTCCAAAGGACCTAGAAATGGACCCAAAACACAACCAATCGGCCTTTCAAAACTTGCACACTCAAACATTCAATCATTCAAAGTTTGTGGCTCAAACAAGATTGTGTCAACAATGTTTCACACATAAATGATTATTTAAGATACTATACATTGCCTAAAGGAACTACACACTCAACACACATTACACAATATAATTTCTTACTCCACATAATGTAGAATGGTAATTTATGACCAACCATCAATACACTTATTCAATATGCGGCCCATTAATAACACAAAATTATCAACAAAATAAAAACACAAACCGACTCAATTGTTCAATTATTTTTTTATTAATATAGGATTTCTTGTGAACCTAGATGCTCTTGCATCACAATGTAACCAAAACAACAAGAATATCAATTCAATGGGAAATGAGATGATAAAATATGATGACGATATGTTGGGAAGCTATCACAAAGATAACAAGAATTAGGTTGGGGTGTATTTACATTTCTTTGAAGCTTTCATTTTGAATATTGTCGTTAAAATTAGAAGAAGCAATACATTTGTTTTAAGTGGTAGAATTTCTTATTTATTCATTTCCAGTATACGAATATTCCATTGATATCTTCTTCCCTACTTATCCTTGTGGATCTGCAACGGAAAGAAGTTGGAGGAAGGTTTTGTGCCTACACTTCTTCATTTCTTTGTTTTAAAATGTGTGTACATTTTATTTTTGTTTGTCTGGGAAGTTCTAGGTAAAAGAAGAAATCCTTATGAGAATATTTCTTCATTTCCCATGAATTTGAGGTAATTAGAAGAAGTTATATTTGTTGAATAATAACCATAGAGTACATTCTTTGTTTAAAGTATATTTAATTCCACAATCTGCCCAATAGAGGAATAGCTACATCCGGCTATTCCTTGTTTATTTTATTTTATTAAAAGTATTAACATTTTAATTTCATGTGTCTATAGAAGTAGATCTATTTTATTTAGAAAAGGCAAATTTTAGTTTGTTTAGTTAGCTCTTTTCAATTCATTTTGTAGATATTTCATTTTGTTTTAATTAATTAATCGGGAATGAATCTAGCTAATTAAAGTATTAAACACACTTATTTTATTTTAATTTGGGTTTACTTTTCTTATTTATTTAAAACTAACTCTCAACATAGTTTAGAAAAGAAATCAAAGCAAACAATCAAACCATAGGGAACTTATGTTACCCACCCATAGCCTCTATTTCCTCTTTGCCAAATAAGTTATTAGTAACTCACACTACCCGTCCTTAGTCCCTGATTATCCTTTAGCTTCCCATCAACATTCCCTCAATATTACACATTTCGAATTCCCCAACACAACCTCAAGAGGTCAAGTGCGTATGAAATCACGTGTTGATTTTTCAAGCATCTTGTGACAAAAGTAAGTTCATTTCATTAAGATAAAATGCATCAAGATCAAGTTAGATTTGGAGACAACACAACTATAAATATTGCAGGAAGAGGCACATTAAGTTTAGACAATGGGAAAACTCTAACTAAGAATGTCTTGTATGTTAAAGGACTAAAACATAATCTACTCGGTGTGAGTCAAATGTGCATACAAGGATACACTCTAACTTTTGATGACAAAGAGTGTAAAAACATGAAAAAGGAATCAAGTAAGCTTGTAGGCAAAGCTAAAAGGACAAAAAACAACATGTACATATTGAAGGAGATCAACAAGGAGAAGTGTCTCATAAGCAAGTTAGATGACAGTTGGTTGTGGCATAGAAGACTAGGACATTTGAACTTTGACAATATAGTCAAGATAAGCTCTAAGGAATGTGTGAGGAACATGCCAAAGATCAGTAAACCAGAAGATACTTTATGCAAAGCATGTTTACATGGGAAGCAAACAAGGAGAAAGTTCAATTCCAAAGAGCATTATTCTACCTCAAGGCCTTTGCAACTGATTCACATTGATCTCTGTGGACCCATGAGGACTGAAAGCATGACTGGTGAGTATTATTTTATGTTGCTAATAGATGACTATACTAGATTCACTTGGGTTTCATTTTTTATGAATAAATCATAAGAACTTGTTGAGAATCAAGAATGGAGAATTAAATGCCTTAGATTAGATAGAGGAGGTGAGTTTTGGTCTGAACTATTTGATGACCTCTGTGAGACTCGTGGTATTAGGAGGAAATTCTCTGTTGCAAGGACACCTCAAAAAAGGTGTAGTGGAGAGAAAGAATAGGACTGTCCAGGAGATGGCTAGGACCATGCTCAATGAATCCAAATTATTTGATGGTTATTGGAAATCAGAAATTAGTACAACTATCTATATTCTCAATAGATTTCAGATAAGGGTAAACAATGATAATACTTCCTATGAATTATGGAAAGGAGACTGCAAGTGTAGAACATTTTAGAGTTTTTGGAGCATATTATTCATTAAGAGGACTGAAGAAAATCTAGGAAAATGTTATTCAAGATTTGATGAGGGTGTATTCTTAGGATATTCCTCAAAAATAACAACTTACAATTGTTACAAAAAAAGGCCGCAAATTTGTGGTTGGAAGTGCAAGTGTAAATTTTGATGAGTTGTATCCTATAAGAGATAAATCCAAGTCAAGAGACATCACAAGAGATAGAATCCAAGGAAGATGAAGAGACCATAAAGATAATTGCAGAAGAAGAAGATAAAGAAGAAGAGAGGTGAGATACCAAAACCCCTTCAAGACAAATAAGAAGAGATCATCCTAAAACTCAAATCCTAGGCAAGAAGGATGCTGGCATAACAACAAGGAGGAAACTGGTAAGTCTTCAAAATCAAGAAAATGTTACTCTAATATCTAAGTTTGAGCCCAAAAATGTTAAAGAAGCAAGAAAATATGAGTGTTGGGTTAATGCTATGAACGAAGAGCTTGACTAGATTGGGAAGAAAAAAACTTGGGAATTAGTACCTAGACCTACGAATAAAAATGTGTTAGGAAATAAGGGATAAAATATGTGGAACAATCCCACACATAATCACAATAGTAGAAACTAATATGCAGAAAGATATTACAGATCTGAAATAAAAGTGCAGAAAATAAAATAACAAAACATAGAGACAAGATTTAACGTGGTTCACCCAATTTGGGCTACGTCCACTAAGAATCACTTGCTCAAATTTTATTACAAGCCACCTCTTTCTCTCAATATAATACCTAGATTTGTTTAGAGTTGTGCTCAACAAACTCTCTTGAATTCACACTTGAACTCACACACATCTATAATGATATGTCTACCCTATCAAAAGCCCAAAATCACATCAATAGGAAACTACTTAAGTAGTTTTACAATACTGATGGGTACTAAAACCATGGGCTAAAACTACCCCATAAACCTATGGGTCAAAAATCCCACCCATATGAGAAGAGCACATTTCTGATATATAAGGCACATTTTTCAAGGTAAAAAAACTAGTGAGAAAATTGTGGAGAATGTACAAGTACTTTTAGTGTATAGTCTTCAACACTTCCACACATGAAAAATAACTCTACAACATAACAATCTCCCACTTAGAGACTAGTTTTCCTCTGAGTAAGCTTCTCAACCCTTCACCGTGTCGTCAGAAGACCAACAAAAGCTAAACACGCTTCATTTTCTCCTTGTGACCACCTTGGTCATCATGTCAGGATTTTGACTCGTATGAATATTTTCTAGCTGCAACTTCTCTTCCTCCAAAGCTATCCTAATGAAATGGTACCTTAGTTGTATATGATTCATCCTAGAGTGGAAAGCAGAGTTCTTAGCTAGGTGTATAAAACTCGAATATCACTATGCAACTTCCCTTCCTCCTATTTAGGCCCCAACTCCTCAAGCAATTGTTGTAACCAAATCATCTATTTTCTTGCCTCTGTGGTAACAACATACTCATCCTCTATGGTTGACAAAGCCACAAGATTTTGTAGTCATGAAATCAAGCTCAATATTGTCCCACCTAAGTGAAAATATAGCCTACATGTGCTCCTCTTGTTGTCTACATCTCCAGCCATATATAAATCTACATAACCTCGCAAAGTGTTGTCGATCCACGGTAGCACAAAATTATCCCCATGATCCCTCTCAAATACCGAAGGATCCACTTTATTATTTGTCAATCATCTTTACCTAGATCACTCATAAATCTACTCACATCTCTCATTACATGGGCAATATATGGCCTATTGCAAACCATAGAATACTTCAAACTTCCAATCGTTGATGAGTAAGGTACCTTGGACATTTGGTTTCTCTCCTGATCTGTTTTGGGACACAAGTCCTTTGATAACTTGAAATGAACTACCAAAGGAGTCCTGACCGGTTTATCATCCTACATATTAAACCTCTCCAAGACCTTCTTAATGTACTCTTCCTAAGATAAAGTAAATTTCCATTCCTTCCTATCCCAAGATATCCTCATACTAAGGATTTTTTTCTTCCCCAAATCCTTCATATTAAAGGAGTCACTTAGTTGCTTCTTGAGTACTTTTATTTCCTGCATGTTTTTCCCTGCAACCAACATGTCATCCACATACATACACATGATAATATAACTTCTATTCCATTTTTTTCTTTATATATACGCAATGGTCGAATGGCATCTAATATGACCTTTCTCCATCATGAAGCTATCAAATTTATTATACCATTGATGTGGTGCTTGTTTAAGACCATACAACCTCTTCTTCGATTTATACAAAGATCTCCTCTTTACCTTTGACCTCATAGCCATCTACTTGTTGCATATATAGATCCTCCTCCAAATCACCATGGAGGAATGTAGTCTTTACATCTAGCTGCTCTAAGTGCAAGTCTTATGTTTCCACTATTCCAAGAACAGTTCTAATAGAAGTCATTTTTACTATAGGAGAAAAAATATCATCAAAATATATACCTTTTTTCTGTGCAAACCCCTTGACCACCAACCGGGCTTTGTATCTTTTCTTTCCTCCTTCCTCTTTAACTTTGTACACCCACTTGTTCTATAATTCTCTTTTACCTTCAAGTAGCTTCACCAAATCCAAATTTTGGTTCTCCATGAGAGACCGGTGCTCCTCATCCATGGCTTGCTCCCACTTCTTCTTAGAATCTACCTGCATTGCTTCATCAAATATCTCCGACTCTCCACCGTAGGTGAGTAATAAATAATAAAGAGAAAGAGAAAAATGTTCAGGTGCTCTTCTTTCCCTAGAAGACCTCCTCAAAATAGGAATTTGGGGTTCCTGTTGAGTAGGTTCCTGAACTGATTCATGTGTCACTTTCCCATCCGGAAGATCCTCTACCAATGCATATTCTTTCTTGGATTCTTCATTTTTTGCAATCAATTGCTTATACATAAATTTCTCATTAAAGACCACATCCCTAGATCGAATGATTTTCTTGTCCTTAATACTCCAAAAAAATAATCCAAAATCATCACCACCATAACCAATGAAAGTGGATTTTTATGACTTATCCTCTAACTTGGTCCTTTCATCCTTGTCAATATGGACACACACCTCACATCCAAAGACTCTAAGAAATGAGTAATCAATTTTTCTACTGACCAAGCCTCCGCAGTATGCTTCCATCCAAGGCACTTCAGGGGTCCTTTGTTAATCAAGTACACTGTTGTTATGTTCACCGCTTCTACCCAAAAAGAATGAGGTAGACTTGCATGTAACCTCATGCTCCTAGCATGTTCCACTATTGTTCGACTATCCTTTTTGACACCCCATTATGTTGTGGAGTTCCTAGAACCATATTTTTCTTGTGGATTCCATTCTTAGAACAATAATCATCAAACTCATTGCTGCAATACTCCCCTCCATTATCTGACCTGAGACATTTTAGCTTAAGTGTTGTTTCATTCTCTCTAAGGATTTTCATTTTTAAAAAGTGTCAAATACATCAAATTTATTTCTAATACAATATACCCAAACTTTCCTTGTTGCATCATCAATAAAAGTAACATAATAATATGAACCCCCAAGAGATGATACTCTAGCCGGCCCCCACACATCGAATGAACCAACTCCAACTTACTCTCTTTCTTAGTGGGTCCAACCTTGAGAAACTTTACTCACTTATGTTTCTCATATACACAGCTTCTCATAGAAATCCAAACCTGATTATGAAAATCTCATAAAATTCTTCTTTACAATTTGCATGCCCTTATGGCTCATATGACCGAGCCTATAGTGTCACAATGTTGTAGTTATGTCCAATCCAAAAGATGAGAAGCATTAGTACTATTAGTGGTTAAATAAAAATTTCAATCTTCTTACCTCTTGTCAACACAAGAGAACCCTTGTAACCTTCCAAGAGTCTCAGTAAATATCACAAGACAAACATCATTTCCCAACTACCCTTTCAATACCAAGTTTTGTCTTAATGTAGGCACATGTTTGACATCCTTCAATAGCCATGTATTCTCATTCTGCATCTTAACCTAAATAGAACCTTTTCCAACTATGTTGCAAGGCTCATCATCACAAGGAAAAACATGCCCAAAATCCCCTTGAACATAATCAATAAAATAATTCCTATGTGGAGTAGCATGGAAATAAGCCCACGAATCTAAAACCCAAGATTTAACAATATTATGCAAAGAATGTTGGGCTGATGGATTACTTGCCTAAGTACTAAATGCACATAAGGGTTGGGCACGTGGATATAGGGAGCACAGGTGTGCATGGAATCATAGGGAAACAGGGCACGCCCAGGAAAGTATAAATTTAGGACTTAGTTGTTTTCCAGTATAAGGCTAAATATAGATGTGGAGTGTGGAGCATGTTTTGTAGAAGACTTGGAAAGCACACAAAGGATATTTTGGACAAGTGGAAGATCAATCGACATGCATATTTTTGGAGCTATGAATAGGATTAGATTGCAGTCATATTATTAGATAATCTATTATTAGCAAGCTTGCATGCTTTTATATTTATCATGTAAGGGCGCATGGTTATTCTTAGCATGCAATCTATTTTTAGGGTGCTTAGGCGGTGAAGGAAATTCCCCACTACCTATAAATATGTATTGATTTGCACGGTTTAGGGATCCATGTTTTAGTAGAGTTATGTTGTGGGTTTATGAGTGTGCGTAACTTATGGTGACTATGTTATGTATGTATGAAGCTTCTATGTTTTACAACAATTAATATAATGGATATTTGTGGTTGGATATTGATTGTTGACATATTTGTGACTGGTTCATGCATGGTAAACTTAATCTTGATTCTTGTATGAGTAATCTTACATATGGTTAAGATCTAGATCTAGTTTATGCTCTAATATACTTAATTATTTGTTATGGATCTAGAATATTTGTATGATCATGTTAACTTCTTGACAAAGCTTCCATAAAAGTGGAACTTGGTACCCTTATGCACTTTGGGTGAGTGCTCAAGTTTTGCTGGGTGATGTGTCGGCGTACCTTGGATTGTTATTCATAAAATAAGACTACATTTTGGTTCCGTTGTTGGGACCTCTTTTTCAATTGTTTTCCAAGATGTTGCATGATGAAGACGTACTCAGGTTGACTTTGGCCAATATTGAAGAGTGGTTAGACAATTTAGAGGAAGAGTATGCTCACATATTTAGCACTAGACCTAAATTTGATGCACACGCATGGGTTGAATAGAATCTGTATCACGAGCTCTATGAGACATTTTCACATGTTTTCCCATAGAGTTGTATGAGTGGCTAGTAGCTTATGCATCAAAGATAAATTGGAGGTTTCAAACACTTGTTTGGACACAAGAAGAATTCCAAGCTTTGCATGATGTTGATCTGACTTAGACACGTGTTGTAGATCATTGGTGGAGTGGTGTTCTGAATAGCTATATTTTGGAGTACGTAGTTTCTACTTATTCTTGTCTAGAGGTTGTTGAGTTTCAGTTCTTGTGCGAACCCAGAGGATCATATTTGCATGGTATCCCTTTAGCGATTAAGATATTGATCATGACTTTGGATTTGGAACAACGTCCTATGGCTAGATAAAACCAACCACGCATGGGGAAGGAGTAGGTGTGGTGAAAGATGGGGGACCTGGTCACAGAAAGGCAGAGAGAAGAAAATAATCTTAATTTTAATGAGGCGCGCAAGAGGGATTTGGAGAAGCAACATGAATTTGCGGAATGAATGTCACTTTGTGGAGAGATATGGCTCATGAAGGATTTAGAGCTCATGCAGAGGACATGGAGCCAGAGCATCTGGAACTCCCCCATTTAGGTAAGCATGGCAGATAACCCTTTTCAACCTCGGGCGAGAGTGCATCGGTAGAAATTACAAGGACCACAGTGCGCATTGTGCTTGGTTTTCCAGTTTCTACGATAGTCATTAATAAGCAAGTTAGTGTGGGCACTAGAGTAGCGACATATAGATTTAATTTGCAATCAAGTTTAGGAGTTAATTAGGTAGCTTATTCATCTAGGGTGGCACAATTGTCTTCGTGTTTATTTGGAGGTCTTGTTGGAGGTATGTTTTCTAGCATGTCATCGCCACAGAACATGGGCGTGCGAATGTTGGGATCACGTCTCGGGAGTAGTACAACTTCACAGATCATGGGATTTGAGTTTAGAAAAATTGTTAGAACACAAACCAAAGTGCTTCCTCTGGTCCATTGTCTACTATAGGGGAGGATTAGGTGGTTTGGGATCTAGTGGATTCTGGACGTAGAGGAAACATAGGAGAAAACACGTGTTACGGATTGGTGGGCACGGTCTGCACCAACCCCAACAAGTTTATTTAGAGATGTCTCTTCATCTCCCATAATACAAAGGGATTGAAGATGCAGCTGAGCATGTGCATATGTGTGAGATACTATGGTGCACTAAGGGGATTACAGCTCCAGAGCATAAGGCAAGCTAGTTTGTAACTACCTTGCAAGGGCATGCACATAGTTGGTACAGGAAATATGATCCGAACCAAAATTGTGTAGATTATACTGTGTTGTGTGATGCTTTCTTAGCAGAGTTTCACATACTTGAGTTTGAGCAGAAGAGCATCAATGATGTTGAAGAACATCAAGCAGGGCATGATTGAGAGAGTAAGGGAGTATGATGCACGATTCAAGACTCTACTATCAAAGTTATCTTATGACATTCACCCGAGTCAGCATGCTCAATGGTTTTTTGGAGGCCTAATTACACCTTTTAGAAGAGCGCTCTCACATAAGACATTTACAGACCCATACAAGGATTTGGAAGCTGTTATGTGCGTTGAGGCAGTTGGGAGTGTAGACACTAGAGTTAACCCATTCTTAGAAGCTCATATTACGTCTATGGAAAATTAGTTGGAGAATTTTTCAGCTAATTCATCTCATGAGATGCGCAATGGAATTTGGTGCACAGATTGTGAAGTGGAAGGACATACTAAGGATAGTTGTCCTCATAAATCAGTGTGCGCCATGTTGTTAGACTGCGAGATATGTCACTTGGATCGTGATTCGTGTCAAGCCCATTGTTGTAACGCATGATAAGGAAGAACGTGTCTTGTTACTGCAAGATTTACAGTTCTATCACTCATGATATTGAGAATTACAGTTGATTTATCATATTCATGATTCCATTGATATTGGTGTATGTCAGACAAGTGTTGCAAATAATTCAAAGGAGTAAGGTGAGCATCATGATCATGGTCACAACAAAGGGCACTCTAATGGAGGCCGAGGTAGAGGTTGAGGTTACCATGGAGGATTCAGAGGCCGAGGTCATGGTGGTGGAAGAAGTAAATTTCCATGAGGAACATGTTATACATGCAGATCCTCTTATCATTACAGGTGCAAATTCCCTCATAATATCATTTGTTCTTTTTGCAGAAAGAACCACAATTACAAATAATTCCCAAACTTGTATGAACATTTGAGCAAGAAACACAAACAGGATAAGGGTGCGGGAATGGTTAGAGTACAACGTTGTGGAAGATCAGTGGATGTCAAAGTTAGAACTCAACTCGAATTGGTGCCTATTTTGGTCACTACATGCACCGAGTTTACCCACATGAGGGAAGTTCTAAAGCAAAAGCTTAGTATTACAAAGGAAGAGGCATTGCATGCAAAGTATCTAGACCCTATGCATTAGAAGGATATTTATCCAAGAAACCATGGAGGTTATTAGAAGTTTACAGGGTGAGATACAATGCTTGAAGGAGCAGTCATGGAAGCTGGAGCAAGAAAACATGGTTGAGCTTCCTCAGAAGGATGTTGATGATTTAAAGGAGGTTTGTAAGATGTTGTAACAAGAAAACATCATTCCTTTATTAGGGGAATGATTAAGGGAAAAGATATTGTGCACTGGAGTTAAGCGTGAAAGGCAGATTTTGCATGTTAGCCTACCTCCTCATAGTCTAGATTATGATAAAGAGATCACTCTAAATGCAATTGTTGATGGATGGTTTTAAGTAACGTTTTTATTGATACAGATGCATAAGTGAATGTACTCACTTTGGATGCATGGAACCAAATGGGGAGGCCACATTTACAACCATCTACAAATGTGTTGTTTATGGCAAATAGGACTAAAGCCACGCCCATTGGAGTCTTGAAGGATGTTGTTATTACCATACAAGGGGCCAAGTTTACTTGGGGACTTTGAGGTCTTGGTGCTTGCAGAGGTAGATAGTTTTCCAGCATTGCTTGGGCGCCCTTGGTGTTATGCGAATAATGTTGATTTTTTCTTTAACAAATCATATATCAATTTTGAGAACAAGGAAGACCACGTCATCATTCCTTTAATGGATGGGAAAGTTGCACATTATGTAGAACCTTTGAGTGAAGAAGATTTAAACAGAATTTATGTGCGCACCATTAGGGATCCTAAAGTACTTGATCCATCAAAGGAAGGAGTTATTCAATGGGATGATGCACAATCTATGAGTGATACTACAAGTGTTGCATGTGACAACTAGGCACATGGGACTTATAAAATGATTGGGTGTGAGATGAAGAGTACATTCATGCACATCAACAGTCGTGGTGTGTTGGGCATTTGGGCGAAACGGGTACCAGTACATTGGTGAAGGAAATCCCGAAGTATTTTTGTGTGTTATGGAATCTCAATGGACAAATCAAGAGGAAAGAAGGAATATGCTGGTATATACCTTGCATGGGATAGCAGCGGGCTGGTGGATGGTTCATAGAGATAATATTTTGGAGTGGTGGGAAGTGAGAATCGCCTTCTCTACTAGATTTCTTCAAAGCAATGTGCCTACTAAGATATGTGAATTTCATGGGAAGGATGCTCAGCACCATGTTCAACAATGTGAGAGACTCTGGACAAAGGGGCGGAGGCCTTACCACCTTCACTATGGGTGCACAAGTTCTACTACACCTTGTGAGGTTACATGCGCGCATGGTATGTTTATGTAGAGTTGAATAGAGAAACAAGAAATTGGAAAGAACTAACTAGCATGTATGATTCAGAACTTTGACTATTTTTCCACTAAACCTCCATTGAATGAGAAATTACAATTTATGAAGTGCTTGACATTGGAAGATAGTGCAAAGGTTGGGGAACTTATTCAGGAGTTACTAGGTGAGTCAGATCTGGAGGTGCACTTTGAAGAAGAAGAGACAGATGCAGAACAACTTGGCGCGCTTTCCTAGAAAAATAAAATGGTAAGATGGTCTATGTAATTAATGATGAAGAAGTGGAAAATATGGATGTTGAGCATATTGAGGGTACGCATGAGGTCTTAGATAGTGTAGATGAGAAGGCACGTGCATATCATGAGCCTATGAAAATGAATAAGGTCAACATTGGTACGATGTTGAACCTAAGGAGGCCATCATTGGAGATTATTGGTTTGACTCAGAGGTTACAAAGATAATTGAGTTGTTGCACGACTTCCAGGACTTATTTCCTAGAGGCTATCATGAGTTGAAAGGGTACATCACTTGTTGGGCGAGATGAGGATCAAGCTAAAGGAATGTGCATGCACAGTTAGGAAAAGGCCTTACAAGATGAATCCTAATCTACGCGTCAAGGTAAAGGAAGAGATTGATAAGATGTTGGCTTCTAGAATCATTGAGCCCATCGAGGAGTCAGAGTGGGTTAGCCCTATGGTGATAAGTATAAATAAATATGGAAGAATAAGAATTTGTGTGGATTATAGGGAGTTGAATGTTGCATGTGTAATAGATCCCTTCCCCACACCATTTACAGAGGAGATTCTGGAAGGCGTTGCAGGGCGCAAGATCTACTCCTTCATTGATGGATTTTTGGGTATCATCAAGTGATGATTGCTAAACAAAATCAAGAGAAGAAAACTTTCACCACTGAATGCGGAAGTTTTGTGTACACTATTATGCCCTTTGGATTGAAGAATGCGCTTGTAGTCTTTTCGCGCATTGTTGTGCAAGCATTCCAAGAATTTATTCATAAGTTTTTACAGGTTTACTTAGATGATTGGACAATTTATGGGCTAGTGAAAGATCATTGTGATAATTTAAGGCTTATGTTTGAGAGGTGTCAACAGTTGAGAATCTCCTTAAATATTAAGAAGTGCATTTTGCTACACCTTTTGAGACTTTTCTGGGGCATATTATTTGTAAAGAAGACTTGTTGGTAGATCCGGCTAAGGTTGTTGTTATTTTGGGCCTAGAGGAGCCTACTAACCAGAGCGAAGTATGCAAATTCTTTGGGCACATGGGGTATTACAGAAATTTATCAAAGGTTATGCTCGAATGCACGCGCCTGGAGGAATTATTGAAGAGTAAGGGAAATTTCCATTGGGGTGAAACACAACAGCGCGCGTTTGAGACATTAAAGGAAAGACTTACTACATCTCCTATTTTGTGCTTTCCTTCATGGACCAAACTGTTTCATATGTATGTTGACGCCTCTGGCATGGCCATTGGCACGATATTACCCCACCTAGAGAAGGTATTGTTGACCGTCATATTTTCTTTGCAAATAGGAAATTGACCCCGGCTAAACAGAATTATACAACTACAGAGTGTGAAGCCTTGTCCATGATTTACACGTTGCATAAGTTTTGATAATACTTGTTGGAAACACCATTTATATTCTATACAAATCACATGAAACTTAAGTATTTAGTGAACAAGCCCATTCTCAGGGGCGCATATGCCGTTGGATTTTGTTGTTTCAGGAATTTGATTTTACAGTGGTGGTTAAGCTATGCAAGAGCAATTCTGGACCAGATCATTTATCAATAATTAACTCAAGTGAGGATGCGCAGAGTATTGAGGACACAATGCCAGATGCACAACTGTTTAGATTGAATCGTGTGCCCTTTAACTTGGAAGATATTGTTGTCTTTTTGCCTACTAGTGTGGCACCCGAAGGGATGAAGAGTTTGGAGAGGAAATAAATCGTAACATGCGTCACACCTTATATGTTGATCAATGAAGATTTATATAAACTAGGCCGGGATGAAGTTTTATGCTGGTGTGTACTTGAGCATGAGCGTGAAGCTATTATGGAGGAAGCTCATGGTGGGATTGCAGGTGGACATTATGTAGGAGATGCTACCACACACAATATTTTATTGGTTGGTTTATGGTGGGAAACATTGTATAAGGATTGTAAAGAATATTGTAAGGCATGTGATCATTATTAGTGCCTTGAAATCCTAGGCATAGATATGAAATGCCTTTGAGGCCTATTGCAAGTGCATAACCTTTTGAAAAGTGGGAAATTGACTTTGTGGGCCCTATTTCCCCACCTATGTGCAAGACTGTTCGCGCTACATTATAACTTATACAAATTATCTTACTGAGGTGGGCGAAGTGGCATTTCTGAAAGGATTGCATGGCAACAAGGTTTATGTGGGAAAACATTATCAACAAGTGTGGATGCCCATTGAGTTTAACAAGTGATAGGGGTATTCATTTCCTTAATGAGACCATAAATATACTATTGGAATATTTTATGGTGGCACACCATAAAATAACACCTTATCACCCTTTGAAAAATGGAACTGTGAGACTTTCAACAAGATATTGGGACATACATTGATTAAGATTTGTGATGTTGGAAGGAAATATTGGCATGATAAAGTCTTTGTTATACTTTGGGCATACAAGAAAACTTATAAAAGATTGAATAAGGAAATACCCTTTTCAATTGGTTTTTGTACACGAAGGTTGTTCTACTAGTAGAATTCATGTTACCTTGTTTGTGTATTGCGCGCACAAGAGGTTTGGCTGATAAGAAAGCACTTGAAGAACGTATTAATAAACTGATGCAGTTGGATGAAAGGTGTGTTATTGTCAGATAGAGTATGAAGACAGAAAAGGCCAGGAAAAATGCATGGCATGATAGGCATATTAAGGATAAAAGCTTGAAGTTGGACAGATGGTTCTTCTTTATGACTCCAAGTTCTTGCGCCACCCTGGAAAGCTCAAAGTGCATTGGTTGGGACTGTATATTGTAACTTACATACTTGATTCAGGCACTTTCCAGTTAGAGGTATTGGATGGGACATGGTTGCCTAGTTATTGCAACAGGAGTAATATGAATCCCTACTATAAATAAGTCTTCTTGGTGTTTGTAATAAGGCGTATTGTCATTAGATTAGATTTCCTTAATGCATTTCCTTTATATGTGTTTCCTTCATCATTGTTATGCTTTGTAAATTTAGTTCAGTTTTTTTTGTAATAAGCGTATTTATGTGCCGAAGTTGATTACTATCTATTGAATTTATGCAGAGGACCACACATACCTTTAGTGTGGGGTGGAGTGTATACAGGATAAATGGGTCAAGTTTGAATGTTCTTTGAAGATGGGTATACATAGAGATATTGTGCAAGTGCTTGAAGCACTAAAAAAGATTGCTCATGAATGAAGACCATGTATGGATGAATAAACGCATAGTATAATGTGAGGTAGGTTGTAGCAGGGGAAACTACTTAGTGAAAGGTGCATTGGATAGGTACTTTGGCACATGAAGTCGCACGAGAGGAGGTTTGTGGCAGAGAGGTAGTGGGCGTGCCAGAAGGTTATGACTAGGGCGTAGAAAATCAATGTGGAAAAAGGGAAGAAAATACTAATTTAATGTTGAGTACGGTGGTAGGTGGAGAGAAATAAATGTGGAGAAATTTGCTAAGGCTATAAAAGGCAGTGTTGGGAAATCAATTTTACCTTTATGATTAAGAAGAATTTGAGCAAGTTGAAGAGTGAATCAAGGCCGAGTTGTAAAATAAGTGCGAAGAGCTATATCACGAACTGAACTAGATGAATTTGTGCACAGGATTGGTTGGCACTCCATTAGAAGAGGTTTTGAGTGAAGCAAGGCATGCGAAGGAAAAAATTAGCGAGTTAGGATTTGAGTTTGAGTTAGGGCACGCGGGTTTGAGTTGTAGAGCTCGAATCAACTGAAAGAACACATTTTTATAGTCACTATGGCACCTAAGTGAGCACCTGGAGTGGCTACAAGGGGCAGAAAGTAGAAGGAAGTCGAAATAAAAGTTGAAGACACCCCCGAGAGCCAATTTTCTGAGATGTAATATCTAGAAGGGGTTTTTATGGGCCACGATTGGGAGTCACACATTCGGCGCTGCAAAGTGAGTGACTACAACCATAGAACCAAGGATAACAAAGATGAGCTAGACAAGTTGTTAGTGGTAAAAACAACGTTACGAACAAAGAATCGATATGGTTGTCTATGATGATGCAGGTAAAAAAATGTTGACAAAGGTGGGAGTTTTGCAACTTTATGAACTCCCTTATTTTGGCAAACCAGAGAAGTTGTATCAATGGTTGATGAAAAGAGTCCATGAGGACTTTTTCTACTTTGTTGGGTGACAAATGAGGATTACCGCACCCCTGATTGGGAGACTGACAGGTTTAAGGAGTTCGAGCACTAAAGTTAGCAGCTACCTCACTAATAAGGAGGGTATAGAAGCAACAAGAAAAGTGTTGGGTTACACAAAGGGAGGGCATGGAATGGATATTAGTAAGTTGGAGAAGTACCCTATTATTTAAGCAATAGCGTACCTCCTCACCAAGTTGAACAACCAAGAGCGTTGGTCATAAGTAAACATGATGTGGCTACACATCACTAAAAAGATGACAGAAGGTGTCGTGTATAATTTATCCAACTACATTGCTTGAGACCATTATTGCAGAGGCACATGAAGGAGAAAAGATAAGTTTTGGTGTGATCCTCTTGTCTATTGTGTTTTTGGAGATTAAAGTGCTGACAGAGATCAAGGGACAATATCCGAAATACCCCAAGAAAAGTGATCACTTATGGAGAGGTCATAAAGTATACCTGTGATGGATCCATGAGTGGACCCTTCAAGAAAAGAGTAGAACTTTGGTACACACGCCTACGCGCTACATTTGAGGAAGAATGGAGAATACCTAAGGATATTCCTTCGGTATTAGACAAACAGGTACAATTTTTCGTCTATCAGCATTTTTGCATAGGATGCTTCGAATGAAGGATGGGAAGTGGAGCCCTTGGTGTAAACTTCCATATGATTTGACCGTGCGCTATTTTCAAGCGTCAGTACACAGGTTCTCCAACACACGAAGGTTGATCTTTAATGTGGACAAGGTGGATTGCGACTATCATACACTCTAGAAGACGTATGTCTACCCGAGTAAGTCTGCATATATTGAGCAATTGATTTCAGATGATATTAGCATGAAGGCTATGAGCTTGGAAATTGGGAAGTCTATGGCAGCCCTTATATACATTTACCTGAAGCCCAAGCTGAGAATGGGAAGTATCTGGAGAATGAATTTTCACTCCTGGGACCACCCAAGGGAAAACATATAGTGGGTACCCTACAGGATGAGGAGCCCATTTCACCCCTTGTTGGTGAAGAAGAGGAGGAGTTGCAAGAAGACATTGGCGGCTTGGAGCATGGGTGCAGGAAATAGCCAACTGTAGCGAGAAAAGAGTGTGCGAGCCTACCCCCCTAAGAAATAAGTAGTAGGAACTAGCATTGTGGAGATAGACATAGAATAGAGCGCAGAGGAGCAGCAGTATAGAAGAGTGCTGAGGAAAACAAGGACTCAAGGCGCGAGGCCATCACAACCCCTTAGGAGGTCACCTAGGACTTCTCCTATCAAAGTAGAACTGGAAAAGAAGAAAAGGCACATATACATCCCCTGGAAGGATGATGAAGGTGAGAAATCTGAGGACATCACGTAGAGGACCCCAGTTCGGGTTGAGGGTGTAGAGGAGCCTCAAGAAGAAGAGTTGAAACATAATGCAGAGGAATTAAAAGAGTAGGAGATAGGCAGTGGCGCCCCTGAGAAAGAAATAGGTGAAGATAAGGGCGAACCATCTGGTGAGCATATTGAAACACACTGATGATGGTGGGATAAGTCTTTGGATTCAAGCCTCCATGTTCCAACAGAAATGCACTCTGGGAGGAAAAGGAGGAAAGGACATATGAGACTCCTACAACTAGATACATAAATGATCCTACCAAGATAATTTTCCCTAGGTTCCAAAGTACATTGGAACTTAAGGAGCTATATGGTCTGGGAGTTGATGGATTTAGAGATGATAACCACATGCACACGGAAGAAATTGTCATGAAGTATGTAGACTCATATGGATGAGCCTGATTTTGATGTGTGAAGAATCGTGTGTCTCATGCTTTGACTAAAGAAAGCATCACACTCATGTCATGTCACAATTAAGCCTACTCGATGTCGGAAGAACAAGTGAGCAATCCACCAAAGAAGGTATCTACGTGTTGTGCGTAGAAACATAGATAAAGCGGCAACTATTTGGGCCTTATTAGAAGATAAGAAGGATAAGGATATGGAGCTCAAGCACCTAACAGAGGAAAAGGAGACAATTGAGGCGACGGTGCATTCGATACTCAATATGGCGAACAAATTGGTGACAAGATTTTGAAGAAGAGGTCGATTTGGAGGAGAAATTCGCATTGAAATTTCCATCTGCTTTACATTATTTACGCACATTAGTTCATATGGTATTGGATGAGGGACCTATGTGCATGCCAAAACCAAAGGATGCTACAACACAAGCAGAGAAGGCTAAGGCAAATATAGTGCGCAAGATTACTAGCTACGAATCTTTATTGCAGACCTTGAAGGATGAATTGAAAAAGGCATATTTAACATTGAATATGTGTCCTACCCCCTGATGTAATAATAAAGACAAGAACTATGGAAGATGAGGATGAGCCTATGAGGTCCTCAAAGCAAGTAAAGAATGAGACACTTAGGTGTGAGTAGAGGCTCACTTTGATAGCAGAGAAATGTGATGCGCTTGCAGTGGCCCATGACCCTCACAAGGAGAAGATCAAGATCATTAGAAAATTGATAGCACGATGGATGGATGTCATGGACGGGATGGTCTCAAGCCTAGCTAATGTTCTCAGAGTATTGCAAAATGAAGGTGAGAACATGAATCTTGATGAAATGGAAGTAGTACTTGCAGACATTCTGGAAGATCAATCGACATGCATAGTTTTGGAGCTATGAATAGGATTAGACTGCAGTCATATTATTAGATAATCTATTATTAGCGAGCTTGCATGCTTTTGTATTTATCATGTAAAGACGCATGGCTATTCTTAGCATGCATTCTATTTTGAGGGTACCAAATGGATGTTAAATATGCTTTCTTAAATGGAAATCTAGAAGAAGAGGTATATATTTAGCATCATGATGGATTTTCATTAACATGAGAAATAGTTTTTATGCAAGCTAAAAAGGCACTTTATGGACTTAAGCAAGCCCCTAGGGCTTGGTATGAGAGATTAGACAAGTACTTAACTCGAACAAGGAACTACTTGGTATTTTACAAAAATGCTTACATTAGTCACAACTAATCCATTACTCATAATTATCATGCACGTAAATTTGCAATGCCACACTTCCTCCTTAGACCAAACCGTTTAAATGGGACCAAACAATCTAACAATTTGGTCCCAAAATAATAGTTTTTTTAAGGCCACCCAAGGGTATCAATTTAATATATTTTATAGGTTGGTACTTTTATTATAGCTCAACATTAATGCAAAATTATACCTATGAAACCCTATATAAGCAAGTCAAATGCACTCATTTACTCACTTGATACTTTAAGAGCTCCACTAGAAAACAACACTTAAAAGCCATAAAAAGATCTCCTAAATTATGAGCATACATTAGGATCATCCCCACACATGTTTGAAGCACTCTAAAATAGGTTCAAGAGTCAATATTCCCAAGCCAAGATCCCTTAAAGCCATGCCAAACACAAACAAGTCAAGTTATTACAAAGCATTATCAAGTGATCAAGTTATCAAATATAGTTACATCCATAAAATATTATATCTCTAGGTGGAGAAATATGTACAATTTGAGTCCTCTTTGTATTCATACTAATGTAGGTGGTGTATGGATTGTACTTCAACACAAATAATAACATTTTGCAATTTTTTTACCCATGGTTAGGGTTTTGGGCCATTTTAGTTGATTATAGAGGGTTTCGTACATTTGCAAGACCTAATTTCTTATAAAGCAAAGCATATTCCATTCATTCACAAGGGTAAAAAAAGTTACAAAACACGCTTGGTTTACCCGAACAAAACTGCCAAATTGGGACTAAACTACCCAACGGTCCAAACTAAAACTAGTATTGTCCAACGTATTATGCGAACTTAATCGGAGACAAATCATCTGCAAGACATTTCTAAGTAATTTATTCATTTGTCAAACCTAGATTAGCTTCCAAACGAGTGAAATAGATAAGTGCACTCATCTTCTCATGTCTTACTCTATTTATCATATGTTATAATTCATCTATCTTGCAATTTCTCTATATGTATGTCCGTGCCTAAATGGTAATGTTTAACTAATAAATATAAATAATACATTTAGGTTTTAACCCTAATCTAAAAGTAAATAAGTAATTTCTCCCCTTTCCACACATGTATTTATATTTTTGGGTTAAATTATTAACTTTCTCTATTGGAAAGTGTTTCCACCAAATGCTTCATCATGGGATGAGCATCGTTTATATTTTCCCATAGGGGCATTATCCTACTTTACACTTATACCATTTATATATTTTGTAGCTTGGGACAATGTGTTATTTAGTGCTTACACCAATTTATCTTGCTCACTTGGGGCATTATTTTCTTGTGTGCACTTAGATTATACTATGCCCACTTTGGCAATATCCTACACTTGTTCTTACATGGAATATAAAGGCACATATAAGGGCATAACTCTACTATTGTACTTATGTTGCTTATATCCATGCCTCTATAGAAACACTTTCCTAATTGCATGCATGTTTGCACAATGATATCCTATTATGTTTACATTAGAGCTTTATTTTTCCCATCATACACATAGAGTGCATAATCTCTTTCTTTTGATATATGTGGTTCACGAGACAGTCCCAAACCTCAAAAGGAGGGCATATATCCCTCTTATTTTATCTTAGACCTCCAAGACATTCTCTCACTTCTACATATGGAAGCAACCATGGGATGACATGCATTAACATTTTTGTTTCCTCATAATCAATGAATATTTCAAGACAATATTTCCCAAGGGTATCTTGACACAACCATGTGTATTTGTTTCTATTATCTTGTCTTCCCTAGATTCACTTTTATTTGTTCCTATTAAAGATTTCTACATTTAAGAATTGACCCACTTGCATTTATTTTGATTAATCATATAAGCATACATATCCACGCTCAAAAGCACTAATGTTAGTCCTAGGATCTTCTTATACCTCTGCTAAGGATACCAGGTGAATTCTCTACTAAGGAAATGCTTGTTTATTTTATTGTGATATGTATGTATGCACACACATCAAAGTGGGGTATTATGTGTACACCTAATTTTGATACAAGATTAGTAAATTCTTTTGCGCTAGTGTATTTATGTGTTTATTATTATTGGTCCAAATTAGCATTTTGTTGGCATGTGTTTGTTGTGTTGTTCGACTTGTACATGTTCCCCTTGTATTATGTACACCTTTCGATACAATTTACTTTGCATTGTTCCTTGTGGATCTATCTTCCGCTTGTTGACATTTGTTCTTTTTATTTGACAGTGTCTACTTCCATTCCCCTTGTTTCTCTCTTCCCTTTTCATCTTTATTACCTCACTTTCTACATACCATATACCTTTGCAAATATAATTGATAAACTTAAAACACCAAAAGTCCTACAAAATGACTTTATTTTCCCTATATGACTCTCAATGGTATTGAAATACCAAGAACATTGTTTCCTTTTTCTAGTCAATTTTTCAATTTGACATTGAACAAAACTCGACATTCTCATTGTGGACCCTTTTGATCCAATACTTAGGTGCCTCAAAAGATTTCGCTCTTACTTGTCGACATTTTCATTCATTGTGTGTCCACTTGAACATAAGTTAGGTCCTAATTTTAATACAAGCAATTTAAAAATACGTAGCATTGATGCATTAATACATTTACAGACAAAATGGTCAAAAGTGAATTATATTTAAGTTGTGAGAGCATGTGATTTTTCTATTTGGGAAGGCATCCTTGTGCCAAAGGAAAATTTAAGCATTTAGAGGGCATTTAGCATTTATTATTTATTGTATCCATTTAAAAGATAAGGGTGTAGAATGTGGGCCAAAATTGAGCAATCGCTAAAATATGAACGCGCATAGATAGTAATGTTGCAAGAGGGGAACTAAACATGAGCCGAAAGATAGTTTGTGTAATTAATGCATTAGAAAGTAGCTCTACACGAGGTGTATAAATAAGAAGTGGGGAAGTGTAACCATCACCTAAAAAGGTGGAGAAGTGTAACTCCCATCTAGAGCAAAAAAACTAGCAAGTTAAATACATGTGTAGGAAAAACCATGCAATGAAATAAAAACTACAATAACACCCCCTTAAGTGTAGTTTATTTGGGTAGAAGAATTAGGTCTCATTAACAAGGCCTAATGAGGTACCCAAGTACATAGTAAATCCCTTATAAAGTGGAGAAAATGAGAAAAAAAAAAAAAGTGGGAAAAACTCCTCCCCAAAAGAGAGAAAAGAGAAGCGCATAGAAAATCTCTCTCAATAGATAAGCCTCCCTAAAAGAACATAGATTAGCCCTCAAAAATAAAAAGAGAAATAAGAGGAGAGGAGAGGACTAGTCAAAGACCCTAGAAGATGAAGCCTCACAAACTCACAAAGATCCAAAAGATGAAGTAGTTTGTTGTTAGTAAAGGAATCGGTGAAGACTATATCCCAATAAGGAATTCTTGATGTTGCAGACCGAATATCGTGGATCGACATTAGAGGCAATGCGAGAATACCTCCATATGCTTCTCAATATAGTCAATACTCAATAGTGACAAGTGTTGATGAATCAAATCAGGTACCAAATAGGACTTAGCATGGTACCGACATGGATATGAGAACTAAACCAATAACCGAGCAGTCCTACAAAATGTGTGAGCATGAATGAGGACGGAGGTAAATTATAGGATTCGTGAAGTGCGGATGGTGTCACCATGTAAGCATGTAGTGTCGGAGAAAATACATCCAGTAGAAGAAACAACTCTACCAAATTTGTCATCAAAGAGAGGACAAATATCCTCAATAGTGTCATCAAGATCTGAAAGGTGCGAGTCCACAAACATATATGAAATGTTTGGTAAGTAGACCTCCCAATGAAGTGGATCATATAAACATGGAGAAACCTGCTCTAGAGAATCACTAGAAGCTCAAGGAAGCAACTCTAAACTCTAATGAAACAATAGGTGATGGAGGAATGTCCTGAAAGAGGAGAGCAATGTCCTCAATTGTGTCATCTAGATCTGAAATGTGGGACTCTACAAACAAAGAAGCAATGTCTAGTAGGTATGAGTCCCAATGAGGTGAATCCAAAAGACGTGATTATGCGGTAAAGAACTACCAAAGCCCTCGAAGAAACAACTCTAAACTCTGAAATAGCAATAGGTACAAGTTGAATGACAAGATTTTGCAGCAAAAAGAATCATTGGAAGCTCTCAAAGAAGCAACTCTAAATTCTTAAGTAACAACATGTACAAGAGTAATGTCATGATCTTGTTGCAAAGAATCACTGGAAGCTCTTGAAGAAGTGACTTTGAACTCTGAAGTAGCAACAAGTACAAGAGGAATGTCATAATCATGCTTTGCAAAAGAATCACTAGAAGCTCTCGAAGAAGTGACTCTAGACTTTGGAGTAGCAACATGTACAATAGAAATGTCCTCAACTATATATGGGGAGTCAATAGTAGGAGGATAGGTAGTAGTCTCGGTATCATCCACATATGAATGGTTTTATGAGGAAGCGCCACTTTTAGATAGAGAATATTCTCGCGAACAATGAGACATATTAGTCCAGAGACCATGTCATTTTGTTCAACCACTCAATCTTTTGTTCATGGTCATCATGCTCAAGAACAAATCCAAGGAGATAGGGCAATTTATCATGCAATAAGCGGTGATCTTGTATCTCATGTTTCTAAGACAAATAGTTCTTTGAATTGAATTGAACAACCGAACATGGAATTTAATACCAACACCCATGATTAAACTCCACGAAATGGAATTGTCTTAGTTTGTTATAACATTATCCCAAAATATGACACTTTACAATTTAGTGCATGTACAATTTTCAAGGCCTAAAAGTGTCTCGATACAAGCTAAATAAGGAAATTAGAGTACCATCATTGCAAAGAGCTCGAAAAAATACACACTTTCAAAAATATGGCACCTCGAACAAAGTTGGCATCGAAAGTTATGACTTTAACTCTTTGCAAAAATCAGCACTTGCTCTTGCACCTTAAGACAAAATATTCACACTTCTCATGTCAAGCCACCTTGGGTTAGTCATAACCAGAGGCTAAGGCTAGGAAAAATGGCGGGGTGTCCTCCAAGGGGTGTTACGCGCTTGGTTATTACAATTTGCCCTCCCACTTATCGGACCCTCCAAAACAAAATGCCCCTAGGGCTAGAGGGTTAGGTCACCTGCATTGATTTTTGTCTCGTGATCGCTACACACAATAGCCATCACAAACTGAAATACAGTGTACAACCAATAGTCTAGCAGAACAATCCCCCAAAACAAAGGTATAATGTTACGCAATAAGTTTGATGCCCAATAGACGTGCAAGAATGACACCCAAGTCAAAAGCCCCACAGATAGTACAATCGCCTCACACAAGTGCAACTAAGGGTTTATCCACAACCAACCGACAAAAACAAACAAATTGTAGGTACAGACTCGACTCACGGTGGGGTATAACACGAGAACATAAGGTTGGGTACGGTCGTCCATACAAGTCCAACTAGCAACCACACAAGGGCACATTCAATGACTGCTTGAAAAAATGTGTCCGTTGAATCTTAGATTGAAAAACACCCACTAATTGTCCGGAAAAACCAAAAACACAATTTTTATGCGGCACGAATACCACCAAATAGCCTCGAGATGACCACAAAAAACTTGAAAAAAACCCGGATATGGTCCGCTTCAAAACATACTCAAGTTTACTATCAATCCTAAGGTTTTGGCACAATCCAAACTGGATGTGTTTCTCCAGAGAAGGTCCAAAATAAATATTATCTTGCAAAACCACTTATTTCTTTTGCTCTTTTGATTCTCTAGATCATCCAAAGACGCAAGTGGAGAGCATACTCAGAGATCGAAGGATCTGCAATAACAAGTTTGAAAAACTAAGTTTCCAACAAAAGAAACACAACAAAATAATTGTGGTCGGTTACGAGAACAAACTTTGATACCATGTAAGAATGTAGGCCAAGATCGAACATTGATAAAATGTCGAATGTTGCAAGAGGAACCAAACATAAACCAAAAGATAACTTGTGTATTCAATACATTAAAAAATAACTTTACAAGAGTTGCATAAATAAGAAGTGTAATCACCACCTAAAAAAGTAGAGAAGTGTAACTCCCATCTATCCTAACAACACTTAAGCAAGTTGAATATGTGTAGGAAAAACCATGCAATGGAATAAAAACCTACACTAACAGGGTGGAACACTTGCATGCACCAAATTGTTTGTTAGCTTGCATTAAGCACTTTAATTTCAAGACTCTTGCTTAAAAGGGGTTTGATTGAGACATGCCCCCGAATCCAAACCCTGTTTTTTACTATGAGTTTATGTTGGATTAGGACTTGAGTAAGGAAAGCAGTTTCATGGTCATCTCCAATAAATTCTAAAAAAGCAAGTGAAGTTTGTTGAACCTAGGAGAAGGGGATCAAAGTCATCTGAATGTTATGGCTGATGCAAATACATGTCATTTTCATACTTCACACAACCAGGAATTTCAATTTTGTACCTATAGGCTTGGGTGTCTGAGAAAAGTTCTTATATTACTCTGAAATTCCTGTGTTTTCTTCATCTGACCTCCTAAACTTGTTTTCCACTGTTTATTTCATACGAGTGTCTCCATATTTAAGACAATTGAATATTCTTCTTAAAAATGCAATTAGGTCTGATTTTATTTTTGTATTTGGCTTAATATGATTAAATCAGAATTGCAATATTTGTGGTTAGTTGTACAGCATTGCAAGTACAAACTATTTTCCACGTCTACAATTACCACCACCTTTGATAGCATTTGATATTTAAAGAGCACCACACAACAAAATTATTTTATGTGCTGAGATATTTAAGAGGTTCGTAACTGCTATGATACACATGGGATCACCAGCTACTAGTGTAAACGAAGGAGGTTAGACTCATCCTTTACTTCAGAAAATCTTGAATCACACTTAACCCAGGTTAGACCATTCAACTCTATCCATGTAAAGTTTCAAAGGATTGTGTCTTGATATAACTAGGTGGGGTACAAAATCAAACAAGAAAGGGCTGAGCCGAAATCTGAAAAGAAAGAAGGGTAAACCTAAGGTAAGGGCTCAGCCCATAAACTTATCCAAAACACAATAAAGCAACTAGTTGGGCTCAGCCCTCATGCACAACTGGTAACCAAGAATAAAGTTGTTTAAAACTCTCAGCTCTGGTTTAATAAATAAAACTTATGCATCGAGATGAAGACGAAAGAGCTGAATACAGACTATACCTATATTTATTGTTTGAGAACCAGTGGGGTTTTACCCTAAAATTTCAAGACATAAAAAGTTAAGCAACCTACAGGGTACTCGAGGAATTAGTGATATTTTTCCAGCTGAATGGTTTATGCTCTAGTCCCAAACAATTCAGGAGATAATGTCCATTTCCAAGTTTGTGTTGAATGAGTTTGTTTACACAGACTATATTAGATATAAGTCTAAGTTGAGGATACATCCTCCCGTCCTACGACATTTCCAAGTTTATGTTAAATAAAATTAAAACTCTTATGATTATAAAAAGTCCGAGACAGTTTTTTAATGGACATTAAACACTTAACCATTAACTCATATTACCCATATTACCCATATTTCCAAGTTTGTGTTAAATGAGTTTGTTGTGGGCTGCCTGGTTTCGAGTAAATCTACATTAACTCATATTACCCATCTCTCATAAGTATGAGTCAGAGTTAGAGGAAACTAATTTCCCATCTTATAAACTATCAGAATTTGAATGCAAATTATGTTAATTAAACAGAAGCAAGTACAATCTGCAATTACTTTAGTTCCTGTGTCATGTTAAATCATATACAGATTACAATCTGGCATCCTTAAAATTATTTTCTGCACAAGAACATAGGAGGAGATCATTAGCAAGCAAAGTCCTCTTGGTTATATTCATTTTCTGCATGGTAGAAGAGAATAATAAAATTCACTCCCATGTACTTGGCAAAAAAAAGCAAGCAGTGGCCATACCTCATTACAATAATGTTGAGCACTCTCACAAGTCAATTCATAGAACCTATTGTAGAGTGAAAACGAGTAAGAGATCACATTTTCCAACAAAAGTAATAATTTTGCATCGAAGGCAAGATCCTTTGATAATATACTACAGTCTTATACACAGCTATTCTGATGTAAAACCCACAAAGCAAAAGATGTTGATGCATGGAGCTCAAATCTTAAGCAATTTCATACATTTATTCCAGAGAGAGTAATGGGTTACCAACGTACAGATATTCCCCATACAAAGACAAATCATTACAAACCAAATGCCAAAGAAATCCAGGATTAGCTATTATATGAAACTAGAGACCCTACAATGTCATATCAACAATCGATGTTGACAGATTGTTCATATCTTCTATGTACTGCTTGAAGTTTAAAGCTTAGCACAAAAAGAATTTGCATTATTCGGCATGATCACCAGGTAAAAATTCTTACAGCCATGCCCCCAAAATAGACTGATTAACCCCTGGCCTTAAGCTCTGCAAGGCGACGACTCAAATCATCCTCTTCAACTTTCTCCTGTGTGACAGGAATTGCATGGCCAGCAGCCTGAGGTAGGCCAACAGACACCTCGAGCCCATAATCATCGGCTACCTGTTGCATTAAAGTGCTGACTTGATCCTCTGGAGTGGAAAGAGAAGTGCTACCAGCCATAGCATTCTCAACAAATTGTGACTGTACCTCCATATTCACAAACTGTGACTCGAATTGATCCATTGTTTCAGACATCTTTTGAAGATTATTGCTTGCAAGGGCAGTATCCAATGACTTTACAATTGATGTCATGGATTTATTAATTGTCATCATTTTGGCTTGGGTATCAAGCCTGGAAACCACAGCATCCAAACGCGAGGCCAAGCGCATGTAGTTTAATTGTTCGTTGCGTTTTCTGATAGAGTTTTCTGCATAGATACGAGCTCCATCCATGTTTCCTTTCTCTATGGCTTTCTTAACTTTGAGTTTCTCGGCCTTTTCTTCCTTTTCACACTTTCTAGCCTGCCTTTGCAGGCTCTTGGAGGTAAACTTGAGCTGAAAAATCTGATCCATCAGCCTCTCCGTGTTTCCCATTGAATTCCTCGATCTGAAATCCCAAAGTCAATATATTACTTGATCCTTGGAAAAGAATTCCTGCAGTGTCTCAAGCCTTCATTTTTCAAACACACATCTAAATCACTTAACCTCCTTAAGAAACACAAAAGAAGGCTCTGAAACACAGATATGAGCAGCACCTAAACACAGGCTTCCCAAACCCCACCAATCCAAAGCCCTTACTAAAATTGACTAAATTTTTCAACAATTACACAGAGCAAAAAGATCAGAAACACACTCGTGACTTCACAAGTTGAAATTACTCAAAGCAGCATCAGCTCCATTGAATTCACATCATATTGTAGTTCCCAACAAAAAAATTCTATTTTTTCCAATTAAGATAAAAATATACACAAAATATGAGTTATCCATAGCTCCGAATTGTAAAACTTACAAATCCAGATCTCTATGAAGATATAAAAAACTCCTTAAAAACACAGGAATAATTTGATAAATAGATCCTAGAAGATCTTCATCTAGATATCTCAAGACAACAGTTCCCAAGTCCTAAAATTTAATAAAGTACTCTACCATTACACAAATAAAAATGCCAAAACCCGCACAATTCCCCTATCCAAGTTCAAATTACTCAAATCCACATAAATTCCATTGAATTTGCATCAAAATCTCTTATGTATGCTTTCATTTCAGGATGGAAAAAAAAAAACATTTCTGAAACCCGAAAGGTAAGACCAACTAAATAAGATTTTACACTAAATGTCAACTTGTGAAACCCACAAAGACCAATTTCTGTAAGTTCAATGAAAAATCGTAACAAATTCAATAAACTCCATAACAAAAACGAAAGTTTTGAAAAATAGATCCATCTTTCTCAAACATACTAATAAAGAACCAAAAATTGTATTAATTATCCAGTAATTACCCACTATAAAACACACATCCCTTGGATAAACAAGATTGAATTTGAAAAACCTACATATGCCAATTTTCTATGAGTTGTTTTTTGCTCAATGTCTAATTTTCAGATATTAAACTCGCCTAGAAGCATATTTTTCACACACAAAAAAAAAGTATAAGGACTTATTCCATAATGTATTCATACTAAATTTTATGTTTTTCTCAGATTTAAACTATTATATAAATCTATAATAAATTTATCAGAGAATTGATATTTTCAGCCCATGATATGCTAAAAAGGCTTTTGGATAAACTGTGTGGAGAAATTTCTGCAAACAGTTTATCCAAAAGCCCTTTTAGTATAATAAATACATTTCTTAGTTTTTGAATTGAAAAAATCCTTCAACCTTTTTGCAGTGAGAAAACAAATAAAAATAAAAATTCATTCCCTAAATTTTTTCCCAAAAGCCCAAACAAATTCCATCAATTAAATACAATTTGCACCGAATGTTAGCCCTACGATAAAACTCTAAATTGTATTTTTCAATAACAAAAATTCCCATTTGTATTTTTCAATAACATACCCCCACCAAAAGATAGCATTTCTCAAATCCACAAATCTACCTAGATCTCGAAATCATCAGTAAATTGCTAAATCAAAACCGCAAAAGCCTAAAAAAAATCAAATTCCAGCACTGCCCACGGCTAGATTTCTCAAACCCACAAATTTAAAACCCTATAATTCAATGATTCTTCAAACATTGCACAATAAAAGCCCGAAACACGCACCTCTGGATTACCCATATTCAAAATACAGAAACCCAAATCAAACCCATTATGTTTGCATCAGATTTCAACACCAAAAATACAATTGTCCACCCCGTTTCCCAAATTCAGATTAAAACATAAATGAAAAACAGAAAATAATAGAATTAAAATGCCAGAGATCAAGTTTAGAAATACACATACCTGGGCTACTTGGATGTTGCAATTAATGTGTCTGTTTGTCCAGATGACTGCAATTTTGATGGGGTTTCTCAACAATTTTTCTTCCAAAAGACAAACTGTGGCTGATTCTCCTTCATCCGTCGTCAAATATAGGCCTTAAAAGTATCTACTTTTTTTCCCTCTTCTTATTACATGAAATCATTTCATGTAATGGTGAAAAACATGTGCTCTTGAAATAGAGGTCACAAGTTCAAATCCTGTAGGGGGTAGGGTCTGCATGTGAGTACGAGGTAGTCCTATATGCTATAAGCCCGTTGTAAACCCAAAAACAGGCCACCCCACGGCATCATGGACTGTAAAAACCTATTATTATTATTATTATTATTTCACTTACGTAACCTTATTTTATAACTTTCCTTTGAAATAATTTGTGTTCTTTCATGTGGGGCCCTCTTGTATGATCAATGATTTGGTAACGCATTACGATAGGTGGACGCTTTCACCTTTTTATCCCACCCCAAACAATGGATTAATAAGTATTAATGTGTAGTGAAGTGGTCATAGCGATATAAGACCGGAGGGGATGGGTTATTAAGCTATTTTTTATTTCGTCATTACAAATGGAGGGGGCGTGGATATTATTTCCTCCAATACAATGTACCAAAAGGAGGTGTAATGTTATATTAATAGTAAAAACTAGCAATTACATATGAGTTGTAAATTAAGTTGAGAGCGCACGACTCTAAGTAGTCTCGTGTATGGTGCCATGATTGGGTCAGTTTGATTTCTATATTTATTTGAATAATACTTTAGTGTGTTGCAAGTTGTTACCTTTTTTAAAAGATGAAGTGTGTAGCATATATGTAGAGGTGGAAACTAACGAGGAGACACTAACCTAACGTATGCTAAAGCATGAAAGTAATAGTATTGTGTTTTATATAGACATGGCCTCTCAGTATGTGTCAGTATGTAAGGGGGAAGTTGTTTTCAATGTAGTTTGTGTTCATATTTTGTGCGTGCATGAACATTTTTGTGTGTCTCATTCTTACGTAATGTCAAAATGTAAAAACAAGTGAGATTTGTAGGTTGTTGAGTGCATGCACTCTTGAGATTGTTGTAAATGTTAGTCCTTGGGGATCAATATTGTCGATGTCTATTATTACCTTGTCAAGCATCACACATGATGCCTTATGGATGGTGAGACCCCACAACATTTTAAGCGGGTTTTGGCGATGGTGGCCTTGGGTGACTTGAGGTAACGGCAAGTGCGTTGGGTGGAGGAGGTTTCATGGGGGCATGATAGTTCTGTAAGTCGACAACAACAAAGGACGGCAAGTCTAGGGGTTGCGATTCGGATTGTACACGACCTCCACAACATAACCAAGTACAATGATCATTTCCTCTACTAGAGTAAGTGAAGAAAGAACTTTGGGTTGAAGACATAGGTCCATGTTATTCCATCTTGAGAAGCGGTGGCCATCATTTTCAAAGAATGCATATTTGGTAAACACGCCCACCATTGTGAATCCTTGTATGTAGGCCGACATATAACTCATCGCATATAAAGTGTTTATGTTGAGTGGGGAGGAGATCAATTCTTTTATGGAGCTTGCATTCCGCATCTTGAGGAGAAGAAAGAATTGGGATATGTGGTTGGAGGCAACCATTGTAGTGTTTAGAGGATTTCAACACATGCATGTTCATTTCTAGCGTTTGATGTTAGCTTTATGGCGGCGACATTCATTTATTGTGTTTTTGTTGACGTTGTAATTCTAATGGAGATTAGTATTTCTAGTTGAGCACCTCATGCCTGTGTGAGATGAGGGCAAGTGGAAACAAAAATTATGTTTGGGAAATCACATGAACTCAAGGAATACAAGTAATTTTGTTTAGTGGTGGAGTGCGGGAACTATAATGATAAGTGCATAAAATCGCGTATAAAACTTGGAGGAGGTTGCATTCTTGTGAGAATGCACCATGCATGTATGTGAGTAGGGGAAATGGAAATAAAACCTAGGTGCATCATAAATGAAGCGAAACCAAGGATTATAAGTGCTCATATGTTTAATAGCTCCATTACAAAAGACACAACAAGGAATATGTATCAAAGCAGAAAAGGTTTACTTCGCAGAGTACAAAGCTAGGGCAATGTAGCGAATGCATCTACTAGGGATAGATTATCGGAGAAGGTCACGACTTTTGATACAACCGCCACATCACATTGGGCTTGCTCTCGTTTCTTGTAGAGCTCTACCTTTGTGGAGATTGTGAATCGGTATGGAAGAGAATCAATGGACCAAAGTAAGTTAAGAGTTGACTCAAGTAGATGCAATTCCTATGTTGATATGTCCATGATCAATGTTGTGACATCATCAAAAGTAAGTACCTATGTTGTTGTTGTGGCATCCTCTATAATGAAGTGCATATTTATATTAGCAATGGGCTACATCGAGATTACATTTTTGGCAATGCCTAGAGGAGTCTGCATTTAAGGCAAGATTTTTCTTATAGAGGTTATTGTTAACAACTAAAATACAAGAAGGATAGTGAAAGAATGACAGATGGAGGTGGATGATAGTTGTAGTAGAAAATGTGGTTGTATTTCCCAGAACGGGGGAGGATTAGATGTTTGCAATATTTTTTCTTCAATGTTGTCAATACTCACTAAAGGGTATGCATGTGTTGTGTTGGTAGATGCAAACCATGACCATAATGCATGATCTTTAAGTGTATCAAGGTTGATAAAGAACTTTGTATTGGAGCTTGTGCCTACACTTATGCCTTTGTATGTGGTGATTTTCCCTTTCCTTGTTGTAATAATTTGTCACGTTGACATCTTCAATTCACATAATTCACAACTTCAACGCACATAATTCACTCGCATCCTTGCCATCGTATGAATATGGTGAAGATGAAGTAGGAGAGAGCAACATTATTGGGAGATAGTTTGACATCAAATGTTACATTTTTCTATGTTAGTTCGAGTAATTGAAACCGAATTGGCATTCTTGGAGCATGACATAAACAATGGAGTAACAATTAAGGAGAACTATTATTCAAAAACAGAGATTGAGATTCGTATGGAGGTTGAAAACTAGTCTAATAATTAAGGATGGTGGAAAGAAGAACAAGAAGAGACTCATAAGTCTCAATAGTTTATATCTAACTATTTGTTGAGCTATATATGTACAAAGTTTATATGAAGAGCAAGAGATTTTGGAGCAAGAAACTCTTAAGAAGATTCAAAGAAGCATTCTCATCTTAAAGGATCAAGTTGTAAAAAGAAGAAGAAAGTGTGGAGCAAAGTTGCATGCTCTTCTTTATGAAATAATAGTTGAATAAGACCTAATATAAAGCAAAGAAGGAGGTAAATAAATGAAAAATAGAGAATTGGAAGAAGAGAAAGAAGACATCTTTAAATAAGAGTTCAAATTTTTTTCTACATGGGGAGTATGATGCAGGAGCATCATCTTCAAAGCTTGTAAATTTGTAAATATTCAATAAGGAGACTTATACATTCTTGTCTAGGCTTTCCATGGTGTTGAGAATCATTAGGAAGTCAAATTTAGTCTTAGAAAGCATGTTTCCATTTTCCCTCCAAAATGGGAAAGTTTGAAATTTTGAATTCTTGTAAGAAGTTAAACAACTTTGGTAAAAGGTAGAAATTTGTTAAGGGTTGAGAAGTCTTGATAAATGTATCTTATCATAAATCACGAGTTTCAAGGAGTCTAAATTCCATCTAGAATGGAATATCAACCTACAAACCCAAAAAGACATCTAGAAAAAAACTATTACGTTGGAAAAGAGATAAAGGAGGAATGTTTGTTGAGAACAAGAGATAAGAAAGATATTTTTGGGATCTAAACTAAATGAAGACCTATTCCTACATAGATAAGAGCTTGAAAGCACAAGAATGGGAGTCTACAAAGTTGATAAACAAGTATAAGCTCGAATTATGAGAGATGTGTGAGTGTGGAAGTGTGAAAAGGGTGGTTTACGCTTGTATTTCAAATAAGACTAGTAAGGGGATAAATAAAGTAAACTATTTGATAAAAGAGGTATGTCTTAGTAAAATTTCTCTCTGTGAGCTTCATTGTAGTGTTTTATTTATATTCATGAATGATCAATGCCAAGATTTCAAAGAATTAGAGTTTAACTTGGTATACTTCTCCTTACAATTGATTGTACCTTGTCTTACTACACATTATCTCCATAAAAAGATTTTTGTTGAGAACATTTGGTACACTTTTGAAAGTGACATAAAAATATGAAATTTGTATTATGTTCATATAGAGCTTCGGAGATTATATTTAGGGTTTGAAATGATCTGGATCAAAATTTATTTATTTTTCTCTCTCGCGGGTACCTAAAACCCTCATCTACAATTTGAGTGGTAAATTCTTCACAACTTGCATATTTTTTAGAGTTAATCCATGTCATTTGAAATGAAAAGAATGAAAAATGTTAGGAAAAGAATGCGGGTGGTTTGGAGTTATTTCATAGTTTTAAATAATTTATCATTAATGAAGTGATTTTCCTAAAAAGAGGGCTAAGGAGACCTAGTTTGTAGGTGTTTCCTTAAGAAAATTCATAATTTGTACAAAGTAATGATCCCTAATCTTAACATATGTTGTAAAGTGTCCAAATGGGTATCTGAAAATACTTTTATTGTTACGAGAAACTTCATATTTTACATTTTATATCCAAAACTCAGTCATTTTCTAATTTTGGGTCTAATTAGATGACACCATTTTGTGAATGGGCATGTTTGAAACATCCCAAAAACTTTTGCATACTGAAAAAATCTCAAAAGGGTATATTAAAATGTTTCGATCCACTCTTGATAACCTTTGTATGAAAATTTAACCTCAAAAAAACCCTCCACCAGGGGATACAAGGAATGTATGAAGGATTGTATGCTTAAATATAATCATGCATGATTGAACAAATCGATAATAGTATCTTGTTATTTAAAGGCATGAGAGGTAATAGGAAATTAAATTGAAGATGTAATTAATCTATAATTGGTAGATTGAATGTTTGATACTTTATCCAAGAAGAGTGCCTTCTCAAGTCACAAGAACATTGTTGTAGAGAGACAAGTAATAAAAAGATTGTATGAGACTTCATTGTTGGTTTCACATTCTTGTATGGAAGGATATCATCATTGACCAACACTTGAGAAATTCACTCAATCCCATCAATACAAGCCTAACCCTTTGTAAAAATAAAGGTAGTAAGAGGTGTGTACAAATCTAACAAAACATAGTATAAGGGTCTTATAGAAAGATTTGAGTTTACTTATAAGAAACCAATAGGTAGATTGGTTGCTCATGATGGGAAGGATGAGAAGTGTGAATAATTCTATCATTAAGACCCTAGTATAGTGAAACAAGACTTATAGAATAGTTTACAACATAACACTTGAAGATGATACTTATACTTTACATGATTTAGAGGGTGTTGCAAAGACAAAGGATGTGATCTAGAAGGTATGATTACATTGAATGATGATGGTATATGCATAAAATATGATGATAGTACTTGAAGAAACAATATAAGACTTTAAAAGGATAAGACAAGCACTTTATAACTATGTGAATAAAGGTATGATAGTGACAAAAACAAGAAGTTTGATGTCTTTGTCATTAAATGTTGACTTATCACATGTATAAGTATAATATGACAAGTGCTTGAAAAATCTAAAATAGTACAGTGATTGGTATGAAAATTTAATAATAACTCTAATATGAAATTAGAATCATACCAAACTTGTTATGGAGGATTCGTGTATGACCTTGACATATGTTGCTCGAGATGTTCTTGAAGTGGATTTTGATATTCAATGTGTGAGTTCGGGTTTTTAAGGTGCGAGGCAAAGATCACATCTCTAAAAGTAAAGGTAAGTATTTAAGATACTACCAATTGTTTTAAATCAAAGTGGGTCCCTATTTTAAAAGTAATTATTTTGAAAATTAGGGGGTATTAAGTAATAACAATACCAAAATAAATCTCACCTTATGTGTGGATAGAATCACTCTAAAATTTATGCTAGTATATGGGAGGAAGCTAGATTTCCACTTTCACTAGAACTATCCTCTTTAGATGTTATTCATCAATTGGAATTGGAAAACCATGATGCAATGACAATTTGGATATAAGAGATAGTGAACTTTGAATAGATCATAAAGAGGCGCTTGAGACAAAATCTAGGAGCATCGTTGGCGCAAAGAAATAAGTTCTTTGATAAGTGGGTCATTGATCAAAGGTTTGAATTTGGCAACCTAGTGCTCGAATGAGATGTTGATCAAGTTAAAGTTGGAAAACATTCAAATTTTGATGTCATCAAGAGTGGGCCCGTTAAATCACCAAGTGCAAAGAAAAAGATGCCTTTTAAAATCTTATAGCTCAATGGAGAACCTTTGTTGATGTCGGTTAATGGGATGTTCCTCAAGCGGTACCGATGAGTTTGATACCTCGCCATGTATGTGGTAGTTTATTTTTCCCGTTATTTTGGTTGTTTTTCCTTGTTTTGTTTCTCCCCTATGTGTGAAATTTGTGTGATACCATGATTATTTTTTCATCATCTTAGAAAGGAGAAACCCTAGAAGTCTCTGAATCTCTAAGAAAAGAAAGTGTAGACTCCATGCCCAATGGATGCAAAAAGCTACTTGATCCTTCACACTTAGTAGGAAATTTCTGCATGAGTCACCATAAATGTTAATCAAATTTCCCATTTCCAGTCATTTTTAACCTTGTGCCTTCAAATAAATAGACTTTTTGACACTTCTCTTGTTTTTGTGGATTTCCCATTTCCTACGAGTATTTTTCTCCTTCGTGTGTCACAAACTATGTTTTGCTTCCTATATATCATTGTAATGTATGAGCTTACCTCTCCACATATTACATATGTTGCATGATCCCATGTTATGTTTTTCTCTTCACTCCAAATCATAGAGTGCTAATGATTCCATTCCCGAATGTTCTTCCTTTCTCACTTCATTTCTAACTATTATTCTACCCCTTCCCTAATTTCCACTATTCTACATCATGTTGTCACCCTGCATGTAGCCGCAAAGTATAGCACTAATTTGCATAAGATTATTTAATTTGTGTTGTTTTATTCACATCCATATAACTCTACCTATATCTCGAGAAACCTATAAAGCATCATGTGAAGTTGTCTTTCTTATGTTTTTTCCACAATGATTCACTCTATACCATGGAATATTATGTCAACACTCGTTATTGCACTTCCCAACATCCTAATAGTTTTGACAACCTACACCCTACTATTTGGTGACACCATTGATGCAACATCCCATTGTCTATATTCTTTAACTCAATTTAGGACTTGCATGGGATATCCTTGATACATAGTGCATTTTCCATGTCGCCATTCACCTATAATTGTTTTCTCACTTCTTTTATGTCATGGATCATTCTCGACAAGTGTTGTCATTTTACATTTATGTGTCAACCTACCCTCATATTGCATGAATGCCACAATGGTTTTATAATTCTCCCTTCTACCTCGGGTGGTTGCATAGTTGAATGTTGGGTCTTCCACATGCACTAGAGAAAATGTTCAAGCCTTTATAATTCGAGAAAATATTTCAAGTTATTGCCTCATCAAAATGGTTGTTTATCCCCTCTAGATCTACTAATCGTTATTGGGATATTTGATTTCTTCTCAAAATAATATTGTGTGTCGCTTCTAACTCTATATTTTTGTATCTAGGGATAATTTTCTGCTCTTCATTCATGACATTCTTTACTTTTTTATTAATTCTTTTACCTCTATTTCTATAAAGTGAAAATATTGCTCCGAATTGGGGTTTTTCCTCTTCTTCTCTGAAATTTAATTGAATTCTCATCTTCTATGTATGGTGTTTTAGCCTCTATGTTAATGAATGTAATGCATATATGGCCTCATTTTTCAATTCTAATGTATGTGTGTATGCTTAAGCAATATAAAAGTTTTTGTGACTTATATCTTCCCTCCTCATTTCTTGTCTTTTCATATCTCTTTTAGATCGTCCTTACCTTTTGTTGTGCCTTGATTTTTGTGTGTGGACTACACTTACATCTATCCAATATATTGTGTTATCTACACATAGAGGAAGGAAGATCCCTATTTCATTCTTGGTGCATCACCAACCTTTTCATTTATTAATCTTATCCTTTTCCCTTACGGTTGTTAGATTAGAATAGTGGTAGCATTAAGAGTGGAATTAGACAAGAATTGTCTCTCTTTGAGGTTCACTTCAATTCACAAGTCCCACACTTGAGAAGCAATCTCATTTTGTGTTGATAGTGAAGCAATCTTCACAGGCGACACTTTCAACCACCAACAGTTGTTAGGAAAAGATACTACAAGAAGATAGGCCCAAGACTACATTCACCATAGAACGGGGCTCTTTCTTGTATAGAATCATGCCTTTTGCACTAGAAAATGCACTAGCAATATTCAATACAAAAAGGGCCAATGTATTTAAGGTTTGCATTCATGAATTTCTAGAGGTATACATATTTGACTAGACAATTTATGGGATGTTGAGAGATCATGTGGAAGCATTGAGATTGATGTTCGAGAGATGTAGAATCTTGAAAATATCACTAAATATGAAGAAAAAATGTGTGTTTATGACATCATTTGGGACAAATAACAAGAAAATATTTAGGGAAGCCTAACACAATTGATGAGATGTCACTAAGACCATTTTTGGAATTGGTGTCATTTGATAAATATGCAATAGATTTTGTCAACCAATCAAACCACAATAAGAAGAAAACAAACAAGATTTATTATAACGGGATGAAATACTTGACAAAATGGGCATAAATTATACCGGTGAAGGATTGTACCACATAGAAGGGAAAAAGTTCATTTATGAAAATATTATAATGTGGTTTGTATGCACAATTAGTGTGACAATTAAGGAAAACATTTTGTAAATGAAACAATGGAGGAATTGTTGAAGTGTTTTCTCATAAACCACAATAAGAGCACACCATACCATCCTCAAGAAAATGGAATTTTTATTAAGGTGTTGAAAAATATTTGTGATATAGATATCACAAATTAGGACCTTAAGATACCTATAATATTTTGGCATACTACGCAACATACAAAATATTGAACAAGGATTGCCCCTTCTAACTACCATATGGGCTTGAAGTAGAAATACAAATGGAATCATAATACCAAGTCAAGGGTGGCAAAGTAGCCTTCAAAATGAATGAATAAAAATTATTACATGAGATACTTGATTGAACTAGAAAGTTTTGATGAGAAGTAGTTCAGAGCCACATATAGCCAAACATAGTAGAAACTAGATAGTATAAAAAAATAGAGTTTGAGGAAGGACATAAACTATTGTTACATAATAACAAATACAAAAAGATAGGGAAAATGAAATAAATATGGTTAGGACCATACATAGTAGTGAAATAATGTCATCATGGTTTAGAAATTAAAGACATTACTACCTAGCGAAGAGAAATTAATATTACAAAGTGATGCAGGAGTATCGAGAGAGAGACGACTTCAAAATGTGAATTTTCATCTTGATTATGTCATGAGTCATGAAAGAAGGTCTTTGGTTCAAATCACAATGTTAATGGAGTTTGAGAGTTTGAATTTTCAAATTTGTGTTTTCCTCCAATTTGTAATTCAAATTTTAGAGCATGTAAAAGAGCCAAATGTGTCTTATCAAGGGTTGAAATGAATTTTTAATGTGCGGAAGGGTGGTATATGTATCTAGGTGTGATGAAATAAGTCCTAGGTTGAAGTGAGTTAATAAAATGTTTACAAAATGATGTAATATGCCTCTTTTTGTGTAATGGGCATCATGGGAGCTTTGAAATTTAGTTAGGGTTAAGTACAAGGTTTAATGATATTGAAAACTCGAATAGAGGGGTTCGATTGGAGAGATCTCTCGAGGAGAATGAGAGAGAGGGTAGAGGAGAAACAGAGGGAAGAGTGGAGAAAATATGAAGACCCTCTAATTTGTATGAAGAAGAATCGTAGTCTTTGGTAAATAAGAGAAATTTTGAACATGAAATGATATAGTTTGATTGTAAGTTTGAATTCCTTGTCTCTTATATCTATCCATGTGTGTGTAGAATTATGTTCTTGATGATTCCAACATAATGAAACTTTGCATGTGAGTAATAGTTGTATGACAATGTTGATTCTTGAGAAGTAAGGCTCTTTTGAGTGCATGGATTTTATTCTTGCAAAGATTCTTTGATATAGTTCATTCATGATATTAATGATGAAGTTATTCAATAACAATCTCTCGTTGTGAAAGGTTTGAGGATGTGATAGCTCATGGTCATGAAGAACAATACTCTGTTTTTTTGTATTATTTCTTCAACAAGTTCGCTCAACCTTGATTGAGAATGTAGCTTTTGAGTTTGGAAATACTCTTTGTTCAAATATACATGTGTGTTTGAAACCTCCATTAAAGGAAGAAGATAACTTGTAAGCAGATTCCTATGCTTGAAGAAAGAGAAGAAATTTGAGAATGAAGAGCTTGTTTGGTGAAGGCAAGACCCTACGTTCTCTACGGTTTTCTCATGTATCTAAAAGTAGCATTTCTTGGTTTGAAGAACTTCTTACCCCTCACCACCAACCTAGACATGTTTAGAAGGTGCCGAGACCTACATTTGACATTTGAAGAATTGAAACTAAATCCATTGCATGTTATAATATTTTAATGCTTCATGGACTAAGACAGAGGGTTTAGGTAAGGTTTGGTTGCAAACAAGCACTTGAAGCCTTTGTAATCAAATTTAAACCTAGAAACTTCTTTCTTAACTAAAATAGAAATATTCTAGTGTAATCTAATGTTATAGGAGCAATAAAATAACTAAATAAATGACCAATAAAATATAAAGCAAATATACCCAAGCAAACTAAGCTAGAAAATGTGAAACCCTAATGTGCAAGAGAGGGTTAAGAAGCCAATAGCTGATTCACATATGTCACAAAGTGTAACCTAGGTGAACATGAGGAGGAAACCATCATACAAAATCCCAAGAAAATGCAGATCCGAGTTATCTAACCAGAATGGGGTGCCTAAAAGGGATAGGGGCACCCGTGGGCTACCCTAGTCTGAGATGTGGGTGCCCTAGTCTACGGAAATGGCCAAAAAACCTTCTCTGAGGTGTCGCTAAATGTTTTCTTGTGTTTGCTTCTTGTCGTACTAATTTCATTGAACTACGTCAGATGTCGTTGTGAATAGGAGATGGAAGAATCACCTGTAAAACCCCAGACAAAGCATTAAAACCCTAAAAAAGAAAGATGCATATGAAGGGTTTGGACTGTCCTCAGCTGCCAAATGGATGGACTTATCACTTTGAGTGTTGCACTACATCTCAGACCCAATGTAGTTCTAGGTGTGTGTGTGCAAATCGTGCCCTAGGTTGCTCTTGTGTCAGTCACACTTTGTGAAGTAACGAGCAAATAACTAGATGTAGAATGTAGTAAATGTGTGCATGGAAACAATAGACTCCCCTCTATGAAGTGTGATGCAGATGAACCAACCTTGTATGCCTTATGATAGAGCTAAATGGATGCAAATGTAGCTTTAGATGTCTTTGATGGATGCAACTCTAGATGGTGATAGTAGATGCTTAGTGCTTGGTCCCTCATTATGGTCACATAACTTTATATTTATATGGTTCTCTTATTCTAATTTCGTAATTAACCCCAAAAAGGCCGACCACCAAAAATATAGAAAGCTCAAATGGATAGAAAGTTCCCAAAAGGTGAGAGTAAAGTGCAAAGAGGATCAGGGTGCCCTGAAAGGACCAAGGCCTCGCACGGGGCGCCCTAGTCAAAAATAGGGAAAAAACACAAAATGGTAATATAGACTGGGTAAGTGCAGGTGTAAGATCAAAAGTACGACAAAAACAAAGTAAAAATGGCCAAAGATATGGGTTAATTATTACTCTTTTCACTTAAGAACCATATGAATAGTAGTATGAGACTGAGACTAAATAATGACTCAAAGTGTGTGATTTTGTGTCTACATTTGCCCCCACTTTATGTTTGTGAGCGGAAAGCTCGGTAGCATAAAGTAGATAGAGATGTGTACTTGATAATCTATGTGTAGAATGTGTGCCGAAGGACTAGACAAAAAGTGGAGTGACACAAAAATATGGAACATGGAGACTAAAGATGCAAAAATGTAAAAAGTGATGAGAGTGAATCTAGGGCGAAAGTGTGTGTGTAGTGTACCTACATGGTTAGTATCATGTGTGTGATGTACCTGCCATGTGTGTGTGTTGTTGTTGACTATTTACTTCCCATACAGATGGACCTGTAAAAGAGAAGACGATCAAGTAGTCAAATACACATGTATATGTGTAAAAATGCATGTATATATGTAAAGAAACATGTAAAAATAGTACAAAAATGACAATGAAAAAGGAACATGTGCACTTAATCCATGATGAGACAAAAGGTGTAGAAAGGATATCATGTAACTATCGATGAAGTATGAATTTTTTTGGGCGATCTCATGCCATTGTGGTGAAGAAGTGTAGGGAAAAAGTTGTGTTATTCTCCAACATGTAATTGCTTCCCTGAGAGTGTATGAAGAGATCTCTGTATTGTCTATTTTTTTGGGTGATCCGATGCCACTAGCCAAAGAAGTGTAGGGAGGAAAGTCCGATGTTCCTCTAACCTGTAATAGCTCCCCAGAATGCTAAGGATAAATTGCCCTGTAAAAATCGTTGTGTATTGAGTTTGTAGACTTTTCTAAACCCACTCGTTGTACTATGTCATGGGCAAAAACTGAAAACCTGGATTGTACCGTTGATGTGATGTGTAGTATAAACCCAAATGATGCCCCCCTCTTTGGGGGCACATGCAACATCACGGATAGGAGAATGCGGCCCCAAAAGAGGACCGAACACCTAACTGAAACTTTGCCTTGTAGGGGGAGGGAATGTGCTTTGGTAAAGACCAAGGTACACAAAAAAGTGGCTAGAAAATAAGTGTTAGTACAAACAAGCATGCATGTAGAAAACAAGTGTAAGCTACGCAGATAATGTGTAAGCTAGAATGCAAGTAAACATGCAAAAATCCAATCATAGACGCAAAAAGTAGGTTGCAAACATGGGACACCACTCATGATGTCGCAAGACACTCAAGGCCATAGTGGCCGCATACAAACAAACAAGTGTGCACACCAAACAAAGGGTAATGCCCGCAAACAATAACAAGCAATAGCATATAATGTAACAAACAAGTATGGAAGCAAATATCCTTGCATAACAAATGTTGCACATGAAGCACCCGTTAGCATGTTAGAAAAATAACAAGTATGTCAAAGCATGTATAACCTGATAATGGAAAGTGCTAAGTACAAAATGAAACAATAGCACATGTAGTGTACAAATGTGGATGCCCCAAAAGGTAGTGTGTCAAACATCGGTGTTACATGTAGAAGCTCATATCTGTGATCACAACTAGAAAATGATGTGAACATACATGTGTGTATGGTAAAGATAATGACATTTAAGAGATTTATCTAACGTGTGTAATAAAGCGTACATGTAAAAGTAATTGCAAGCAAGAGTAAATGCAACCATAAAATGTAGTATGTTGTGGATGGAATGGAATGTAAAGTGAATGATAGGAGCCATGTGCCCCGAGTGAATGGAGTTGTATGCAGTGAGGTTCATTTAGTATGCCCCCTTAGCAGTCAAGAATGAACCATAAACAAGAGTGTGTCATTGGGAAATGGTCGAACTATGTGTTGTGTGTAGCGTGTTATGATGAGTATGTGGTGATGATATGCGACATAGAGATGAACTATGCATGACTTTGTAGCCTAAGTGTATATCATGACAAGATGAGTAGAAAGGAGTGGTGATTTAGCCTAAAGCGTATACCACTAAAAATATAAAAGAAAGTGATGATGTAGCCTATCACGAGATGATGTTAGAAGAAGTGACCCTATAGCCTAAAGTGTATATCACTAATCCTAGGAATGTCGCATGAGAAAAATAAGATTAAATGATGAGCATGTGAGTGTGATGTGGTCTATTTTTATGCATACCCTCAACAGTCTAGTATGGACCATGAGACTAGAGTGCGTCATCGGGTAGTGGATCGCAACGCATAGGGGAGAATATGCAAATATGTATTGTGTGTGTTAGGATGAATAGTATACAATGTGTAGATGTAGATTACATGTAAGACGTAATGTATGAGGTGTAAAAACACACAATATGCGATAGATATGTGGTGATGTATGTAGGACAAGATGCAAAATGTAAAATGTATGAAGACGCACAATGTTTATAACCTGTGATGTAGTATGTAATGTGTAAATGATGTAGGATTGTGTGATGATATGCATTGCCTAATGTGTAGTATGTGGGGTTCATGTGTAGAGAATGCCCTCAATAGTCAAGTGTGAACCGAAGCACAAGAGTGTGTCATCGGGTAATGACAATGTTTAGAATGTAGATGACAATGTGTATGCAAGAAGGTTGATGTGGTATGACATGTGTGTGGATGTTAGGGTAGGGGGAGTGTGAGGATGATATGCCCCCAAGCATGTAAGATGTAGAATTCAATCATGTAATATCATCTAGGAGGTCATCATTGTCATGGTCAAAACCGAATGAACAAGCATCCAAGACCTGGTAAGCGATAGTGTCGGGTTGGTCACGTAATGAGCCATTAAGGCGTAGGTTATACATACCCATAGCATATTCTTCATCAGTGAAGGGTGGTAAGGGACACCCGTGTGCATACCAACGAGTAAGATTCTGTGTATAGCCAAGAAAAGAACTGTTGCAAATGAATACACGACCAAAGGGCATGGGAAATGATATATCAATATGATCAGGGTCGAGTGTGCCCCCAATGTAATCGAGCCAAGATTGTCCTAATGTAAGTGGCAAAGGGCGAGAATGTCATGCAAGGAAGACTTGGAGATGAAAGACACGTAGACCATATGCGGTAGTAATGTAAACAAATCCATGATAAAGATGAGAAGAATGTGGCGGAGGAGAAAGGTCCTCAAAAGCAAAACCTAGACGAGTCAAACCCTCATGTGTACATACAATGTCATCACAAGTAGGATCAAATGGAATATGCTCCCAATAAGAATCATTCATGAAAAGCGTACATGTGAATGGTGGGTAGGCCAATGGAGGAGGCACATGTGAAGGTGTAGGAGATAGATTGGTGTTCATATGTTGGGAAGGCCCCGATAAAGAATCATAATAGTAATAGTAGCGGTGGAGGTGGTGGAGAGAAAGAAACTACATCTATCGCACAAATGACACCTTCAAGCAATGGAAAATGAGGTAGTTTGTTTATTGGTTGAGGATCATATGTAGTATCAGTGTGTGGAATAGGAAGAGTAGTATTAGGATCTCGGTCACAATATTTGTATGCATCACGGTCAGTGAAAGTACAATATATTCAACGCCTTCATGTATGAATTTGACACAATGATGTATAGTAGAAGCAACAACTTGCATAGCATGTAGCCATGGTCTACCAAGTAAGCAGTTATATGAGACTGGAAAGTCAATGACAAAGAAGACTGTATTGAGATTTTTTGGCCCTACAGTGATAGGAAGAACAATGTGACCTATGCATGGGCAAACTAAACCATCATATGCACAAAGTGAAAGAGATGATGGACTAACATTGGCAATAGAAAGACCAAGCTTTTCAAGGAATGACATAGGACAAAGATTAAGTTCATATCCATTATCAATTAAAGTGCGCTTGATACCCACATTGTAAATGTGAATCATAATATGCAAGGGTGGGTCATTGTCAAAAGTGTTAAGATCAGCGGGAAGATTAGATTTGAATGCTATGTGTTGAGAAAATGCATCTACGAAAGTTTGATATACTTGAGTTAGGATGCATATCAACACGAATGCGAGTAGTAGCAAGAAGATGTTGGACTCTATGCCTTAAATCGGATTTGCAAGTAAGTAATCATTGATTGAAATACTCATGATGGCTATACTCTAGGATGATAATAAAAGAATGAGGATCCTAAAAGCGTGAAGATCGAGTACGGGTTCACCAAAATGATTAACTAAAATAGAGATATTCTAGCATAATCTAATGCTATATGAGCAGTAAAATGACTAAATAAATTACCAATAAAAGATAACAAATATACCCAAACCAACTAAGCTAGAAAATGGGAAACCCTAATGTGCAAGAGAGGGTTACAAAGCCCTTGGCTGATCCGTAGATGTCACAGAACTGTGTCGCAGTGTAACCTAGGTGATCGGGAGGAGGAAACTGTCGTACAGAAGCCCAAGAAAATGTAGATCCAAGTTGTCTGACTAGACCGGGCACTGAAAAGGTATAGGGCACCATGTAGCCACCCCGGTCTCGAAATGGCCAAAAACCTCCTCTCGAAGTGTCGCTGGATGTTTATCTGTGTTCGTTTCCTATCGCACTAATGTTGTTGAACTATGTCAGATGTTGTTGTGAATAGGAGATGGAAGAATCACCTGTAAAACCCCAGACAAAGCTTCAAAACCCTAAAAAAGAAAGATGCATATGAAGGGGTCTGGATTGTCCTCGGTTGTCAAATGGATGGAATTATCACTCGAGCGTTTCACTACAACTCGCACCTAATGTAGTTCTAAGTGTGTGTGTACAAATCGTGCCCTAGGTTGCTTTTGTGTCAGTCACACTTTGTGAATTAGCGAACAAATAACTAGATGTAGAATGTAGTAAATGTGTGCATGGAAACAATAGACTCCCCTCCTATGAAGTGTGATGCAGATGAACCATTCTTGTGTGTCTTGTGATGGAGCTAAATGGATGTAAATGTAGCTTTAGATGTCTTTGATGGATGCAACTCTAGATAATAATAGTAGATGCTTAGTGTTTGGTCCCTCATTATGGTCACATAACTTTATATTTATATGGTTCTCTTGTTCTAATTTCGTAATTAACCCCAAAAAGGTCGACCACTAAAAAGATAGAAAGCTCAAACGGCTAGAAAGTGCCCAAAAGGTTAGAGTAAAGTGCAAAGAGGATCAGGGCATCCCAGAGGGGACCAGGGTGCACAGGGCACCCCCTAGTCGAAATAGGAAAAAAACACATAATGACAATACAAATTAGGCAAGTGTAGGTGTAAGATTGAAAATATGACAACAAACAATGTAAAAATGGCCAAAGACATGAGTTAATTATTACTCTTTTCACTTAAGAACCATATGAATAGTAGTATGAGATCGGGACTAAATAATGACTCAAAGTGCGTGATTTTGTGTTTACATTTCTTAGAAAGCATCTAAGGGATTTGAAGGAGGTGTTTGTGAATTATCAAGGTATGGGAAAGCTAATATCTTCTTTTTATGTATGATAATGGGATCATTAAGAGGTCCGTGATAGATTTTATAGTTAGGGTGATCGAGTTTTTGCATTTAAAACTTTTAAAGACCATTGCAAGTCATGAAAATTCTTAAATAACACCTAAGGGCTATGGAAAGATTGTTTATAGAGGTTATAAGTTCTAATAGAACCATTAAAGGACTGAAAACGCTAATAGTTTGACACTTTGAGAGGCTATACTGAGACCTTGAAACCTAATTTGAAGGCCCAAATGACAAAAAAAGGGACTTGTGATTACAATCCAAGCCCTGGAACTTTGGAAACAATTAAAACTTGCAAATAGGTATTTAGAAATGTCCTTACTTGGTCAAATGAGTGAGGCAAGTAAGAAGTTATGCCTAGAAAAGGACTTAGGCGATCTAGTAGGAGCTTGAGAACTGGAAAGAAAAAAAAAAGGTGAGTTGTGAGAGAAGTATAAGGTCTTGAGTCTTAAAATTTGAGGCACACCATATCGAGTGAAAAGGGTATGTGGAAAAGTTTTTAGTTTGTGTTGGGTAGGTCTAGATTAGCCCAACCATGAACCATGCAAGGAGCTTGCTCTTAAGAGCTATATCGGACACTTTGAGTAAACTTAAGAAAGTTGATGAATTTCTTATTTCTAATCATTTTACAAGTTCAATTGGCATTGCATGTGGAATGGGAGCAAGACATAGTGTAGATTGAAGCCCTCTAATGTGAAAAAAAGGTAGAATTTTGCAAGTTAGAGCCATTTTGGGCTACTAGTGAAGATCCCCATTGCAGGGGCATTTGGGTGTGGTTTGGTATTTGGTATTTTCTTATCTTGATGAATATGTTGAATGTTATATGAACTCTGCATCATATTGGTATCAAAGCAGAGATAGATCATAAAAATAAGTTTGATTATTCTAACAAGAAAGTGTGAAGGTTGTTTGTGAAGTGTGTGACATGTTATTGTGAAGGAAAAGATGAGAAATGGATAGAGAAGAGTTAGTGAGAGCGTTGGTGATGTTGCTAATCCAAAAGAAACAACAAAGTGAGAGAGATAGAAAGGAGAAAGAATCAAATAGAAGAGAGGAAGCAAGAAAACAAGAACTATGGTTTGAACAAGAGCTAAAAGAGCTTAGGAAGGATATAGACAAGTTGGAAGAGTTGATGAGCATGGAGGAAGAAGCAAACAATGTAATTGGATATGTGATGAGAAGAAAGGTCAAGTGGCCTATAGAGCTGCTTGTAAGAAGAAGACAAATAATGAGAACTTTGGGAAGAGGAAAAGTGCATGAAGAAGCACTTGAAAAAGAGATGAAGAAGAAGAGGAAAGTGTCTAGAAAAGGGGCACTCATTGAGACATTTTGGTCTCTTATTTTGTTGTCTAATATTGTGTTTCAGTTCTTGTGTACATGTATGAAGAATATTGGAGAGAAAATCATAGATAAGGCAATGAAAATCAAAGAAATGGATCAAGAAAAGTATCTATGGAAGAAGATGAGAGTGATGAAGAAAGAGTGCAGGTTGAAGAAGAGTTTGATCAGCTTGATAGTGAAGAAAATGAAGAAGATATAATGTTTCATGAAGCCTTAGATAGTACACCAAAGAAAATGATAAGAAAGAATGGTTAAACAAGAAGAGCAAAAGCAATGAAGGCATGAAGGATGATGAGATCAAGAAGCAAGGCATTGAGGAGGTAAATGAAACTTTGAATTTTGATTCTAATCAAGTAATTAAGAATGAGAATGTTGATGTACATGTGGATGTAAGGAAGAGCATTGTTAAGCACACAAGCCAAGCAATAGATCATGGGTACATGATGCCTAAATGGCTCAAGAAATCAGCAAAGTGGGAAAAGAGAATGTCAAGCCTAAGCAAGTGAATGAAGAAATTGAAAAATCAAGTCAAGAACAAGAGCATAACAAGAAGGATGATTAGACTTCATGAAGACAAAAACCAAGCACAAGATAACAAAGAAAGTGTGGCAAAAGAAGAATGTGATATAAGAAAGAAAATATGAAAGTATGGAAGACATGAGAGAAAAGGAACATGCAACAGCAGAGGAGGATGGATATCAGGTTTGTGAAGAGTTTGTAAAGGCCTCAAAGTAAGAGGAGGTCAAGAGGAAAGATGGCATAATGAAACAAGAGAGATGAAGTTGGCAAAGTGAAAGAAGAGAGAGATGAAGGTAAGAGTGAAGAAGCACATGATGAAGTGCTTGTGGACCAAAAGAAAGGTATATTGGATGAAGAATTAGTTGATGAAGTTGGTGAAGATGGTGAGAAGAGGAAAAATGAAGAATATGGGAAGTTTTCAGTCCATTTGAGCAAGGAAAGTAATGAAAACAAGATGAGCAAGAGCTATAAGGAGATGAAGAGCATCATGAATCATGACGAACAATGTATGTTTGTTGTTGTTTTTTTTTGTAGGTACAACCGATGGAAGCTTGAAAATGATAAAGATGAAGGTGAAACTCAAGAGAGAAAGATGCATATTTGAAGCACATGCAAGGATAAAAAGCAAGATATGAGATCTAGGTGGTCAAAGAGAAAACAAGGGCAAGGTGTGAGTGTAGAAAGAAGAGCAAGAGCATGCAATGATGATGAGGACTTGATTAGAGATATAGCTATACAAAAAAATACACTAGATCTTTCTCCACTTGGAAGTATGATGCGAAGCATCGAGAGAGAGAAGACTTCAAAATGTGAATTGTCATCTTGATTATGTCATGAGTCGTGAAAGGTCTTTGGTTCAAATCACGGTGTTAGTGGAGTTTGAGAGTTTGAATTTTCAAATTTGTGTTTTCCTCCATGTTGTAATTCAAATCAGAGCATGTAAAAGAGCAAAATGTGTCTTGTCAGGGCTAAAAAAAGTTTTAAAGAGTGGAAGGGTGGTATAGGTATCCAGGTGTGATGAACTAAGTCCTAGGTTGAAGTGAGTTGATAAAATGTTTACGAAATGATGTAATATGCCTCTTTTGTGTGTAATGGGCATCATAAGAGTTTTAAAATTTGGTTAGGGTTAACTACAAGGTTTAATGAGCTTGAAAACTTGAATAGAGGGGGTCAGTTAGGGAGATCTCTCGAGGAGAATGAGAAAGAGGGCAAAGGAGAAATAGACGAAAGCATGGAGAAAATATGAAGACCCTCTTATTTGTATGAAGAAGCATTGTAATGTTGGTAAAGAAGACAAATTTTGAATATGAAATGATATAGTTTGATTGCAAGTTTGAATTCCTTGTCTCTTATATCTATTCATGTGTGTGTAGAAGTGTATTCTTGATGATTCCAACATAATGAAACTTTGCATGTGAGTAATAGTTGTATGGTAATGTTGATTCTTGAGAAGAAAGGCTCTTTTGAGTGCATGGATTGTATTCTTGCAAAGATTTTTGATATAGTTGATTCATGATCTTAATGTTGTTCTTCAATAACAATCTCGTTGAAATGTTTGAGGATGTGATAGCTCGGGGTCATGAAGAACAATACTTTGTTTTTTGTGTTATGTCTTCAACAAGTTCGCTCAACCCTAACCGAGACTATTGCTTTTGAGTTTGGAAATACTCTTTGTTCAAAGATAAGTGCATGTTTGAAACCTCCATCAAGGAAGAAGAGAGCTTGTTAGTAGATTCCTATGCCTGAGGGAAGAGAAGAAATTTGAGAATTAAGAACTTGTTTGGTGAAGGTAAGACCTTGTTTTCTACAATTTTCTCAATTATCTAAAAGTAGCATTTTGTGGTTTGAAGAACTTCTTACCCCTCATTGTCAACCCATACATGTTTAAAAGGTGTATGTAGACCTACCGTTGAAATTTGAAGAATTGAAACTAAATCCATTGCATGTTCTAAGATTTTAATGCTTCACGGGCCGAGATAGAGGGTTTAAGTAGGGTTTGGTCAAAAACAAGCATTTGAAGCCTTTGTAATCAAATTTAAACCTTGAAACTTCTTAGAAGGCATCTAAGGAATATGAAGGAGGTGTTTGTGAAGTATCAAGGTATGGGAAAACTAATATCTTCTTGTTATGTATGACAAAGGGGTCACTAAGAGGTCTACGACAAAGTTTATAGCTAGGGTTGATTGAGTTTTGCATTTGAAACTTTTAAAGACCACTGCAAGTCATGAAACCTGTTAGTGCAAAATTACAAAGACCCCAGACGCCCGATCGATTTCTAGGTTGATCACTCTTGCATCCAGGTGTAATTGCACAACATGGAAACCTCTCTCCAAGTGTGGGACTTGGAACCGAGAGAGGAATCTCCAGATTAGAGGTCAGGTTCCTCAAACTCCTCCGATTTAGATCTATATTTTGCAAAGCTACAGAGGTCTAGATCCTAATCCTATTCTAACTCGCAGGAGACAGGGTAGAAGTGCAAAAATTGAAACTAACTAAAGATGGTGATGCACCAAAAGGAGTGGTGAAACATATTAGTCATGCAAATAGACACAGACCAAGGTTCACAACATAAAAACATACACAGATCGATAATATATAATTTAGCATCCGAAATCAAGCAAATAATACAAACAGAGGATCAAACCCATTCACAGAGCTTGCATTATCAATTTAATATCAAAATACGCATTACACCCTCGAGAGGTAAAGAAAACTCACAATCCTTGGAGAGGTCCGATACTTCATCAATCCCTCAAGAACGCTTTGAAGAAGATCTTGTAGTCCCAACTTGTCCTCTGAGCGCCGGATTGAAGAGTTTGACTTGACAAACTTCATGCTAGAGGAAGAGTTTTATCAAGAGCAAGATTCTTTTCAAGTAGTAGAGGAAGGAGAAGCTGCTCCAAATCCAAGAGAAGAGGAGCACATTCTAGCATGTGGAGGAGAAAAGTGCAGATCCAAGGGCTTTGAGCACAAAGCAGAGTTACAGAGAACCTTCGCTTCTTCTTTCCACTTCATCTCTCTCAAGTTATAAAGATCGAAAAGGAGTTTGATCTCTCAAACTCAATATTGAGAGTGAAGGAAACCATGGTGGTCAAGTTGCGGATCAAGAGGACACCATGGAGGAAGTTGAAAACGAGCAAAGCAGGACAAAGCAATGAGGCGCTTTACTCAGCCGATTTGAGGACTGCTTTTGATGGAGAAGAGCCGGTTGAGCTTTCACCTTTCTCTCTTTCATCATCCACATTCCAAACACCAGACCACACGCTGCCATGAAGGAGAGCTTTCATTTGCGGCAGCACTTTGCATCTTACAAAGAGCTCTTTGGGATCAAGATCGGAAGATTTTTATCTTCCATGTTCTTCATCGAGGAAGAGAAAGGACAAGAATTTCACCATTTCTTCCACACCATCCATTCAAGAGGGTCTACAAGAAGACTCCATTCTTGGAGTTGAAAATCAAAGCTATGGGCATATCAAACGGATCGACCGTGCCCTAATCGTGCACTTGGCTTCATTGGAGCCAAAGGAGAAGCCACAACCACCATGCTAGGATGAGCTACAAAGTACCAAGGATCACCGCCATACCTCTCCAATCCAAATGCAGAGCAACTAAAAGAGGTATTGGATTTTTCAATTGATACCTTGATGATTTGGATAGAAGACCAGCTTCTTGTTGATTTTCCATCCATCCAAACAGCCATGATCAGTGCCAAATCAATTGCATGGCTGCCAATTTTGAAGAAAGGAAGCTATTTCTCACAACCAGTTGCAGGGTTTGTTTAGCTTGCCTTTGCTTCCAGCTAGAGTAGAGTAGGTAGATTTGCTTTCAGTAGAAGAAGTGCTCGTGCACACTCTGCATGTTCCATTTGGGGCATGTATGATTTTCAGTTCTGTACATAGTTTTGGTGTTGCTGGTTTTGCTCTGGCACAGTTCATTTCAGTGGTTTTGGTGAGAACAACTCCATGCCCGGTGGTTTCCAAGTGGCTCAGAGGGGAGATTTTCAAGTTCAGATCAGTTTTCAGGCTTGCTTATGACTCCATGCCCAATGGATTGCTTCCTACTGGTCTTTTCATCTAGCAGTCAGATGACCCCACTGAGTCGCCAAACTGTTGTCAAAATTTCACCCCCCCTGGGTAATTTTGATAACATGCATCAGAATATTCAAGTCCCAGGCACATTGATTGATTCAGAGCAAACATCATGTTTCTGAGGTTCTCTCAGATATTTTTCTAACTCTCCTGTCCAGGTAGTTAGGAGCAAGCTCTGAGAAAATGCGGGAAAAGGTTGCAGAAGGCAAGAAGGTTGATCCAGAAAAAATGGTGAAAATCGGCTAAGTCCTAGTCCTAGGAGCAATTGGGACATCTGGGCCGCAAAGGCGCGAATCGGCCGAACCGGCCGAAAAGAGTCAGGTCAGTCCAAAACAAAGTGGGACAAGCGGGCCAAAAATACCCGAACCGGCCAGACCGGCCGAAATGAGCACAAAGGGCCCAAAATCAAATGGGACATCCGGGACAAATGGAGGCGAAGTACGCGAAGGAGCCGAAGGGGCCGAGGACCAATGAGAAATCGCCACGTGCCACAAAGAGAAAAGTCAAAAAGTCAAGGGGCGAGTTTTCGAGCACCGATCCGAACCAATGGGATAGTGCCACGTGTCCCAGCTAGGGCCCACAAGGAAAATTCAAAAGACACCACTAAAGGTAGAATCACGCGACCAATCAGAGCCTGCCACGTGTCGTCTAGGTGGCGAAGCGCGGGAAAATATTTCGAAATCTGTCTTGGTCTGTTCCGTGCCCTAAATCTTCAGATCGCCATATCTTTTGATCCAGAGCTCGGATTTCCACGTTCTTTATATCAACGGAAAGCTGTTGAGATGCTCTACATGATTCTGGGATCAACCTCGAGTTTTGTGCGATCAAGAGAGAAAATCGAGAGGCGGCTCGACGCGTGTGCACGGCCGTGACATTTCAAATGCGCCAAATTAATGCAGAATGGGTCGCATTCTCCTCCAAATCGGTCAAAGATGGCAGGGTATGGGTTGGTAAGGTATCCTATGCCGTTTTAATTCGTTGGCATTCAATGAGGAATGAGCTTACACGTTTTCCCACGTTTTCTGTCCCCTGGGCTCGACCCATGCAATAAAAAAGCCGGATTTGGCTCATTTTAAAAAAAAGTTGTTCATTCTTTCTGCTCGGCCCTCCCTTCTTTTCTTCTCTAGGGTTGAAAATGGAGTTTGAACCTCCTCCCTTGCTCTGTAATGGCATTTTTGCCTTTTACTAATGGAATGATGTTCTGTGCAAACTTCTGGAGCAACAAAATGTGTTTTGTGATGCATCTGTCCATCCTTCCTCGTTTTTGCTTGTTCTCTTCTTGCCTCTCTTCATTGCAGGTATTTGTGCATGTTTGAATGTTCATTGCAGGTCTGGAGCTGTGTTCATGGAGTTTTGGGACATTTTCTGTGTGAAATCTATCCTTGGGCCTGTGATGCATCTGTCCATCCTCCCCATTGCTCACCTCTCTTTGTCCCATGGCGCTTTGATAGATGTCCAACATCCTCCTTCTCTCGGTGTATCACCGTTTTAGTGTAGGCTTTTGTTGTTTTTCCCTTCTCTCTCTCTCTCTGTCTCCTTGGCATGATTAGATTAGGATTAGATTAGCTTGCACGCACCGGAATAGCTTGTGGCGGTAGTTTAGGAGCAGGAACCACCTTCTCTGGAGATTCCTCTCTCGGTTTCACAAGTCCCACGCTTGGAGAGAGGTTTCCATGTTGTGCAATCACACTGGATGCCTGAACATCAACCTAGAAGCCTGATGTGCGTCCAGGGGTGCTGTGATTTTGCATCAACAGAAACTTCTTAAATAAAACCTTAGGCTATGGAAAGATTGTTTATAAAGGTTATGTGTTCTAAGAAAACCATTAAATGACTCGAAAACTCTAACAATTTAACACTGGAGAGGCTATATAGACCTTAAGACCTAATTTGAAGGGTCTAGTGACAAGAAAAGGGACTTGTGATTACAATCCAAGCTTGGAATTTTGGAAACAATTAAAACTTGCAAATGGGTATTTAGAAATGTTCTTACTTGGTCAAATGAGTGAGGCAATAAGAAGTTATGCCTAGAAAAGGACTTAAGCGAGGCTAGTGGGAGCTTGAGAACCTGGAAAGAGAAAAAAAGGTGAGATGGGAGAGAAGTATAAGGTCTTAAGCCTTAAAATTGGAGGCACACCATATTGAGGGAAATGGGTATCTGGAGAAGTTTTTAGTTTGTGTTGGGTAGATCTAGATTAGCCCAACCATGAACCATACAAGGAGCTTACTCTTAAGAGCTATATCAAGACAATTTTGAGTAAACTTAAGAAAGTTGACGCCAATTTCTTATTTCTAATCATTTTGATGATCATTTTACAAGTTGAATTGGCATTGCATGTGGAATGGGAGTAGGGAATAGTGAAGATTGAAGCCCTCTAAAGTGAGAAGGGTAGAATTTTGCAAGTTAGAGCCATTTTGGGCTACTAGTGAAGATCTTCATTCCAAGGCATTTGGGTGTGGTTTGGTATTTGGTCTTTTCTTATCTTGATGAGTATGTTGAATGTTATATGAGCTCGCATCACAAAGATTAAGGCCTTCATTGTTGCATACTAAGAAATAAGACTAGTTTGAAAATATAAAAATAAACATATAAAAAAGGCAATTTTGGGAGGAAAAATAAAAAATAAACAAAAACATTTAAAATGATATTTTTGAAAGGAGAAAAACAAGAAAATAAGAAAAACAATCTTCGAAAGAAAAAAAAAACAAGAAAGGAAAACGCCAAAGATTGAGAAAAAATGCAAAATATAAATAGTGTCAATAAGTTTAAAATGGGCAATTTGGCGGTTTAGAAAAGTAGGATGGAAACACCGAAGGGTACTTTCCTAAATAGTAATAAATATAGTTTTAGCAACTTTTGAGTAAGAACTTATAATTCGATTAAGTATTCAAGATTGGAGGCAAGAAGGAGATGCCAAGGAAAAATAATAAGCGAAAATGCTAAGGAAATTATTAGATGTGGATTAAAGACCAATTAATCCAACAAGAAAAAGGGAAAGAAAAACTATAGGTAGTAGTGAGGTACCTAATTCATATTCACAAAAACTTTTTAATGAAAAAGATCTTATATTATATTAATTCAATACGATACAAGATAACTTTCAACAAAAAGTGGGCGGTATGAGAGCACGCCCCAAAACCACAAACAAAGCTAGGTCGAGCCTAGAGGAGCGAAAGACAAATTAGGCTAAGCCTAGGAGAGTACAGAGGCTAGACATTTCTAGAAATAAACAAAAACCAAGTCATGCAAAGAATAACAAACATGCCCTCAAACAGCAGATCATGATCATTCGGCCACCCCGAGCCAAGTAAATCTTTGCCAGCATCCAGGAGCTCCCAGCCAGAACAATTTCTTCTTCCAGCTCCGCCTCTCCACGAGTGGGAATGGCGAGGTTGAGACGAGGGAATTTGTCGGAAGAAGGTGGCAAATGAGGCGGGTTCCAACCATCAACAAGCAGGTGTGTGGCGGCGGAAGAGGAGAGCCCCATCCATGTTGGCAAGACGTTGACCCCCAACCTTGTTGGCGAGCTAGTGAAGGACTCCTACGTTGGTGAGGTGGCGACGACCCTCGGCCATAGTGGCGAGCTGGTGAGTAGCTTCGTTAATGTAGAGGACCCGGGGAGCGGCGAGCCCAACTAAAAACACGTCGTTGGGAATGGCTTCGTCGACCACCACAACTCGAAGGCGAGGAGCCCATGGTAGGAGACGGTGGCACACAGACAACATTGCACAAATCTTCCCCCCAATGATACAACAGGGTCTGGAGGTGGTCCACCTCTAGCGCAACCTTATTTGTTTGGACTTGTATCTGCGAAGACATTGGAGATCACCATAGATTTGTTATAAACGAAAAAGATTGATCAACCACATAATTAGCAAAGAAAAAAGCATTTCTTTCTTTCCATATCCAAAAAGAATTTCCCCTCTAAAAACATGCCAAATCTGGGTGAACATAAGCTTGGAATTTATTCATAAAAACTTTGAAGTAAGAAACAAGAGATAAAAGACAAAAAAATTGCACAAAGAGAAGTAAGAACTTGCGAAGTCAAAAATAAAACAATTTGGAACAAAGAGGGGGAAAAAGTACTAACACTACACTACATATAAAGACCAAGAATATAGTTTAGGAAGAAAACATTAAAATTCTTTCTTCAATACCGCAATGAAGCATTTTTAACAATATTGTTCGAAGTTGCACATTACAAGGATGCCCAAAAATACATCCACTCAAAACTCACAAAAAAAGATCATACCAAGATGCAAGAAAATAAGATCCTAATGATAGAGGTAAATGCCGAAACATAACGGATGGATTGGGGAAAAAGCTACACATCATACCACAAATGAAGTTAGGTGTTGATTTCCCTTATTTCAACTCGCTTACAACACATTCTAAATACTATTGAGTAGATTGCATGATGGGTTTTTATTCATGGACCAAACATATGCATGGGTACTAGAGTAAGTTATGGGATTGATAAATGAACGCATAGTGTACAAAATTGGGATAAAAAGACACAATTGGCTAAGATGGATGGCATGGTAATAAACAAAAGGGCAATATCAATTTTAGTAATAAGGAATAAATAGATGAGATACGTAACAAAAACAATTGCGTGGAAAGTACACCACACAAATATAGAAGATTCGCAACTACAAAGTATACCCAAAGGGTATGTAACAGTTGAAGGCATATATGGACTCTTTTCCATCATCTGTAAAACAAATGAATATTGTAGGAGTGGTGTGGTGGGGGAGGGAGGCAGGGCGGTCGAAAAGACATTGGCGAGAAGAGAGGATATAAAAATTGGTGGTAGTCAAATATAAGAATGAAATAAGATTCTTTTCATCAAAATATAAGAATGAAATAATGTTTTGAGTGGGGACACAGTTCATCTATGCCCACCCCTTTATACCGCAGACTACAAAAGTTGCTCCACTTCCGAATCATAGATGACCAAGTACGTAATTTAGTTATGGGGATAAGAATGCTTCTAATAGACATAAAAGTCAATACAACCCCGAAAAATTAATAATTTTCTTCCACAGGTATGGCAAACAACATGAGGCAAGCAAGGGGAGCAATCACATGAAGAATGGGCAACACCACTACAAGAAGGAGAACCTAGCAAAATACAAGTGATAATAAACATTTGTAGCCCCATAGAAATGACAGAAGAAGATCAAAGTGCAAAATGAATATAAGTTCAAGAATCGACACACACGCACAAGCATATATATTTCTTCGTGTATTTTTTTCTCATGAAATGTTGAAGAAGTACAAAAGTCTGAACTGTTGCCAATCTGAACCAAACAAGTTGTTTCACATATGAGTGTGAAAAAATTATATGAGAGTACAAGATCGTTCGATCCAGTATCTTAATTGCTTGCAAAATATAAGCAGATTCCATTGGCATTGGAAGTTCTCAGTCCCCATCATTTTAAGAAACATCATTTCTGGAGCTTATGTTAACATAGCTTTGTCCGAACATGGTCAAACTAAAAATCTTTAATGAGCATCTAAACCTACATTACAAGCTGATTAACACATTTTATCCCTGACAATCAAAATAAAGTTCACAAACGCAATACAAGCTGATTCACACATCTTATCTGTCACAACAAAAATAAATTTTGAAGGAAACAAATCTCTAATTTCACGAGCTGTTCATATCACTATTTAAAGACATTCGTTCTTATAATTATAAGAAATACATAATTAGCAATAAAATTAGTTCCTATGTCATGCTAACTTGAATACAATCTAGTAAAAGCATTTACTGGTGTGCATATCACTGTATTAACTATGGTGGTCCTATAACTGTAGTCTACACAAAAAGATCCAAGGTGACCAGAGGCCATTCAAATTATGGCAAATCCTCTTAAATGGCTATATACAGATTCTAAATAGTATAATGATATAATAAAATCCACACATGAGTACAAAAGTATATACACAAGAATGTTGTGTTTTCTTGAATCTACCATGAACAGAAAAAACTGAGACATCAGCTTGTCCACTAAGTAATACAGCATTCATCAAGAGGCACTGTCTATTGATAAAAAACTACAATATCATACACAGATACTCCAGTGTGAGCCTCACAGAGCAAAAGTTGATAATGGATAGAGCTAAAATTACTTATCAGTTGTAATTTACACGAAAGTGATGGGTACCAATATAGGTATACTCCCCTTAAAAGTTAAAAAGATAAATAAACAGAATGCCAAATTAATCCAAGATATTATATAGGAACAGAAACCCTTTAGCAAAAGCTGCATCACTAATAGAAATTGACAACCACTTCATATCTCACTGTATTATTTGAAGTTTAGGAGTGACTACCAAATGTTAAGACTCTTGCAGAAATAGCCGCAAAGGACTGATTAACCCTTGGCCTTAAGTTCTGCAAGGCGTCGGCTTAGATCATCCTCTTCAACTTTCTCTTCCTTAACAGGAATGGCATGCCCGGCAGCTTGAGGTAGACCAACAGATACCTCAAGCCCATAATCATCAGCTACTTGTTGCATCAAAGTGTTGACTTGATCCTCTGGAGTGGAAAGAGAAGTGCTACCAGCCATAGCATTCTCAACAAATTGTGACTGTACCTCCATGTTGACAAACTGTGATTCAAATTGATCCATTGTTTCAGACATCTTTTGAAGATTACTGCTCGCAAATGCAGTATCCAATGCTCTAACAATAGATGCCATTGATTTATTGATTGTCATCATTTTGGCTTGAGTATCAAGCCTGGAAACCACTGCATCCAAACGAGAGGCCAAGCGCATGTAGTTTAATTGCTCACTACGTTTTCTGATAGAGTTTTCTGCATATATCCGGGCTCCATCCATGTTTCCTTTCTCTATTGCTTTCTTGACTTTTAGTTTCTCGGCTTTCTCTTCCTTTTCACACTTTCTAGCCTGCCTTTGCAGGCTTTTGGAGGTAAATTTGAGCTAAAAGACATGATCCACCAATTCCTCAAAATTTCCCATGGAATCTCTAGAAGCAAGACCGCCAATTCAATAACTTTGAAAAATAGATTGATGCAGAGCCACAAGTCAAATCTCCAAGCATTTAACAAACTCCTAAAGTAAAACAAATGAGGGCTCTGAAACAACAGATCCCAGCAGTACTAACTCCAAATTTCTGAAAGCTCTAGCATTCAATAAATTGCTCACAAATTAAACAACTAAAAAAACTCCCAAACACAAATACCTCAGGCACCCAAGTTTCTATCATTGCTTAAATTGGCATTAAATTTATTGACTTTTAATGATCAGGATTGTATGCTCGACCTTTCCCAATAAAGGAAAACAAAATAAACAGAATAGAACAGGTGAGACCAACTAAATAATAGATGCTCCAAATCTCAATTCCTCAAACCAGCAAGTCCAAAACTCAAAAAAAGACATTTCACTTCTTAGAAAACACACATCCCCCAGCAACCAAATTACCCAAACCCACATCAATTCCATCGAGCCTCTAAAAATTCAGTTAACACCTTGAGAAACATACAAAAAGCCCTGAACTCAAGAAAATTCTAAAAGAAATATTCGTAATACTTGGATTCAAACTCACATCAATTCCATTGAATTTGTATCAAAATTAGTGTTTTAACACAAAAGTTGTCAATTGATGTTCTCTCAGCTGACAAACAATACTTAGGAAATTGAAGAGGTAAGACCAACAAAGTAAGAGCTACCCCAAGTCTGAATCTCCTTCTTAATTGGCAAATTCCAACCGCAAGGTCACCCACAAATACATAAGAAATTGAAGATGTAACACCAACGGAGTAAGAGCTACCCTAAGTCTGAATCGCCTTTTAAATTTGTAAATTCCAACTGCAAAGTCACCACTGGGTTGACCGAGGGCTATTGATTCTGTTAGTCACCCAAGAGCTGCATAGGCAGTTTTATCGCCTATATCAACACTTAACATGTCTCGTGGGGGTTCGAACTCAGGACTCTGCTATAAAAAAAGCCTTGAATTGAGACTTAAAACTCGTCCCATCAAAATCCCATCTCTTCTCAAGCACACATATCAAAGTCTCTAAAGATTAGAAAAAATTCTCCAACTGCCAAATAAGTATAAACTCCTTAAAGACCTAAAAAAACGGATCCCTGAAGCACGTAGTTCCGAATTTCGAATAGCCACAAACCCAGATCCCAAAACTCAACATGATCTACGATTACTCAAAAGAAAACCCTGAAAGATGTGTCTATCAAGAACCCAAGTTCAATTTCCCCAATCCAACTTGAAATTCAGTAAATTCCTAAATCCAATCCATCCCCAATCGAGGTTTCTCAAGGCCACAAATAAACAAACCCTAAAATCAAATCCATCCGCAGACACTGCAATTATAAGACCTTAAAACAAGCATCCCTTCACTACTACCTCTGAATTAGCATCATATTTTCGTGCAAAGCACAGAATTCTTCATCGTGACAAAGGACAAACAAAAGTATAATTACCTGGGATAATGTCCACCAAAAAAATCGATGGCGCAACCTGCGAAGATTGCAAATTTCGAATGGGTTTCTCTATTGATGTGCTGATTTTGAATGATAATTTTGGTGATCAAACAAATTTGTTAGCTGTTTGACTTTGTTCGTCCTCTCATATGGTATATAAATAGGTGTGAAGGGCAGATATTATTAGAAAATGTTGCTTTGGGATAAATACGCGTTAAGATCTTAAAAAAGACCATGCCTTTTTTAACTACATGATCTTACCGCGTATTATCGGACTTATTCCGGCATCACGGTCATATTAATTTTTAATAAAGGCATGGTCTCATGGGAGGGGTTTCATAAATATCTTATAGGGTTGCTGAGAAAATTCAGGAACATTTTAGGCAATTTAAGGTCTCATATTTTTATCATTTTCCTCTACAATTTCTGCTGAGATATCTTAAGAACTCATTGCAATTTTCCCTCCAAAATGACCAAAAATTAGTGGTTGAATGCATTTTTGGTGCCACATGGAAACAAAACAGCCTAAATAGTAGGGGAAAACTCTCACCCCTCTCCAGCTACTGTGAAGTTTAACAGCCAAAAATGTGGAGCACAAGATTGGGTTTTTCCTATAGCTGGTTGAAAAAATCAACATGGGACCATCTACAACAGGATGATAGGAATTGGAGTGGGTCCATAGGACCATGCTCTAACGGTACCTCCCTCAAATGACACCCACCATTCGTGTTTACCAAACTTTCGTGTTCCAAAAAAAGTTCACTTAATATAAATATCTTAAATACATTTATTTGAAATATGCCAATAGATGTTAATCTCGAGCTTTTGTTCTCAAATTTTTCACATATCATATTGATTAATAATTATATTACCTTCTCTACAAATTTTACAATGACTCGTGACTCGTGGCATCTAAGTAGCCACAAATTTGTGTCGGTTCGAATCAAAACTTCAAGGGAAAAAGAAGGGCTCCAACTCCACCGCATGGCCCAAATATTATGAATTTTAGATTGACTTCTCCTAGCAAAAAGAAAAAACTTGTAAGCCATGGTCAAATATACATCAAATTTAAGCTTGAAACTGTCATGTGATAATCAAACGGACATCAAATTTAAATTTGAACGTAAAAGTGAACAACTCACTACATTACACTCCACCCTGCTACTATTATAGAACACATATCGATGTAGTTAAAAAAATTAATTGTAAAGCTTGTCTTCGCTCTATTGCCCAAATAAGCACCCTACTTTTTTTTAGGCAACTAGTTGCAAAAAATAAAGACCTGAAGGATTTGATCAAAGTTATTCGTTCATTTTTACACCTCGTTCTCTCAAAACTTGTCCAAATTAATTGCACATATTAGATCTAGGTTTCCACAATTCAAAATGGGAAAAACTTGATCAAATTCACTTGTTTTATGCTCAAGACGAGTTGTGACATCCAAATCATCCATTTTCTTAAGGATCCAAACTATCAAATTTACTCAAGTCACAAAGGGGACACTTGGTGATTGTTGGTCACTTGTTCACCTTGGGAGATTGGTCCCATATTCACAAGGAAGGATTGGTTCATGTTTATAAACAAGGTGGTCACTCGGGTATATCGTCAGAGTGTAGGCTCCATGGTTCGCATTATGCCCAAGTCGGCCAAGTTTGAGTTGAATTAGTCGTGGAGTTGCATGAAGTTAATCAACGGTTAATTTCATTGAGCCGAGTTGAGCCCGAGTCGACCAAAGTTAATCGCCAAGTTGGAAGGTCTAAGCTTGAGCACGAATGTGCGAGATCAAAGAGGCAAGTCATTGGTCCACATGGACCAATGACGGGCCACCATGGATCCGAGGTTGTGGCGAGGAAAAATTACTGTGTTAGGTTCTCGAGTTCATGAGAACTAGGAGGTTGATCAATTTGGTTGCACGAGAATACGAAGGCAAACCCCGAATTTCACTAAAAAGTAGCTAAGGCACGAAAGCGAGAAAATGAAGGAGGTCCAAGATCGTGGATTACCATGACTGGTCCATCAAGACCAATCAAGGCAATTCATGGTCCCGAGGGATCGAGATCACAGGGAATAGGTGATCCCGAAGAGTCGATTGAGCCGAGAGAACATAAGGACTCGTCATTGGCTCGGTGGATCAATGACGACCCTCCCCGTGGTCCAAGCAATGATGAGTAAATGGAAAAGGCCTAAGAATAACGAAGTGGCGTGATTGGTCTACGTGGACCAATCACAAGTCTCTTGGATCCTTCGCGATCCTGAGACCGTGAAAAGTGACTTTAAGATCCCCTAGACATCATGTTGACCTGAGAGCTCAAATGACGTGTGATTGGTCTGCGTGGACCAATCACAAATCGCTTGGACTCATGGGAGGTTAAGACCCAACAAACTAAGGAAAAGCCATGAAAAGTGACCTAGTGACTGAGATCTCGAGACCAATGCAAGGAGAACATGTGGCACCAACTTGAGAGGGAAATCGTGGAAAGAGATCACCAATGAGGATGAGATGTGCGAAAAAGCATGTTTAGAGGTTGAAATTGACGGCCCTATGGCCATCAACTTTGTTAAATGTCCTAAGAATATTCCATCAATCATAACTTTTTCTTGGGGCCACCAAATCAGAGATAATCGGTCTCATTGGAATTCTCTTGAGAAGAACTACTTGTTGGGGGTAGTTTTAAGTCGCTTTCACCCACTTTCCCAAATCAAGATCATGGGTGTCAACTACCGTTTTCATATATGGGCTTTGTAGCATGATCTAGGACTTAATTTTTTGGCTCGTATCTTTTGACTCGAGGCCTATTTCATCTCGCACATGTGATCAAAAGAATGATCATGAGAAGGGCATTTTTAGGCCATTTTACATAAAATGGTGGAGTTTTGAGAGAGATCTTAGTGACAAAATTTTGGGCAATTTCAACCGGTTTTTTCATCAAATGGAACCCAAAATATTCTCATATGTTTCCAAATGGATCTCTTCACTTTGTAATGATGTTTTTAGGTTGGCATGTTCCTTTCGCTGCCAAGATGCATAGGGAGGAGTTGGATGATCTATATAACAAGAATTAAGTTGTTACAATGGTCCTATCTTGTAATCATGGTTAGAATAGACAAGTGACAACTCAAATTTGATTCATCTCTCTTGATCTTGAGGAAAACATTGATCCAACCATTGATCTTATCTTCACAACAAAATATCTACCCTTTGTTTGGCGGTTAAGAAAGTTAATCGATCCAAATTCAATTTACTTGCAACTATTTGCTAGTGGTCATGGATACAATTCGTTTGGATTTTTCCTAGTTGTGCATTCATGATCATGATTCACCATAACTCCTTCAAAGTTCCTTGGAATAAGTCAAATGTTGGTTCTAAGCAGATTTCTTGATTTGGAGCATCTTCTGGCATCTTTTGATTCTCTCCTCTCTCATTTTCTCTATAAATGTCACCTTCTTTGTATTATAAATCATCCCTCTCCTTGAAAGCAATGTTACTCTGCCCTTTTGGGGACCCAGTTTTCTAAGTGCCTTTAACCTCTAGTCTAAGTTTTGTAGATGAAGGAATTCCTTTGATTATGTTGATGGCACTCAATGTATCTTTTACTAATTAATGTGATTGTGGTTGTGGCAAATATTTGCCCTCTATTTTGGTGTTAATTAGCTCCTTACCTTGCTATTTTAGCAAAGTTTTTGTATATGGTATCTGTAAGGTCTCATTTCACCGTAACTCAAGGTTTAAGAGTGAAAAACTGATTTCGATGCATGGTTTGGTTGTAGTTATTATCTCGCCCTTTGTATATGTATTCTATTTGTTCACTAGTTAAACTCATTGGGAGGAGATCCACTTTCAATTTAGTGCATCACCACTCTCATTTCCATGTTTCTCTCCAAACCTTACCTTTGCAATTTAGTAGTTAGACTTAGTTTATTGGTTAGCATTAGAGTAGTTTAGTGAAGGGAATTCGGCCCTCTCTAGAGGTCTACCTCAATGAGCCAAGAGTCCCACACCTTGGAGGTAGTCCTATATTGTGTTCAGATCGAAACATCTACCTAAATGAGAAGGGTGCACACAATTCTCCGCCAACACACACGTTGTTAAGGTTTCATATATTTTTCATTAGTGTTTATAGGGTACTCCTTGGCCTTCACACCCTCTTTTCTAGGATATCTCAAACTTATTTAAGGATAGAGTAAGTGACCCAGTTCCATGAGGTGATCTGATGGACAACGTGCCCTAAACTTGGATTTAGATGTGTTATATACATATATATAAGGAAGTTGTATGATAGGAAAATATAGGTTCTCAATTGGGTTCTCAAATGTAGGGATCAAATATAAGTTTAGACAATCAATGTAGATACCAAAGGTGCTCAAAGAGTAGCAAGTTATAATTATAGATGATGGTAACCCTAACCCAAAGATGTTATAGGTTTCCAAGGCCTATACCTAAGATAAAGATAGGTATCCTACTAGGATTCAGAATAGAGATAGATCAAGGGATGGATAAAACCAAGGGACACTATAATAATACAATACAATAGATCAAAGCAAACATACATCTACTCTAGTCTATAGCAATCAATAACATAAAACTGCAAGATAAAAGACCAAAGGGTTAGAAATACTTACCTCTCTAGTAATGCGGGTGATTGTTGATGCATAATCCTCCTAAGAGATAATAACATTGAGATAGAATCATTGTGGGTGGTGAAGTGGAAGGCTCAAGAAGAAGACCTATAATCTTAACACATTGTGGTGACCCAAATGGAAAAGGGGTAAGCTTTAAATCCTCAAGTCCAAAAAGTAGATATGAAATAGTGTGAAAATGTGGGAGAAATATCAAGTAGTACCTTTTAGAATAATTGTTTTATTGTGGTATAAATGACAAAGAGGGTGGGGTATATATACCGATGCCATCACCCTCAAAGATGACGTCGACCATAAAAACCCAAACCTGGCACCATTTCCCATCAACGATGGTGTCAACTTTAAGGGATCCCTATGGTCAAAAGGGTGGAAAACATGTGAAATGAAAGACAGAACATAAATGGTGGTAATGACTAAGGTTTGGGGTGACCTAAATCAGGGAATAAGAACTTGTAATGAGCATAAATAAGTGAACACAAGTAGACAAGTAGACATAATGGATACATGTGTGAACAAAATAGGGCATAAAGTGACATATTTCAAATGCACAATAGTGGCATCTCTCAAATATTATGGTTCAGCCACGTGACCAAGTCTGATCACACCCTAGTCTTGATAGGCCCCTCGAGGCACCTAATTGGGAGGAAAATACACTAGAACTCCCGCACAAGAGAAATGGTTAGCAAATGTCAAATGAGGTGTATATATATGCCTCGATTGAAGAACATCACGTGTCACAATAGTGAAACATGAGATAGTATTTGGAAAAAGATCTATGCGCACACCAAATTATAAGTAAATGTTGATATTAAAGAAATAATGTAAGTGTGGTAAGGAAATAAATGAAATATACTTATTGAATACTTATATGACGGTGTCACTTGGCTTTCCTATGGCGGGTGCAATAACTGCTTGGAACCTTGAAGAGACAAGACTAAAAAGAAATAGTAGCATATAATTAGAAAAATAATACATAAATCACATAGACGAGAGTTTATAGAATGATGATAGTTGAGAGGGGAATAACAATGTTGAAGAGCACAAAAACCAATGGGTGGATGTTATAAGGATAGCAAAGTTTGATATAAGGTGATAATTGGGATGTGATGGCATGGAGTTAGTGATATATTAGGTATAGATAAATAGATTACCAAAGTATCCAAAATAGGAAGTAATGGTCATATAAACCCAAGTGGGAAGGATAAACCCGAGCGAGATGAAACTAGATTAAAACAATAGGTTGATGAAGTAGTTAAGTTGGAGAATGCTCTTAAAGAGAAGGTGTTATTCATTGAATATTTATTGGAGTTGAATTTTTTATTTGAAGGGATGGTTGGCACTATGAGGCACCCCAAAATATGGTGTGGTGAAACAAGTGAAATCGTGAGTTGCCCCAAAAGAAGAGTCAATCATGTTGGTATTGTGGTTAAAGGTATGCAATATTGCTAATATCTATTGATAGTGGAGTACATTGAGGGGTCTAGAATGTTCTTGTGACATGATTGAATCCTCATCATAGGAGGGAAGAATGGTGCATGTGGGCATTAGGAGTAATAATGTTGAAATAAATCTCGTTAGTGAGGATTCCCAATTCATTGAAAGATTGGGGCGAAATAGGTGGATAATCTTAGAAGTTAGATGATCCCAAATTCATTACATTTGAAAGGATCTTCATTGATGTTGTAATTAGTTTTAGTCTCATTACAAGGAGGCTCCCACATTCTAATACATGAGGAAATTGTTCTTTATGTAAAAAAATGGAGGAAGCCTCTCGATGATAGATGGTGGTAGTTAGTTTTTGTTAATCATGGTTTGTATTTCATTAGGATTGTCATCATAAGTGACATTAAGCTCATGTCCGTAGTCATAAAACTTGTGATATGGAACATTATACATTGTAGGAGTAGTAGGAATATGAAAAGGCTTGTTGGGGAAGGGTACATGTATGTCCAATGTGTTCAAAGAAAGGTTGCAAAAGCTATGGAATGGGGTAAGAACACTCAAGAGACCCCAAATCTTTGTGCAAAACCGATCAATGGACCATCAGTTAAGAAGTAAACAAGGATTCCTATTTTGCATGCATTAGTTTGAAGCAAACAAGCAAACTTAACAAATATAATTACCCTCTATTCTTGAAATCTTAAATAAGTGATCCTAATAAGGATCTAAGCAATCAATTTGTGCTTAAGAGAATGGGATCTCACCATTAATGGCTTCAAGGCCAATGGTTCTTCCCATTTACTCCATGGTGTGTGGTGTGTTGCAAAGGATAAAGCAAATAGCTCAATAAGATGAAATAAAACTCTTAATCCTAGCAATAATACTATAGTTTATGTTAGAGGGAAGAAGTGTTCTTGTAAATGAGAGGGGGTAGTGGGCTATTTATAGTTTTCCATTTGGGAAAGTGGGAGATTTGGGTGCATGTGGGACAAATAGAAAAATCCAAAAAGCACCTTTAGCAAGTCAAAGTAAGATTTGACTAGGTTTAGAAGAGATTGACCATGGTTAAGACTAGTTAACCATGTTTAGAGAGTAATTAAGATTTTGAGAGGGTTCTGAGAGGTCTAATCAATCCAATGGAATGGATTGATAGTCTAGGAGGCTAGTAGAAGTAGCTTAGAAAGGAATTGGAAGAGGATTTAGCCAATAAGAGGCTATATTAGCCTGTTTAATTGGTTTATAAGAGGAATACGACCAAAAGGGGGTCGAGAAAGGGGAGTTAGATAGGTCTAACTAACGGTATGTCGTCAATTTGCAAGGAGGAGAATAATTAGTGTAATATTAGGAATAATAGTGCTTTGATCAAACTACAAGTGTCTACATTTGCCCTTTTATGTATATATGTCTACAGTGTATACCATAACGGCAGATGAGATAGTTCATGATGAATTTAGAAATTTGTGCATCGGTGATGTAAGTAAGAGGCACAACCTCTACCCATTTGGTAAAATACTCGATGGCAGTGATAATGTGGGTGTGGCCATATGAAGAAGAAGGATGGAGCTTCCCTATGAGATTTAGGCCCCACTAATAAAATGGCCAAGGCATTGTGATAGGATGAAAAGCTTATGCTGGTGCATGTATTAAGTTTCCATACTTTTGGCATAGCTCACATTTCTTGACGAAATTACAACAATATGCTTCCATGGTGGGCCAATACTAACCCACCCTTAAGATATTCTTTGCCAAGACCATACCACTAGTGTGCGCTCCATAAATACCACTGTGTACTTCCTTAATAGTGTGGATTGAATCAGTAACATCCAAACAACGAAGTAGATTTCTTTTGTAGCCACGACGATAGAGGGTGCCTCCTAGGAGGGTATAACAGGTTATACGATAGATAAGGGATTTCTTCTCAGAATGGGTAATGTCTGGGGAAATGTGCCATCTTATAGGTATTAGAAGATAGGGTCATACCAGGGGGATAATGGACCAACAATTTCACATGCCAAACACGACTCTGGCATGTCATATGTGGGCATTTGTAAATGCTCTACAAAGAAAGGAATTTTTCTCTCCTGAGGTGGAATGCATAACAATGATCCAATTGTAGCCATAGCATTTGCTGATCTATTATGCGACCTTGGCTTTTGTTCAAATATGATCTGTGTAAAGTATTCCTTTAAGGTTTTGACCATTTTCTTGTATGGAATGAGCTTCTCATCCTTAACCTTATACTCATCATTAACTTGTTTAATGATAAGTTGGGAGTCTCCAATGACTCACAACTGTCTGATATTCCAAGTAATAGCTAGCTTGAGGCCAGCAATGAGTGCCTCATATTCCGTAATTTTGTTAGTGCAGGGGAACCCCAAACAGATGCTCTTGGGATAACCTCACCTGTGGGAGTGATGAGCACTACTCCTGCCCCCGATCCATGGAAATTGAATGACTGTCAAAATGGACTTGCCATTCTATAGATTCTTCAATATACATCATGCATGCATCCGACGAGTCCGCATACGAGGTTCCATTCCTAGTAGAGGAGCTTCTATCAGATGATTGGCCAATATTTGTCCCTTTAAGGATTTCTGATTCACAAAATCAATATCAAATTCACTTAAGAGAATGATCCAATTAGCCATTCATCCTGTAAGGGTGGGTTTGGATAAAAGGTACTTGAGAGGGTCAACTTTGGATATTAGTTTGGTTTTATTGTTGAGGAGATAGTGGTGAAGTTTCTAAAAGGCGAAGATGACTGCCAAACATGCCTTTTCAATCTGCGGGTAGTTTAGTTTGTAGGCAATCAGAGTTTGACTGAGGTAGTGAACCACCCTTTCTCTATGGTCTAGATCATATTGGGCAAGTAATGCACCAATAGAAAACTGGGTAGTAGAGATGTACAAGAGGAGAGGTTCACCTGGGGTAGGTGGCATGAGTACAGGTGGGTTAATAAGGTATTGTTTTGTAATGCAAATGACTTTTGACAATCTGGTCCCTAGTTGAATGCAACATCCTTCTTTAGTAGATGCGTAAATGGGTGGCACTTATCCGCAAGTTGTGAAATAAAGCGGCAGATTGCCTAAATTTTCCCTTGTAGACTCCTCAGTTGTTTGAGAGTGGTAGGTGGTGGCATTTTTGTGATAGTCATAACCTTTATAGGGTCCACTTCTATCCCTATTTGTGAAACAATGAAGCCTATAATTTTTCCTGATAAGACGCCAAAGACACACTTCTTAGGATTTAAGCAAACATTTTAATCTCGAGACACTGAAAAATACATCTCAACACTTCAAGGTGCTCTCCTCTACTTTTAGATTTGGCTAGGATATCATCAACATAATCTTCCATGATGTCATTCATCATGTCATGGAAGATGACAATCATTAGTATGTTGATAGGTGGCCCCGACATTCTTGAGTCTGAAAGGCATGACCTTGTAATAAACGTTCCCCAAGGAGTGATGAAGGTCATCTTATGTTGGTCCTCTTCTGTAATTCGAATCTGGTTATAACATGAAAATCCATCCATTAAGGACAACATTTCATAACTAGCGGTGGAATCCATAATCATATCAATGTTAGGTAAGGGGAAATCATCCTTAGGACATGCTTTATTGATATCATGGAAATCAGTGCAGATTCTTATGCCAACAGGTTTCTTCGAACAGGGACTATATTAGATATCCACTTTGAATAGTCGATGGGCTTAATGAAATCAACAGCTAATAATTTCTCCAGTTCTTCTTTGACAAGGAGTGCAATTATAGGGTGCATCTTTCTCAACTTCTGTTTGATGGGTTTAGCGTCTGGGTGCATAATGAGGTTGTGCACGACTAAATCTAGGTCTAACCTGTATATCTGCGTATGACCATGTAAATATATCTCCATATTCTCTTAACAACTCTACAAAAACCTTATGTTCTTGAGTTGAGAGTGAAGCTCCCAACTTTATCATTCTAGGTTGCTCTTCTGAGCCAATGTTAACATTGATTATTTCCTCCACAAGCATCTTAGAAGCGTCTTTCCATCCGGTAGTATCGGGGAGGGTAAGGTCAACCTCCTCGTAACTCATCATCATCCTTAAATGGATAACTCATTTTGTCCATAGATTCTTCATTTTGTTTGTCTATGAGCACTTCAAATATTTTATCGCTATGCGACCGGCATAGAAATCAATTGGCACGTGAAATTGTTGATCCCAATCTATGAGTTTGGGATATACAAGGGTTATTTGGTAGTTGGTTTGAGGCCTAGATTTGGATAAGGTGAGGACAAAGTGGAATTAAGTAATAAGTTAGTTGAGGTGAGATCCTCGTAGAGGCTACATTGGGAATCCGCATCGCTATCAGAATGAGATGAATCGCTCTCGTGCTTAGAAGAGGTGGCGTCAATTTCCAAGGGTGGCTTGTTGTGAGTTCATATTCCAAGACCATGTTTATTTGATTTGAAGCGAGGGATAGGAATGGGTTCTAATCGCCCTTGCGCATTAATTCCACATCTTAGTCCTTTGTAACCCATGACAAACATCATGCGGTGGCCTTTGACATATTGGGGTTCCTGATGGCATGAAGCCATGGTTCCTTCGAACTTTGTTAGTAGGATCCCCTAACATCTTTTCCTTAGACAAGAAACCACTAGGAATGAATTTCTCCAATGGTTTAGGGCATTGTTTCTGAGTGCTTTTGAACTAAAAATAGGGCTTTCCTCATGTCCTAGGCGATACTGATAAATCTGATATTAATAAAGCTTGTTTAAGGGTGAATGACTTGCCTAGGCCATACTTTTCTCGATGTTGCCTCCCATGATGCAAAAGGGTTGACCAAAGAAGGAAAATATTGATTGCAAGGAGTGAGTGAATTTGGATCCACACGTTCCTTGATAGCCTCTGTTTGCAAAGGAATGACAATGTCTGCAGAAGGGCACTCATAAGCTGCACGAAAAACTGTGCAAGGCTCTACAATGTGTAAATGGTTCTGGATCACCTTGGATGGTGATTATCTATCCTTTGTGGAACATTTTGATACATTGATGGAAAGTCAAAGGAATGGCCTACATGGCATGGATCCATGGGCATCCTAAGAGCATGTTGTATGGTAGGTCCAAGTTAAGGACATGGAATGTTGTATCATGACAAGTTGGCCCTACTTCCATTGGAATTACTATAGTGCCTGTTGACTCTCACTCCTCATTATCATAGGTCGTGATTGTGATAGTTTTGGCACCTAGATCCATTTCTGAATGGCCTAGCTACTTAACCAGACTTTAAAGTACAAATGTTTAAACCGGATCCATCGTCCACAAGTACTCTCTTAATTTTGTGACAAGTAATAACCACTTCTAGGTATAAGGGTAAGTTGTACTCTGGGTCATTACGCGGGTTTGCAGCATGATCAAAAGTGATGTGATAATTAGCGTTAAGGTGCACAATCATGGCTTGGAGGTGCGTGGGATCTACATCGGTTGAGACTTCAAACTCTGCAGCATCTTGTACAATATGTTCTTATGGGCAATAGATATTTTGAGGAGATCTAGAATGGATATCCTAGCAGGTGTTTTCTCCAACTAGTCTATCAAATTGTACTGACCTTCCTGAGGGATAGGCAGGGGATCTGGTATGATTAAACGAGCACATCTCATCCCTACTGCGTAACTCTTTTCTAAGATCCGGATAGTATTGACCTGTTCATCAGATGAACGAATACATCCTATGAGAGAATCGAAGGGACTATCATTAGTGGGATAAATATAAGCGGCAGTCCTATAATCATTGGAGGTTTGTCCATGATTTGGCTTCCTTTTCTTCTTATCCACATGGTTAGGAAAGGGCTCTTTAAAGATACCCATTTTCTTGTTTGGACCTTGGCCTGAGTCGGGGGAGAATCTACAGCGATATTTCCCTCTTCAATGAGGTCTTGTATGTAATGACGCAATCTTAAACACCTATCTGTCTTGTGCCCTTTAACATGGTGGAAGTCACAATACTCATGTTCTTTGAACCAAACTAGTTTTGGAGCATTTTCTGGGTATGGTATTGTTGCGGTTGGGTATTCCACCATGTTTGCGTTATCTAATTGTTTCAGTATGGTAGATAGGGATTCTATTAATTGGATGAACTCACGCTTGATATGTGCCTTGGGATGAGGTCCTTTTGAAAGCTTTAAAATTGAACCACTTTTGGTCTCTTTTTGAGTTTGTGATGCCATCCCCAACGACATGTTTATTTTTATTTAAAAACTTCAGTTTTTCTAAGGATTCCGCTTCATGTTTGTCTTTGAAAACTGGTTTAAGTGTTTCCTTCGAGATGAGAGCCTTCTTGATTTGACCGCCCTTCTCTATAACTTCTTCGAATTTTGAGCCATACTGCATTTGCAGATGGAAGGCTATCTCCGGGTTCAAGTTAGGCACAAATATACTTCCCAATTGTTTTTCTAGCAAGGCATAAGGGAAACGACTTGCTAACTCTTGCCATCATCGGAAAAAAGCCTGCGAAAGGTCTCATTGGGTTTTTTCCTTGCATTGTAGAGATTTCATTGTGATATCATTTTCCATATTATAGGAATTATGTCGTACGATTTTTATGCTAATGCGGGCCATGTTATAATGGAGCCCTTGGGTATGTTATAGAACCATTCCAATCCTAGTGCTCATAGGCTACGAGGGAAGAGTTGTATTAAGAAGTTATCGCTGTAGGTGACCTCTTGGCAAGCCATATAAAAGTCTTTTATGTGATCACGAGGATCACTCTTGCATTTATACTTATCAAATTTAGGAACAATAAAATGTTTTGGGAAGGGTTGTCATAACATGTCCTTATCAAAGGGGTAAGGGCATAGTTCTTCATACAAATACTTCCTATTATGTCCTATGTTTCCCTCCTATAGCGTAGTAAGCGTATCTTTCATCGATCAATTCTCGTTCAATGATTTTTTCTTTGGTGGGTGACATTGGTCTTTGTGCCTTAGCTACTTTAAAGGTCACGTCACTATATGGATCAAAGTGGAATTCGTTAGGTTTTGTCTTGACCTTGTCTTTGTATACATTCCTACTTGAAGAGCCTAAGTTTGCTAATTTTTGGCTCAGTTTTAGGATTTGTTTTTGAAGGATCTCTTCTTCAATTAAAGGGTCCTCTTCCTCATTGAACTTGGGAGGTGGCGAGGCTTTGCACTCAATCTTCACTTTACGTGAAGCTTTGTAATATAGTCACCGTGAATTACCAAGTGGCTTGGATGGGTCTCCTTCAATGGTGTTATGATGTTGGCCAGTAGAGGCATACCCTATGTCAAAAGGGTTATCTATGTCCAATAGGGATCTTCATTCTTCTACTTTATGGTTAATGACCTTAGTTTCCACTTCACGCTCTTGCAGAAGCTTAGCCCCTAGTTTTAAGACTCTTGCGAGTACTTGATCCCTGTTATAAAAAGGAGTTCATCAAAGCGGCCTAAGTCTAATTGGTGTTGTTCTTTAGAAGAGTCAGACTCCTCTTCACTATGATCAATCAATGGCTCTGTGTCCTTAACTTGTGAAAAGAGAGGCGCTAAGTTATTTCCGCTAAATGGGAACGATTCAAAAGGATTCTCTCCTAAGTTGCGGTTATTTGGTTTGGACGCCATTTTCATGATTCTAGGCATCACTTAACCAAAAGGTTATGTGAGGTTCCATCTAAATGTTTTTGAAGTTTATGTGGAACCTAGGCGTATGTTTGAGTCAGTTCTAAAATTAATGTTTATGCAGTTGTTTTTATGACTCAAGAAACACTCATATGAACACTCAAATGCAATGATTAGTCAAATTATCGTTTCACCAAGTTTATACCCTAACTATGATTTCAGTGAAAGGCCCAAAGTGAATAGTGACAATATCGTATCAATACGTAGGTCTAGTTAGAAATCCAACAAGGCCTACATATTAAAGCGGTAATGACACAATCTCTCGGCAAGGTATACTAAAACTAGTTTGAATACCGATGAAAGCTAAGTTTTCTTAAAATGGAAGTTGCGAGTATGTATAGCGTAATAACACTATCCTGACACATTAACGAGCAAGTAAGGTGTTAGTATAAAGATGATGTTATTTCGGTATATATAAAGCAATATCGACACCCTCAAAAAGGCTTAGATGACGTCGAAATGAAATGAAGTAAGATTATAACAAGAAGTTACTAGTTGCATGAGCAACGTAACCGCACAATAAAGGGACTTATATCAAGTTCTCAAGAAATTGAAAACCCAATGTAAGTACCAACATTGTGTGATTAGAATGTGAGTAAAAAAATCTTAACCCAAGGAGAGATAAAAAAGATGAACTGAAATCATGGTAGTGAAGATGATCTTGAGATCAAGATCAAAGACCTGCCAAAGATATGAAAACGTACCTACGCTCTTTAGACGTTTAACAACCCAACCGCAAACATGGATGGGCGTAAATAGAAAAAAAAGTGGTGAGTACTATCTCTGATAAAATGCGTGAGGTATGCTCCTTTCTCACTCCAAAAAATGGGCGGTGAGAACGCAAGGGTATAGATCAAAAAGGATAAAAATAAACTAAGTGTCACTTGGAAGAGTTTCACCTTGTTCGAAGACAAGACTAAAACTGAGCTAAGTGGGACATAGTTTAATTCCGTGATGAAAGACAATTAGATCAAACTTACATGGGTTCTTTGCCTTGTTTTGAGAAACAAGGTTCAGACTCCAAGTGAGTCGTCACTTTGTGATGGCTTGACACGACAACAAACTAGTAAAGTGGGCTCCAAGACAAAATGGCCTCCTTAATAGGTTCTCTCAACTAGGTGTCAGAAGATTGTCTAATGTGAGCACGATTTTCCCAAAGAGTCACAAAGGATCGATTTAGGAGTATCTCAATTTTACTACACCCTCGTCCGATCAATGAGCAACTAGTGTGTTCAGTTGTACCATCACTAGAACCTCAATATAGACAATCTTTGACTCTAACTCACAATGCATACTAGTCAAGTGGGTAAGCGGAGCACTTCCTATTTCATCCACGAGGTTACTCAATGGTGGATTACTTTAGGGTTCCTGGAACCACCCCCATTATTGTAGCTTAAGGCGTTATGCCAAAGGGGTTATGTTCTAGTTGAGCGGATAAGGACGTACCCTTTTCTGAAACCTGTAATACAATGTGAAGTGAAATGGTGTGTTTTTATCTTGCTTAATTTTAATGTGGTTTTAAGTAGCACATTGTTTGGCAACCTGTATGAAAACACGTGTATTAGAAGGTTTGTGTCTCATTTTTACGCCTTTTCTTTGACAAGCGTTAGGTCCTGTATGAGACGAGTTTAGTAATTTTCCATTTGAATACTGATATCAAGAAAGGGAATTTACATGTTTCTTTTGATTCCTAAGATCACCGAAAGGTGCGAAGGAAGAACATACGCAATATGAAAAATTCCACTAAAAATAGGTTACATGGAAAGTACTTTACTTTTAGAAGCATAAAATAAGTGTTTTCAAACGTGACAAAAGGTTATATAAGTGTTTTGATCTCCAAGATCACCTAGAAGGCGCAAGGAGAGAGCATACGCACTTTACAAACCTTTATTTTAGTTTAAGGAATGAAAAAAACTTTTAAGTTATGCCAGATTTAAACAAGTAATCAACACCCTGCACTTGTTTTATTAGACTTTAAAACCTCGAAAAAATGATCTTACAGCTCTAGAAAATAAAGTTCAAATTTTTACACGATACACATGCGCACTCATAATGACACCAACGTGCCTAGCTAATGGATACTCGCCTGACCCAACGTAGACACATGTTAGGAAGAAAGGACAGGGGGTACAAACACCTACACAGCCTGCCGATAGGTATGCTAGGGTTTTGACGTGTGTGTGCTTTGTTCAACAGGTAATCCCGTAGGTAAATTTTTTGGAAAACACAATAGGACAGCAGACACCAACACGTCCAAAGACACGAATACGCTTAACGGTTGTGAGAGATGCCAATGGTTCAAAGGAGATGCGGTATGTTCTAAAATGTGTTGTCAACCAGTAGTATGACAAACCGATATGTGACTATCTTGACACCAACGCTAGGGTATCAATGTTTCAAAAGTAAACAGGTTAAAGGTTAGCCAAAGAAGCCTATTTCTAGCTCAAACCCAAAAAAATACATGATCAAGGATGATTTAGCTTACTTAAAAGATGAGATCATGTAAATAACAAGCTATTTATCCTAGAAAACATGAAAGTGGTTAGAAATTGAAAAATAAATAGCTTGAAAAGACTCCATTAATGGAGGATGGACTTCATGTCCCACCGGCATGCCAAATGTGTTCAAAGAAAGGTTGCAAAAGCTATGGAATGGGGTAAGAACACTCAAGAGACCCCAAAGCTTTGTGCAAGACTCGATCAATGGACCATCAGTTAAGAAGTAAACAAGGATTCCTATTTTGCATGCATTAGTTTGAAGCAAACAAGCAAACTTAACAAATATAATTACCCTCTATTCTTGAAAGCTTAAATAAGTGAGCCTAATAAGGATCTAAGCAATCAGTTTGTGCTTAAGAGAATGGGATCTCACCATTAATGGCTTCAAGGCCAATGGTTCTTCCCATTTACTCCATGGTGTGTGGTGTGTTGCAAAGGATAAAGCAAATAGCTCAATAAGATGAAATAAAACTCCTAATCCTAGCAATAATACTATAGTTTATGTTAGAGGGAAGAAGTGTTCTTGTAAATGAGAGGGGGTAGTGGGCTATTTATAGTTTTCCATTTGGGAAAGTGGGAGATTTGGGTACATGTGGGAAAAATAGAAAAAGCCAAAAAGCACCTTTAGCAAGTCAAAGTAAGATTTGACTAGGTTTAGAAGAGATTGACCATGGTTAAGACTAGTTAACCATGTTTAGAGAGTAATTAGGATTTTGAGAGGGTTCTGAGAGGTCTAATCAATCCAATGGAATGGATTGATAGTCTAGGAGGCTAGTAGAAGTAGCTTAGAAAGGAATTGGAAGAGGATTTAGCCAATAAGAGGCTATATTAGCTTGTTTAATTGGTTTATAAGAGGAATACGACCAAAAGGGGGTCGAGAGAGGGGAGTTAGATAGGTCTAATTGACGATATGTCATCAATTTGCAAGGAGGAGAATAATTAGTGCAATATTAGGAATAATAGTGCTTTGATCAAACTACAGGTGTCTACGTCCAACGTGTTAGGATTGACATCATACTTATACCATTGATTGTTATGAATGAATTGAAGACATTGGTACCTAGATGATGTGACTATGTGCATGTGGTGTGTCTAAGGTCTACTTAGTAAAATATTGTAAGAAATAGATCAATCAAGAACCATGAGCTTGGTGTAGATGGTTTTGGGTCTATAGTAATAAGGAGATAAATGCAACCAAGTGATTTCTACTTGGTTTTATAAATTTCAAAAGTGATTCGGTATGTTTAAGCTCATCAATGGAAAATCTTAGGTTTTTAATGAGAGAGAGGGAAGAAAATATATTTATGAGCCTTCATCCACCAAGACTCATCTTATTTGGGCATTATGAATGATGCCACCAATAAGGAGGGAAGATCATCAACACAATAATAGTTTTTCATTAATCATATCATCTTTGGGAATTTTTATGGGACTAGACTTAAAATCTTGGAAATTTGAGGAAGAGTTATTTTGGGATGATCCTCGACTAAGGGAGTGAGTTCATCCTTTGATTATGCATGAGATGTATTAGTAAGTTTTTGGTTAGTAGGTGAACACTTTTTAGGTTTGTAGACGGGTTCCTTATGTGCAAGATTACATTAGTAGTTAACCTTAGCCACATTAACATATTGTGAATTGAGGTAGTTATGATCATAGGACTCTTCAATATTACCTACAATGTTATTCATAGGTTCTTTGTTGTGGTTGGTCCTAGGTTAGAGGTTAATATGAGCTTATAGAAGGGATTTGATCCTGTTTTTACCTTATCTAATAAATAAAATATTTATCATAACATTATTATAAAAAGACATCAATGTCAAAACGAGTTCCAAGGAAGAAATCAAGGGCATCCTTTTTAAGAACCATGGAATCCTCGTGAAAATCATGAAATTGGCCAATAGTGACATGTTACCAATAGAAGAGTTGAGGATTGAAGGAAACTAACATTTTCTTGGTAGGAGGGAAAATGTGAGGCATGTGATGAACTTGTAATAGTTCGCCATGTGATAAGGGTGGGTGATGTGGGTTGTGATGAATAACCATTTGATTATTGTTGTTTAAAAAGTAATATACAATGGATTTGCCTCTAGAAAGGGCTCAAAAGTTCTTTAGCATTCGATATTGATTTGAGTCGTTTGATGGTGTAAAGGGCTATCTTAATTCTTGTATAAGGTAGCCCTACCACTTAGCTTATTCAATAGACTCCTCCAATGTGACCGGAGAGAAGGATTAAACCCTAAATTGGAGATTATGAGCAATATATTTAAGGAATATTTGGCAAAGTTTCGATTATCAAGATGATGATTGACTTGATTAGATAAGATCTTTCATCCCTTGATGAAATCATGGGATAATTCGTTAGGGGATTGTTTCAAGTTAATGAAGTTTTGAAATGTATTTTTAGGGATATCATGTTGTTGAAATTCCTTACTTAAGACTTGGACTAAAGTCTCTAAATTGATAATAGAGTGTAAAGGGAGTTGATTTTACCATTATAGAGTGTCTCCTACAAAGGTTTTTGTAAGGAGTTTGGCTATAACATAGGTATTGGTTTTGTAGACACTAAATTATGCACTTCAGAAATTATTTAGTCCCGATCTCATACTACTATTTAGAAGTTTCTTGAGTGAAGAAAGTACTAATTAACCCTCGTCTTTTGGCCATCTTGTTTTATTTTATTTCGTCATTACCAACCTCTTACACCCATATGCCTAGTCAACTTATGTCATCCCATGTTATTTTATCCTTGACTGGGGCACCCAAATTAGTATTGGGGCACTCGTGGGAACCACTGGTCCCACCAGGGGCACCCCGGTCCTTTTGCACTTTCCTTCCACTTTTTGAGATCTTTTTAGCCGTTTAAAATATTTATCCTTTTTTGGTCGGCCTTTTTGGGGTTAATTAAAAAATTAGATCAAGAGAACCCTATAAATATAAAGTTATGAGACCATAATGAGGGACCTAACATCATTCACTACTATCACTCACCTAGAGTTACATCCATCTATTGCATTGGAGATCACTTGCATCCACATAGCTCCATCATCAAGGCACAAGGTATGACATCTACATCACATACTTCATGGGGGCAACTCTATTATATTCCATATACACATGTTATCCCATTTTCTACATTTAGCTATTGCTCACTACTTCACAAAGCATGACTGACACAAGAGCACCTAGGGCACATTATGCATGCACTCACTAGAACTATATTTGGGTCTGAAATGTAGTGCAACACTCAGTTAGTAAGCCCAATGTTATGGCAACCGAGGTCGATCGACCCATTCATTTGCATATTTCTTTTTTTAATGTTTTGATACTTATTTTGGTCTTCTTATGGGTCTTTACATCATTTTGGATCTTTGGCAACATCTATTACAAGACAATGAATCTGATGCGACAAACAATGAGGGTTTCAGACCACCTCTCGGCCCTATAAGATTGATTTCAAATCTTTTACACACCAGGGTGCCCGGTTTTCGGACGAGCACCAGTGTAGGCACCCCAATCCCTCGCTACGCACTCCAACCTAGCTAGATTCTCCATATCCATCCTTTTTCTAGACTTCTACACGTTCCTACTTCGGGATTTTCTAGAGATCATTGTGAAACATTCTCGTGAGCATCCTCTATTCAAATTTGAGTTCTTTCCTCTTCCCTCTTACATATTAGGGTTAAAATTTCCTTTTGCATAGTTGTTTGGATCATTTACATACTTCTTTATTGCATTTATTTACTTTATTTACAATTGTTCATAACTTAGATTAACTATCCCAATATACCACATTATCTCCAATTTTAGTTAATCATTTTGGTGAATCTAACTTCTTTCACGCATAGGATCCTCATTTTCTCTCTATCATGGGTCAAGTTTCTTTATCTAATTTACTTAGGAGATACCCTAATTGTCATGATATTTTACAAAATCCCTAGACACCTTGTATCTTGAGGACAATACGCCACCGCACGAAATAAGTCCTCTATTTGATCATTTATTTGATGACCCTAGTCCTAGTGTTCCTCAATCTAATCAACCCCTATTGGACTCAATTTAAGCTCTATATGCTTTATTCCAAGATAAGTTTAAGGCCATGGAATTCATAGTCACATCTCTTAGATATGAAATTCAACAGCTTAAGGATGCTTCCCAATCACATGTTTGTGCTCTTTCTACATCTTCTATGCGATCTATGTTCACTACATGTCATCTAACTGAACATCAACACATGTCATTTCCTGAGCTTCTCATATTTGAGCATAATACAATACAACATGAAATTCTTACCACAGTCCTTACCCATCAATTGATCACTTTGTCACCTACTCATTACTATTCTCCTTATCAATTAGTGAAATATCAAGGTTGTCCATATTGCAATTATCATCGAATCAATGGACATAATAACAACAATTGATATGCCTTACATCTTATAGTTCAACATCTTGAGCGTAAGGGATTTATATCATTCAATCCACAACATTATGTTACATGCCCATCAACAACTTCTACACCATGTTATATGGCTACTAGTACACATCCTTCTAATATTTCTAAGAAATGTCTAGATGATTCTCTTATCGATAACATGCTTCTTATTAACGATCACTCACATGTGCATTCTTCTCCTAGTCAAACAACTACTATAGTTCCATCGCATGATTCTTCAATTTATGATACCACTTCTTCTCCACCTAATGAACATCACACCACTATTTCTCATGAGCCTTCTTTGAAAATATTAACACCACCAAAATTGCCACCATTCAAGCTTTCTTGCCATCCTACTCCACTTCGGTTTCCTAATCATTTTGTTAAAGCAAATACCTCTCCACTCAAGTTATCTGCGACATTACCACTTCAGCGTACCACCACTTTTGTTAAGGAAACTACTCGCTACATTGATTCACTTAGTATCTTTTGACTAGGACTTCATCATTCACACACTTTGGGGGCATAACATCTAACACATTCCCCCCCACCTCTCACATTAATTTCAACACATCTCTCATACTTGTATCATCATACATCAATCTTCTCACATAGGCATACCCCTCACACGTTTCAACATCATCATTACTCAATGACACACTCTTGTGCTTCGGTTCACACTTGATTGTTGAGGGCTTACTACACATGTACCCCACACACTGCACTATAGGTACTATACACTACATCTACTCATACATTATGTGTCATACACCATACATTCTACATTTAGTCTACAAAATTTTGACATTAGTGCATTTACATATCATATATCATCCTAGTCTTCATCACATATGAGTCTAGCATCACATCATCCGACGTACCACATTACTAGTCTATTTACATACATTATATTCCACCCTATGCATTACATTTTCCATATTCTACACATCATGGATTTATACATTCCATTCATCACATGACCGCCTTTCATCATTACATGTGCTACATTGTTTTCTACGCGCTACACTCACTACCCGATGACACACTTTAGTTCCTCGGTCCATACCGATTGCGAGGGTTTACAAATCAAATGGACCTTACACTCATCACACATTTACTATTTGACCTTTCATCATGTGAAATTTCTAGCTTAGTGACATACGCTTTAGGCTAAATTGTCACCTATTCTATCATTTTGTAGTGGTATACACCTTAGGTTACATCACCACTCCTTCTTCTCATCTTGTAGTGATATACGCTTAGGGATAAATCATCACTCATCCATTCATCTTATAGTGATATATGCTTAGGCTAAATCATCACTTATACATTCATCTAGTCGTGATATACGCTTGGCCATATAGGGTTCACACACACATTGTCGCTAGGTCGCATCTCATCACTACACCTACACATCTCTCATAGCGTTTTAGACACAACACACAATATTCAACCATTTCTCGATGATGCACTCTCATTTATGGTTCATTCTTGAATATTAAGGGGAAAACAAAATCAACCTCACTGCATACATTTCCATTCACTCTGAGGGGGCACGCGGCTCCTATCACCCCATTTTGCATTCCATTCCATCCATCCATAACATACTACATATTATGGTTACTCTTATTCTTGCTTACTTTTGTTTGTTCATGGTCACTTTCTTACACATGCTAGTTAGATCGCTCATATGTCATTTATCTATATCATCCGCACATGTGTGTTCACATCTCTTTCTAGTTGTGATCGCAGATACAAGTCTCTTACACACAACATAGATGCTCGCCTTTTACCCTTCCTACACTGGTTGTTGGGGGCATCCACATTCATCTATTCTAGGTGTTATTGTTTCATTTGTACTTAGCACTTTACATTATTTTATTCTACACGCCTTTGACATACTAGTTATTTTTTAACATGTTAACCGGTGCTTTATGTGCAACATTTTTAATGCGGGGATATTTGTTTCCATACTTGTTTTTTGCATTATATGATATTGTTTGTTATTGTATGCGGGCCTTTCTCTATGTTTGGTGTGCACATTTGTTTATTGTTTGTGGCCATGATGGCCTTGCATGTCTTGCAACATCCTGAGTGATGTACCATGTTAGCAGCTTTTGCTTTATGTGGCTTACATGTCTTCTTGCATAATTACTACATTGCTTGGGAGCTTTTACACTTGTGTTTGCGTAGCTTACATATTATTTTCTATATGCATGCATATTTACACTTGTCTTTGGCTAGCCTTCTTGTTTTTGTGTGCCTTGGTTTCTACCAAGCACTTTCCAAGATTACAACATACATGTGATTGGTCCTCTTTTGGGCTGTATTTCTCTTATTAGCGATGTCGCATGCACCCCCAAAGAGGGGGCATCATTTGGGGTTTACATACTAACACAATGCATTTACACCGGTTCAATTAAGTGCACTTTCAGCCTTTGGCATTGTGGGTTTACATACAATGAGTGAGTTCAGACCAATTTACGAACTCCATACATGGTGGATTTTATAGGACATGGAGTCCTTAGCATTAGGAAGTAGTTACAGGATTGAAGGTTACAGTGGGTGTGCATCCCTACACTACATCGCCTAGTGGCATCAGATTTCCTAAAAAACCAAGACGATAAAGAGATCTCTTCACACATAGTTCGGGAAGTAGTTAGAGCTTAGAGGACACAGAGCATTTCCTCCCTACACTTCTTCGGCCTATGGCATGAGATCGCCCAAAAACTCGCATTATAGGATATTATTCTACAATCTCTTTCTCAACATGGATCAGAACACATGTTCCATTTACATTTACGTATTTTACATTTACATGATTTCATATACATGCATCTTTTACATTGCATTTTTACACATACATACATACATATTTGACTACTTGATCGTTTTCTCCTTATAGTTTCGGTCATATGAGAAACAAGCAATCAAGTGGGGGAAACAATAAACAACAACAATGGCGTCAAAAATGACACTTCATGACAAGGCACACTTTACTAACCATACAGGTACATCACATGCATCAGCAACTACATACGTGTTTCACCCTAGATCCACTCTCATCACTTTTTCTTTGCGCATTTTTTCATCTTTAGTTTCCATGCTCCTCCATACTTTTGTCATTCCACGCTTCTTCTAGTCCTTCGGCATGTTTATACTACACTCTTCATGGACATCAGGCATGCATCTCTATCTAATTTATGTTATAGAGCTTTTCGCTCACCAACATAAAGTGGGGGTAAATGTAGACACTAAATTATGCACTTTAGAAATTATTTAGTCTTGGTCTCATACTACTATTTAGAAGGTTCTTGAGTGAAGAAAGTACTAATTAACCCCGTATTTTGGCCATCTTGTTTTATTTTATTTTTTCATTACCGACCTCTTACACCCATATGCCCAGTCAGCTTTTGTCATCCCGCGTTATTTTATCCTTGATCAGGGTGCCCAAATCGAGTATTGGGCGCCTAGTCCTTTTGCACTTTCTGCCACTTTTTGGGCTCTTTCTAGCCGTTTGAGATCTTTATCTTTCTTATGGTCGGCCTTTTTGGGGTTAATTACAAAATTAGATCAAGAGAACCCTATAAATATAAATTTATGAGACCATAATGAGGGACCTAGCATAATTCACCACTATCACTCACCTAGAGTCGCATCCACCTATTGCATTGGACTTCATAGGGAAGATTTTATTCTATTCCATACATACAGTTATCACATTTTCTATATTTAGTTATTGCTCGCTACTTCAAAAAGTGTGACTGGCCTACAAGAGCACCTAGGGCACATTATGCACACACTCACCAAAACTACATTTGGCTATGAAATTTAGTGCAATGCTCAATTAGTAAGCCCACTGTTATGGCAATTGAGGTCATTCTGACCCATTCATTTGCATATTTATTTTTTAGGGTTTTGATGCTTCTTTTAGTCTTCTTGCGAGTTCTTTACATCAACTTGGATAATTGGTGACATCTGTTACATGACAATGAATTTGATGTGACAAACAGTGAGGGTTTCAGACCACCTCTCAGCCATTACTGTGAGAATCAATTTCGAGCTTTTACACGCACTGGGCACATAGTTTGCAAATCGGGGTGCTCGCGAGGCATCTTAGTCCCTCTCCAAGTACTCCAGTCCAGCTAGATACTCCAGATCCATCCTTTTCGGACTTACGCACATTCATTCCTCCTTCCGAATTTTCTAGTCATCATTGCAACACTATCCCGTGAGCATCTTCTATTCAACTAAGTTCTTTCCTCTTCCCTCTTGCATATTAGGGTTAGCATTTCCTTTTGCATAGTTGTTTAGATCATTTACATACTTCTTTACTACATTTATTTACTTTATTTATAGTTATTCATAGCTTAGATTAATTATCCCCACATACCACATCATCTCCAATTTTAGTTAATCGGGTTTTAATCCAATCCTCATAAATGTTCCCAATTTTTTTGAGATAGATGGTTGGATCTATTGAGTTGTTATAAGAAATGGTGGAAGATATCCCCATATATCCATAGAATCTATGTAAGGAACTAGGGATTCATTTTGTAGTGTTTGAAGAACCTTATTTTGAATTGGAGGATGAGGAATGGGATTTAAATTAGTATCTAAACGAAAAGGAAGTAGTGAAGATTGATGTGAACTTGTGATGATTGAGAATCCATTTTTAAAATTTAATTTCACATTTTAAACATGTTATAAGTAGTAGAAGATTGCATAATTTCCATTTGATCCAAAGAACTTGATAATCATGAGATTAGGATCAAGTGGTGGATTAGGGCCACTAAATGAACAAGCCTTGGTATAGTTGTTTTGTAAAGGAGTTTTGGGGGATTAATTGGGGGCCACTCTATTTGAAGGAGGCTTGTTATGATCAATGGGTTTTGAGGATGGTTTTAGGGTTGTCTCTTTCATAGGAAATATGCCTTTAAAAACATTAATTAATTTTGCCTCCTTGTTGGGTGTGTAATATGTATTATTATTGAGGTTTTTGATTCTTTGTTTATGATCCATTGTTTGAGTTTCTACCATATTACAATTAATTGTTGTACATACATATGATATCATATACGTTGGAGCATAAGGGATGATGGTGTCTAGAGTATAACAAGATACGGGTGTGGTTATATGTGCGAGAGGAAGATGTAAATTGATGAGAATTGGGAAGATCATTTTGGAGTTCTTCTTGTGATGGAGTAACAAGCAATTTTTCTAGTTTTTGAATCCAAAGGTGATGTAATTCATATTATTATTAGCTCTTGGATGATGCTGACAACATAGTTGAGGTCGTTGCTAATATATTCAATGGTATTTTACCCCAAATTCTAATGGGATCGGCCATGAAGATATGTATAGGGGTGATGGCATCTGAATAGGGTAGGGTGGCAAGATAAGAAAACAACCAAACTAGATCATGAATGTGATTACGGGGTTAATGGCGTAATTTTAGAAAATCAAATACACAACAGGATCGACAGTGTAAGGTAATTTACATGTTGGCCAATTATATATGAAATGAAGACAAAAATAAGATAATTATAAAAAAATCTGAATAAGGCAAGGCCAACATATAATATATCATACAATCGTAGAGTACAAAACTAAATATTTAATTATTGGAGATGAATACATGTGACCACAAAATTAGTAATGAAGGTAGGCCCAAAAGTGATGTTTTGACAAAAAAATCGTCAAATTATGCATCGACCATTTATAGAGGTAAAATTGAATTTAATGAGACAAAAAGATGTTTTTATAACATTAATGTATGGAATAAAAACCTCTAAGGAATTTTTAAAAGTGTATATGTTTCTAATTATGCCCTTATTACTAAAATTAGTAATTTTACTTTTTTAAAATTGTGCTAACAATTATGCCAAATAAAAAGAGGTTTTAATTAAATTTAAAAAATAATAAAAAGCCTCCAAGAAATTATAAAATAGAGTTGATAATTGTTATATATGCAATTAAAGGTGTGTTGCCTAACAGAAATCGTGGAAAGAAACCCAAAGAGGGGGACTCGACCATGAAACCTTAGGGGAAATTGTGAAAACTAGATACAAGGTATGCATTAGATGGGAATTTGAATATAAAACCTAGAATATTGATAAGTGTGAAACTAAAGAGGAAGATAGATGTTACAAATTGGATATCATCAAATGGGATCAGCCATAAAAATCTTACATATGGGTTGATGGTGTCAAGATAGAGTAAATATTGTGTAGACAAGATCAACCATGTATTAGGGTTACTCGCACAGGGGCAATCACATAGGAAAATTAGAATTTTTTTAAAAAGGTGTGTGTTCAACCTAATTTAGGGCAGATTAAAATTCACATCGGTTCACAAAAGTGTATGAAGTTGATGTGAAGATGAATCGATAAGAAGAATGAGTAAGATTCACGTCGGGTTTACGAGTGTATGATGGGAAAAAATGGGTTCTTATTTGGGTTCTCAAACATAGGGATCAAGTACAAGTTTGGACACACGATGTAGATATCAAACGTGCTTAAGGAGTGCTAGTGGCCTAATTCTAGAGGACAGTGACCCTAACCCTAGTATAGTTATAGGTTTTCAAGGCCTATGACTAAAATAAAGATAGGTATCTTGTTAGGATTTAGAATCAAGATAGATCGAGGGATGGATAAATCCAAGGGGTGTAATATAATAAGACAATGTAATAAATCAAAAAACATGTATCTACTCTAGTTTATAATAATAAATGCCTAATAAACAACATACAAGTGCATGATAAAAGACTAAAAAGGGTTATAAATAATTAGCTCTAGTGTGTTTTTGACCGTTGATGCATGATCATCCCCAAAGATAACAACACCAAGAGAGAATCACTATGGATGGAGAAGGGGAAAGATTAAGAAGAAGACCTCCAATCCTAACTAACTATAGTGACTCGAATAAAAAAGGGGTAAGCTTAAAATCCTCAATTTCAAAAAGTAAGTGTGAAATAGTGCAAAAAGAGTGAGACATATCGAGTAGTGTCACAAAATTTAGTACGACATAAAATCTTGTTGTTAGGTTTAGCCATTAAGACAATATTAGAAACACATTAAGAGTAATCAATGACACGGATAAAATTTGCATGAAGAAGCTTTTGTATTTCCTTTATAACCATCCAAACAATGCGAGGGTGCATTTTAAGTTTTTTTCAGTATAGGTTTAATATGCTCATGCAAGATAATGTCATGCTTGGAAATAGATGGTTCAATGCAAAACATATCATCGTAAGTCTAAAAAAGGTCAAGAAAATTGTGTAACATTCATCTAATAACCTCACTCTCCTAATCACTAAGGGAAGTTGCAAGGAGAGCCACTCTAGAGTTAATATCAATATCATATTTAAAATAATTAGTTACTTCATTAATTAAAGTGGAATGGTCCTCAATATAAGGAAACATAAGGATACTCTCGAAAGTATCAACAAGATATCAAAATCATCACCTTCCTAAAAATATGTGTGAGCATTTATAGTGTGAGGAAACCTATTCTTATGAAATACAAAAGGGATATCCTCACATGCACCCAATATTTGAGAAGGGACTCTTCATTAGTGAATCCATATAAATTTTGGATATTAGGAGATACAATATCATTAATGAGATCGGGGTGGAAAAGTGTGATGGATTCGGTGGCTTTTACCATGCTAACCTCTTGCAAATGTACCCATGACATAGGGATAAACTTTGGAACTAAATATGGTTTGCATAATGAATTAGTAACATAGTCGAGACCTTGTCGAGGGGAAAATGTTAGGAAATATAGGCTCATGGATCCCTTGGCCGTAGCTAATGTAAAACATAGTTATTACAAATATTAAGGCCCAACCCATTATCAATAAGAACACACTTAACCATAATATGATGTATTTTTACTTAAACATTCTAGTCTTTTATTTCACTTAAACGCTATGCGCATTGGCATCTCATTCAATCAACTCCGAATGTTCACCCGAATTGTGCACAACTAACGGGGCCTCCTTTGTCATGATTGACATGAAGTTAGCATGCATAATCATTATGATAATTAACCAAGAAACCATTCAATCATAAGTAACCATTACATTCAAGTCACTTTAGAAACACATATAATAAGGAAAACACTTAATCCAAATAAACCATGATCAATACCAATTGTACTATTAAATCACCATATTCAGACATGTAAACAATTAGAATCCATCCACAATTATCCATCATAAAGTAGAATTCATTACGTCTCAAGAAATTTGAATACATGACCAATTTTTCTATTAGTTCGTAAATCCATATACAAAACCCTACAACATAATATCAATGTTCATGTGAACTTTATCCTTCATTCACTGCTCCATTCTATAGTACATACATCACATGTAAATAGGGGTGGGGACTTTCCCTTTACCACCCATGCACTCTCCTAAAAATAGACGTGCTCTCAAAATAGACAACATGCACTACATTCTAGAAATAGTCATAAAGCGTGTATGCTTTTGAAGTGATCCTAATAATAGATTAACCTAAAGATAACTCCTACTTTTAATCCTGTTATTAGGTCGACCCATGCATGATCTTCTTTTAATCCCTACATGTGATTTTTCCCTCTTTCAATCCCTTTGTGTGCATCCTAAGCCATCGCAATCTTGTCTAATTATAGATCTTGTGTGGACCCCACTCCTCTATTCTTCTATTTTTAGGCACATATGAAGAAATTGGATAAGTCCCTAGTCTTTCTTGATCAGTGCAAACCTTCGAACACTATTCCACCCTGCTTGTGTGTGCCCCTTCACGCCACCCTCGTGTGTGGTCCTAGACCTTTGCATATGGCTCACTCTTCGGTCATTGGAGGATCTCTGGAAACTCTGCATTCAACTCTCCTTCAAACTTTGACCACTCTACGAGCTCCTCTGTGGCCTTTTTGGAGTTGTTTCCACTATGCCTTGGATTTGATCAAGCGCTAACTCCTCCATTCACTCCTTCAAATATTTGATTACCATAGTCAACGTAGTGTTTACCCCTTCTAAGAAGTCCATATGTTCCATAACTAGCAGTTGAATTTGTTAGATGTGAAGCTCCACCGTATCCTTTATGGCCTTAATCAATTCTTTCTATATTGATATCTCTGCCATAACTTTGGTGTGCTCAACTTTATTAGTTGGTTGCTTTTCCTGAATGACCTTGATCTTGGTCTCCTCCTTAGTAACCCACACGCTGATTATAGAGTCAATATTTTAACACCTATTGAAGGACAAGTTCGCCTTGTTGATAGCTTCCCTCACTTGTGTAAATATTGCTTCAAGTTCAACAACCTTAGCCTCTACAAATTCTTTGTTCTCTTCCTTTTTCTTTACAAACTCCTCGGTTGATGGCCCCGTGCCACTCTTCATATTCAACAAGAGCATTCCCACCAAGTCTTTAAGATACTTCATCTCATCCTTATAATTCACACGGGCTAGCTTACAAGGAGGGGTATGCACCTATTATGTGCTTTACCAAAATTCTTGCCCTTTTGTATGCCTCCTTAGTGCGCCTCTGCTCTCCCCTTTAGGTCCGTCTTTAAAATTTCCAATTCACGCTCCTTATTTTTCTTGTCCTTTATCATGACCCACATGGTAGTAGCAAGTGATGCGTAATCACGGAATTCTTGAATGTCTACAACTCGATGGGTTGAAACTCTCAGTGTGATTGCATAACATAGAGATTTTCCCAAAGTGTGGGACTTTACAATCGAGAAAGCTCTCTGGATGAAGGTAGGTTCCTATTCCTCTGTTCAAATGCACACATTCAAATTGTAGAGGATCTACTCTAAAACCTATCCTAACTTGCTAAGGAGATATGGTTAAGAAGATGCGGAAAATAAACCTAAAATAACAAAGGTGATGCACCAAAGGAATTTTGAACAACTATTTTGTCATTAAACACAAACCATTAAAAATGTAACACAACCACCATGCACATATAACTAGGATTGTAACGAGAGATTAGATGAAGATGATGAACACAAGAGAGGGTTACGATCATCCAAAAAAATTTCTTGTTGCTCCAAAATTTAATACAATACATTACAATGGCCAAGAGGCAAAAACTTGCATTACAACTTGAATGGGAGGTTTGAACTCCACAAATCCACTTACAGATAAGAGAAGAAGGGAGGGTGCAAAAAAATTATCCAACCCTTGAAAAATGCCCCTCCTTACAATATATAGGAAGAATGAGAGAAGGAGATGAGAAGAATCCAAAATTTTATTTCAACCACCCCAAAATACATTAAATTCACTCAGTAATAATGATGGGTTCTACCGCAAAACCATCCCTTCATGTGTTGTTCTTTTTTGGGCAAGAAGAGAGTGTAAGCTTTCCAAAAAGTCATTTCTTGTGTAAATCCAAGCTCCCAGTCAAAAGTTATGGCCATTTAAAGGTCGAGGCGTCATTTTGCAAAAAATGGTGGACTGAGAGTTCCGAAACTCCGAAACCCGAAAGTCTGAAATTTCAAACTTTCGGGTTTTAGAGTTTCATAATTTGAATTGTAATTTTTGTGTTTTGGGGTTCCAAACTTCCAAAACCATGAACCCTGAAATCCCGAAAGTCCAAAGTCCGAAAGTCTAAAATTTCAAACTTTTGGACTTCAAGTTTTCGGACATTGTTGGTCATTTTTCTTTTGTTTTTGCTCGCCGAAGACTCAAAGTCCAAAATTCCGCTGCATTGACCACTGAAACTTGCATTAACTTCTAAAATCACAACCTTTCCGAATTGCTTCCCGAGATCTCCGAAACCTCGAAACCTGAAAGTCTGAAATTTCAGATTTTCAAAGTTTGGGATTTCAGACTTTTCCACTCCCTTTTTCGTTTGTGCTCACCGAGACTTCCGAAGCCCCAAAACCTGAAAGTCCAAAATTTTAGAATTTTGGGGTTTCAAGTTTCAGAACCGTTTGGCCATTTTTCCATTTTTCTCGGTGAAGACTCCGAAATTCTGAAACTTGAAAGTTCAAAATTTCAGACTTTCAGACACTTTGATTTCAGGATTTTAGACACTACTCACCTACCTTTTCTCCTAAATACCGAATGCTTTGAGACTCTCAATTTTTGGGCCTAGAACTCCATCCTTCCGCCTGAGCTCTGATCTCCTTTAATGCTCCCTTAGCCACCCTTGAATTTTTGACCTTGCATTGCCATTGTCAAGGCTGCCTACAACTTGATCTTTTGGAAGCGAATGTGAGCTCACATGACTGAACCAACCTCTCCATTTTCTCCCATGCAAGGTCGTGTTGGTTTAATTTTTCTTGAGGGGAAAAATTGGATAACAATAGCCCCCGATCTACATTTCTCCTTATAACCTTTACAAATATCTTATTCAAGGCATTACACACCTATTCATCGAGTTAAGAACATAGGGTCGACATGCTTGTATTTCTTACCTAGTTCTTTCTTTAGCTCCATAGTGATAAGGGATTTGTTGCTTATTTCAAACTCTAGATCCTTTTCATGTATATGCATGTTCTAAGATAATATCTTCTTTGTGTGCGAGAGCCCTCCTTGTTTGTCCTACGGTTCCTCCATATAAATTTTCTAAGGTAACAATGCTCTGTAACCGTGCCCTCAACATATTCATGGGGTCATCAATTAGTCCATGTGTGGAGATTTTGGTGGTCGTCACTTCCTCATAACTTTTGCCTTGGTCCTCGGCTTCCCTCGGTGTAAAGGGGATTCTACTAGTTTCACATTTCGTGCCTTTATCCTCGTTGATTACATAGGCATCATTAGCCCCCATTAGTCTCTCTAGGATCTTCATCACGTACTAGTGACTTCTCTCTATACATACTCTTATGTTATTCTCCCTTTCGGGCTATGTTCCATATCTATAAGTGGCTCCTTTTTTGTCTCATGTGTGGCCCTATCGTACTTCAATTCCCCTAGCAACTTCTCCACATCTTCATCATTAGAGACCACTTGGGTCCCTCCGCACCCTTACTTATCTTCATTAGACTCTCCTTAACCGACTAAGAAGGTTATACGTCATCATTGTGTTCTATTCTTTTGTAATACATCTCTCTTTTGCATGTCCTGGTCAAGCCCACCTTCATCTTCTTTTTCTTCCTCTTCCTTAGATGGTGATTCCTTGCGAGTCCTCTTGGATTGGGGCATAATACTCTTCTTAGGCTAAGGGAGATGAGTATCACATAACTCAATTTCTTCTCCATCCTTTGTATTTGGGCGCAACACTACAAAGAGCATGCATATCATATCTTTGATTGTAACATTCATAATTAGACTCGTGTCTAATGTATCGACTTTGTAGTCTCCAACTATGCATGCCTCGAAGTCATACCTATAAATGGTGCATAAATTGTGCCAATCTGAATCCACCTTATCGGTATCAAAGACCATTCTCTGTGCATCCTTGATTTGATTCACCACAAATTTGAAGTATTTTGAAGTGAACGCAAATGAAAATTTACACCATGGCCCCATCTCCCCATCACCCATCATGAATCTTCCAAGGCTAAAGTGTTGCATTCTTTGAAAACTTTTCCTATCCTCCTACTATTCCAATCAACGCTCGTGGTATGCGCCATTAATTTTCAAATACCTCATGCATCTTGCCATACCATTTCTCCAAGTGAGCCTTATATTGATTGTTGAATGCCCCTTCACAGGTGAAGTCTAAAATTGAACCGTAAGGGATTCACTCTATGTTGGTTATATCCACATATTGTCTTTAGGTCCATTAGGTATACCTACCTCCCAAAATACAACAAGTAGAAGAATGGATCCCTAAGTAATATTTTCTCCTTCCTTGTCTCGCTCCCTATCCTCCTCAATAATTCCTTCAATGATGAACTAAGAAATGTTATACTTTGTGTGTTATGTGCCATCCTATGTGTAATATAGAGGAACTTCTTGTTAACCTTTGTCCATATTTCTGCAAAGGTGTCGAATTTGCATGTGACTAGCCGACTACTTATGAAGCCCTCTTACCTGCCAAATTAGATGGGTTGTGATTCTCATCCACCTACATGCGAAGTAGAAATAATCTTCATGCACCCTTGACATTAACTATTGGAAGAGGTGTGCAAGTCTTCCAAAGTATGACAGCTCGAATAACTGCAAAACCCCTACCTTTTCAAGTTTCCTCCTTACGAAATCTTCCACCAATACCTACCCTTCAATGTTCTATCGGGTAGCTCTTGTAGTATATCTTTATTCAATATCACCTCATGTATTGACGCCCGTGATTAAACTCGCTAATATTGCATTTTTCTAGCTGTGATTTCCATGTTTGTACTTCAATTACACCTAGTGGAAATTGCATTTCTGAAAATATTTCCTCTGAGGGTCTTCAACCTCAACTCTCTTTTTTTTCGAGCCTTTCCCTTTCCTTTAGGAGATGCCGAAGTTACCTTCTTAGGTTCCATTATCTAAAAAATTGTGTCCTAGGTAGTTTTTTTATAACCTTTAATTTTAACACATCATCCGAGCTCTGCAAACCCTAGCCACTCAAATTTAAATCCTGAAAACCCTAACTCGCCCATGCCATGCCATAACTTTACACTCAAACCTTTGCTCAAACTTCCTTTTCCATGAAGGAGGCTTACGTAAACACTTTATGCACGTTGCTCTAGTTTGCTTACTATTTAAATTGCTTTGTCATGCTAAGTCACTCATTGCTCAATTCACTTCAATACAAGATGACAAATGAATTGATTTGCCCCTTTTTATAGCTTTTTCATACTTTTAAAGTTTCATTGACTTAATTTTTCACCTTTAAAACACTTTTTCTCTCTTATAGCGTTGTTAAGTATTTTTCCCCTTTTTAAAACACCTTTTTCCATCTAAGGAAATTTTTACTTTCCTCCATACCTTTCCTTCATGCACACAAAAGTCATAACCTTCTGGCATGCTCACTACTTCCCAAGACTGCAGGCATTCATGTGTTCACTTCTTTTCATCGTAAGCCATCTTCCTTTGTGCCATATCCCAAGTAGTATATCTTATTTCTGACTCCCTCTTGTTATATTATACGGCCTCTTATTTACATGGATCACCTTGAGAAACTCAAGTTATGCACCATTCTTCCTAGATACCTGCAACATCTTCCTTTACCTTCGCGCCTTCTCAATTCTTATTCACCAAGCACCTATCTCTTTAATGATATCACATGCTCCTCCGTACCTTCTCAAAGTTTCTTTTCCAATAGAGCCTACTTCGCACACTAAAATTATGTGTGGTCCTCTCAGTGCATGGACTCAAAAGGTATTAGTCAGCTTCATGCGCACAATGGTGCTTATTACAACAAACAAGCAAAGCAAAAACAACAAAAATGCAAAAATAAAGCATAGAAGGGAAATCTAATCTAAGTGGCAATATTGCCTTATTACAAACACCAAGAAGCTTATTTATAATAGGGATTCATCCTACTCCCATTAAAGTAACCAGGAAATATGGTGCCATCCAGTGCTAGCAATTGACATGCACCTGATTCAAGTATCTTGGTTACTACAGAAGGTCCTAACGAATGCACGTTCAATTTTCTTGGGTGGCATGCAAACTTGGAGTCATAGATAAGGGCCATATTTCCAACTTTAAATTTCTTACGACCGATATGCCTATCATGTCACTCTTCTATTGTTCCTTCTCATTCTTTTGGATCTAATGCTCAATGGTGCTCTACTCATCTAGTTGCATTAGTTTCTCAATGCGCTCTTCCACAACCTTTTCATTTGACAATCCTCTTGCACAGACGCAATATGTAGGGATATAAGCAAAAACTCCACAGGTAGTATTGCCTCTACACCAAACACCAATTGAAAGGGTGTGGCCTTGTTCAACCTTTTATATGTAGTTTTGTAAGCCCAAAGTACAAATGATACTTTATCATCCCAATCCTTCCTTCCAACATCACGAATCTTTGTTAAATTTTATCCCAAGATCCTCATTGAAATCTTTGAAGTACTCATTATCCAATTTGCCCGTCAAGTGAAATTTGACAAACACGACCTTGCATAGAGAAAAATGAGGGATCGATTCAGCCATGGGAGATCACATTTCGGGATTGGCTGTTCAAGTTGAAGAGGACCAAACACATTGCAAAGGAGCTTAGGAGTTTGAGCTAGTTTGGGAAATGAAGGAGCTTTGAAGTCTAAAATTTGATCTTTGGAGGTGTGGTTGTTCAGAGGTAGGCCCCGAGCGAAAGATGATGAAACTCAAAGACATGGAGTGCAAATCTTTGAAATTCAGAGGTCAACGCATAAAAGGCAAGCCAAATTCAAAGTTTTGGAGTCTTGGGAGCTCATAGTGAACAATGCCACACGAGAAAATGCAAAGGTCTGAAAACCCAAAGTCCAAAATTCAGACTTCAGGCTTTTAGGAGTTTGAAGTAGGTAACAGGTCGAGCAGATGAAGAAACCCCAAAACCTGAAGTCCTGAAACCCCAAAACCTGAAATCCCAAAACCTCGAAACCCAAAGTCTTGAAAACCTGAAACCTGAAATCCTGAAAACCCCAAAACCTGAAGTCCCAAAATCCTGAAACCCAAAGTCCCGAAAAGACAAAGCTTTAAAACCCGAAGTTCAAATTTTGGACTTCAGGATTTCAGAATTTCGAACTCTCAAGCCAACTTGAGAGATGAATAGTGCAACAATCTCTGAAGTGGAAAAGCCCATAGTTTTGAATCCCAAAATTCTAAAATTTTGGATTTCGAGGGTGCAATGCATTATCGAGTCCAAAAAATAGAGCCAACCACTCACATTTATTATAGTATGGCACCCTCATCTTTAGATGGCCATAACTTTTGACTGGGAGCTCGGATTTGCACAAAATCAAACTTTTTGAAAGCTCTCAGTGTCCTCTACACAATTACAACTGGATTTATTAATTTTAATAAAATTAAGTATTCCAAAATGTGGAAGTACAGTCCGCCATTTTAGAGGAGTGGTTTTAGATTTCTCACCTACCAAAATGATGAGGTATGGGCTTCTTTTCTTCCCCAACAAGAAAGGTACAATGGAGTATGGGCTTTGCAGACTTGCCCATCACTCCCGCAAGGAAAATGATGGATTTTGCAGGATATTGGAGTGCATTTTTGAATTTATTCTCCCTCTCTCCTCATTTTCTTCCTCTATAAATTGTAAGGGGTTTACATGTGCAGTTGTTGTTGATCTTTCTTCTCCCATGCACCCCATTTCTTCTTGGGGCTCTAAGCCTTCCTCCAAACACTGTAATGGCTTCATGCCTTTCTCCCACATGCAATGTACTATGTATACTTCATGAGCAATAAAAATTATGTTTTTTGTTAGTTGTTTTAACCTTTGCATGATTTTTTTGTCTCTCTTACCTCTCATTGCAACAGGTGTTTTGTGCATATTTCATAGTTATTACAGGGTGTTTTGTGTTTATCAGGAATGAAGATTATTTGTATTTCGGGTTTGTGTTGCAATTTGTCTAGCCTTCCCTTAATACATTGGTGGAACTTGGGTTTGTGTTGCATTTGTCCAACCTCCCCAATATTCACCCTTTCTCCATTTTGCAGGGGCGGAAGAGTGATCAACACTCCTTTCTTGGTGTATCACCACTCGTAGTGTAGGTTTCTTTCATGCAATCCTTCTTTCCCTGTCCCCTTGGAAGCATTAGATTAGGATTAGTCAGTGGTTTTCCTACATTAGGAGTAGTTAGTGGCAGGTAGGTTAGGAGCAGAACTGGCCTTCTCTCGGAGAGCTATCCCATTTCGCAATGTCCCACACTCAGGATAGCTCCATGTTATGCAATCATGTCGAATGCCCCAATCCATAAACTGTCTCATTCGGGGTGTTGTGAATCCGCATCAATAATACCATTAGCTCAAGGGTGATAAGGAGTAGTTTTATGGTGTGCCACCATAAACTATGCCAACATAATTTTGTTTGTCTCATTCAAGTAATGGGTGCCTTTATCACTGGGTCAATCTTAATGGACATCCATATCTGCTAATGATGTTTTATTATGTGTGAACTCTGTTAGTGCCTACTCACAACAATAACCTTCCCTTTCCTAATTTCTCTCCTTTATCCATCATCAATACAAATTCCTCCCTTGTACTCCGCATCTGAAACACTTTGTCATGGGTTCATGAAGTGTTCTTGTGTGATCCCCACCTATTTGACCACCACATAATATTTAGATATAATTAGGATAGTTTTACGTTAAGTAATGGGATCCTCCCCATACACAAGGAGGGATGTAGCCTGTGTGAGTGTTGGTGGATACACATAATTTACACCAAAACAAATTAAGCGAGATAGATAATGCTCGATGTGTCTATAATGTTGTACCACATGTAAAACTAAGTATACGTAGGATGAGATAACTCGAGATGAGGACTTAGTTGATGCTATATGTTGAAGTGTTAGGTTGATATTGGAAGAGGAAACTCACTCCATGATTGGGTAACTAACTAAAGGGACAATAATGGTACTAGGTCCAGGTTCAATGTCGTTTTGAGTGTTGAGAACATAAAATAAATTTTCCTCATTTATATTGAACGAAGAATTTCAATTGACTAAATTGATGTTTAAGTTAAAGTTGTCTTGAAGAGATTCTCGATAATTTATAATCTCTTCACTATTCACATGGGCATATCTAAACAAGAAGGGATCATCTAACATGTATTTGTCATTGTATTCTAGTTTTGTAACATCATGTTGTAGGATTTGATTATGGTTTGAATAAAAAGACGTTTCTTTTGGAAAAGTCTTATCAAGTGAGAACATCACAAGAATATAATCGATAATGATAATTCAAGGTCAAAGACATAAGATGGGAAGTAGTTAATTGACTATTTCTTGAGGAAGATCAAATATTTTGATTGTGTGGTTAATATCATTAGGATTGTCACAAGATACAAGTCGAGGGGGTTCACTAGATACTCCTAACTAATACGATTTCCACTATAACATCATATTTAAATTTAAATTTAAAAATTAATGTCCAGAAGTAACTGAAAAGGTTAATGGGACTACAAGAGGAGCAAAGAGAACAAAATAATGTAGGAAATAAAAAACAAAGAGAAAAAATACAAGAAGAAACTGGAAAGAGAAAAGATACAAAAAGTGTATGTGTCATGCTTAAGAGGTTCTACGCTTGGTAGATCGTGACTATTGTGTGGAGTCATGAGCTCATTTATGCCACTGATGTTGTGTAGAAGGATGAAGGAATGAATCAATATTATGAGACCCAAGGTTGTCATGATGATGTTTGAGGAGGCCATATCTATGTTGGGTCATCTCCCTGATAAATAAAGCTACACACCTTTGGTCTTCATAATGGATAAGGGCCCGTAATGAGCCTTGAGTTTCTCGGAAGAGACAATAGTACCTATCATGGATCTCATAGTACACGGGAGTAAAAAATATAAAGTGCTCTTATGATTCAGTTTCATTGTTGCAAAGTGTGCAAGTGCGTTGGTCTCTAGGAATGTAATGCTCTGTCTCCATGCAAAGTGATGAGAAAAAACTTGTAGTTGGCCTAAGGGGAATCTCAAACCAAGTGGAATCCTAATGTATTTGGGGGAATGACACGTTCATCTTCAATTTGGATAGAATTCTCCAAATATTGGTGTATTTTTGTTGGAAATGGTTCTATTGATTCAATCCATGCTGATTTTATGTAAGCTTTGTAGATCTCCTCTCTAATTCCTATATGAATCAAAGAGAATCAATTTTGAAGTTAAATTGTTGGTACTCTCAAAAGGGTGCACTTGGGAAATCATTGAGGGCGAGAAGTTTGTAGATGTGTCATTGTTGAAATTGTTCCTCAAATTTCCACGGGTTTAACATGTTCTTAAAATTCACTTGTTAATTAAATGTAAAAATGTCCCTTAAGGAATACTATTTTAGGAAAGGAATGAGAATTGATAATGTAATGTGTTTTTCAGTAAAGCTTCATTCATTACAAAACAATACATAGTGTATTACAATTGTAACACTCACATGTATGTAGACATTGGTTGGTTGTATCACGCTATGGGTTTTAACATTCTTCACAACTTAATAGATTATAAAACAACCTCACATAACGATAAATAATCAATTCGACAGGTTAAATCAATCAAGCATGAGTGTCAAAATAACCCATAATAAATAATGAAATGTTGAAAATTACAATCAATGTGTAAACATTTTATTTCCAATTATTAAATCTCAAATACTTAAATCTATGAATTTTATGTGGTGGGATTTGTGAATTTGAAAGGATTGTAAAAATATTGAAGGAGGGTTATTTATTTTATTGAAATCCAACCCTTTGAAGACAAAAACAAGCAATGTGAAGTTTTAATGTGGCAAGAGTATGTTGATGTGGTTGTTATATGAGTGAATCTGAGGATGTTTTAAAGCTCATTGTTTGAGGTGATAAAAATAATGCTTTGTAGAGAGATATTTTGCACTGTTTAAGATATTCACGGGTGTACGATGGACTTGGACATGGAAGACACATAAAGGTAAGCTTTGAACCCATAATCAACAATAAAAATGCAATAGATTATGGGTTAGAGAAAATGATGTCATCCTTTACATTGTAAGCTGTTGGGGTTAATCACATTGGTTGTACAAATATATTATTCAGATCTAAGCATATAAACAATAAATGCGGAAATAAGCCAAAAGAACAATACATAAGATATAACGTGGTTCACCCACTGTGGGCTACGTCCACTAAGAAACAACCAATCTTATTATTCAAAGCTTTGTAGAGAATATACAATAAATATCTGTAATCTTCCACACCTCTTGGATGTACAATACTTTCTTCCTCACAAGCTTCTCTTTCTCTCTCTCCAAGAATTCCTTCTTACAATTCTCCCTTCTTATTATCTAACCCTAGTTTTCTAGCTTATATAACCATATACAAACTTAGGGCAACTTAGCTATGTTATTACAACTATTAGATCAACTTTATATCAAAGGTTATATCTAGTTCTCGCGAGTTAAATAAAATAATCCCACATAGGTAACCAATGTCCGTTCCACCTTACCTTGACCGATACCGGTCCAAAGTGATCAACATCGGTCACCGACCGACGCCGGTTACTATGTATTCCAACAGTTTAATAAAGTATGCTAATGTGAAGCAATTAAGCTCCAAAACTCAACAATCTCCCACTTGGAGATAAATTGCTGCACTATACCGTACAACTCCATTCTTGGATCCTTTCCTTTGCCCATTTCTCCCTCTTCAAGTCTCAAACTTGAAGACCAACATAAGTGGAATGTAGCTCCAACTTCTCCTTTGCCAACAACTTCATTAGCATATCCACAGGGTTCTTATTTGTATGAATTTTCTCTAGTTTCAGCTACCCATCCTCTAACACCTGCCGTATGAAGTGATATCTCAACTGAATGTGTTTCGTTCTTAAATGAAATGCTGAGTTATTTGCTAGATGAATCACACTTTGACTATCACTGTATAATCTACAATCCTCTTACTCCTTTCCCAACTCTTCCATGAACCTGCTCATCCATATCATCTCTTTGCTAGCTTACGTAGGGCCGCAACATATTTCACCTCTCAGTAGTAGACAAGGCCACAACCTTCTGCAATCTAGAAATCTAGCTAATTGTTGTCCCACCTATTGTGAAAACATATCTAGTGGTGCTTCTCCTACCATCTAAATCACCACCATATCTCGAATCAATATATCCACATAAATAAATTTCGACCCTCTATATCATAATTGCATGCTGAATGTCCCTCTCAAATACCTATGAATCCATTGGACTGTTTTCCAATGCTCTTTACTTGGATTGGCTATGAATTTACTCACAACTCCCACTACTCAGCAATTTATGTTCTGCACAAACCATAACATACATAAGACTTCCAACTACTTGAAGCATATGGAACTCGTGCCATGTACTCGACCTCCTCATGTGATGTAGGACATTGATCTTTTCTCAATTTAAAGTGTCCAACCATAGGTGTACTTACATGTTTTGAATTCTGCATATTAAAACTTTCCAACACCTTATTGATATAAGGTTCCTAAGACAAATACAATTTCATGTTCTTCTTGTCTCTGTGTATTTGCATGCCAAGGATTTTCTTTGCAACTCCCAAATCCTTCATTACAAATGTGTGAGCTAACTTTTCTTTAAGCTCACCAATATCCTACATACTAGATCCTGCAATACACATATCATTAACATACAATAACAAAATAATATAGCTCCCGGTTCAAGCTTCTTGAAATAAACACAATGGTCATACTCACATATCATATAACCATGCTCATGCATAAAGCTATCAAACCTCATATACCATTGCTTTTGAGCTTGCTTGAGACCATACAAGCTCTTTTACAACCTGCACACAAGTTTCTCCTTACTCTTGACTTCATACCCAAACGGTTGTTGCATATAAATCTCTTCCTCCAAATCACCATGAAGGAAAGTTGTCTTGACATCAAACTATTCTAAATGCAAATCTTCTTCAAAACTCTTTGGTTCACCACTATCATTCAATAATAAATAAGATAAGGAAGGTGAAAATATTTCTGGAGGTCTACTTACCCTTTGTGACCTTCTCACTAAGATTTGGGGTGTCGAGGCTCATTTTGCTCATTCTACAAATTTGTATCAATTTCAGACAGTGGCCGACATCGGTCACCTCCTGTCGATTCTGGTTTGGCTAACCGACATCGGTCTCCTGTAACGATGTTGGTTTGGCTAAATGAAAGCCGATCGGGCTCCTCTATAACCGATGTCGATTCAAGTGACCGACGTCGGTGTGGTGTTAACCAACACTTGTTACTATGTAGACTTGTAGGTGTTAATTTTAAATCTGAGAATGCATTTTCATCCACAAAATTTTCAACCGGTTTGTCTTTGGGTACCAAAACTTGATCCCTATACATTCTATTTTCATTCCATTCAATGTCACAACTCCTAACAATCTTAGAATCTTCTAAATCCCAAAAAGGAATCTAAAATCACCAGAGCCATAACCAATGAAAATACACCTCTTGGATTTTGCATCCAACTTCTTTCTATTTTCTTTATCAACATGCACAAAAGCTTCTGAACCAAATACTCTAAGAAAAGAAATATCTACCTCTTTTCCAGTCTAAGCTTCTTTTGGTATTCCACCATCTAGTGCACTTGAAGGCCCACAATTGATTAAATACATTGTCGTGTCTACTGCTTCTACCCAAAATTGCAAAGGTAATCCAACATGTATCCTCATTTTTTTCACGTTCCATGATAGTTTTGTTCATTCTTTCAACCACTCCATTCTCATGTGGAGTTCTAAGAACCATTCTTTCTCTATGTATTCCATTCACTGAACAATAATCATTGAAAGCCTTGTTGCAGTACTCACCACCATTGTCAGATCTAAGGCATTTTAACTTTGAATTTGATTCATTTTTCACAAGGGATTTCCATCTTTTAAAAGTCTCAAAAACATCAGATTTACGTTTAATACAATAAACCCATACCTTTCTTGTGGCATCATCATTAAAGTCACATAGTATTGGGATCCTCCATGAGAAGCTACCTGGGCTGGTCCCCATACATCCGAGTTCACAAGCACCAATTTTGCTCCTTCCTTGTTGACCCAACTTTGAGAAATCTCACTCTTTTGCTTTCCAAATATACAATGCTCACATAAATCAAGATATACATCTTTCAAATCTGATAACTTACCCTTTGCCTTTAAGATCTGCATTCCTTTTTTACTCATATGGCCTAGCCGATTATGCCACATGCTTGCATTTGAATCTAAAGTAGATAGCACGAAAAGGAATTAGTAATACAGGTAGACAAATACAATGTTCCTACCTTCTTTCCTCTTGCTACAACAAGAGATCCCTTAGTAACCTTCCAAGAGTCGGTTGTGAATGTAACCATGCAACCAGATTCACCTAGTTGTCCTACAGAAATAAGATTTCTCCCGAGGCTTGGCACATGCCTCACATCTTTTAATATCCATGTATTTCCATTCTACAATTTTAGATGAACTTCTCCTTTACCAATAATATTGCATGGTTCATCATCTCCTAAATAAACATGCCCAAAATTACCCTGGACATAATTTCTGAAATAACCCTTATTAGGGGTAGCATGGAAAGAATATCCTGAATCTAAAACCCATGATTCAATTTTACTATCCAAGGAGAGAATAAGGGCATCTTGCATTACCTCGAAGATGCAACATTTGCCTCTTTACCTTTCTCTGGTACATTCTCTTTATTTTCCTTGAACCAACAATCCTTCTTTGCATGTCCTTTCTTTCCACAATTCCAATGAGGCTATTCCTTTACCTCTCAGATTTAGACCTTCCATTCTTAGGCTTTGACTTCCCATTACTCTTGCTCTTGGATCTTTCCCTCTGCCTTCTCCCCTTTCTACATTCAAAGCATTACAGATGATAATTCTCTTCTACTTTTTATGCGTATTTCTTCATTCAGGGATTATACTAACCACATCATCAAACTTCAAAATATTAGTAATGTATTGTCTTACTAACAACCATTACCAAGTTATCCCAACTATCTGGCAAAGAGCACAAGAATAACAATGCTTTTACTTCATCCTCAAAAGGGATATTAACCAATTTTAATTGTTTTACTATATACCGAAATCGTTCAAATGACTTATTGCGATTCACCTTCTTGCATCTTAGAATTAAATAATTTCGTCATTAAATAAACTTTATTTGAAGTACTAGGTTTTTCATATAAATTAGCTAAATATTTCATCAACTCTACCATGGTTGTTGCTTCGGTAATATTCAAAGCCACAGATGCTGTCAGGATCAATATTATAGATATCAGAGCCTTTCTATCAAGAATTTTCCATTCTTCATCAATCATCTTTGTAGGTCTTTCCTTTTCATCCAACGGTAAGTATAGATCTTTCTGATACAAATAATATTCCACTTGCATCTTCCATAATTGATAATTATGGCCGTCAAATTTTTCAACTTTATATTTTCCATCTTCTGTCATTGTTGTAGCTCCCACTAAATTAGAAATCCCTCTATAGGTAAATCATCAACATATAAAACCCTTAAACAAAAAAGCTCGATACTAGTTTTGGGGTTAATCACACCACTTGTACGATATATATTATTCGAATCTAAGCATATAAACAATAAATGCGGAAATAAACTAGAAGAAAATACATAAGAAATAGCATGGTTCACCTAGTGTGGGCTACGTTCACCTAGTGTGGGCTACATCCACCAAGAAACATCTAATCTTATTATTCAAATCTTTGTAGAGAATATACAATGAAGATCTGCAATCTTCCACACCTCCTGGATGTACAATAATTTCTTCCTCACAAGCTTCTCTTTTTCTCTCTCCAAGAATTCCTTCTTATAATTCTCCCTTCTTATTATCTAGCCCTAGTTTTCTAGCTTATATAGCCATAGACAAACTTAGGGCAACTTAGCTATGCTATTACAACCATTAGATCAAATTTATATCAAAGGTTAGATCTAATTCCCGTGAGTTAAATAAAACAATCACGCATAAGTAACCAATCTTGATTCCACCTTTACTTTATTGATATCGGTCCCGGTGACCGACGTCGGTTAGCCGATCGACGCCGCCATCTTGTGTATTCCAGCAAGTTAATAAAGCATGCTAATGTGAAGCAATTAAGCTCCACAACTCAATAATATACATGGTTAATTTGTGCTTAAAATTGTTGGTTGGCGAGAAAATTTTACTTTAAACGTGTAGAAACAATACCACAAAAACCATTTTAAAACACAAATGGTGGTAATGTAATTTTGAACCTATAAGAAACAATGAAATAAATGCTCACTCTTTGTATTCCTAATATATTTGGAACGGGTTCAAAATTTTCCCTTACCTTTAGAACTCTACACCCCATGTTTGGCCATTTTAATGCATGATACAAAACATAGTAGAAAAGCCAAAAAAGGACAATGAAGCATGTTTATCACAAAAAAGGCTAGAACTAGATTATAAGATAAAACCCCATGATAAAAGAAATACACAACTAGTGAAGCAAGGTTTTTGATTTAAGTGAAATTAAAAATTTATCATAGGTCGAGATCAAATAGATATAACAGTAATAAGAAATATCTAGTAAGCAATGACAAATAAGTGTGGACAATAGAGCGATAAAAGTGACTCAACTTGTATCTCGCTATCCTGGACTGATTCTGGGGCTGGAAATTGGGTGTAATAGTCTAGACCTAGGTTGAGTATGCTTCATTTGGAAAACTCGAGACCTGCAAGGCTTCCGGATAGAACCACCTAAAGGGGGAAAAGACCACCTTGGGTCTTTGCTAGTGTGTCCGAGTTGGGTGCTAGTGTCATGACAACAACTCTGGATCTGATCTTTTTAGGGTATGGAATTATCTTCTTCCTTTTACTCTTTATCACTCTCGATTCGCTGTAGGGTTTCACTATCACACCTAAACCTAGCTACCTACATAATGGTTAAGAAAAAATTAGATGAAACAAATAATGCAAATGCTTGACTCATACTAACCTCGACGATCACCCCATTGTGATTTTCACCGAGCACTACACTACACTTCAAACTCAATGTAGTTCTTGTGTGTGTGTGTGTGTGTGCGCGCGCGCGCGTGCTGCGTGTGTGTGTGTGCGTGTGTGTTTTATGATAGAACGATGTCCATTGAAGCTAGGTTGTAATTATTCTAGTCACATGAAGATAATGATCTATAAATACTTTGCCCCCAAGATGAATGTGTGAGATGGAATTCAAAAATAACCCCTCATATGTAGTGAATGATGCAACCCAAATGCAATGCTTGAATTTTGCTATTTGCCCAAGTAGTTGATAGGAAGTAATAGCCCCAATTACCCATTTCCCTAATAATAGTTAGTAGGTCATGTATATATATGATTCCCTTGTTTTAATTTCGTCATTAACAACCCTAAAAGCCAACCCAAAGTGATAAGAAAGGTTTTAGAAAAGATAACAAGTAATATGACATTTCAAAATTGAGAAAAGAGGAAAAGGACAGAAGTGCCCAAAGGCGATAATAGCACTTGGGTGCTCCTGTCCCTACTAGGTAGTAGTTTTTGGGATGCTCAGAAGATAAAACAAGAGATATTGAGTTGGGTCATGTGTTTTCCAATGTCCAAAAGTAAGGGTGTAGTTCTTGAAAAGCAAAGGACCGACGTATAAAAGGATAAAACAATATAAAAAGTAAAACAAGTGTTTTTAATGTCTAATTTTCTTGCTTAGGAATCATGCACATAATGACATACTTAGAGGTGTGAGTAAATAACAAGTGTGTGATTTCGTGTCTACGGTTTTCATGGCATTTTATGTGGGTTTTACTCTAAAGAAAACACCAAACAACAAGGAGAAGGGGAGAAATCCTAAATATTCTCATTTAACAAAATAGATATTTCTTATGGAACCTATCAAAACTTAAAAATCCTAAAATTTAACAAAACAAAGTTTTCCTACAAAACCTTAAAAACAAGAAAATTTGGTAAAAAATGTGATTTTCCTACAAAACTCGTTTTTTCGTACATTGTGAGGATGAAAATCCAATAAAATGACTAGGTAAACAACATAAGAATAATGAGCATCAATTACTCCAAAATTCAACCCATGTTAGTAGCAACAATAAGATCAAAAGCCTATAGAATCACACAATACTCGAGAAAGTACTAAACAAATTGCAACGAAAACCATTTTAAAAAATGATCACACGTCACCTCGTGTCTTCACCATTGAAATATCATTTTACTCCTATGACTCATAATAATAATGGTACTTTGGTGGAGTGATGGTCAATATTGTGCTTTACATCTCTTTTGTATTTATACGGTAGTATTGTCATGACAAGGATGTACACTAATGTAGTTCTTTACATAAATGAACACGAGAACATTCTAAAGCTCGATGTTTGAGGTGGGGTATTTACATGACAAGGATACACTAATATAGCTCCTACATAAACAAACATATAATAATTTAGAGCTCGTTTGAGATCGAATATTGATATGGCAAGAATATGTTGATGTGGCTCGCTATATAAATAAACATGAAGACATTTTAGAGCTCATTATTTGAGGTTGTATGAAAGGACACTATGTAAAGAGGGATTTTGAGACCCTATGGGATATTCTATTTAAGACAACCATATCTTCTCGAATTAATTGAATTAAAATGAAATGAAACAGCTTTAATTATGTCCATGAGACCCAACTGTCTATAGGATCACTGATTGCACCAACCATTTAAAGATTTGCGGAATGAATGATATCTTTTAAAAGGTTGTTCCTCCTCTTACTGATTTGAGTTAACATCTCCCCCACTTTTGTTCTATTTTCCTTAAATAGTTCCAAAGATATAACCAACTCTCAAAGTTTCCTCGTAGTTGACTCTGAAATTTGTATTCATTGGACATTCAAGAATGAAATGTCCCTCTGTTTCGATTGCCCCTGTATTGCATATCACATAAGTCCTCTCTTCCCACTGTTCCTTAGGCAATGTTCACCTCCTCATCTCACATTTAAGCATGTGAGAGCTAGTCCTTATTTGAGTAATAAGGATCTTTTCCTTCATTTTATTTCAGCCCATATATATGTTTTTTCACAATGTTCATAAGTCGATTGAACTCTGTAATATAGTGTTGACATTTCCTACTAGTTTTCTTTCTCCACATTGTTGTTCTAAACTTTTCATTCACATACCTTTTTATGTCTTTGTTAAGATTTTGGCATTTTCTTAGACTGATATCCCATCTACTCATCTATTTGTGATTCTGCTTCATCCAAGTATTCTTTCATCTATGCAATTCTTCATCTCTTGAACCTAGTCCACCATGTCGGTTTTCATGTTTTCAATTTTTTTCTAATAACACATGATCCTGGTCATAACGGTACTTCTAGAGAGAAAGTACTTGTTTCGATAAGATTATTTCATAAGGAACTGTAGCCTTGCATATGAAATTTATTGTTATTAGGCATTTTTTGATACTTTCTATTTGTCTCCATTTCAAATTTTCTATTCCACTAGCCCATATCTCGCAACCATACAACACTACCAAAGTGACAAGTAACCCAAATAGGACCATGATGGTCTTCTAATCCCATAACTCAACATTCGACACCTTTTTTTGGAGCGGATAAAGAACTCTCCACCCTCATTGTATTCTCCTTATTCTATAAGTATCATAACTGAGCTTATTGTGTAAATGAAGGCCAAGACACATGTATTCTGACACCACGTTGAGAGACTCTCCTACAAACCGAAAGTTGAGATGTCGCTTCTTCCTTTTCGTTGAGAAAAGCATACTTTTGGTTTTGCTAATTTTTTCCTGCATACTAACTTCTTAGCAAAAGAGCTCTAGAGAATGCAAGTGATCTCTTAGGTCTTTGATTGAATCTACCATTAGAATTAAGTCGTCAACATATAACAAAAGTTTTACCACATATTTATCCAAGTACACCCCTTCCTCCAAATTTGTAAATCCAATCTTCTAACTTATCAATGTATAACCTAGATAAATTCGGGAGAGAGGGAAACCTGTTTGATGCCTATATCACTCCCAAAACACTCAGCAACCCTAGTTGTTTATTTTAACCTTTACTTGGTTATACAATCTATGGACTACTACCTAATAGTGTGTTGGAGCCCCTAGCTCCTCCATTTTGCTCCACAATTTGCTCCTTGACACCGTGTCAAATGCTTTTTGAAGTCTACAAAGCAACAATATGCATTTCCTTTTTATCCCAAACCTTTTCAACTAGGTGTTTGAGCATGACATAATGATTATTGGTTGATTGTTTGGGTCTAAAACCTACCTTCCCCTTTCTCTCTTTCCTCCTTCCTCTACCCAATTGTTGATCCTATGATCTATCATACTCCCAAACAGTTTTGCAAAAAGAGGATTCAAAGTGTGATAGTTTAATAATCAGAGGGTTTATTTACATGTCCACTCTTAAATAGAGGTATCGTTATGCTAGTTGTCCACTCATTAGGAAGTCGTTTTGGATGAAATCATTGAAATTTGTTTTGATTTCAGGTGTTAGGATATCTACTCCCCATTTTAGATGCTACACTTGAAGATTGTCTATATCACGGAATTTACATGTTGCTAGCTTTTAATCCCTTGCATGATGTCTTCAATTGTAAAATATTCTTCATTAAAAAGATAGTGGGAGGAGTATCTTATTCATTTTCACGTTCATATAGATGTCTAGAATATTCTAGTCATTGACTTGTTGTTATGTCATTCTTTGTTGGCATTTTCTCCCTGTGGAGCTCCCTCCAAAACCTCTTTGGTTCATATTTCCCTAAGTAAATCAACTCCTTCCTTCTAGTTCTAGTATACTTTTTTTTTTCCTCCTTGCCAATTTCTCATATATTTTTGTTTGCGTTAGTTTTGCCTCTTCAGTAACCTTTAGCTTTAGCTATCTCCGTCTTGCCTTACACACTTCATCATACCACAAATTTAGAAAGTTGTTTGTTTCCTTCTTTTTAGGTTTAGCTCTCTTGTACATGTATAGTGCTTCCCGAATTTTGTGCATTAGCCTTCTTCTATTAGTGTAATCTAAATCATTGACATGAACTCCATTGCTTTCTTTTTCTTGGAGTTTGTTAATAAATGTTGTTTTGAAAACTTACTAATTTTCCTCTATTAAGAGGATGTTTTCTTCGTGCAATGGTTTACTTTGGTTAACCATGACGTGTTTATCATGTTGTTTGTCTTCTTGACATTGTATTTTCATAAAATTTGGGTTGTGATATGATTTAAGTTCTACTAGAGAATCTTCTACTTCTAGTTCTTCTATTATTGAGATAAAACTCCCTCATTTACCGGTAAGGCTCCTATGTAAGATTTTGTCGGTTATGTTTTCTAGTATCTATCTTGGTATTACTTTAACTATGTAGCTCATGAACCATAGCTAGACAGTTTTGCAGCAAGTAAGCAACTGTAAAAGAAAGGAAAAATCTGCAGAAGAGGAAAATAATAGGAAACGAGAAGAAAGGAGAGAAGATGTGCAACCCAATCAATAGTTCACAGAGTTGATCGCATGCACATAGATTAAAACAAATAGATCATGAAATACATAATTCAAAGCAAAGGAAACTTTCAGATCTAGATCTAGAATAACACAAAGTTTATGAATAGATCTAGAAATAAATACGAGACGAATGCACCGTTGACACAAAGTTCTCCGGAAATATCTTCTCTATTCCTCTGCAAGAAAGCTATCAAGGGTCTCAGCTCAAAGTCTGGAACACAAGAATGCTTGATTACAAATTCCGATCCTTTAACCCGTAGGTTCTTCCTCTACTTATAGTGTGTAGAGGGGAAAATACAAATGGTAAACTAAACTGAACTAGAACATGAAGAAGTAGTAAAGGGAACATTTGGCAATCATCTTCCTAAAATTCCTCTCTTAGTGACATGCATCAAGAGTTTGAGCAAAATTGTGCACATCTGTCACCTATCTTAAAGAATCTTTCCAAATAACTTAAAGTAATGGTTTTTAAACCAATAACTTTAATTTTACATTTTCATCCTGAACATAAGAAATAAGAGAAGAAATAAGATCTACAACTATAACACTTATACTTTATTTTTGTTCTGATATTGAATATACTTGTCAAACATGTAATTCAACATCTTCCCATCTGTTTTAACAATAACATCTCTCTCTGGTTCTGAACTGTAACAACCCTCTGGACAAAGCAACAATGTTAGCCTTCACTTTCTCTAAACCAGGCCCATATCCCTCAACATCTGCCTGAAGCTTTATGAGTCTACCAATCGAATCCATCGTGAAAGGTATGGTGGCTTCATCAACTTCTTTCCATACAACCAACATAAATTCCTCATGGGAAGCAGGTAATTCATCTGGGATGCTCTCCCGACACTTCTCCCATCTTACTCTCCAAAGAATCGCATCCTCTTTAGCATGAGCTTGAGGATCTCTACGCGGAAGGAAACTGAAATTTCTAACTGCTTCCCCTTTTCCACCAATCCGCTAGGCACAATCTGCTCTGCAATCAACACATCCTTTGGCAACGAGTGTATCTTAGCCAAAGTATCCAGATGACTTTCAGCCACTATGTTCTCATCTTTATCTTGTGTCATCAAATCCTTTAGCTGAGACACTACCCTGTGCATGTTCTCCAATTCAAATTGGTATTGGTTCGAATTGCTCTGAAGCTTGGTGAATGATTTGTTCCTTCCAGTGGGCAATAGCTTTGACTTGGTCCCCTACATCTTCCACCTCCTACATCAGATGATCACTCACCTACTCATGTGCTAAAATGGGCTGAGAGGAAGGTTTGGAAACCTTAGCAATGATCTCACACAGCTGGAACACCTGCTTTTGAAGCTTGGATCTCTCAGCCTTCTCTTTTTCAAGCTTAAGGAATAAAGCGTTCATTAGTGTCTGTGTATCCTGCTTTAATCCTTCTGTGGTAGTTTGACCTATTGGCACTTTGGTCACTGCTATATCAGCTACCGTGAGCTCTCCCTTGTGCTTTCCTTCTACTGGAATAGATAACTCAACGAACTTTTGTCCCGATTCCTCAATAATCAACCTAGAAGTCATTTTGGCAACTTTAGGTCTTCTATCTCTTCCACCCAAACTCGGAGCAACTGAAAAAGTCGTGTTCTTCCAGGTTGATCTCCTCTCTGGCTTCTGGGATTGTCTGCAAAGCTAACCATGATGAAAATTTGCTTCTTGGGGAATGAGAAGTCACCGAGTGCACCACCATCTCATGCTTTGATTTTGCTCTATCAAAATTTGCCACCGTGTTATGACTGCCACCCTCTGAATTGTCCAAAGATAATGCTTTTTCAAACTCCACCATCTGTGCTTTCAACTTCTTCGCATGGATGGATAGGTGAAGACCTGAGTGGTCGAGGAGAAAATACAAATGACATTGGATTCAAAGGAGGAACAACAAGATCTCTCTGAGGTTCCGAGGCTACTAAAGTGCTATGAGTTGATGTTGGAGAAGCTGGAACTAGACACGATAGCCGTAGATTTGGCCTTCTCCTGTATGTGAGACTTCTTGTGAACTTTAAGCTTTTCCGCCTTTTATTGCTTTCACCTTCATGCTTTCTTTTGCTGGAGTCTCCCGTGGTAAAGTTACTTGTGATATGATTCATCAAAGCTTCATCCAGTAATACCCCTTTGTCAACAACCACTTTGAAGTGTTAACTAGAACTATGGAAGATCTTTCTTCAATCGTCTGGCAGCCACCAATGTTTTCCTAAAGAGCAGCTCTATCTCCTCCCATCTGATGATATGAGTCAAGTATCACATGCCCATCATCTGCGAGATCTACAGGTATCCGTGCCAAACCATAATCAGACACTTGTTGCACCGATAACTTGCTAAAGTCTTTATTTCTGACTTCATACTCATTCCTGCACTTCATCCAGAAGTCCTCCAACGAAGGCACATGTGAGTATTCCTGGAGATTGTCTTCTTCACTACTCCATATGGGTCAAAGTTTAGCCATGCTAGGAAGAACTCAGCTCATACTCAAAAACATTTCAGCTTCGACTCCTCTAGCTTTGTGGATGCTCTGCAACTATAGTAACCCACTGTGACTGGAAAGAAACTTGTAGACTTGTGTCGCTTTGATTGTAAGTCATGCATCTCCACGAGTCTTGCACAACTCCATGATGACCCACTTTTCATTTGGATACCTCGGCAACTTTACTGGTTCTCCCGAAAAGCCAGTCACCTTGAGATAGGTGAAGTCTGCAAACTGGATGAAAATGCAACCATGCTGAGATATAACTTCCCAAGCTTCTTTTGCTTACCCTGTTGGTCTTCAGATCACTATTTAGTTTGCAGATGAATTCATAGAAGAACCCATCGTTGACCACTTTGTAATATTTGTGGCACTCAGGAACTGTCAACTATGGATAGCAATCAAAGATAGGATCTTTCGCCAGTACGCCCCGTCTATCCAACTTGGAAAATATACCCTACGAGGTTCTTGCATATACTAGGTATGAAGTCATTTTGAAGTTGTAAGTCCACCTCACACTCCGAAGTTGCTCACCGATGTTGTCACTGATGATCTCTACCCAATTGATTATCGAATCAGCTCTGTTGATCTCGATAGTCCTCATGAAAGCATACATCCATGAGCGAAAGTTGTGAGTATTGGCTTCTCCACTTATCCTGCAAAGCAATTTAGTGATATCATCCACCTCCTGCACCAAGTTGGATCGCACAAGAGTCCTCGGGAACTTTGATGGGGACCTGGGCTTCTTCATATATCGGTTGTTCATTATGCCCACATAATCTACTTTGTGTTTCTCCCATCTGTTACTTGCATCCATCATGCTAATTGCAATCACCACCGTTCGTGTTGGAATCTTTAAACAATAATTAATAAACTGTGCATCCAACCTAATAATTGTCTTTCCCACAGCATCCCGGATTGTTCTGGAAAGAGGATGATATGATCTTGCACACTCCATGAAAATTTGGGCAACTGAGCTGTGACTGGGAATGCTTGATGCTTGAATAATTCCACTGCTTTTCATCGCCCGCATGAGAAATGTCTTTCCGCCCTAGATCTGTCAATTATTTCGGAGATGGGTTCCGGCCTATGTATGTGTCATTGATATCAACAAATCTGGAAGCTATGCATGATTTTTTGATCCCTCTCTGTCATCACGCTTCATCATGGCTGGAGCAATCTTTGTGTGAGCAATCTTTGTCTATGTTCTTTTTCTTTTAATCCTACCGAAATTCTTTATAACTGGATCAATTCATGCAAATCTAGCAATTTCTTCATATTCGAAAGATATATTCAATGTACCGACATTGATTTGAACTCCCTTTCACCTGTATGAACACCTATAATGAATACCTGTAATTATTTAAGACAAAGATGAAGTCCAGAGCATGAATACTTGATTTCTGTCACCAAAAATCTGCATATGAAGCTTGCTGCCCTAAAATTTGAGGTTTTGCTTGCATGCAAAGCAAGCATAAATATTTTTAAATTCACCTGGCACTTATAACAACATGCAGATAATTATCATAACATAAATCAAGCTATTCCAACCCTAGGCGCCAAACCTTGAAGCTTCCCAACAATGAAAAACACCTCTGGATGCAAAAATCCTCCTTTCTTTAGCACCAAAACTGTCCGGGCTGCAATCCTTAGCAAAAAAATTAATTGCTTCTTCATTATGGCAGCCCATACTTATATAACCCTCAACATTCTATTTCTAATAATTGTCCATCCTATTCCTGACAATTAATTAATAAACAAACATGTTTATTCACCCAAATTGGGCCCAATTTTGCATGTTGTTGGCTGCCATTAAATAAATTTATTTTATTTATTTTTAGCATGCATCCTTCAGTTGTCTTTGGCTTGACTTCTTGCTTTGACTTTCCATTCATCCATGGCGCCAAAATTAGGCAGAAAAACTATTAATAAATACCATTAAAAGCATTGTTTAATGCCCAAATGGGTCACACTTTTTGGCAGGGCTGATTTCTAAATATAAGAAGTCAACTTTGATGGGATTATTTACCCTGCACTGCAGCTCCAAAAATCCCTTCTTTCACTTAAGTTGTTTGACTTCCATAATGGGGATTTTTACCCTGCAAGGCAAGTAAGAAATTCCCGCTCTGCCTGCCACTGCCAAAATTCCCATTATTAAATTAAAATATCTCCCAAAAAGTGCGACTTGCATTAAAATTAGCCCCTTTGATAAAGTGTGACTTGCATGGGTGAATAAACCTCTTTGGTGGGAAAAGTTAGCCCTGCAGCAAGCAGAAAATTCCCATCGGTGCTTTAAGTGATTTTTCTTTATTTTATAATGGGAATTTTCACCTTGCAAGGTAGGTAAGAAATTCCCGCCTGCCTGTTGCCTCTAATTTTCCCATCGCAACTTAAGTGACTTTGACTTCATGGGAAAAAGTACCTGCAAGGCAGGTAAGAAATTCCCGCCTGCCCGCACTACTAAAAATTTCCCATTGCAACTTACACTCATTAATTCCAAAAAATGTGACTTGCCTGGAGAGGCTTTTTGTGCATGACTTCATCTTTTTTGGTCAGAAGCTTGCATTTTGAGGCTGATTCCTTCTTCGGTTAAATAGACTATCTTGTGAATAGACCGGGGAATTTCAGATGATCTCCAGATGCTTGCAAAGAAATTAAATAGACTATACTGGCACAAGGAATTGACCTAGGGGAATTTCACAGAGAAACAATTCAGAGAAAAATTTACCGAGAAAAATGCAAAAGAAATAAATAAAAGCGAAAAAAATGATTGCCGTGTTGCAGATAATGCCCAATTCATTCATTCTCGTGAAAACCCTATTGAGATGAGTGAATACTTCGCAAAAAACTTCAACAGATTCAACCGAGCACAATTTACTTCAAACGGGGCATTATTTATTCAATAAATAATTAAATAAAAATTTCCTCAGACAAAACTTGGCAAGGATAAAATGAGTTTGGGTATCCTCATATGATTCATTCCTAACATAAAACATTGGCTAAAAACATATTTTAAAAGATTCAAATGGGTAGTCCTGGGGTGAAATATCCTAACATAATCTTCTTGATCGAACTTCCACGAAAATGATGATATCTCTATCTCTAGCTATGGGCCCTAACCCGGGTCCTCTTCTCCAAGGGTAGCCTCTACAATTCCAACCTACCATCGTAAGATGTTCCCGAGCGGGCCATATTCCCTATTTGCTTCTAGTTTGCTCATGGCTATGATATGTGTTTTCGCATTATTTAAGTATGCACATCTCCCTTCATTCCTTGCTACCTTCACCTTTTCCCACTCCTTATTTCTCTCTACTAGTTGCTTGAAGGTTAAATCTTCATCAAGATAGTGGTGTGAGCCTCTCAACATACCTTTTGTTTCTTAGAATCTTGTTTTATCCTTGTAATTTACCATTGTGACTGGATATGCCCATCCCTTTCTCTTAGTTTACCAATTCTACTTGCTTGTTTAATTTTCCCTTTCCATTATAATCGATCTAAGAGGAAGTCTCTTGTTAGATTGTTTGTATCTTCCCTTTCACCATAGTCTTTCAACCCTTTGATAATTATATTTGATATTTTATCTTGTCTTTCTCTTTCTTCTATCATTTGACTCTTGACTTACCTCTCTATTAACTCCTTATGCTTGTCTAGTGATTCTTTTACCACTTATGCCCATGTTATCACCTCTTCTAACTTACTTTTTACCTCATTTTCTCTATGAAAACCCTAAGAAAACTAAGAAAACTAAGAAAACCCTTTTTGGATTGTTGGTCACTCCGGTTGTTCTATATGGTCACTGAAGTTTGGGGAAGTAGCATGTCAAATCACGGGTGGAGACAGATAGAAAAAATCCGAAACATCTAATCACAAGCTCCTTAAAGTCAAATCAACTGTTCCTTATGAGATCTTGTTCGCTGAAGCGGGTATTTTCTCGTTGGAAGCTTCGGCAATATCTCGGATGATAAGCTATCTGAAAAAAGTTGAAAGCATGGACAACCTTCACTGGCCCAAAATAGTTGTAGACGACACTTTGGAACGCAGAAAGAAAACCTGGATGAATCAAAATACTAAATGGATGAACAAATGGGGCATCAACATGCAAGAGTGTCCTAACAACAACATGGAAATAAAAAAATATGTGATAGAAAAGTTCAGGACTGCCATGTGGACGGGTCAGATTGGTCGAAAGAAAGCACATTATATCAGAGAATTCAATCCCACTGGGAATATGATGAAAAAGCTTATCTAGGGGCAGCTATCAAGGGTAAAGCAAGGATTCTAGTGGCACAGTTAAGAACCGGATCGCATCATCTTCGATGTGAAACTGGTAGATGGACTATCCCAAAGGAAGATTGGGAAAGGAGAATTTGTCTCTTCTGCAGCAAAGGGGTCGTCGAGACAGAATGACATTTTGTCATGGAGTGTTCAACATATGATGATATCCGTATTCAGTACGAAAACAACCTGAGGGTGGACAGACTAGAGGAACTCTTCGAAGGAACAAAGCTTCAAGCGACAACGGCTTCATCCTCAAGATTCACAGCCGAAGAGCGGATATTGAAAGGAGTCTGAAATCTGATTAAAATAATTGTTTTTGTGGTCCCATAGACTCTTTAGTCTCGTGGACGTCAATAAAATCTTTCATTTCATTTCTAGTGTGTATGTTATGAAGTGCTTCCATCACTTCTTTAATTGATTTTCTTCTTTAATTGATTTTCATCCCTTATCTCAGCATTGAGGAATGGACACTTTAGCTGAGGACATGCCATTCATGCTGCCCGACATTTGCGAGATTTTGTAGTTTTGTCACTATGCTTTGAGCCTCCTGATTTCTTTTTCTAGCATTTGGTGAATATATTGAACTAGCATATTAAATTAGACCACCCATTTGTGTAAATTAAATTTACTAGCATGAATATCGGAATTAAAGTGGCCACGGGTTTCATCGACCATGAATTGAATGACTGAAACCAGGAGGATGGAAATTTGGAAGAAAACACCAAATAGCAGAATACCCAACAGAAGGACGATTCGACAAATTCACGAAGAAGAAGAAGGAATTGCTTTCGAGGATAAGGTTATTTGTGCGAAAAGAAGAGCACCCACCAGAGCCTTCTTGACTACACACTCACTTTTGTTGGATTCAACTCGTCTCAGACTTGAGGATATTCTCAGTGTAAGCCTTTCCTCGTCAATTATATATTAGTTTAAATTTTTATGTAGCATTCTGGTTTACATTCTTGATTGTACAAACCCAATTTCCATATATCTTTTCAAGCACTTCGACAATCTCTGACAAGCAAGAATAAGGAAGCTGAAAATTTGTTGTCAAAATCAACCTTGGCTGAATAGTTCATACTAAGTTGAAAATGCACCACTTAAGGGATGATTGGATTTAACTTAGTTGTCACGACTTTTAGTAGTTTAATATTGTCTGGATGATAAGTAGCTATAATAGCTTTACTTGTATACTAGGATATCAGGAACCCGAATTCGATCAATCATTTATGGCAATAAAAATCCTGTCATGTCAAATAGGAGTGGCTCAAAACTATAGCTTTCATTTCAGGTACCCATTTTGATAAAAATCCATTTCCTGCTTAGCAATAAGAACCCTTTCATTTCAGATTGGATTGGTTTAAATTTTCAAATCTACATTATCTCTTTGTGATCCTCAACATAATTCCTTGATTCTGATTTTGAGCCGTGAAGGCTATCCCTCACTAATTAGGATGTCCTAGTTCAAAGCTTGGCTGTGAAGAGATTTTCCGGTAGGGGATACACACTGGTTGCTGGAGGCTATGGGATCATGGCGTATGGGAGATTGCACCTGATTGCAGGAGGTATTGCCCCGGCACATGATAACACTGCAATGGTCTCTCCTTTGTGTACCTGGAAAGAGAGTTTCCCCTAGCTAATTAGCTGCTGGCTTAAAAACTTCTTATCTTAAACCCGTAATACAATGCAGAGCCAAGCTGGAAATGGTGGAAGCCCCCAAAATACATATTTCCAACATAAACCTATAACATGTTTTTCCTTGGAGTGGGAGCAAGGGCTTAAGTTTGCAACAACTTTCCTCATGATCTCTATACTCCTCATTCTTTGAACGCGAGGATTTGATTGTGTATCTTTCAACTACCCCTCTTTTTCTGAGTTTGTTAGGGCATGGCACTATATCTACCTTGGCCTGTTCATTGGGGAATCAGTGTTCCGGGTTTTGATGGAAAATCTCCCTTTCAACAGTGTTATTACTCCTTGAATACCATTTCTCTTTTCATTGGTGCCAGAAATTTACATTTCCAAGTGGTTTTTAAAATTCATTTATTTCCATAGTTACCTAAGACTCCGGAATGGGGGATGGGGTTTTGATGCAGAGCTCTATTCAATTCATTGTACTCAACAAGTCATGAAAAACCACACACCAAACTATACCAAATACTCTGCATAGAGGATCTTCTCAAATAGCCTTAGAATCGTGTAAATATGCAAAAATTGACCATTAAGGAATAACTTGCCTCTACAATCACTATACCCTACTCATTCACTCTATTCAATGCCGAATTAACCTGCAAGATGATCCATTTACAAGAAAACTTCAATTGCCTTTACCTTCCTCAATCTATCCTTCACTAGCTCTCAAGGACTTGGCCCAAATGAAGCAATTTTTAGACTTTTAGCTTTTACTGACATTTTTAATCCTTATACCCTGTTCCACATCTCAAACTAATGTTAACCAAATGATCAAACTCCTTGAAAACAAGAAAATATCATCAACTTCTTCTCTTCCACTCAAACTGCCCTTTATAGGTTCTTAAGAATTAGCACTTGGTGGATTCATGGTTAGAACAATCTAGACATACCCAAAACAAAATGACGACACTTTCAGATACCCTTTATCCTCTAGATGGTGTATGATCAATGTTAGGATCTAATTCCAAAAGCTTCTCTTGTAAACATCTCTTCTTCTTATCTGGTCTCATTAAGCTCTACTAGCCCTGTCACCATGCATTTTCAAGAATAATTTTTCTTGTATGGGGTTCCAAACCACACTGAAGAGATTTTACAATACCCATTTGGGATTTTAATGTATGTGCAAAGTTTTAACATGTCTTCCTTAAGAAACATTTCTTCAAAATCAAAAAAATCAGTTCCTATTAGGTCTCTAATGGCCATCTAAAGGCCTGCAGACAGACTGTCAGCATTTATGGCTTTTTGGAGCAAGATCAAGCCATGAAACCTTGAAAACATGCTAAAGGGGAATGCCACGATGGGTTGTACAAAGTTTCTTAGTCAGATTCCAAGCATAACTCACTTTTCCACTTGTTTATACCTCCCAAATTAGTCTTCAAGACTGTACAGTCTCTCCTAGAGGCTGTCACGTTTTCCAAGAAAGGGATGGGTTTTTATGAGTCACTTTCTTCATAAACTGTGTACATACACCCGTCAGAGTATATATTACAAATTTGAGCCTTCAAATCCACTTATGGACTTCCAAACAAGAGAAATGATTCCAAACCCTAGGTAGGGTTTCCTAGGAACCCGGTAATAGAGAAAATGCTATAAAATCCTTCAAACTTAATTTCAAGGCACAATATTTTGAGGAGAGGTCTGTTTTGGTCTTCCACACGTGATTTCCTTAACAGTGGGGGTTTTTCAATCACCAAATTGCAAAAATAAACAATACTCACCTGCCAGGACAGGGTAAAACAGAATTCTTTCTCCTTCTTCAAGCTTAAGTTTGATTTGGTTGCATTATTCACCTTTACCAAGAACTGAAAAATAGACAAACCACTTAAACATGCTTCATGTATGATCTAAAATCCACAAGAGAACAGAGAGTCCACACTTACACAAGACATTGAATTCATTTATTCTTGATCAGACATTGTTACAGTCCCTTTTTGATTAGAACATGGTATACTTCATGCTGGCTTCCTCTCTCTACCCTTCCACTCCTTCCTCATGCTCTCTTCTTACTTTCTCACCTCAGAATCCTCGAGGAGCAACCACAAAACTAATTTCCATTCAAGCTTTTATCTAATTTACTTAGCATTATCAAAACCCTAACTAACTCTCCTCACTCAAGATGCCCATTCACAACATAATGAGGCATTTTACAACTTTTTAACATTTATTGATTCTAACTATCTCTATGACCTATTACAACATGCCTAGTCACACTTCAACCCAGCAAGCCTCCTTTTCAATCGCTTAACAAGCCAAATTCTACTTTTGCATGCTTAGAAATTTGAAATTGAAAATGGAGGGACAACTTTTAATTTGAAATTTTTGAACAACTTGACTCAACCTAGCACCTTGACTTGCCAACTAGACTCCTTATGACTTCATGACACTTTAGCAAGCTAACTTGACCTCATAAATATGACAAGAAGGAAAATTTGACACTTTGATGCTTCTTCCTTTGATGCTCCTCCATCAGTTTCTAGGACGACAAAAAATTCCTGGATTTTGGGAATGACGGTTAAAATGATATAACTATTAAAAATATACAACGGGTCCCCTAACCCTGAAAAAAACATGAAAGATTATAATTTCAGCACCATAGCTAGCAATGTTACCAAAGGGCATGCAACATCTCTTTATCATGTCACTTATATGATTATATCCTCAAATTAAAAAAAAAGCTTTTTGGAACAATAGAGGCCATGCAAACTACATGAATAGCCATCCATAGACAAAAACTAGCTAAAGTAACTGAAAAACGCTAAAAACTTAAATACAAAGTTGGCCTCTAGAACATCCTAATATACTGGTAAAGCCTCCATTATCATACAAAAAGAGGCAGAAAGACTTGCACAACAAAATTTTGAAACTAAAGAAATCCTTAAAAATATGCATGTGAATTTATAGATGTTATTGCTATGTATAAGAAAGGCTTAAAAATGTAAAATAGCAGCAACCTCTCATTAGAATATCTTCTTTTGGAACCTACATAAAACAACAAAAGTCCATTTCTTGGGAAGGTAACTTTGCATGGGAAAAGGATTTACATCTAGTATCACTTTGAAGAGCACACACTTATACTAGGGGGTGAATCAGTATTATACAATCTTTTACTTATTTAAAACTTTAACATCCACAACAACAACAATCATACAAGATCAAACAATTATGAAACACATGATTTATGTGGAAACCCTTTCGGGAGAAAACCACGAGAAAAAGATTGCTTGGATATACTGTCTAAATCCAGCCCCAAAATATCTCAATATGAATTTGTAGGCACCAACCTACTGGAGACACCAATCCCTAATGTTGAGCACCAACTCAACCAGTTCATGAGCACCAACTCATTGGAGACACCAACTCAACCAATTCATGAGCACCAACTCAGCCAATTCATGAGCACCAACTCATTGGAGACACCAATCCCCAATGTTGAGCACCAACTCAGCCAATTCGTGAGCACCAACTCACTGGAGACACCAATCCCCAATTATGTGAGGCACCGACCTCAACAATACATACAGTTCCACCTTTTGTAGTTGATTCTTCAACCTGATGATGACAATCAATTCATTCTTCTATCATGGACGTTGTTCTGATCAAATTACTTCATATTTCAGTTCTTACTCTTCACTGCTGTTCCAGAAATCTCTCCCCTTTCTTCTCTATTGTTGCCGTTCCCTTTTCAGCAATCTGCTTTGAATGATATGTCTTTACAGTGCCACTCAACACACCTATTCCACTTGCTTCACTCGCTCCTATTCACATTCGCTCATGCGCTCCTACAGAATCCTGCTCTTTATAATTTCTTCGCTATAGCGCCGCTTTACAAGCTTACTAGCTCGCCCTCTTTACACACTACTTCATGCGTTGCTCGCTCTTCTTTCCTCTTCAACAAGTTGCCATTTCAGTCTGCTTGAGTTTGCTCTTCCTTCTTCTTCATAAATCTTCTTGATATGTCTTCATTATTTGTTCCGCTCTACTCCTCTCAACAGTTCGTTGTTTCTTCTCATAGGCGCATTCTCTATCCACTCAGCAATTTGCTATCACTCCATTCTAGTCCTCTCTCCTTCAAAAGTCTGCTTGGGCTTTAATGATGCACCTTCATAATGCCGCTCCACTTCTCTCGGACTCATAACTTGCTCCACTCACTTATTCCATCTCCATACTATGTTCTATTATTTCAACTTCATCTACTTTTATACCTGATTATGCCTTTTAAACATTTTGCGCTAAGACTAAACGAAGGTTGGCCCATGAACTGAATATAAACACCAACAGAGTCAACCATTGTTGCAAGAACTATATTAATGCCAAAATAGAGGAGGTCGGCCTGCATTCTCCAAGATCATAAACCTATTTTCAATGCCTTTGAATAGTCGGCCTGCATGATCCAATGATTCGACATTGATTAGTAGCCTTTGGCCTTTCGCACACCACTCAACATGTAGCTAAAGTTCATATTTTACTCGCAGTTCCCATGATCAAGAAACTTCGCTTAACCAAGTCATATCTTTGCTCAAACATGATGAATATGTTGCTCCATATATATCAATGCGGCCCCAGACCATTCTAGTGTAGCTTCGATCGAGTCATACTAGTAGCTTTGGATCATTCATACTATTAACTTCGGATCAATCATATTGTTAGCTCCAAACAATGATCATTTTAACCGAAATGCGGTGTGACCGAGCTCCAAACCAAACATACTCTGCGAGCTCCGGACCAAACATACCACTGAGCTCCAGACCATTTATACTTCTAGCTCTGGACAACTAACATCGTAGGTGAGCTCTAGATGAGCTACACTCGAGCTCCGAACCATTGTTACTACGAGCTCTGGGCGATCTACATTACTACAAGCTCGGCGAGCTACACTCAAGCTCCTGACGAGTTACCAAGCAAAAACCTTTAACAACGACAATGGACTTCTTCCATCAATCTGTTCTACTACTAGCTCCTTCAGCTTCCTTCGACATCAATGATAATAAATCCAACTTTCATTGCATAAAGTGCTAGTTTTCATTTTCCTCTTTCCAAAGTCATAATATTTTATGTTTTTTAAATTTTTTTTTGAGTCTCCCGGGACTTTGGGACATCTCCTAGTCATCTCGAGGATGTCATGGCATTCTTGTTGGGGTCCCCAAAGTTTCAAAGCACTCGGGACATCGTGATTGCATTCCCTAAACTCAAGGAACGTCCCCGGGACATCCCCTTCATTTTTGCATTTGGGGGTGTGTGGGGGTGGCGTTCCGTCCCCGTCCTCAAGCAGCCGGAACATCTTGGGGATTGGGGTGCACGTTCCCATGTAACACTATTTATTTCAGATAAGAAAAAGGAATTGGGACGTAAGAGGCATATTTTTAACCAAATGAAAAATATTTTCATTGTTGTACACATTGTACTTATTTTTTGGACGTAGTTGTCCCCATGTTTTTTACGTTAAATAAATAATTTATGGAGCATTTTATGTTATAAACATTAGTTGGGGTGCAATAAATTTATATAAAGTTACATAGAATGGGAAAGAGTTCCATAGTTTGGCATTATACATCCTTTACATATTATGCTTGCTGATTATTATCTGTCTTCTACTAGTGCTCATACACATAGGCCGATAATTTCTCTTAAGAATCATCTGGAATACCTCGTGTACTTTCATTTACACATGCATATAATATTATATGATATAGTTTTCTATTTAGTCTATGTTTCTTCCATCCCTTACTTTCTAGAATAGATGTAGAATAACACATATTGTACAGATTCCCCTTTGGATGAACCTTCTTATTATAAGAAATAAATCATTAAAATCATCCTCCATATGTTTGCTGAAGAACACATACTATACAGATTCCCCTTTGGATGAACCTTATTATTATAAGAAATAAATCATTAACATCATCCTCCATATGTTTGCTAAAGTTGAATAATATATTTGGATAAGGTTCGCTACGTTGATCCTGTTTCATTTTAAGAAATGCCAATTGTCTTTAATTTATTTGCCATTTCATAAGTCATGAACGACTCCTTGTCATGGGATTAGATCAATTTTGGGTGGTTGTTCATTGTCATGAGTTGATTGATTGGGGTGATTGGGAAACCTACGCTTCTTGTGAACAAAATTCAATGGATGAAATGCACATTGTTCATAGCCATTACTTCTTTTGACATACTAAATTATATTGTCATTCATTTGGGGAGCAATCATGAAAAAGATAATTGAAAAACATTTGTTGTATGGTATTAGCTAATTCTCTCCAAATGCTTATGACACGAACTTGAGATGTATTTACAAAATAAGATGTTGTCCAAAAAGTGAAGTGCTTTTTATATAGGCTTTAATGGTGATGATTATAATACTTCTCATTACATCTCTAATTTTCTATTCTAACAGGAATATATGCTTATCTTTGATCTTACATGATCCATGCGCAACCACGTAGAGTCATCATGCAACTCCTTCCTTGCTTGTCTCTGCGCGACTTTTTACAACTTCAATAACACTTTTGGATGCCTCTAGAGTGTTTTTAAAGTTCAGGAGATCTCATTCGCGGCTATAGCCTACAAACTTCTAGATTACCGGTTGAGCTCTTTAGAAATATATAATAGTCCACTATTGGTGCATACCTAGACTAGTTATGTGCACTTTAAGTGGGCTTGCGCCATCCTATTGGTTTACCTAGGATCGGAAACATCACAATCAACTTTCTTTGTTTGACACTTCACTTGATTAACATGCCTCGAGCTAGCGCATGACACTAAGGACTTGGACATAAGCCGATCTTTGACGACTTGCGCTCCATCACTCCAGCATATTGGCACTTCCCTAGGCATCGCTTAGCACTAAGGACACATTGTACCTTCCTTGCAATGTTGTTGTGCCATCACTTGTCATTCGTAGCATCTCACCCTTGTGCACATAGACTTGCAACAACCTTGCATGCTTTCGTTATGCCTCGTATTATAATATATGCACCTCATTTTAGCTCTTCACGGAATGATCAACACTTTGAGGCATCCATGTAGATCATTTGCAGCCTTGCAGCGCTCTTGCGGTGCAAGATGCATCCCATGTTACATTGTTTTGTATACTCACAATTTCTCACAAGTATAGAGAAACATCACACACATCTTGTAGTTTTTGCAATGACGTGCATTACTTCTCGTAGTACTCAAAACTTCTGCAATGCTGCACACTTACTTCGCAACACTCACAACTTTTGCAGTTCCACGTTAGCATACCACAACATTTGTGGTGTTAGGACCCCTAGTCGCAACCATCTACTATTATTTTGGCATTGTAAGTTGAATACATAGTTATCATTTAGCTTGGGCACCTATCATGTGTGGGGCTGATTCTTGAGCATTAAGGTTAGGGTTTGTAATGTAGCTTGGGTGCTTATGTTGTTGTAAAGCCGATCCTTGAGCATTAGGATTAGAGTTGTAATGCCAATGTATTGATTTTGTAAGGAAGAGATGAGGGAGATCATTTTATGTAAATGAGCTTTGCTCTAAAGGAGGTTGCCTCCTCGAAGAGGCCTGTGATATCTGAATATAAGTAAGTTTGAAGCTAGTTCATGAGTTCATTAAGTATTTAGTTCTTTTGTATTATATTATTTGCATCTTCATTTAATATTTTGCAAGCGGGTTCCCGACAATTGGTATTAGAGCTCTTTCTAAGGCTGTGCTCTATAAAGCAGCATCAATGTTTTAGTGGTACCATGTTTGTCCATTGTTTGCTCTCAAGTTGCCCATTGTGGATCTTGGTGATCGAAAGAGGTAAAAAAGTGGTGGAACTAAGTGTTTCGCTCCAAATCCACCAAAATTTTCTCCCTGTAAGTAGTTTATTTTATGTTAGGTTAGAAAGCCTATGTTAAGGATTTTAAAATATCCACTTTGAAAGATGTTTTTAAGCAAAGCATACGAGGTCTGTGTGTGAAGTGAGGTAGGATTTTGCCTATCATCATAGGCTTTGAAATAATGTACACGGACTTCAACTTTCATGTACCTTCAAGTATGTATGAAGACCTCATAGTTTTTCGAAACTTAGCCGTAAGAAGCCTTTGGCCACTTGTCATTTGTGGTGCACTGTACCTCAAACACAAGATAATGGGCTATGAGATGGTGGAATCCTCTATAGTGAGTGCCCTAAAACATTGGGACGACATTATTTACAAATGGGATCGGTATATCTATGAGCCCACAAACAAGACATGCCTTATAGCAAACCCTCCCCGGTATAACCCTAATTGTGATAAACCCACCATCAACAAAATTTTCTGAAAGGTGGTTATAGAAGACCAATTCGAGGTAGTTACGGATGACAGAAGGTCAAAATTTTCCATGCCCCTTTGAGCCCATATGGCAATCAGCTGAGTTCCAAATAAATAAATTAGACAAAATAGTATGGAATTTTCCCCCCACTTATTTCCCACCTATCCCAAATTGAATTTCTCTTTGTTGTGATCATTTTGGTGTAATAAAAAATTTGGAACTTTTTTTTCGACACCTACCCCAAATTGATCCTCTCTTCATCGTGATCAACTTGGTAGAGTTGCCCAGTAAACCTTCCAAAGGGCTAGAATGATGCATATGTGCTCTCAGAGCCTTTCCTTGGAGAAGGTGGACGAAGACATCAAAAAAATCCCGTCAAACCACTTTGCTATATTTGAGAAATTGTTCAAATTGGATCTCATCAATGACTTGGACAATTGATTGATAGGGTTGTATATACATAGTGGACATAGTTCTAGCATGGGATCCCATTGTCACAACCACCGCCAACAATTTGGGGGACAAATTCACAAAATTTCGACTAGATTTCCCGAAATTTGCTGGTAATTACCCAACAAGCCAACTATATAAAGCAGAATAATCTTTTTTGACCATCAAATTCCCATAGATCAAATACTTTCAGTTGCTTCATTCAGCTTGGAACATGAAGCGATTCACTGGTACCAATGGTTGGTGAAGACATATACTACGCTCACATGGGATGAGTTTAATAACCACCTACTTACTTCATAGGTGTATTGACTAAACTAAGGCAAACTTGCTTTGTCCATTATCACTAACCCGAGTTTGAAAAATTGGGCAACCGGACATCGGGGTTGGGCGAGGTATTTTTCAAAATTTGCCTCATCAATGGATTGAAGGAAGATACCGAGCTATGGCAAAATGGCTCAAACCCACTACTTTGATGGAAGTGATCGCGTTGGTTGAATTAGCCAAAGACAAAAATACAACCCAACATCGTCCATATAAACCATCACAATTCATGACTCTTCAACCATCTTCGTTGACACTCAATCAAGGCACTAGACCACCCACAGTCAAGCCCCCGACTCATGAGGAAATGCTTGTTGAGCCAAAGGGCTGTGCTATAATTGTGATGAAAAGTACAGTCCAAGCCATAAATGTATCGGGCAAAAATATATCTCTTGGATGTTGAGGTGACTTCCACATCGACAAATAGCTCAAAAATGAGAAACTAGATCAGACTAGTTCGAGTGAGGAATGCACACCCAAACATGGATCACACCCCCCAAAGTATGAAAGTTTTGGGATACTTCAAAGGGCATCGCCTAACCATCCATATTGACTCTAGAAGCACTTATAACTTTATTGACCCATGGGTGGCAAAACAAACAACTTGTTATGTGTATCCATGAAACAGTTTTGAGGTGATGGTAGCTAATAGAGGAATGCTGGCTTGCAAGGGAAAATATCAGGATCTTCAGGTTTTGATGGGTGATTACAAGCTGAAATTAGACATGTTCACACTTTCAAGTTTCATTGGGTGGTTGCGACATTATTTTGGGATCCTAATGGCTTTGATCGTTAGGACCCATATAATGAGATTTTTTTGAATTATGGATGCAATTCACGGTTGAGGACAACGATACACTTTAGAAATGGCAGTCAGACCCACTCAGGTTATTAGCTGTCACCACATGGCTAAGTTGGTAAAAAAAGGTTCTTTAGGTGTGGGGGCTCAATTGTGTGTAGCTCACATGACAGAAACAAGGACATCCACAACACCCGCAAACTTGCAATTAATTCTTCATAAGCACTGAAGTGTTTGTTGAACCTCAAGGATTAACACCACAATGCTCCCATGATCATGCATACAACTAGAACCTAGGAGTCAACCACCAAATATTTGGCTTTATCGTTATCCTTACATGCAAAAAATAGAAATTGAAAAGACAATAAAGGAATTATTGGATGCGGGGATCATTTAGCCAAGTGTGAGTGCATATTCCTCTCCAATACTCGCTTGAAAGAAATATGTGTCATGACAGCTATGTGTGGAGTTTTGGGTGTTAAACTCTTTGATACTCAAGGATAAATTCCCCATATGTGTTGATGAACTATTGGATGAATTGCACGGGACGCGCTTCTTCTGCAAACGAGATCTATGTTTTGGCTACCACAAGATTCGCTTATGGGAAGAGTATATCCCTAATACAACATTTTGGACCCATGACGACCACTATGAGTTGTTGGTGATGCCATTGGGCCTCACAACATTCCAGAGCCAAATGAATCAGATTTTTTTCAGCCCTTCGTAAATTCATCTTGGTTTTCTTCGATGACATCCTTGTCATGATCTAGTTCATTTGGACCACACCTCACAGTTCCTCGCCGACAATCATTTCTATGCCAAGCACTCCAAGTTTTCTTTGAGCACGACAAAGGTGGAATATCTTGGCCAATCGTCTCAATTGAAAGGGGTTATAGTGGATCCCATGAAAATTGAAGATATAAAAATTGGCCCAAACTTAAACCCTCAAAAGTTTTTGGAGATTTTTAAGTCTCTCTGGCTATTACTGCAAATTTGTCAAGGACTATGGTAAGATTGCAGCTTCTTTGATTTCCATGCCATGAAAAATTTGTTGGCTTGGTCTGCACCAACGAAGCATGCCTTTGACCTGCTCAAACAAGTCACTTGTACCACCCTAGTCCTTCCGATGCTACATTTTTCTAAACTTCTCATCATTGAAAGTGATGCTTCAGGGATAGGAATTGGTGCCATATTGATGCAAGAAGGCAGACCATTGGCATTTACTAGCAAGGCCTTGGCAAGTAAGAATTTGGCCAAATCCACTTATGAAAAGGAAATGCTAGCCATTCTCCATGTAGTAACTCGTGGCCATATCTGTTGGGTTGATGTTTCTGCATCAAGACAAATCATCATAACTTGAAGTATTTCCTGGAACAATGATTATAGTTGCTAGAACACCAAAATTAGGTGACTAAACTCTTGGGATATGACTATGAAATTCTATGCAACAAGGGAAAATAGAATGTGGAGGTAGATGCTTTATTGTGCAAATTTAAAGAACAAGGGACCTTGTGTGCATCATCTTTAACAACACCCCTGATTGGCTGTAGGAGGCCCAATAGAGTGGCAATAAGATGCATAGGTTAAAAAATTCATTCAACAACTTACAAACGATCCTACAGATAAGCCAAAAGCCTCTTGGGATGGTAGTTGCTTGTGTTAACGACCGGTGATTCCTGCGAAGTCAGCTCTTTGGGATAAATTCTTGTAGGAGTTACAAGCATTCTGTGAGGCATTTTGGGTCATTAAATACATTTACACGAGCCAAAAGAAAGTTCTTCTGGGATGACATGGAACAATATATCAAACAGTTTGTGGCATAATGTGATACATGTCAGTGTCAGAAAGGAAAGATTGCTCCAGACTCTTGGCACCCTACAACCGCTACTAGTCCCCACTATAGTAAGAATTGATGTCTCCAAAGACCTGATTGAGGGGTTTCCCAATTCTAGTGGGAAGCCGACAATTCTTGTGGTAGTTGACTGCCTCTCCAAATATTCCCGCTTCTACCCATTGGCTCACCCTTCAACGCTTATGTGTTGGCACAAATCTACATTGACCAAATTTTCTGCCTCCATGGTATGTCCTCTTTCATTTTCTCAGATCAAATCTCACTTTCACTAGCAACTTTTGGCATGAATTGTTTAAGCAATAGGAGATTTAACTAAAAATGAGCTCAACTTACCACCCTTAGATTAATGGTCAAATAAGGATCACCGATAAATGCTTGGAGACTTACTTGTGTTGTTTCCATTTGGAATAATAGACCCATTGTGCGAAGCAGCTTCCTCTTGTTGAATGTTGGTACAACACGTCTTACCACACTTCGACCAAGATGACGACCAATGAAGTTGTGTATGGCCAACTACCACCATCTCCCATATCCTACCTTCCAGGTAGCTCCAAGATGTAGGTAGTCTATTCAACGCTATGCCACCAAGAAACTCTATTTTGGGTTCTAAAGGATAACTTGGCACAAGTTCAAAACCAGATGAAGCAACATAATGATCAACACCATTCATAACGCACCTTTGCCATTGGGGATATGGTTTTTCCTCGCCCATAGCCATACAAGGAAACTTCCTTGAAGTTCAAAGGCAGCCAAAAATCAGGACCAAGATTATATGGACCGTATCAAGTGCTTCATCAAATTAGCAAAGTCATGTATAAGCCTGGACCTAGCCCCATTTTCCAAAATTCATCTTGTCTTCCATGTATCATATTTGAAGAAGGTCCTTGGGCGATTGTTCAGGTGCAATCTGCATTCCTAGAGTTGGATGAAGACGCTCCACCAGCCTTGAACTTGAGGCTATTTTGGCCAATAAGCGACCACTCTGCAACTGTACCATTGCTGATGTTTTGGTCCAATGGTGGGGCATGCAACCAGAAGATGTAACTTGGGAACCTCTCCAGTAATAGTTTCCATAGCTCAAGCTTTGAGTACAAAGCCTCCTGAAAGGGGAAGGCATGTTATGACCCTGAGTCCTAACCATCTATTATTATTTTGGCATCATAATAGTCACAGTTGTCATTTAGCTCGGCGTCTATTGTGTGTGTGGGGCTGACCCTTGAGTATTAGGGTTAGGTTCTGTAGTGAAGATTGGACATCTATGTTGTTGTAAGGCCAACCCTTGAGCATTAGGGTTAGGGTTGTAATGCCTATATATTGATGTTGTAAGGAAGAGATAAGGAAGATTATTTTTTGTAAACAATATCTGCTCTAAAGGTTGCTGCCCCTTGAAGATACTGGTGATATCTCTGAATATAAGAAAATTTGAAGCTATTATTTTACTTCATTAAGCCTTCCATTCTTTTGCATTATGTTATTTCCAGTTTCATTTAACATTAGGCAAGTAGGTTCTTAATGCACAACCCCTGCAGTTTTGCTCCAACTCAGCTTGCAACATTTGCAGCTTCTGCAATGCTGCTCACTGCCTCAAAGCATTTGTAGTCTCTTGCAGCATTGCGCAACACATCACAACCTCGTAACACCCCAACACACTTGTGTCTTGCTTCCTAAAAATCACATGTCTTCACAGTTCTGCACAGAGCCTTTGCTATCCACATTCACTTGTCAGCATCCCACTGCCACATGGCACACCATGTGGTACTCTCTATGCTTGCGCCATGTCAGACAACTTGTCAGTGTAGTGCACACCGGAAGTCCAACTCCAACACTTGCAAGAAGTCCGACCATCACTTGGGCAGAAGATGAATTGTTCTTTCAACCATCCTCTTCCATTACCATTGTCTATTGTAATCAATTTTTTGTAATGATATATTGTAAGGCATCCAATGGAAAAAAAGGAGGCCATTGTTCCTTTCCTAGTCGGCTGTGTCCACAACATCCTGAATAGTAGTCTAGACAAATCAGTTAGGATGTGTCACCCCACTTCATCTTTTTGCATGTTAGCATGCTCTGAGTATCTAACATCTGAATGGTCATCTCCTAGTCTAGACAAATCAGTTAGGATGTGTCATCCCCCTTCCTAATCACAGGAGCATGCTCGTCTTGCTAGTTACTTGGAGTCTAGGAAAATGAGTGAGGATGCATTCCCTTATGATCATAGAAGCCTGCTCTCCTACTCTTACTGTGCATTTTACTCATCCAAACTTTACCCTATCATTCATTTGAATAAAAGTGGCATTATCTTGCCAATCTCACGTGTTTTAAATGTGTAATGTTTGTTTCTGCATCTTATATCAGATTCCATTGCATGTTATACAATCTGCAACTATGTTTGGACGGATCTGTCTAATTAATTTAAATAGTTGTAGCAGTCTTCCTCACAACCTTCTGGTCCGGTGTGGAGCATTAAATATGCTTGAAACCTAATCAGTTTTGAAGTGCTAATTATGATTTATTATGTAAAGGCTGTTGTTATTTTGTAATTAATTATAGCTAAGGCTTTTATCCTAGATAATTGTAGAGGACATCTTATTTTTACCTATATCCTGAAAGATATTCAGTTTGCTTAGGTGTTGTAGTATGAAGGTAAAAGAACACATAAGACAAACATAATACTTCAAAGAGGAGAAACCCTCAGAATCCAGCCATTTTTTCCAATTAAATGCAGAAAAATGATGTTATGATGTCTTAATAATGAAAGAAAGAAAGAAATTATAATAATGTCCACAAATGAACAAAAGTAGGTTGATGGAACCCTATAAATACATTCAGATTTGATAGAGAAGTACTAGGTAAAGGACAATAAATTGTACTAAGCAATGTTACACAAAGACTCATCCCATAGATTTTGGTGATATCCTAGACATTTTGGGGACTTGGGGGCTCAAGGGGACATCCCCAACCAACTTAAAAAAAAAAATTGAACTGAACTGTTATCCCAAAAGTACCCTAAAAAACATTCAATAAAGTTTATACCTGAATTTCATTTGAATGAAGTTAAAATATTTAGATATTAATATCTATATATTATTTTACAACAGAAATTACAAAAGAAATCAGATTTTAACTTTTTTATGGCTCTTCACTTGAACTAGCAGTTCTAATGTTATAACAGAAGAAATGCTAGCTAGTTATTTTATTAGAGGCTTACCAGTAGTACAACAAATTTCAGTTTTAATTGTCTTTCAAGATTTTTCTGAATTCAAATAGTGGTTTTCTATAATGATATTTTTTTACTGGAGATTTATCATAAAGAAGTAATGGCTCACAAGTTAAAGTTTCCTGTGTTGATTAACCATGGTTAATTGTTCCACAGCATGCTAAGAGTGTGACTTGTAAGATTCCAGGTATCTTGCGATTTAAATCACTTCAAGATTTTGATTCATTCCTTTACAACATTCCAGACAAAGTGGGTTCCAGCACTATTTGGTATTCCTAGAAGGCGACACTGTTGCCTCAGTTTCACCGTCCAAAATAAAGGAAAAATTGCAGAATGGAAAAGTGCTTTTGAAAGACAAAGGTGTTATGTGAATTGCAATCAAGTTTTGGTGGGAACAAAAGGAAATGCGAGTGATGCGGTTGACTCAGTTTCAGATACACCAATGACTTCTCATCCAAGAAAGTCTTTTCTTGTCATACTCAATCCTTATTCTGGTCATGGTCATGCGTGCAAAATCTACTATCATAAAGTTGAGCCATTATTCAAGGTGGGACATTTCTCTATACCTTGTATTCTGCATGCTCATTTCAAAATCTCAAGAATGGTTGGTCAATGTTTGACTTTAGACCAACGTAAAATGATTTTAATTTACACGATCATTCATTCTTTCTGAAAGCATTAGAAATTCAAAGTTTAGTTAAATGTATTACGACTCAAATCTCTATTTTCTCCAGAGTTCACTCCCCGAAACAAAATCTTTAACTGAAACAAGGTAACGATGATATACCAAATCGATACATGTACTTTACAATAGTATTTACCTTTTCAGTATGCAGGTGGGAAATATTTCTGGTCATTTGTACATTTTATGCATCATAAATTTTTGTATATGTGTAGTTTTGTTTCATTTATGTGCAAAGTATTATAAAGATCGGTTCCTCTCAAGTTGAAAGAAGAAAACATGAAAATTTGTCATAATGATAGGTTGCAAAGAACAATTTATACCCTAAATCTTGTTATCAAAACAATTTTATATTGAATTAACATGATATATTGGGGGAAGTATGAAATTTTAAATAACACTTGCGATTCGAATTAATGTAAATACTCCTAGTTGTGGAAAACAGCTAGGCATGCAAAGTTTTGCAAGTAAATTTCCCAAAACCAAAGGAAACGTCTTTCCAAGATGTCAATGTTAAACTGCAAAGTTTGTATTGATGTCCATGTTCCCAAGGGGTTTTCTTGAGTATTTCCTGGTAGTCATGTTGCAACTGAAAATATTATCATGTATACTATATTTATGAATTCCCATGCTTGTTCATAGTTCACTTTTTTCAAACACAACTGATAGATACTCTAGTTTTATTTGAACCCCTCTCACACACACAGATGCACACATACACGCAAATGCACAGGCACACATACCTGTGGAAAATGTTGCTATGAAACATGTCTGGGGTTTCTATTCTGCTGCTCAGACTTGCATTTGGTTCCATCCCGCAAAAGGTTTGAACCCTAGTGGGAACCTTGAAAACGCACTGATCCCATCACTGCAGCATATGCTTGTCTGAGAGTGTTTTTTCAACTGAGACATAGAATTATAGGGTCATCATATATATTCCCTAACTCAAGCATTGATGTACGTATTGTACCATATCCAATATTTTCTGCAGAGTGAGACTCCTAGATTTAGGGATATATTATATGGTGTACAAGCCTTCCAATAAAATTCTCCAATGTTCAGCTACATGCTCATATCCTACCACTAAGAGCAGTCACAGCAAACACCTATAATGGCATATTACATATGATTCCACTACTTTGCCCATTTAGCACTGGGCACAAGACTATACCTTATTGCCCTGGAATCCATGGCCAAACAAATAGTGAATAGGGTTGACCAAGTTTCTTCCTCTTAGTTGGAGTTTCCCATTATTGTCATTGTAACACTAAATCTCCATGCGTCGATTTGAGGTTTGAGGTTGGGTTAGAGGGTGTTCTTGGTGGCACATAAGCTAAGTTGTGAGGCAAGGAAGGTCTCCATTTTCTGTCTCAGTCATGATCAAATTGTATGGTAGTGCAGTACTGAATGTAAAAGGTCATAGTCATCTTCAGGAGCCTTCATTTCTAGTTTGGGAGCCTAATTGACTAATTCTAGTTTTCTGTCCCCATGGAGTGCACAGATTTCGTATACTCTTGAATTGTGCTGTGCTAAGTTCTAACCACGCCACAGACTAAGCGCACATGCTTGACCCACATTGAGTCCCCCCACCTAATTGTCTCAAATTAAGTTGCAGGAAACTACAGCCCCTCCCTTGTATCTATTTTGGGAACCGTTTCAGAAAATAAAACTGCTCAGAACTTTGTCCAGCATTGTTTCACCAAATGGAAATGCCAACAAAAATGTTCTCTCATTTTGAACATGATTTTAGCACGGCAACATATTTCAATGGTAAAAGATGATTTTGTGGACGAAACTTAGAAATGCATTTACAGAACTTTTATTGCATTAAATGCTAAAATATAGTTAGAACAACCAACCTGTTGAGCACAAGATAATACTGAGAGGGGGTGAATCAGTATTATGATATTATTTCAAACTTCAATACTTAAACTTAGATCTATAATCACGAGCAATGTGAATATATCAAATCAATCAAAGAACACAGAACTTAATGCAAGTAGACACAGATATACGTGAAACCCTTTCGAGAAAACCACGGAGAAACTTCTTTCTTTATATATATTTCTCAAAAATTTGTAGGCACCAACCTACTGGAGACACCAATCCCCAAATTACAGTTTTGTAGGCACCAACCTACAGGAGCACCCACCCCTTTTGCTAAGCACCAACTCAGCAAGAGACACCGATCTCTTCGAATATGAAGGCACCAACCTTCCTTACAAAATTTGCTTTCCACTTTTGAACTTGTTGCTTCCTCAACGAATAATGGAAAATTCTTCTTCTTACTTTCAGATTTGCTGTTCTAAAATTCTGCCCTTACGCTTCCTCTTCTTCTTTTTCCTTAAGATATTCAACTTGAATCCATGCTTAATAAGTCTCATATGAATCTTCTTATATAGCCTTTCGTACCTTTTCGAAAAGACACATCGTTCCAACCGACACAACCTTTCCATTAACACAACTTAATTAAGTGCATTAGTCGGCTAAAACCAAAAAATAATTAATGCAGCCCATAATTATTAAATGCACATTAATCAATGCAATTAACCACTTGATAGGAGCGCTGCCCCTCCTTAGACAAATCACTGTTATCATTAAATCGCTGCCAGCCATCATTAAATCTTCTTTTTCACCATAAAACATTGCATATGAACACCTTAAAATGCGGATATCTCTCTCTTATGTATAGCTGTGTATATCTCGCTTATACCATGATAATCCTCATGCAAAAATGCTTCTTTTCATGTATTTAAACTTTCGTTTTCTACCCTTCTATATTGCTGGTTATTTCCGGTACTTTCTATCATTTCCGTCAATAATTCCGTTACTTTCTGACAGATTTCCGTTTACCAATTCAGCACCTCTTTTGACATCAATGACAATATTTCCAACAATCTCCCCCTTTGTCATTGATGGCAACCCCAAAAAATAATCTCCTCTTCTGCAGCTTCCTCTTGCCGTAGCACCCCCTTACTACCATTCTCCCCCTTTGACATCAATGGCAAAGGGTCACCCTAGGAGCTGAAAAATTTGCAAAGTTTTAACTCCCCCTTAACCAGTGCTACCCTTGACTCTTCAATGTAAAGATGTAAAAGAAATTACTCCCAGCTTATGCCGTAGATATTCAAATGTCTCCTTTGGAAGTGGCTTAGTGAAAATATCTCGCTATCCTGCTCGGATGTAGCGACATACTCCAACTTTACTGCTTCTTTGCCACCCGCTCTCTTAAGAAGTGATATCTTATGGGAATGTGCTTTGTTCTGGAATGCATAACCAGATTCTTTGAAATACTTGTCAGACCGGTATTATCACATAATATGGAGATGGGATGATCATACTCTACTTTGATATCCTTCAAGGTCTATTTCATCCATAAAATTTGCGTGCAACATAGTACCGCTGTATATACTCAACTTCTTCATGTGGATAGGGATACAAAATTTTGCTTCTTACTTAGCCAATATACCAGGCTGTTTCCAAGAAAAAATGCTCCTCTGCTTGTACTTTTTCTGTCATCTACACATCCTGCCCAATCTGAATTTGTATAAGCTGTCAATGTGAAATCTTTTTCTTTTGATACCACAACCCGTATTCCATAGTTCCCTTTAGATATCCGAATATGCGTTTACAACTTGCACATGTGTTTCTTTCGCCCTCGCTTGAAAACGCGCCACCATACCCACTGCTTGCATGATATTTGGTCTGGATGCTGTTACATATAATAAACTCCCAATCATTAATCTATAGAGAGATTGATCAACATCTGGAGATTCGTCATCTTTGCTTAACTTGGTTCCGGTGATCATCGGTGTGCTGACAGGTGCACACTCCTCCATACCAAACTTTTTCAACATTTCCTTCACATACTTGGTTTGGGATATAAATATTCCTTTATTAGATTGAGAAATTTGCAATCCAAGGAAAAAGGATAACTCACCCAACATAGACATTTCAAATTCCTTTTGCATGTCTTCTGCAAATTTTCTAGACATTTCTTCATTGTCTCCTCCAAAGATTATGTCATCCATATATACAACCACAATTAACTGGTGTTCATCTTCAGTTTTGATGTAAAGATTATCATTAGATGTCCTCTCTTGAATCCTTAGTCCTCGTAGATGTTGATCAAGCCTTGAGTACCATGCACTTTGGGGGCTTGTTTAATCCATACAATGCCTTTTTCAACCTACACACATAATCTTCATTTTCTCGATAATAGGAACCCTTCAGTTGTTCTATATAAACCTCCTCTTCTAAATTCCCATTTAAAAAGGCTGATTTGACATCCATTTGGTAGACTTTGAAATTTTTAAACACTGCGAAAGCAAGGAACATTCTGATTGCTTCTAGTCTGGCAACCGGAGCAAAAGTCTCTTCAAAATCAATACCTTCCACTTGAGCATACCCTTTGCATACCAATCTTGCCTTATTTCGAGTGACTTGACCATCTTCATTTAGTTTGTTCCGAAATACCCACTTAGTGCCAATCACATTTTGACTCTTTGGTCTGGGAACCAGTTCCCAAGTTTCATTTTTCTCAATTTGATCTAATTCTTCTTCCATCGCCTTCAACCAATGTTTATCATGTCTTGCTTCTAAAAAGTTCTTAGGTTCTACCTTAGATAGTAGAGAAAAATACCCTTGCTTAGAAGCATTTGTAATTCTTCTTCTGGTTTGAACCCCGGTATCAAGTTCTCCAATAATCTGACTTTCATCATGATTTTTCTGAACGAAGCGAGATGGCGTCTTGGTATCCTGCCTTTCTGATTTACTCCACTCTTCAATATCTTCTTCTTCCTCTTGTTCTTCTTTCACAAGACTTGGTATTTCTAAAGACTCTTCTGAATTTTCTTTTGTCTTTAGATCTAGACCCTCATCCACTCTGACACTTGCACTTTCTATGATAGTCCGCAACCTCTTGTTATAACATCTGAAGGCTTTACTTTTAGTGGAGTACCCAAGAAAAATCCCTTCATCGGATCTTGAATCAAATTTGCCTAAGTCCTCTTCGGTTCTTTTAATGAAACATCTACTCCCAAATACCTTAAAATATTTGACCAAGGCTGGTCTTCCTTTCCATAATTCATATGGAGTTTTGTCATGGTTAACTCTGATTTGCACTCTATCCAAAATATAAACGGCAGTACTTACCGCTTCTTTCCAGAATCTATCTGATAGCTTAGATTCATTCAGCATTGTTCGGGCCATCTCTTGAACGGTTCTGTTCTTCCTTTCTACTACTCCATTTTGTTGTGGAGTTCTTGCAGCTGAGTATTGTCTTTTAATTCCATGGTCTTCACAATATTCAATAAATTCATTTGACATGAATTCACCTCCACGATCTGACCTTAGACATTTTATCTTCAGCCTTGTTTCATTTTCTACTAATGCCTTGAAAGCTTTGAACTTTCCAAATGCTTCAGATTTTTCTTTCAAAAATGCTACCCATGTCATTCTAGTGTAGTCATCAATGAGTAACATAAAATAACTCTCACCTTGAATACTTTTCGTTCTGGTAGGTCCACACAAATCCGTGTGAATTAGCTCCAATGGTTTGGTGGATGAATACTCCTTTGTTTTGAATCTTGTTCTGGTCTGCTTCCCAAGTTGCAAGGTTTGCTTGCGTAGAGTGCTCAAGGCTTTGTTATTTTAGGCATGTCCCGTACGACTTGCTTATTGCTTATCTTCACAAGATTATCAAAATTTATATGTCCCATCCTTCTATGCCATAGCCAACTCTCCTCAACTTGACTTAGGCAACATTTTTCTTCTTTTATTTCTCCGAGCATATATAGATTATTTGTAGTTCGGTGGCAATCTGCAATTAGTTCTCCTGTATCTGCTTTCCTTATTTCACATCCTTCGGCATAGAACTTAAGAGTGTGTCCCTGATCACACATTTGACTCACACTCAAGAGGTTATGTTTTAATCCTTCAACATACAAAACATTCTCTGTTTTTGTTTTTCCATTATCCAGACTCAGCGTACCTTTGCCAACGATCTTCGCTGTAGCATTATCACCAAATTTTACTGTACCTTCATTTACTTTCTTTAAGGAGAGAAACTTACTTTTATCACCAGTCATGTCTTGGACATCCGCTATCAATGTACCACCGCTGTCCTTCATCTCGAGCATGAAAAGTCTGTTTGACGAGCATGGATTTTTCTTTGTCTAGCCCATCTTTCTCCTGCTTCTTTGTCCAAGATTTCGTAGCCTCCCTTTTTTTTTGTATCTAAAGGCTTTGTCTTTTGATCTTGTCTCGAGTCAAACACACTTCTACAAAAGCGCTATATGTCCATAATTATTGCACTTGTAGCAGATAATGGCTTCCTCATTATAATAGGATAGTGGAGCAAACGAATTATAGTTCATATTCAACACTCTATGAGCAGATTTTGGTTTGTTCCAGGCTTCATTATCTCTCATTCGCTTTCTACACTCTATCTTTTTATGCCCATATATATTGCAATAAAAACAATAACCATGAAAGGAACTTTCGAACCTGTTCATATTCCTATGTCGTGGAATAAATGGTCTTTTGGTGTCGTTCTCTTTAACACCTTCCTTGTGGATGGAACTGGTCTTCGTAGTTTCCTCTTCCTTTCTACTTTTATTCTTCGTAGGCGTATTTAGAATTTCTGCATAACTTTTTGCCTTTTCTAAACCTTTCTTCTCCGGAATCTCAATGGATTTTGAAGCTTTCTCTAGTTTTTCTTCATATCCGAGTCCTGATTTGTTGGATGGTGATCTTTGATTTTCTAGAATCTCATCTAGAACCTTAGTACTCTTTTCAAATTTCAAGTTGTTCATTAGTTTGGTATTTACCTTTTCTAAGTCTTTTCTCATCGCAACAATCTCTGACTCACGCTTTTCACATTCTTCTTGTTTCACCTTGAGCTGACTTCTCAACCCTTCCTCAATTCTCTTTGCTTCTTCAATCTGGGTCTTCAGGTCAATGATTAGATTCTTTGATTCTTCAAGACTCTGTGCTAACTTAGCTTCGAAAGATTGATTTTGTTCTTCATATTTCTGGAGCTGAAGTCTTTGCTTCTGATTCCTCTTTTTGAGTGCTTTTATTTCACCCAACGCACAAATGAGTTCTTCTTCGAGGTTTACCTCACCTTCTTCTTCTATGTCCTCGATTCCTTCCAAATCAACTTTGCTAGTTGATGAACCTTCTTCTATAGCCATAAACAATGTTTCTTCATCATCACTGTCTGAATCACTTATTCCGCTTTCTTCGGATGAGCTGCTACCTCTTTTTGAATATAGACTCTTCTTTTGCTTTTCAAATCTTTTCTTGCCTCTGCTTTGCTTGAATTCTCTTTTGAACTTGGGCTTGCTTTCTTCATCTTCACTATCTTCCTTCTCTGGGCATTTAGCTGCAAAATGACCAATTTTACCACAGTTAAAACATTTAAATGGTAACTTACCTTTGTATCTCCTGGATCCTTTCTTTAGCTTTCGAATGAATAAAGCTTCATTTTCATCTTCTTTGCTGTTTGATTCATCATTAGCTTCAGATTCCTTGATTGCCTTTTTCTTCGAGACTTTGAATACGGCTTCCTTCTTTGCTGGTTTATTAGACTCGGTCCTCATTTCATAAGCCGTCGGTATTCCATGTAGTTCGTCCATGCTTAGCTTGTCAAGATCCTTCATTTCTTCGATGGCAGACACCTTAGCATCAAATCTTAATGGTAAAGATCTTAAGACCTTCTGGACGATCACAGGTTCCTCAATCTTTTCTCCAAGCCCTCTTATGGCATTGACAACTTCATCCACCCGCAGAAGATAAGCTACAACATCTTCCTCATCCTTCATTTTTAGGCTCTCAAATTTTCTCCTATGGGTTTGAAGCTTAGCTTTTCTGACCTTATCATCACCTTCATATATTGTTCGAAGTTTATCCCATATTTCCTTTGCCGTGTCACATTGCATTACCTTGACAAATTCGGACTCTGACAGACCACACAAGATTGCATTCATCGCCTTGGCATTGTTTTCAAAAGCCTTCTTACCGCTTGGTCTGTTGGCGGAGTTGATGGAATGATATATCCGACCGCTACTTGATTGCCAAATATCAAACCCTAGTGCCATTAGATAGGTTCTCATTCTTACGCTCCAAAATGCATAGTTTGTTCCATCAAACAACGGAGCCTTGTTCGAGGAAAAACCTTCTTGTACTTGACTAGCCATATGTGCTCCCGAGATCTACCTTCCAACTGTTAGATTGTTCCTGAAGGAACCTTGCTCTGATACCAATTGTTGAGCACAAGATAATACTGAGAGGGGGGGTGAATCAGTATTATGATATTATTTCAAACTTCAATACTTAAACTTAGATCTATAATCACGAGCAATGTGAATATATCAAATCAATCAAAGAACACAAAACTTAATGCAAGTAGACACAGATATACGTGGAAACCCTTTCGGAGAAAACCACGGAGAAACTTCTTTCTTTATATATATTTCTCAAAAATTTGTAGGCACCAACCTACTGGAGACACCAATCCCCAAATTACAGTTTTGTAGGCACCAACCTACAGGAGCACCCACCCCTTTTGCTAAGCACCAACTCAGCAAGAGACACCGATCTCTTCGAATATGAAGGCACCAACCTTCCTTACAAAATTTGCTTTCCACTTTTGAACTTGTTGCTTCCTCAACGAATAATGGAAAATTCTTCTTCTTACTTTCAGATTTGCTGTTCTAAAATTCTGCCCTTACGCTTCCTCTTCTTCTTCTTTTTCCTTAAGATATTCAACTTGAATCCATGCTTAATAAGTCTCATATGAATCTTCTTATATAGCCTTTCGTACCTTTTCGAAAAGACACATCGTTCCAACCGACACAACCTTTCCATTAACACAACTTAATTAAGTGCATTAGTCGGCTAAAACCAAAAAATAATTAATGCAGCCCATAATTATTAAATGCACATTAATCAATGCAATTAACCACTTGATAGGAGCGCTGCCCCTCCTTAGACAAATCACTGTTATCATTAAATCGCTGCCAGCCATCATTAAATCTTCTTTTTCACCATAAAACATTGCATATGAACACCTTAAAATGTGGATATCTCTCTCTTATGTATAGCTGTGTATATCTCGCTTATACCATGATAATCCTCATGCAAAAACGCTTCTTTTCATGTATTTAAACTTTCGTTTTCTACCCTTCTATACTGCTGGTTATTTCCGTTACTTTCTACCATTTCCGTCAATAATTCCGTTACTTTCTGACAGATTTCCGTTTACCAGTTCAGCACCTCTTTTGACATCAATGACAATATTTCCAACACAACCTTACTTGTACAACAAATTTTGTACCATGATGTACTACCTCTATGATGATCTCATGGCCATGCATGGTTAATTGCGGGACTGAAAGACTCATTAGAATAATTGTATTGTGTTTTTCACAATTTCAAGCCTAATGATAAATTCTCAGTAGTTAATGTTATCCTTATGCATAGAAATCTGTACCTGCACAGTCTGATGTGAATGTGGCAATGTAATAGGCCAATTGGTGCTCAAAGTCTGGAGTGTTATTTGTTTTCTGAATTATAAGAATATACTTTAATATTCTATAATCATTTTAAAAAAAATTAGTCATTTCCTTGTTTCTAAAGGGTTTGGGGCTCACGTTTCCAATGGTGTTTCCGTTTCACAAATGCACCCGATTCCTAGTTTTGTGTAACCTTGGTCTCACACATTCGGATTTGACCTTGGAATTTATAATGAAGTAGGGCGAGTCAAAGACCAACTTTGAGTTTTTTAGAAGGTTTAAAGTTCGTGTGACATTTGTGCTATGAGCAGATGTTTGACGAAAAGTTCTCAAAGTCTTGAGGACTTGGTAGATGTAGAGAGCATGTCTTGAGGTTAAGAGCATGTCTTGAGGTTAAGATCTTGGGAGTCATAAGTCTCCTTTAAAAGTTCATCTATACAGTGCTTTGTGTCCTTATTCACATATGGTACTGTAATAAGCACACTTTGGTAGAAAAGAGGATTTCTACCCATAGTGCTTGTCACTGTCATCATTGATCACATGGCATGGGGATTCCCATTGGCTTGCTAAGGGTCTGTTCCCACTAATTACAAGCTGAGGTAGAAAGCTGTATTCCTTGTGGGGATGGGATTTGACGTCTTCATACTCTCCAAGATGTGGAGAATGAGGAGCATGTTAGTATTAAAATATAAGTTTTAATATAAGGTTTATTTATCAATGTTATATTAATATTAGTTAAGCGTTAACTAATAAATGGCTGAAACTACTTCAACCACTTTGTAACCATCTTTCACATAATAAAATGACGGACACACAATGATAATGTGTGCATTCCGGTTTCTCTTCATCCGTTCTTTGTACATTCTAATCTTTCTTTATTCTCTCTCCGCATATTCTAACATTGGTATCAGAGCGCGACAAGCAAGGAGAAAGAGAAGGGAAGAAGTTCAAGTCATTGCAAGGGCCTGCAAATTGATTTACAACAAACATTTTGAAAGCCAATCATGCAGTTTGGATAAATACAGTCATGTCTGACAGAATACAGTCGTGGTCGTGGTCGAAAAATTGAATCAAATTAGGATAAACACCTGATCATGAGGGCCTGCAAGGGGTCGCAAGGAAGGAACCTGATTTGTGGATTCAAAGACTCCATTTCCGCCGCGAATCTCATAAATTACCAGTCATAGGGCAGAATATATACAAAAATGTGACTCACGAAGTCGTGAGAGCAGAAAAAGGGCATGAACACGAGTTTTAAATGCCTCTGAAGGCACAACCGACAAAGTCATCATTTGCGTCATTAATATACAAACATGAATCACAAATTTCAGGAGTTGTTTCAGTATATCCTAGGGCAAAATAAAGACAAATATACAGTCATTTTTCAGCACAAATACAGACATAATCTAGGGCACAAAAACCAGCGAATCAGAAGATAATACAGTCATGGAAGGGTTTTATAGATTTTTGAAGAATTTCAAGAGATGCAAAATACAATTGAAAAAGGGCAAATGTATAGTCATCTAGGGCATGCATGGGAATCCTATTTGCTGTTGCAAATCACGAACTGGGGCTATTTATTTGGGCATAAACGGACTGTGTTTCTCTTGGAGCCAATGATAAAGAATTGTGAAGAAAGTTTATATTATCAAGTTATTGAACGAAATATTTTTCAAGAGATGGATAAGATCGTAAAGAAAAAGATGAAGGGAAAATTCCAAGACAAACCAAATGAAGCCAGTGTTGAAAATCCACCGGATGCTGACATTGATGAACTCACTGATAGAGAATGCATATTTTAAAAGAATCCCAACACTTTGAAGACATGAAGGAATCCAGTGTAGGTGAAACTTGGCATGGATGGTTGTCTAGATAGTTCGGGAGTCTGTGAATCTTGAGAATTTACCCTTACGAGGGTCATGAGACAACTTGATGGAGCACTGTGGGAGTAGCTCAATATGGATGGTTGTCCAACAATTCGGGAGATTCTGTAATTCAGGAGTTCGGGAGGTGGAATCTGGGAACTCGGGAATTCAGCTTGGGAACTACACCTTTACGAGGGTTAAGGAGGCAACTTGATGGAGTTCTACCTGGTCAAAGCATTGTTTTCAAAAGGGAAAGCTTTTGAAGAATGCGTGGTCTTGTTTGGTTCTGTTATTTTAATCTTTTGTCAGTATGTTCTATAGAGTAAGCCTTAAGAGGGGTATTAAAATATAAGGCTTATTTATTAACGTTATGTTAATATTAGTTAAGTGTTAACTAATAAACGGTTGAAACTACTTCAACCACTTTGTAACCATCTTTCACATAATAAAATGACAGACACACAATGATAATGTGTGCATTCTGTTTCTCTTCATCCGTTCTTTGTACATTCTAATCTTTCTTTATTCTCTCTCTTTGCATATTTGAACAATTAGTTTTGGTGTCTTGTTTACTATGAGATACAAAGGAGGTGTTATTGTTTGTATAGAGAGTCGAAGGTTCCTTGTCCACCTTCTATTGATATTGTGATATAAATATCTTAGCCCTTGTCCTTCAAGAGGTGGTCACTTTCAGATTTAGGACTTTATAGGGTATTTGTAGGGCTACTGTGATAATTACCTTCTTTCAGCTCATCCCAAATGGTGGATGAATTAATCACTGTTGGATACTATTTTTGACATGCAGGTGGGGCATGTCGGTGAGATGATACCAATCGTCGTGGTGCTTCTACTAGGGCCTGCCACTCCTCTCATTCTCATGGTAGCCATTATATATCTGCTTTGATGTTGAGGGTCATTGAGTTATCTTTTCTGGAGCACAACCCATGGTGACAGGTGCATATTGTGAGTACCTAACATACACAAACTTTTTCACTACCTTATTTCTCTTAGCAATTGAAAAGGGAAATATAAAAGCTGATTTTGTTTTTATTGTTCGGCTTATTGTGATTTGTTTTCCTACTAGTGCTAGCTTTTTTTGTTTAAAAATCTCAACTAGTTTCCCCTTGTCATGTCCCCAATGGACATATTCTAACAATGCAAGTTGGAAATTATTGTTTTTATGACAACAATGCAAACAACCCAAAATTCCTTGCCAAAACCCTAGGAGATTTGCCTATGGGTGTAAAATAGCCTCAAAACACCTTCAAAAATTATGAAATTAAATTTGTAGCTAGCCCTTGAATTATCAAATTTGAAAATACTTATATTTTTGCAAAATACTGAAAATCTGATTTTTAATTGCAGAAAAATAGCCGAAACTTCATAAATTCATAACTTGGAAAATACCCAACAATTTTTGACAAATGATAGCTCAAATTGAAGATAAAATCACAAGCTTTCCAATGATACCAAAATCAGAATTTTCCGATGGGTGGAAGGCACCAAAATAGGCTCGAAATCTGGAAATGTGTAGATGAAACCCTAGCTATACCCGAAATCAACAACCATTTGCCCCTCTTGGAAAGCCCTCAAACACTGCTGGAAAACACAAATAGAAGCTTGATCTTCAATGGAAAACACAAATAAATCCTTGATCTTCAATGGAAACCCCTGAATGGAGAATCCTCTCACAAGAAAGAAGAGTTTTCGTTCCTCTTTCTCATCCTTTAGAGCTAACTCAAAAGGGTTTTCGTCCTTAGGAGTTTATTTGCAAAACTTACAAAGCTTAGACAAAATCAGAATTTTTATAAAATAAAAGAGATATCTCTCCAAGCCAAGTCGACTTGCTTTTATAGGAAAATTTGGCTTAGTAGCCACCCACAAGCACCAATCACATGCTTTTCCCAACATTTAATTCTTTTTTGGTACTTATCTCATCCTCAACATGGGTCACATTTTTCCCCTAGGGGAAATAAAAATATAAAGTGACCTTTTCCTTTTCCTTTTCTAATTTCACTTTATCTTTTCTCTTTTATTTTTATTAAGTCATTAATAAAAGTGATTTTTATAAAGTTTCTTTTTATGCACTTTATAATAATTTATTAAGACTATAGTTTCCCTTTTTATCACCCCTTAGCCATCGGGAAACAAAATTGGGCTAAGGGTCTTCGACCGAGAAGGGGATATTACAATCCTCCCTTCCCCAAATTGCTTTCCCTCAAGCAATTGCAACTCTTATGCCCAAGTGCCATATGCAATAGATAGAACATGTTGTAGTGCTCCAAAAGTCTTGATCCTATACCTGTTAAATGAGAGAGCTCTTGCCACAATACATAGCTCTCTTGATGCTCATAGACATGAACTTGGAACAATGGTTCAACATACTCCATATTGTAAACTTCATCCTCTATCTTATCATGCTTCTCATGATGAAAACAAATTTGAATATGCAACAATAAATAAGACATATACCTTGCAATGTCAACGAGATCTTCGTTTGACACTTTTTAAATGCGGCTCGTGACATTGGCATTTCCGAGACCCTCCTCACAACCATCATGCGTTTTTACGAGATTGTTTTGGGCTGCCTCTGTATCTCCCAGGGAGAGTTAGAGTTCATCAGGAGTACCATTGGGGTAAAGCAGGAGTGCCCTTTATCCCTAACTCTGTTTGGGATCTACATTGATGAGCTTGAGTCTTTTCTCCATGAGCATATTCAGAAAGTGATGGGTGCCTCCTACACCAGGTTTTGATATCCATTCTTCTTTTTGCGGATGATGTGGTTCTCCTAGCTTCTTCTCCTGGAGGGCTTACAGAGACAACTTGATGCCTTAGCCTTGTTTTGTGATCTTCGGTAATTGATGGTTAACCTGGGTAAAACCAAGGTTATGGTCTTCAATGGTTTGAAGACCTCGCATCTCCACTTCTTTTTAGAAGTGAGGAGATTGAGATCACCAACTCTTATACCTATTTGGGGATTCTATTCTCTGGCCCTCGTTTCAGTTTGAGATAGGCTCTCCAGCCTCGAGTCAACAAGGGCTATGGGTCCTTAGTTCTTCTTGAGAGACAGTGCTTCCGCCATCACTTTCAGGACATCTCCTCCAAAATGTCCCTCATGGAATCCCTCACCGATCCATGGTTCTCTAAGGTTCTATTGCTTGCGACCCTCTTTCTTTGCACGATTAGGCTTCCATCGAGAGGGTCTAGACTCTTCTCATTCGCCTGTTCATCAGATGTAAGCAATCTACACCCCATCACATTATTTTGGCGGAGTTTGGAGCCCATCCTTTCAGACTGGAGACCATATTTGACTTGGTTTTTTTCTTGCACCTGCGTTCGGGGCTTCGCGGACACTGCCAAGGGGCGGGATAGGTACCTATATTTGGCATACTATTTTTCGAGGCTATTGCTCTTTCAGACTCCCCTCACCGGCGTCGCGGTTGGTATGTTGAGGTCTCCAAACTTTTGGGGGCAATTGGTATTCAGATGGACCATCTTCCACCCTTTCGGTACTCCTTGGACACACCAAGCCACCTTTTGCCTACGAAACAAGAGATGAACAGGATCATTAGAGAGGATATTTACAGGTAGTTCATCCATGCCACTTGGGTAAACCTTCGGGGGTTTACGTCCCAAAATGGTCTTTTACGTTGAGTAGTTTTTAGAGCCGAGGGACAATCTTATCATCCGCCCTCAGTACACCCTTCGGCATTGGATGCATGCTCTTCGCATCCCCCTTGGTCAGTTCAGGGTTGGTTCTCATAGGCTCTGTTGTGAGACGGATTACCACCTTGATCGTTTGGACATGATTTGTTAGATCTAGAAGCATAAAGGAAAAAACAGCAAGAAGATAGAGATGCACAAAACTACACTGATTCGAATGACTCAGGCAGGGTGTATTTATCATTAGGAGAAGTAGTTATAGTTTCTTCAGTTACAATTGATTTACAACCTCCTAACTGATTAGAACTGTATGGGTTCATTATATATATTCAACACCCCCCCTTAATGACAAACCTTGAAACAACACCAAGTTTATCTCTAAACTTGACAAACAACAAAGGACCAAGAGGTTTAGTCATTACATCAGCAGCTGATCTGCAGATGGACAAAAATGCAGAGAGATTTCACCAGAATCAACCAACTGGCGAATATAATGATGATGAATCTCATTATGTTTAGTGCGGGCATGATAGATAGGATTCTTCACCATTTTTAGAACATCTTGATTATCACAAAAGAGTGAAAGAGCTGTTGCATTGCAGCAGCTGGGGGAAATAGAAAGTTAGTCAGAATCCGACGAAGCCATATTGCTTTGCAATGGCACTAACAACAACCTTGTATTCTGCTTCCGTAGAAGAGATGGCAACAGTAGGCTTAAGTTTACTTTGCCAAGAAACAACTCCTGAACCAAAAGAGAAGATATATCTTGTGGTAGATCGTCGAGTATCTACAAATCCTCCCCCAATTAGAGTCAAGATATAGCCAATCAACCTCAAATCTACAACTCTACGATATAGAATGCCGACAAAACATATTTTGGTCGTGTAGTTAGATAGATCAAACTACCCACCAACTGTCTGTATAATGATTCATCGACCGGTGGTGAATCATCATGAGCTGAGAGTTTCAACCCTACCTCCATAGGTGTAGAAGAAGAATTACAATCATACATTTGAAATTTTTGTAGCAAGTTAGTGGCATACTTAACTTGAGATATGAAAATCAAGTGATCAAGTTGCCAAAATTCTACACCAAGAAAATAGTGAAGGAGGCCTAAATCAGTCATGTCAAAAGCAGCACATAAATCTGATTTTACCTTATGAATTGCAGCATCTCCACTTTGGTGATGGCAAGGTCATCAACATATACAATAAGAATCACAATGTCATCATCATTGCTTTTGACATAGAGATTCGATCAGAATGACTCTGTGTGAAACTTGAATCTTTGAGATGTTTATCTATTTTTATGTACCAGGCTCGAGGAGCCTGCTTAAGTCCATACAAGGACTTAATCAATCTGCATACCAAATGCTCACTACCACGAGCCCGAAAACCCTCAGGTTGTGTCATATACACCTCTTCCTCCAAATCCCCATTCAGGAAAGCACTTTTGACATCCATCTGATATACTTTCCAACCAAACTGAGCTGCAAAAGAAAGAAGTCGAAAAGTGACCATCTTTACAGTAGGAGCAAAAGTTTCTTCATAATCTATTCCCTCCTATTGCGAAAAACCTTTCGCAACGAGTCGAGCCTTGTACTTATCCAAAGTACCATCTGCTTTGCACTTGATTTTATACACCCATTTACAGCCAATGGTGTGTTCCCCTGGAGGTAATGGCACCAACTTCCAGGTATTATTCTTAATCAAGGCATCATACTCTAGTTGCATGGCAGTTTCCCATTCCGGTATGCCTCGTGCTTCAGAGTATTTCTGTGGCTCATGAATATGAAGAAGATCAGAAGCAAGAGCAAATTGAGCATGCTCAGAATAATCAATTTGCTTACCAGTTCGTCGAGACCTTCCATCTAAGAGAGGAGACAATTCTTCCTTCCTCAAATCCTGAATAGTGGAGTAAAACCACTTAGGCCTCCACTGAACTGAAGATGTGGTGGCTGGTTGTGGTGTTTCTGGAAGAGAAGCCAATGGAAGTTCCGGAGGAGAAACCAACACAAGTTGATTTCCTGGTGACTCAACAATCTCAGTGGAAGATTGACCAGACTGTCCTGGAGTCTGTGGAGGAGTATGAGAAGAACTGGATTTATGATCAGGCAAGGAAAGAGTACCAAACTCTGTTATGACACCTTGTTGATCGCTGCCCCTTGGCTGGTCCCCTTGTTGATTATAACCAAAGAAAGACTCTGTTTCTTTTACATCAACATCTCGACTAATAATGATCTTATTAGTGGAAGTATCAATCAACCTATAGGCTTTAGATTGATCACTATAACCAGCAAAAAAATATCTAGAACATTTGGAATCTAATTTACTCTTATTTTTAGGAACCAAAGTATAAGCAGCTGAACCAAAAACACGAAATGCTGATACCTCTGGTTTGATGGTGGACCAAGCTTCCTCTGGTGTGATGTCCTGCAAAGCTTTGCAAGGACTCCGATTGAGTATATAAATAGCTGTGTTAACAGCTTCTCCCCAATATTTATAGGGCACTCCTCGACTGTGCATCATGCATCGAGTCATCTCCATGATGGTTTTGTTCCTCTGTTCTACCACCCCATTTTGCTGTGGGGTATAAGGGGCTGTCAACTGGCGTTGAATCCCTTCTTTATTGCAGAAATCTGCAAATTGTTTAGAGGTAAACTCACCCCCATTATCGGATCTCAAAGTCTTGATCCGCCGGTTGGTTTGATTCTCCACCAAGGCCTTGAACTTGACAAAAGAAGCAAAGCAATTAGACTTCTTCAAAAGATAGACCCACATCTTCCGAGAATAATCATCCACCAGCAAGAGAAAATAACGTGCACCAAGGACTGTGGGAGTCTTCCATGATGGCTCACATAGATTTGCATGTACAAGATCCAAGAGCCCCTTTGCACGCCAAGCAACTTCAGAGGGAAAAGGTTTCCGCTTTTGTTTTCCTGCAAAACAACCAGCACACATGTCCTGTTTCTCTTGAATAGGAGGCAAACCAACAACCATGTTGGCTCTATGAAGGTGGGCTAAATACTGAAGGTTGAGATGGCCATATCTTTTGTGCCATAAAACATTGGTATTACCTTCCACAATTAAGGCATGCAAGTTGACCGTGGCAGGATCAACAAGTCTATATAGACCACCATGCCCAATACCCAGGGTAACAACCTTATTTTTCTTGATGTCTGACACAATACATTGTTTACCAGAAAAGTTTATAGAGATATTGGGATTATCAGTTAGTTGACTGATAGATAACAAGTTCTTATTCATGTTAGGCACATATCTAACATTTTTTACAAGCAATCTGGTATTATTATTTAACATAATATGAACATCCCCAATACCTACTACAACATGTGATCTTCCATCTCCTAAGGTAACTGAATCAGAAGAACAAGAATTAAAATTGACATACCAGTCTTTTTGACATGTGAAATGCCGTGATGCTCCAGAATCAAAGAACCAACATTGAGTAGGGCTGCCATTATCCGTGCAAGATGCCATGAGAGCATATTCTTCTTCTGACTCGTGTTCAATTGTAGCCACATGTGCCTGCCCCTTTTGCTTCTTCAAGGCATTGAGTCTTTTCCGACAGTCTTTCTTCACATGACCAAGTTTATGACAATAGTAACATTTCACTTGATATTTAGGAGAGGAAGAGGATGTCTTAGCCTGTTGTTTATACTTTCCTTTAGATTGAGCAACAAAAGCGCTCGCAGATTGTCCAGAAGTGGACTCTTGAACCTGTCTGTCTGCATTCCTTTTGCAACAGGTAGGAACTCACCTTGTCAAACGTAAGAGTTTGACTCTCCGCCATTAAATGAAGTGCCTCCACAAATTACTCATACGAAGAAGGCAAACTGCTTAGAACCAAAGCCACCATATCACCATTGTCCACCTTTTTATTTATGGAAGACAACGGTCTCGGAGATCTTTCATCCGAAGTAGGTGCTCAGATAGTGATCCACCTTGTAATTTTATGGAAAAGAGCATATTTTTCAGGTATAAAACCCGACTCTTTTCTGACGTCTGATATTTACCCTTCAGACTGGTCCACAATGTGCTTGCCACAGTGGCATTCCGCACTTCCGGTATCATATCATCCGATACCGACAACTTAAGAAGCAATAACGCTTCCTTATGACGTTTGTCATAATCCTCGAAGTTAGTCATGGTTGACTTTCATCACCCTTGATTATTTTATCACAATCACGAAACTCCGCAACCGTTAAAATCTTATGACTCCAAACATTGAAATTAGTGCCCGTTAATTTTTGCGAGTCAGGCAGAATAAGATTTGAAATATTTGCCATTTTATTATGAAAATAATAAAAATGGAAATAAAGTCTTTTGCCCACCAAATAAAAACAAAACCACTTTATGCCAATACGTGGTAGAAAGAACAACAATATATGCAAATACGTGGCAGATTAAATCAAATACTTGCAAATATGTGGCAGATCTGGGAACAAATATCAGCAATTTATGCAAATACGTGGCAGATGAAAACAAATACTTGCAAATACATGGTAGAGGAACAAATATTAATACTAACTGTTTCCTTTTCCTTTCCTGGCACGGTTTTATCCACGATTTGTTCTCAGCGACTTCACCTTTCCCTCTCCTGGCACGTTTTTATCCCTCTCCTAAAGACGTTTTTATCCCTCTCCTAGCATGTTTTATCCACGATTTTCTCTCAGACTTTAATCTCACAACTTCACCTTTCGGTACAACAAACTGGGCAATGATGGGCACGTTCAACAACAAACGACTAAGTCTCCTGAGCAAAAATGAGTCTCCAACAACAAAGACGAGTTCTCCAAGAAAAAAGACGAGTCTCTAGCAGAAAATGAATACCACTTTGTTGATCTCCTTTTGCTGGGCGTTTTTGCCCTTCTTCTGCTGTACATTTTTTTGTTCGTTCACATTGACCCCTCCTTTCATTGATGCCTATGCTCTGATACCAATGTTAGATCTAGAAGCATAAAGGAAAAAACAACAAGAAGATAGAGATGCACAAAACTGCACTGATTCGAATGACTCAGGCAAGGTGTATTTATCATCAGGAGAAGTAGTTATAGTTTCTTTAATTACAACCGATTTACAACCTCTAACCGATTAGAACCGTATAGGTTCATTATATATATTCAACAGGATTTGCCAGGTTGTGTAGCCTCTAAGAGACCGAGACAAACACACTTCATCTTTCGGTGCCCCATTTACTATGAGATCAGAGGGAGGTTTCACTTGTTTATTTAGGAGGACGCAGGATCTTTCTGACTTCTTCAAGTTTGAGGATCAAAGGTGTCTGGCTTTATATTTACAGGAGGCTTTGAAGCTTCGTGAGCACACTCTTCAGCTACATCCTAGACCGGACTCTACCCAGCGGATCACTTCCTTCTTCATAGTGTTACCGGTGGAGAGAGGCATTAAGCGCCCTTGTGAGACCGTCCCCGCTTCTTCCTCTAGATTGGTTTGGCCTAGGGAAACCATCCATGGTTCTTCGAGTCATCACAGACATGCCCGTACTAGGCCTGGCCTCAGGAGACAAACGAGATCCACTAGGCATCAAAGGGATAATACTGTATCCAGACAACAACATAATAGGCAGACTCTCTCTTCGGCTGGTCGGCATTCTATCCTCGCTTCTTCCAGTCGGCCTTGGATGTTAGGAGAGTTGGATCTTCCATCCCTTGATGGGCTTTCCTCTTTTCTTCTCCTTAGTCGTCTTTCCCCTTTCTTCCTCTCACTTGTTTTTCCACCCCCATTTTGGGTGCATGTGATTTCTTTCTATTGGCCACCTCTTTTGGCTTTTGTATTTCGTCTTTCTCGAGAACTCTTTGGTTTTCTCGCTTGTATCGGTGCTCGCTATTTTCTGCAGTCCCTTTGACCTACTTTTGTGGTCATTTGTTGGACATTAATATATTTATCTTATCTTATCTTATCATAACTTGTTTTCATGATATCTTGACTTTTCCGTATCGATTCCTTGTCCACGATGGGTGAATGTCATCATGATAATACTTTTGCAATAACAAAGATGATGTACCTCTTACCACATAATCTACATCACGTGCAATCTGCTCCTGATGTATCTCCTCTGGTATTGTTCTCAAAAGGCAACTAGCTGAATACTAACATCCATATTCGAATTTGAGTTTTAGCCGCAAAACTCTCTTCCCAACTTGTAGATCTGAATTTTCTTCCTTCTTGGGTTATACTCCATGATTTCATTTCCCCATGCATGCAATCATTAGAAGGCAAAGAAACATTTTCAATTAATGAGGCATTTTTACCTTGCTCATCCTTGCAATCTTGCACATCAAACCTTTCTAGGAACCTTTGGGTGAAATCTTCAAGGGAGGCAATGGATTCGACCCCTTGGGTCTTCAACAGATGATGCCACCACTTATGTGTTATTCCATCCATGTATCTAGAGATGAGCATGAGGGCATCATCCTGACACATAGGATTCCATCGCAAAAATGTCTCAAATTCCTTCAACCAAGATCTAGCAGAAATTTCATTAGTACCATCAAAAAAGGAACTTGGGTCCACTTCATATTGAATATTTCTAACCTCTAGCTTCCAGATTTGATAATTCCTCTTCTTTCCTTCACAAGTTGGGAGAATACATTGTTTTGATACCACTGTAATGTCCCCAATGGACATATTCTAACCCCAGATGGATTTAAGGCAAATCCCAAATAAAATGTAAGTAGGAAATTATTGTTTTTATGACAACAATGCAAACAGCCCAAAATTCCTTGCCAAAACCCTAGGAGATTTGCCTATGGGTGTAAAATAACCTCAAAATAGCTTCAAAAATTATGAAATTAAATCTGTAGCTAGCCCTTGAACTATCAAATTTGAAAATACTTATATTTTTGCAAAATATTAAAAATTTGATTTTTAATTGCAGAAAAACAACCGAAACTTTAGAAATTCATAACTCGGAAAATATCCAACAATTTTTTGACAAATGATAGCTCAAATTGAAGATAAAATCACAAGCTTTCCAATGATACCAAAATCAGAATTTTCCAATGGGTGGAAGGCACCCAAAACAGAGCTCGAAATCTGGAAATGTGTAGATGAAACCCTAGTTGTACCTGAAATCAACAACTATTTTCCCCTCTTGGAAAGCCCTCAAACACTACTTGGAAAACACAAATAGAAGCTTGATCTTCAATGGAAACCCCTGAATGGAGAATCCTCTCACAAGAAAGAAGAGTTTTCGTTCCTCTTTCTCTAATCCTCAAGAGGGTTTTTCGTCCTCTAGAGCTAACTCAAAAGGGTTTTCGTCCTTAGGAGTTTATTTGCAAAGCTTACAAAGCTCAGACAAAAATAAGAATTTTTATAAAATAAAAGAGATATCTCTCCAAGCCAAGTTGACGTGCTTTTATAGGAAAATTTGGCTTAGTAGCCACCCACAGGCACCAATCACATGCTTTTCCCAGTATTTAATTCCTTTTTGGTAATTATCTCATCCTCAACATGGGTCACATTTTTCCCTAGGGGAAATAAAAACATAAAGTGACCTTTTCCTTTTTCTTTTTCTAATTTCACTTTATCTTTTCTCTTTTAAATTTATTAAGTCATTAATAAATTAATATAAGTGCTTTTATAAAGTTTCTTTTTATGCACTTTATAATAATTTATTAAGACTATAGTTTCCCTTTTTATCACCCATTAGCCGTCGGGAAACAAAATTGGGCTAAGGGTCTTCTACCGAGAAGAGGATATTACACCCCTCTTTATTGATTAGTTTTGTACACGCTTTCTTGTCAATTAGATAGGGTTCTTAGTGTTAATATGCACCGCACTGTGGTACAATTATTGTTATTTTGAGGGTACACATTGCTCGCTCATAATGATGCGATAAAAACCATAGTTCGCATACTTGTACTCGGTGAATACTCGGCAGACCAAAAAAAATTGACTCGGCAAAAACTCGGCAAGACTCAACGAATACTCGGGAATACTCGACAACTTAAAAAATACGCAAATTTCTTAAAAAACATAAATTTTAAGCAAAATATAGCTACAAAATGTATCAAATGAGTCCATAAAATGTTGCAGAAGTGTTTTCTATTAGTTTTGAATACAAATACAATACAAAATCGCATCATCATGCGAATACAACAGTCGGCTGATAACTTTTACCCACATTGTTATAGTATCAGGGAGGTAGTTTCTAAATTACGAGCTTTTGTTTTTTGTATGAACGATTTTGATGACTCCAGCAGACTTGCTTTTACTATTGCATACAAGAAATTTCAACATAACTCAATGGATCTCACCAATTGTATTGTAATAGGGGCAATTTTATTACTTGTAAAATATCACTACCAATTAATATGAATTTACTCGCCAAAACTTGGCAAAAACTCGGCGAGTTTTTTCAGCGAGTACTTGTTTGTAGTTTTCTTTGGCGAGTACTCGCTGAGTCTTCTAACTATGATAAAAACTAATATGGCCATTGTGATAGTGGAAATGATAACATGTACATAACTAGGTTCCCTGTTACAAGCTTGGCCATTATGATCCATCTCGTCTCACGGTATTATCCAATCCAATACATTACCCTCCTTTATTTTCAGTTTGAGTTTATGATGCCGAAATTGACATGCATCCATATTAAAACTCATAAATCAACCACGTGCTCATCATAAACTCTACCATATATCTGTTGGACAATATACATGATAAAATTCAACTAAGCACAAAAGCAAGACTGCGATTTTAATTGCATAATATTGATACTTCCAACCAAAGTTACAATGAAGCATAAGGAAAATATATCCACATCAATCACAAGTAAACCTGCATTATTGAGAATGTTATAATATAATCTTGCAGTAGACTGGCCCAAAGGACATAGTATCACTCTAAAGTAGGTCACTATGCTTTCTATTTAATAAGACACTGCATGTACTCTATAGGTCCTTTGCAAGTAGTTGCACTCTCTCTAGTCCCAATTAGTCAGTGTAGTTTCTGTACAACTAATTTTATCTACAGATCACAGTGTAAAATCAATATTCTAATACAGGAGGAAGCTCGAGACGAGAATTAAAATTTTCAGAAGGAGATTGATCCATTGAGAGATATCAAGGAATTCTTTTTCATTTTTGCTCACTGTGCTTCATTGCTTTCCCTACCCACTGAACTATAGTTTGGTCCAGCTTTGTTTGTGGGATTTTAAATCTAGAAAGGTTACCAAATGTATATAAACAGGCATTTAAAACAATGTATAACAATGGAATTTTGTATATAATCCATTAATAACTTTTGTACATCTGCAAGGTAAATAATCATCTACAACCCATAGGATTACATGTATATCCAAGGGTGTTTACACCTTGATAAAAAATTCAGAGAGTCTTCAAGTCAGTGTACAACATTGCTAGATAACATGGATGACAATAAATATAATAGCTGCAAACATAGGTATATATTATGGAAATAGCCACTGTAATGTCCCTTTTTGGGGCTGAAACCAAGAATAAGGGTTTATCCTAAACCCTAATGAACCAAATCTGAAAATACACCATCAGCCAACAAGCATCAATCTGAAAATGACTGAAAATATGCTTCAACCTTATTAAAATAATCAATAATCAGTCCTCTAGGGCAGCGAACTCTCTAGGGACTTCACATCAACATTTAACCATGCAATAACAACTGAAAATGCTTCTAAATAATTAATTCAACCATGACAATATTTATCAATCCAAATTACATTGAAAGAATGGAGAAAATAAGTGATTACACCTAGCTGCAATTAATTTTATGACAGTAGAACAGCCAAAACCAAGGGCTGGAAATGATAGATAAACTCCTCCAAAAATCACCAAAATGTAGATTTCAGCCTTATAAAATATGAAGAACAATAATCTCAACTCAAATTGTCCAAAAGTGCCCTAGATGATATCAAACCCTTCACCCAAGCAAGTCGCCTAGGGTTAGAAGGGAAGAAATAAATATAAAATCCTCCTTAAAGCTCACTTGTGACTTCCGGGTGAAGCCACCAAAGCACACAAGAGGGTTTTTGTCCCCAAGTGTGATCCTATTGAAGGGTTTCATCCTCAATAGGTGTCCAAGGAAGGGTTTTCATCCTTCAATGGCAAGAAGAGAAGCTACACTAGCTCCAAATCCAAGTAAATGTCAAAATAGATGAATGATGATAATGTCCTCCTCCATTCGAACCTCCTTAAGTATCCCTTCTTGGCGCCAAGGATGAATTAGAAGCCCAATCTTCATGGCCGACCTCTTAATGAAGGGGGAAATGCACTTTTTAATCTTCACTTCACTTAAGAAAACCAACCTCATAAAAGAATATTTCTTTATCTCCCTTGTAGCTCTCAAGAAGACCGACCTTAATGAAGGTGAAGATAGAAGTTCCTTTTTTTTTTGCCATTCACCTAATCGAATCACTCCAAGCCATAATTAGTAATTAAATGAATAAGGAAATTACTTGCAATAATGGCAATGTTCACCTCCCTTGCTTCCTTCCTCGAAGCCCACGGAAGGTGGAATGGGCCCAAGGCCTTAAAAGTGACTAGCGTGGAAAAGGGGACATTACAGTCCTCCCTTCCCAAATTTGCTTGTCCTCAAGCAAATGCACATACCCGGATCCCAAATGAATCTCAGCTGCTCCTTTGATGTTCCTACACATGAAGCAAACGTATCAAGGAAAACAAGAGTGTTTAACAACACTTTTACAATCTCTTCATCATGCCTTATGGACATGATAGCTAGCTCCCTTCCTTTGCTTGCCACCATCTCATAATTTCCATTCAAATGATGGATTCCCAAAACTTTAGCAATGCTGTCCCAAACACAGCTGTAACCTTGCATTTTTCTCTCAAAATCAGAATGTTAGTGGTTGGAAACCACCTTAAATCAGTCACAAATATGCCAATGTCAGTAGTAGCTTGGAATTCCTTCAACCATATGATTGGAAGCTCTTTTTCAGGTGTCTTATAAGTAGGAAAGTAGCTGGAAAAGTTGTGAACAACAGATGAAAGGAAAGTACAACAGCTGTAAGCATGACATCTCTCCAAAAATTTCCACACTATCAATGACATGGGGGCTGGAAACAACCCAACATTGATGGAATATGCCCCAACAATGTCCAAGAACAACCATTTACTAACTCCAATGATTGAAACTACTTGTATGACAACAAATATAAAAAGATCATATGGCTTACCCACTTTCCATATCAAACATCTCGCTGCCCTAGTAATGGTGACTATCTTTATACCTCTGTTTTCAAGTGTGAAGCTTGGTTCCAAAAAGTGATCCACCTTGCATCTCCAAAGACCATCTGGATTCTCCATGTCATAGTCATCTTGGACTTGACTCAAACCAGCTCTATATCTATGGCTGAAAGTGGTGTTTCTCACCCCATTATGCTCTTCAAAATTCACTTCATAGTAATAAATATTCTTACCAAGTGTGAGCAACCTTCGTTGTGGAGAATTTTCTAATTGCAAGTGCCTTACTTGCTGCCCCAAAACAACTGTCCTATGTTGTTCCTTCTTGCCATGAATTCTGATTTCTTCAACTTTGTCACAAAATTTCAGTTCTTTATCTTGATAGTTGAGGGTGAACTCCCCCAATGTTTACAACCATTGAATCCTAAGAACAATTTCATCATTAGCTAGTTCAATCACAAAGAATTCATCACATACCTCATGATCTCCCAAGAGAATTGACAACTGTACTATTTTCCTTGCACAAGGTGTGATGGTGCCAATTTCTACAAGCATAGTGACTCCTTGGTTATGAAGAAGACCCTTCATCCGGAATGGACGATAAGTTTGTGTGCCACACCTTAGAGTAAGGTTGTCACCCTTCCACCATATTCTCTCTAGTTCTTCCATATTCATGGAATCATGGAATGTAAAATCAGACTTACCAACATGCCCTTGATGCCTCAAACATAGATATCCTCCCAACATTGCACCTATATTCCACATGCGGAAACAATTTTGAAATTGAGCCCAAGAATCCACACAACAAAAAGTACTTCTTACCTCATTATTCCGTGGAGTATGAGGTGCATAATGATGTCCAATCAACAGTGACATAGGAGGACATAACAAGCATGAAATTTGATCACCTTCCCCAACCAGCTGTGTGTGAGGGCAACATACCAGCAATGACATATCAACAAGCAACAAAACTGAGATAATCTTATACCAGGGGCTGCCTACGACACTCTTATGACTCAGAATTTCTGAGTTAGGAACAACACTCAGAAAATACTCTAATGGTGCCCTTCTTTCACGCATGATGTCATCCTCATAGGTCCTTAGTAAATCTGATTTGACTTCATTATGTGACTGCCCTGTGTGACCATTAGAATTCAATAAACTATCATAGAACATCAAAGTATTTTTACCTTTCTTCGGATGATGACGAAATTGGGATTGTTCTTTGTGGATACCCCTATCGATTTGCTCCTTGGTGACTTCTATTTGGTATAGTCCAGCCAGCTGAAAGTTATCATGGGCATCTAGAGAGACCCTCATTTCATGGGCATGCTTCTTAACAAGGTCACCTAACATTTTTGCCCCATTATCCCCTTGTAATTCTGATTTTTCTCCCTTCTTAGTACCATGACGATCACCCATTTGATGTGACTTATTATGGAGCGTCAAACTCGCCACAAGGTCATCCTTTTTAACAAATTGTCCATGACTATAAATCTGAAATGGCATGATAGAAAGCAACAAATCTGAATTATCTTCATACCTTCAGTTGTCTTTATGAGAATTTGTTGAAGCACTTTGTTGAGACATGTAAGGAACCACCTCGTGAGTCTTTCCGTAATCATGAATATCCTCCTTGTCCTTTGGCAATTGAGCTTCAACCTTCAACTTCTTTTTCAACCCCATGTGAATATGATTTTTCTTACTTCTTCTTTGGCTCAAGTTCCATGATTTCTCCCTCTTAAACTTGTACCATGAATTCCCCTATCGGTATTTCTTCTCCATTACTTGCAGCCCTAATTTTTCTTCTTGTGCAGCTTGCGACCTAGGCTTGGGCCTTGATCTTCCCTTGCTTACTCCCACAAACTTAGAAAATGACATGGCATCACGAATCTTCTTGAAAGAGTCCTCTACTCATACCATGTAGCAATGTTGTCCACTTTGGATGGCTGAGTATTATTGACTCCCTTTGAAGAGCTCCTTCCACCATTCGGATCTTGAAGGGTATGGATCAGCTGAGCCATTTTATTGGCCAATATTTCTTGCCCTAGGGCAAACCTTTCGAATCTAGCATCACCAAAAATTCTATCTGCCATTTATCTTCTTGCAAGAAACCCTCAGTGGGAAGACTAGAGCTCTGATACCACTGTAATGTCCCTTTCTAGGGCTGAAACCAAGAATAAGGGTTTAACCTAAACCCTAGTGAACCAAATCTGAAAATACACCATAAGCCAACAAGCATTAATCTGAAAATGACTAAAAATTATGCTTCAACCTTATTAAAATAATCAATAATCAGTCCTCTAGGGTAGTGAACTCTCTAGGGACTTCACATCAACATTTAACCATGCAATAACAATTGAAAATGCTTCTAAATAATTAATTCAACCACAACAATATTTATCAATCCAAATTACATCAAAATAATGGAGAAAATAAGTGTTTATGACAGTAGGAACATCCAAAACCAAAGGCTGGAAATGATAGATAAAATCCTCCAAAAATCACCAAAATGTAGATTTCAGCCTTATAAAATATGAAGAATAATAATCTCAACTCAAATTGTCCAAAAGTTTCCTAGATGATATCAAACCCTTCACCCAAGCAAGTCGCCTAGGGTTAGAAGGGAAGAAATAAATATAAAATCCTCCTTAAAGCTCACTTGTGACTTTCGGGTGAAGCCACCAAAACACACAAGAGGGTTTATGTTTCAAGTGTGATCCTATTGAAGGGTTTCATCCTCAATAGGTGTCCAAGGAAGGGTTTTCATCCTTCAATGGCAAGAAGAGAAGCTACACTAGTTCTAAATCCAAGTAAATGTCAAAATAGATGAATGATGATAATGTCCTCCTCCATTTGAACCTCCTTAAGTATCCCTTTTTGGTGCTAAGGATGAATTAGAAGCCCAATCTTCATGGCCGACCTCTTTTAAAAAAAAAAAAAAAAGACCTTATATTATACTGAAATCATCAAATACATATTCTACCATGCCAAGCATGGAAGCTATTAGCCATTTCTCTGGCATTATAAACAATAATAGCAAGACTAACACTCATTGTAAAGAGTCTAGATTTATGATTTTCCTGATTTCTTCTTGAATCTTAGTAGACCACCATAAGGGAGGTAATCCATAGCAAAGGATATCGTTGTTATCAAGGGCCCAATTAGCCAAACCATCAGCAACCTTATTCTGTTGTCGAGGAATGTACCTAAACTGGGTTTCTTGGAACTTCTGCTGAAGATTCTTAATTTTACAAACCTCTTTTGCAATCTGCCAATTAGGAGGGCATTTGGTATTAGAATTACTCAGTAAATTCATCATGATTCTTGAGTCCGATTGAACCTTGATCTTTTGCCATCCGATTTTTATAGCTTCTTGCATTCCTCTTCGGATCGCTTTGATTTCCGCCAGATTATTAGTAGAAATACCCAAATTTTCCGCGAAGATGAAAAACACTTCTCCTTCCCTATTGCGACCAATCCCTCCCATAGCAGCTCTTCCAGGATTTCCCCTAGAAGCACCATCTCTATTGAGTAAACCATGATACCTCACCGCATCATCCGCTTGAGATTGAATCCCTGTTTTCTTCTTGTTTTGAAAGCGAAGCATGGTGGCATCCTTAGGATTTAGAGAGAGCTGCTTACATATATGTTCCCATTCTTGAGAAAGCTGAATTGAAGCGAACCCTTCATGGCCGACCTCTTATTGAAGGGGGAAATGCACTTTTTAATCTTCACTTCACTTAAGAAAACCGACCTCATAAAAGAATATTTCTTTATCTCCCTTGTAGCTCTCAAGAAGACCAACCTTAATGGAGGTGAAGCTCGAAGTTCCTTTTTCGCTTCGCCATTCATATAATCGAATCACTCCAAGCCATAATTAGTAATTAAATGAATAAGAAAATTACTTGCAATAATGGCAATGTTCACCTTCCTTGCTTCCTTCCTCGAAGCCCACGGAAGGTGGAATGGGCCCAAGGCCTTAAATGTGACTAGTGTGGAAAAGGGGACATTACAGCCAGTATGTAATATAATCATCTTTTGCTTTGTAAAAGAAGAAAATAAAGTTATATCTCAAGTTTCTAAACCAGGTAGCATTACTTATTTATTTGGGGAGGGATCAATGTCGGGAGGCACGGGAATCATAACTTTTTGTTGGGAGTTACTTCATTGCTACACAAAAATTTCATAAACCAGTTTATAGTTTTGTATGCTTCTCAAAACGACATTATTAGACATACTAGAGGGCATTCTATTTGGAGAGGAGGTAGCATAGTTATTCATATGTTTGTACTAGTTAATGACTTCTACTTCATGACTACTTGATTCTTCATACCTCATTTATATTCCTTATAATTTGTAGTTACCTATGAGATGTGTTAGGTACTCCATTGAGGTACAGTACATATACTCCACTGATTTGTTGTTATTTGAGAACTTCAACATATTGTCCTTTTTATTAGTATCATATTTGTAATTATTTTGAGAACTTTAATGTATTTTCTTTTTTATTAGTATCATATTCATGTTTCCGTCTTCTTTGTGCATGCTACTATTGGCAACAGAAATATTTCAACATTGTATGTATGTGTATCACGGCTTAAGCTCTTTAGTCTATACCTATTTAGCATTGATGATTCAACTTTATGTAGTTGGAAGTTTGAGTTTAAAATGATCAAAACTATGAGTATATTGTGCGCGCACACACACACACACACACGTGTATATATGCGTAGCTTATTATTAGTTTTATGCTCCATGGTTATTTAGCATTGATGATTCAAATTGATGTAGTGGGCAGGGATGAATTGTAAAGTGATTGAGACAAATGGTGCACAACATGCGAAAGATTTGGTTTCGTCATTCAATTTCCATACCTGTCCCGATGGCGAGTTACATTCTCCTTGTGTTCTATATGTAGTAATTTTGTTAAATCCTCAAATCCGATGGTATTTATATATCAAATAGTGGTGAAAACGATGCCAATAACATTTTTGGATGAGTTTTGATATGAGATCTTCAGTTTAGATGAGAAAGAAATATCGAATTGGATACATCAGTCCTTTCGATGTAATCTTAATGTTCTTGCATGCAGAATGAACTAGTTTGTTACTGGTGTATGTCTCTAGGATGGCAAGAATATTAGGAAATTTCCGAAATTACTTGAGTTAATGCTAGTTGGAACTATTTTATACTTGTTTATAATTTGACTGATTTTGTAGTTGTTTCTGTTTGATCCACATATGATCAACTGTGGTATCTAGTATGACTATACTTCATTAATTGCAATATGTAATCTCATAATTCATTCTTCGTAATTGTAATTGAAAAAATAATAATCTAGATGTTCCCAAGTTCTGATATGTGAAGACCCTGGAAATTGCTAGGATATGATTCAATTTTTCAATGGGTCTGTAAGTAATATAAATACACCTTAACAAACTGGATATCTACGAATTTCATTATCAATACATTGTGCTTTTGTCTGTATGAATTAGTTCTTCTATGACATACCTGTTCCATAGGGAGTAGTCCTGACAATTTTTTCTTGGGTACAATGCATTTCAACTTCAATTAAAATCTTTCCTTTGGTTTGTAGGTATTATATGTGTGGGAGGAGATGGAATTGTCAGTGAGGTGAGCAAACAGCTTAAGTGCACAACGAAAAGAATGCATTCTCTGTTTGCTTTATGTTTGCCTTTTAACTTTCATACGCTCATCTACATGCTCTCATGCAGGTCTTAAATGGTCTGAGAAACCAAGCGAATGAGAAATTTCGAGCTATTCCAATTGGAATTATTCCTGCAGGATCTGACAATTCACTAATATGGACTGTATTTGGTCTTAGGGATCCTGTTACAGCAGCTTTAGCTATTATTAAGGTACATTTGTTAAAATGTTTAGTCTGAATTCTGAATTGCTATTTGATATTAGATATACCAAACATAACAAAGACCATACCTTAACAATGATACAATGCTGTCCGAATAAGTTGATGGATGGATGTCCAAGTTTGGAGGAGAAAAATAGATGACATTCATGAAGTAGGAACGGCCAGAGCAATGAAAGGGGGATTGAACACAAACCATATTGTACTGAAGCCTAAGGTGGGTTGAGGACTTCCCTATCAAGGCTCTAGTGATCCACTGATATTCTGGGGACAGGAAATAGGACCAATATAAGTCCTTGGGTAGGGAACTAGAAAGTCATGCAAATGATCAGCATTCTCATATTTTAAATTTGAGGTGGGTGTTAGCTAGTACTTGACAAGAGCTAAAAGATGTTAAGGAGAAGCCTGTAGAAGATGAGTCCCGAGTTCAATTAATCCTACTGACCAGGACCAACACGGGATAAAACTCGAGACAGCCAGCGAGAAGGTTTGTGTGCTTGCTATTTTTGTCAAATGTCATCCTCAACTGCTTTTTTTTCTTTTGTTTTAAATGCGTATTCACTGTTTTTGGCTCACAGTGATGGCCTAATGAAGACCAGAAATGTAAAGGTGTAGTTTGGTCGTTGTCAAGGCATTTTTGTGCTTGCAAGCCTTGGCATCCTTTGTCCTTACAAGCCTTAGCATAGACGGTTAATTTGTCATACACAATGCATATATTTGCTATATTTTTCTGTTTTTAAAATATCACCGGCCTTAGAAATGCTTATGGAGTTGCAGAGGCACAAACAATAAACGAACTCAGCAAATATATTTGCAAGTTGTCATCCTTTTTGTGACATACTATAAAGTCTTATGTCCTTCAGTGGAAAAATCTTTAATGCACATATATAACTAACTATGATGAAATATAGCTTAGCTGAACGAAAACTAAAACTATTCATGGATATATCATATAAGAGTACATATACTCAAGTCAACAAAACTTTGTTTGCAATATACACAACAGACTGCACAAAATCAAAAGACAGCCCATGATATATAATTGATCAAAACTTGTACATGTAAATAAAAAACAAGGGATCATAAGCTTTGCAAGGTCTTTGTAATCACCCTTTTCCCTGCATGCTGGTTGTAGTCCATATACTTTTTGTACCAAAGTTACCTTATTTTACAAATTTGTCTTTCAACATTTGATATAACTAGTAGGTAAGTAGCTGATATGTTTTGGATACGGTGCGGTGCAGTGCGGAGTATCCGATACACAGATACGGCAAAATTTTTTTGGCCATGGATATCGCATTGGATACGGCCTAAGTAGCCGAAACAACACCCCTAACCCCCGGAGCGGGTACGCACGCTTCGGGAGCGGGAGCGGCGACGGAGCAGCCAGGCAGGTCCGGATACGGCTGGATACTTCTGCAGCTGTACCCAGCCGTTTCCTGGCCCAAAACTGTATTTTTTTTTTTTTGCTCTTTTTAATTCTGGTTTAAATTTAATATATCATTACAGCAGAAATTACAGTTTTCACAGCACCATTATTCTACAGAAGGTATAGTTTAAATTTAATATATCATTACAGCAGAAATTATAGTTTTCACAGCACCATTATTCTACAGAAGGTATTTTTAAATTTAATATATCATTACAGCAGAAATTACAGTTTTCACAGCACCATTATTCTACAGAAGGTATATTTTAAATTTAATATATCATTACAGCAGAAATTACAGTTTTCGCAGCACCATTATTCTACATAAGGTACCAAGTACAAGCCATCATAAACATGGATAAAAATAGCATGTATGAGATAAATCATAAATGTAATAAACACCTCAACTAGATATGGTAGGGACAATTGAAATTATGAATATATGAGTAGTTTGTTGTGGCTATTTAGCTTGTTTTGTTTTTCATATGCATAACATGTGGTTAATTCTTTTTAGAAGCCTGAAATTTATATATTTTTAATTTTTATATAGTTTTTGTACTGCTGTATCCTACGCCGTACCAGGGTCAAATTTTTTTGCCGTTTCCGCGTATCGGATACTCTGCTCCCACTCCCGTATCCAAAACGTTTTGGCGACTTAGGATACAGCCGTACAAAATATATATAAAAATTAAAAAATATATAAATTCCAGCCTGCTAAATAGGAATTAACCACATATTATGCATATGAAAAACAAAACAAGCTAAATAACCACAACAAACTACTCATACACTCATAACTTCAATTGTCCCTACCATATGTAGTTGAGGTGTTTATTACATTTATGATTTATATCTATGTTTATGATGACTTGTACTTGGTACTTTTGTAGAATAATGGTGCTTTGAAAACTGTAATTTCTGCTGTAATGATATATTAAATTTAAACTATACCTTCTGTAGAATAATGTGCTGCGAAAACTGTAATTTCTCCTGTAATGATATATTAAATTTAAACTAGAAAAAAATTATTTAAAAAAACACAGTTTTGGGCCTGGAAAACGCAGGGATACGGCCGGGCAGTCGAGGATATAGCCGGGTAAGTCTGCGAAGTACCTGCCGTACCACACCCGCCTGCCTGCCGTATCTTGGGCATTTCCGGCACGTATCCAGGCCGCACTGTACCGCAGTACGTTTCGTACTAGTACCAGGTGCCCTAGGGGTGCCGTTTGTAACTTCATATAACTAGAGCACAATGATTTGTTATTTCCTTTTAAGTCTGCTAAATTATATCTGCTTTATCTAATCATCTTTTTGCATGTGGGTCATCTTTTTCCCTTGTAATGCTGTAGTATCCTGTTACTTTTTGAAAGGATTAAATTGCACTACATGTTGTAAGTTATGAAAAGGACACCATTGGGATTGTTAAATTTATTATCAAATAGTTTAAGGGTGTGTAAGGACTTTCTGTGTGAGTGTGAAAGTATTGTGCTTAATTTATCTTATGTGAAAAGGAGGATATGATTGAAGGCATATTGTGGTGGGCTTAATATGCTTGTGAAAGAATGAAACCCACCTAGTATAAGATATTTGTAGACTTGGTAGAGGTATAACGTTGATTCATATTGTTGTAGAGATGGAAAATAGATCTATTGCTTCTTGAAATATCTATTATCGACAAGAAACGGAGGAAATATGATTCTATAAATAAGACAATGAATGAAATGCCATGAAATTCAAACCGAGGGTATGTGCCTGTCGGATGGCTGATCTTAAACCACCTTATTAGGAAAATAGTTATGAGTAGCACAAAATTTCTCTGGAATTCATCGTCACCCCATCATCATGTGGTGACTCATGTTGCCATTTGATTGCATTAATCAACTTGAACAAAGAAGAACACATCCATCACATATGCACCGATAACTACTTTATAATAGATATGAACAATTATTATTGAAAAATGAACATTGCACAATATTGGATAAATAAAACTGTCTTCATCAGTCATAACCATAATGTTTGTGGTTTTCGTCACACTCGAGCCTTTCTCACTTAGAAGGGAACTCATGGAGAATGTGGAGGGAACTCGGAATGATACCCCATAGCCAAAGTTTACATATAGAGAAGCGTATGATCATGTACATTTGTTGACCACCATGATTCACGCATGTGAACCTTACCATAACCGGTGCAAATCGGAAAATTAAATAGGGGTCATAAGTACATTACATTTTGGATGATTTTTGTCTTGTACTTTTTACACATGCTTTATTGTCATTAATGGAACATCGATAAATATGTATCACTTAAACTATAACGTCTATATCTACCTCCCTCCCCATCAACGTAATAAAAGAAAAACAATTGTCCTTTTATACAACAATAAAAATGTTGCATGAGGTTCGGATGTAAGATTTGACTAGAATGGACATTGAAGTCAAATGACTCTATAGCACAAAGGAGACAAAGTGTTACATGTACTCCACTTTGCAAACTTAATGTGAGCATGGAGTTCTCCATGGGAACCCCAATTTCTGCATGGAATCCCTCCTCAAAAACCCTAAATTTATCATCGAGTCCTCTACACAAACCTTATTTTGAGCACGGAGTTCTTGACTTGAGTCCCATATAAGCTTAAACAATGTCAAGGTAAAAAAAGACCTCTCTCCTTTAGCATGCTTGATGAACAATGCTTTGAGTCCTCAAATGGAGGTGAACACTAAAGATCATCAAAGAAATTTGAGGGCAATTTAGGTTTGTTGTCTATGGTTGATCCCTCTAAAGATCTATCGCCACATCTTATCTTCAAGAAATCAACATTTACCATAATAACGGATAAGAAGTTTTCTAGTCATATAAAAAAAGATCTTATAACACCATATCAAGGTGGCTTGGACTTCGCAACTTTATATCTTACAAATCTTGTACCCGGATAACTTGAATGTCCTGGTGATGAAGTTGGACATCTCATTTAAGTAGACATTAGCTAGTGTCCTTTTTTGCTTCTTTAGATGGGTCACAATTCACATCTGCACTTACTCCTTCAAGAGTGTCTTTCAAATTTTAATGCCCCTCAATTATCTACAACTATAGAAATCTAGAATGTGTAGCAACTATGAAGTTTGTTGATTGAAGCTGAATTTGTTCGAGTTTTCTTTCTGTAGTAACTGCCATCTAGTTCACAATACGAATCGGGTTTTGGATGTTAGGACGAGGATTATCAAATCATATTTAATTAATACTTGAAGCAAACATTAATATGAGTAAGTAAATAAATAAACAACAAAGCCAATAACACTTAATGTGAACACACGATTTACGTGGAAAAAAAGTCCCAGGGGGAAAATACCATGGACAAATAAGAAATTTCCATTAATGAGAAACAACTTTTACTCTCGGTAAAATCCCCCTTTTCCTCACTTCTCTCCAAACCGGTCACACGATGTGAAAACAATATGATCCACAACTATATTTAATCATCCCGGTCACGAACATATTAAGTGACAAGGTATGATTAAATCGTACTCGATTTGATATAAATTAGTTAATTAACCAATTAAACATAAATATTAAGTTAATATTCTAAATTATTTAATTATAAACTAAAGTTTATAGGCACTTAAAATTACGTTCTAACAAATCCCCTTAATATCAAATGGGAACCATATGCCAACATTACCTATTTATGCTCAACAGATTTACAAATCCATAAACCATTAGTGAAGGTATAGGCTAGCATATCACTTTTTTGAAGGATTTATTACACCTTCATCATGCTCAAATTACCTTTTGGTACAAAAGGATTTGGAATCCATAAATTAGAAGTTACAATTTAGGCTAAGCACGATTTGTGAGACTACATCTCACGGTTTCTCATGAAAAAATCTCAAATAGCCTCTTTAGGAGCCTTTTGTAACACAAGGACCTCCTTTACAAATAGATGCAACACACTGGAGTGTACATCATAAACTTAGAGTGACAAGTTTACAAAGATCGTAGAGATATTTTTTTAATGGTTTACAATTGGAGCAGAAGTATAGAGGAGAAGGAGATATCAACCGAACGGCCATTAGGAGGTGACATTGCCATGCACACTCCCCCTCAATGGCAACTTTCAAAGGCCAAGCATTGCACAAAATTTGTATAACTTTACAACACACAAATAGCTTGTAAACATATTTTCAACTTGATCTTTAGTGAAAAGTACTAAAGATTTATATCACCCTCGAGAACTTTCTCTTGGATAAAATGCATATGAATCTCTATGTGTTTTGTTCTTTGATGTTGAATTGGATTCTTAGCAAAAGCAATGCAACTCTGGATATCACATAGAAGAGTACTTCCTTTGGCTTCCATGTGTATCTCTCCCAACAACCGCTTTAGCCACATGGCTTCTTTCAGCTTCCATTATACGTCTATATATAGACTACACGGAAATGCTAGACTACACGGAAACGCCCTAGACCCCTCGTACTGCAGGGTACATTTTGGGTACGGGTACACACCCAGGTACTGTTGGGTACGTACGCACCCACAGTACTCACAGTTTTTCTATTTTTTAAGTGAAAATAACTAAATAAAAAAGTACCTAGAGAGTACCCACAATTTTTTTTTAAGTGCAAAAAAATAAATAAAACATGAGGGCTTTGATTGGAATTGAACTTTGGAAAGTTCGTGTGAGATTCAATATTGCCAATAGGATCGAAGGGTCTAGAGAGATGAAAAAGACTTCATTTGGTTGACTTACTATTTGGGGGCTTTCTTGTTTCTCCTCATGGGTCCTTTATTCTTCAGTCAATTTGGAAGGCATGGAAACAAGTGAAGCACTTGGTGGTTGGGCAGCCTATCTTCTCTTCATTTGACATTAGGTGCCAAGCCTATAAATCGATTTCGTCGAATCAGAAATATAATGACAAGATCCTTGCCTTGACAAGAGGCTGTTCTGCCCTCCTTTGGTTTGAGAAAGGAATTAAAATATTTCATGACTTTAAATGTTTTTTAATGTCCAATGATACGTCTAACTCAAGCTTAAGGCATTAATAATGAATTATCAAATCTATAATACGAGTTTATGTTATTAACTATTACGTTTTGAACATTATGAATCAATACAAACTCAAGTCTCAATTCTCAAAGTATTGGAAATTTGTTTTCATATTCTATGAATGATTTTAAGTTGTATGAGTATTAAATTTCAATAAGTATGCAAATGTTTTTTTAAATTTATAATTTTAAATGGATATATATATAACGTACCGTGCACGAGTTTTTTAAAATTTGCCGTTTCAGCGTCTTTGAAACCGTACCCATACCCGTATCCGTGCGAGACTAGCTTCTATACTTTGCCTCGGTAGAAGAGATGGAGACTTTCGGCTTCTTTTTTACTTGCTCCAAATAATGGCACCTATACCAAAAACTTGAACACATATCCAGTTGTATATTTTATATCTAACACAACATCAACATGGTTAGAGTCATAATATCCATATAGACATCATAATAAGCATAATATAAATCATTATTGATTTCATTTTTAACCATCTATAAAACTTACATTGATAGGTTAAACACAAGTTGTATAACAACTTAAATAACAACATGCTTTAATAACTAACCATGTTATATTACCAATATGTTGAATAATTTCAACATATTAATCTTGTAAAATATATATTAGATGTAATCAGTATTGGACGTCTCCAATACAAACACAAAGGCATCCCTAAGTGTCATTTGATATGCATATAATACTATTTTTAGTAATCACATACTAATATACTCAACTAGATCTTGATTTCAAATCCATTAACTAGTCATTAACAAGACTTATCTTTGATAATTGGTTAAAATTACTTAAAATAAGTAATTTACATAACTAAACAAGATTTGAGAATACTCAAATTGATGATGATCTTTCCATCTTTATCAAGGAGATTAATTGCAACTTCGGGTTCGTGACCAAGGCTTAGTAGTATTAAGCGGGCCGCATATGTTAAATACTAACCAAATTTATTAATCAAATCACATATAATGATCTTTGATCAAGGAAAGTAAATAATATAAAGGTATAAATTGATTTAACATGGTAGACACGTGTCATAGAACCAAGGGCTAAAGGAAGGACACGTGGCGTAATTCCATGAAGATTTTCAACCAAATGTATTTCGTGGACCTCAAGTCCGCGGAATAAATTGAGTTTCAAATAAAAGGTTTTGGAGTGGGTAGGGTTGAGGTAGTCAAAGGAGACATGTGGAAAAGTAAAAGGTAGACATGAGGGAAAGAAGGAAATAATCACAAAGGCACACATAGGCAAACCTGAAGCAAATCAAAAACTGCCACATGTCGACTTGTTGTTCCTCCCGAGATGCACAACTTTAAATGGCCATAACTTTCTCTCCACAACTCCAAATTAGGAAAAATTGGTCTCGTTGGAAAGGTATCTTGAGCCCTTTAACACAACATCATCATATTCAATAATTTATGGCATTTTGTGTGAGAAAAAGAGGAAAAACAGTTTGGGTATTAAAACATAGTTCCAGACTCCCAAACACCGATTAAATTAATTTATTTATTTGAAACCTTTTGAACCTGCTTTGATGCCATGTTAGGACGAGGATTATTAAACCATTTTTAATTAATATTTGAAGCAAACATTAATATGAGTAAGTAAATAAATAAACAACAAAGCAAATATGCACTTGTGAACACATGATTTACGTGGAAAACCCCCGAGGGGGAAAACCACGGACAAATATGAAATTTCTATTAATGAGAAACAACCTTTTACAAACTAGTAAAATCCCGTTTCCTCATTTCTCTCCAAACCATTCATGCGAGGTGAAAACAATATGATCCACGACCATATTTAATTGACCCCACGGGTCACAAACGTATTAAGTGATGGGGTATGATTAAATCGTACCCTGATTTAATATAAATTAGTTAATAATTAACCAATTAAACATAACCATAAAATTTATATGAAAATAATTGAATATAACTTATTCTAAATTATTTAATTATAAACTAAAGTTTAGAGGCACTTAATATTACGTTCTAACATCGAAGGCTCGTGGAATAAATTCTTCTACAAAGCACCTTGAAAGAGTTGCATGATGTCATAGCTTGCTTTAAGTGTGGGCTAGGCTGCATGTGATGACCATGTGCCATCGTACTCCTCTCCAATGTTTGAAAAATTATAGATTATATTAACCATGGTAATTCTTTGTGTTTTGAGTCTTGACAGATATCCATTGATCTTTTGATAGTAACACATATTTTTGGGTGTTTATGGCTTACAAAAATAATCTGGATGCTTGTGACAACCGGAATAAAGACTTCGACAACTACAGTTTCAAATTTTTGTTTGATTTGATCTCTGATGGATCAAAATCTGCTTGGGACGGCTAGAAGGACCCTTTAGCAGTCAGAAATCACCTTTTAGTGGTTGGAGGCCGGTCCTAGGCGGTGTAGGGTCAACCTCTAATGCTTAAGAGTTGGTTAAGGTCCTAGGAGGCAATATGGTGGCTCAAGTAGCTAACGTTCAACCAAGGCGACTTGGGTTCGACCTTTGACAACAAGTTTTGACTCAAGTGGCTGGGTTTTGGCTTTAGTGGCCAAGCGTTGACCTTTAACAATGGGTGTTGGCCATGATGATTGGGAGTTGGTTTAGGTGGTTGGGGATTAGCCTGGGCAGTGGAGGATTGATCCATGATTGTTGGGGCTCAGCCAAGGTGGCCCAGGGTTAGGCTATGAGAATAGGGTTAGTTTGGGAATTTGGGTGGCAAGTAGTGATAACCGAAGGTTGAACCAGTGCCCATGGTCAACCTAAATAGTTGATTGACAAGTTACGGCAAACCAAGGTCAACCTTTGGCATCCATGTGGCTGGTTGTGACTATTGAGTTAGGCTTGGGTGACCTTGGATCAACCGAATGTGACTTGGGGCCAATTTGAAGAGTTGCAAGACAAATTGTGATGCCTCCACTCCGATGATTTCAAGTTTTTCTAGTGATTGGACTTCCCAATGCTCTTTCTTGGTTACGACAGGTGATTGGAAGCAAGAAAAGTTTGGCTGGAGTGAAAAATTGCTTTTAACGTCACATGGTTTCAAATTTGCTTCCATTCTATGTCTTGCTGCTAGGATGAACTTCCTCTCTCTTATCACTTGCTCATTTTCATGCACTTATTCATTTGTCTACTTTTGTTGATATTATTTACAGTTAACTTTCCTTTTTCTCTTATTGCTTTCTCATTCATTAAAGTATCTTCTTTTCCAGTCCTAAATATTAATTGTACTTCTAGTACAAATTCAAAGAATATGTTGTCTTTAAAAATTGTATTTTCAGTCGCTAACCATTGCCTAGTTCAAAAGTAATAAGATCCTTTGTACTTATTTGTTGGTCTGCAATGCATTCCATTTTTGTGGAAATGAATAACATGTATCCTTGCTAGAATACAACCTTCCACATGGTGTAACATCCCAATAAAATCTAACCTAGAGAATCTACTCTATGTATATATATTGCTATTTAAAAATAAATAAACATTATCAATAAACAATCTTCTCCACTTGTCTAGTAACTTGAATGCTTTGGTTCCTTAATCTTCATATGCATAATATGTAGTGATACCTAATAATTTTCTTTGCTTAACATTATATGGGAAAGGCATGACTATAATTCATGACTTTATCGCTTTGTAAAGACATCATAATAAGCATCTTTTACATTCCTTTATTTAGAGTGTTTGAGTAAACATGAATTCTTCTAACAACAACCGAGGTACAAGAATCATTCGCAAGCTTACATAATTACACATTGTACATGTAAGCCAATAACACTAAGCAACAATGAATACAAGTACTTACAATTGTATGGAAATTAAATGATCATTAGTATGTCGCAACCTATGAACTCCTAGGTTTGCAGCTTTGTCCTCTCTATCAACATGAGTCACATTATCACAATCACTAACCACACTCAAACCCATGCCCCTTTGTAATCTAGGATTTAATTTGCAGGATAGAATACTGTGGATATTGTTTACCATATATACGGCTACACATAAAAAGAATGGAATCATAAACTTCTGCAAACCCTCCAGGGAGTCCATACGTATCTTTCATAGGCGAGCCAATCATCATTTGGAGAGCCACTACGAGGTATGGAGGAGTTGGTTAAAGAGTGCAACCCATGGTGCGGGTGCCTCAAAAATGGTCTGCGATTACAATGTTAGATAATTTCATCACTCTTTCTTCAGCAATTTTGTTCATAACACCAGTTTATGTAATTTTCCAGCAAGATTAAAGGATGTTTACTTCCTCGATTTTGAATGAAATATATCATTATTATACTCATTTTGAAGCTCTTGTCAAGACAGAAAACCTAGAAACTGTTTGATCCAATATTATTGCAAGAATGAGCAGCCCAAACTTCCATCAACTGATGACAAATGTGGCACCCCAGCAGGCATAATTACATCATAGTTTGAAGTTCTCTATTTATGCAACTGGCATGTCTATAATAGCAGCCGAATCTAATGCCCATAGGCAGGAAAAATGTAGCATCTGCATGCATTTAACTATAACACAGGTATACACTGCAAACCCAGTCCATAATAACACTTCAGTCATAGCTCTATACAACACATTTAAGCAGTCAAGGTATCAGTCAAAAAGGATGGAGATAAGGCGCCTCTACATCCAGCCATGGCACCCATAATCACCCCAAAATGTCACGTCAACATTTAATCAATTATTAACAACCTAAATCTGCCTGTATAGATCTTATGGCTGCTATTTCGGAGAGAGTATGGCCTAAAGCACATCATATAGCTTTGAGTTCGCAAGGAGCTTCTGGAGGTATTATAACTTTATGGGATCCAAAGGCTATTATGGTTTTGAACTCTTGTGCTATTCAAGGAGGACTCTTAACTCATATGTACTCTAAAGTGGATGACCAAAATTTTGTGCTTATAAATGTATATGCCCCTTTGGAAGTGGGAGCTAAACAGAAACAATGGAACCAGATTTCAGGTATGACTAGTCTGTTTTCAGGGATTCCTCTTATCTTGGGGGAGATTTTAATGCTATTCTCAATTTACAAGAGAAACAAGGTGGGAATAAACAGTTAGATGCTAGTTCTACACTTATGTCCCAACAGATACGATCACTAAACTTTCTGGATGTTCCAACTGAAAATGGGGTTATGACATGGAATAATAGAAGACAAGGTCAGCAATGTATTATGGAAAGACTTGACAGATTTCTAGTTTTTGAAGAATGGTGGTTCCAAAATTTTGTTCCTAAGGCAAAACTTCTAAACAACATTGGCTCAGACCATTGGCCTGTTTTTTTGAGATAGGGAAATCTTTTCGGCATAATGTACCCTTTAGATTTCAATTGATGTGGCTGCGACATGAAAATATCAGACAATGCATTCAACAGTGGTGGATGGAAGGAAAGCCAAGACATGGGACTCAGATGTACTCCTTTGTTAAGAGGTTGGACTATCTTAAGACCAAACTTAAAAAATGGAACTGGACTGAATTTGGAGACATTAAGGCTAAGAAAACAGGTATCCTCCAACAGCTGGAAGAGATTAATTCTGAAATACGTCATACAAGCATTACAGGTGAGCTTATTCAGAAAGAACAATTGCTAAAAACAAAATTGATAGAATGGGAAGTCAAAGAGGAAATAATGTGGAAGCAAAAATCTAGAATTCAATGGTTAAATGAAGGGGATAAAAATTCTGCATTTTTCCATAAATCATTACTTCATAGAAGGGTGCATAATTATATTTCTTCTTTGAAGACAACAGGGGGCCAACAAACCTATTCCCTTGAAGGAATGAAACAAGAGGCTGTTTTGTTTTTTACTGACTTGTTTACAGCTCAACCTCTCAATCTACAGAGTCAGCAAAAAGTTTTAGAGGTGTTGCCTAGGCTGATTTCCCAAGAGGAAAATGAAAAGCTTATTCAGCCAATTACTGAGCAAGAGTTATATACTGCTGTTTTTAGTATGGGAAAAGGAAAAACTCTGGGCCCAGATGGTTTCCCAATTGAATTTTATCAGACTTTCTGGGATTTAATAAAACAAGATTTACTTGGTGTTGTGGAAGAGGCAAGACTTTCCAAATCTATGCTCAAGGAAATAAACAAAACATTTATCTCTCTCATTCCGAAATCTGAGGATGTGACAGAAATTCGGGTTTCAGGCCTATAGCTCTATGCAATGTTTTGTATAAAATTATTACAAAAGTCATGGCAGAAAGGCTTAAACCTCTTCTGTATAAGATTATTTCTCCAGAACAAGGGGGTTTTGTTTCGGTCGTCAAATTCATGATGAAATTGTTTTGGCCCAGGAACTCTTGCATTCTATGGAACTCCGGAAGTCTCCGACTATGTTTATTAGATTAGATCTATCCAATGCATATGATCACATGGATTGGAAGTTTCTCACCAGTTCTAGCTAAATTGGGTTTTTCTCGAGTGGATTAAATGGGTAGAGGCTTGTTTAACCTTAGTCTCTTTCTCTATGTTACTTAATGGAGAACCTACCAACCTTTTTGGAGCTTCTAGGGGTATTAGACAGGGAGATCCGCTGTCCCCTTTTCTATTTATTATTTTGGCTGAATGTTTGGGAAGATTAGTGAACAAAGCTTGTCAGGATAAACGAATACAAGGTGTGCAACTTGCTACTTCTATAAAGCCTCTCTCTCACCTTCAGTTTGTTGATGATTCTACCTTGGTAGGGAAGGCTACCACAGTGGAAGCTAAGCAATTGGCTAAAATTATTCAAGTCTTTTCTTCTGCTACTGGTCAACTGATAAATGAAGCCAAATCTAGTATTATTTTCTTCCATTGCTCCTTACAATAGGAAGAGAGAATTCTCAAGATTTTCCATTTCAAAAGGGTTCTCTTCCTATCAAGTATTTGGGAGTTCTGCTTTATTCAAAGCAGAGTAAAGATTGGGAGTGGCTAATAGCGAAGATAAATGGTAAGATACAAAAATGGACCAATAAATGGTTATCTACGGCAGGTAGGATGACTCTGGTTAAGGCTGTCCTTCAGGCGGTTCCAATTTATGCTTCATCTATCCTCAATATTCCTAAATCAATTTTTAAAAATTGATTCTATTTGTCAGTCTTTTTGTGGAGTGGGACACAAAATCAGAAAAAATGGTCATTAGTAAATTGGGAAACTCTTTGTCGCTCTAGAAAGGAAGGTGGACTAGGTTTCAGATCTGCTGCTAAACAGGCTCAAGCCCTAGCTGGTAAACTTTATTGGAGGCTAATCACTTCTCCAAATGATTTATGGGCTATTAATATCAGAGGAAAATACCTGGAAAATCAGCCACCGAATCATATTATTAGATGTTCCCTTCCAACTAGAGGATCTTTGATTCTGATAGTTCTTAAAATGGGAGAAAGTATGATCAAAACAAAGTTATTCTGGATAGTGAATAAGGGGAATTATGCATATTTTTGGCTGGATTCATGGGATGCTCAACCTCCTTTAATCCATCAATTTCCTCATCTAAGTAATGTGATGGAAGCAATGCATCAAAAAGGATGGACAAGGGTTATACATTATACTAAACAAATATCTCAACATTTGGAAATGGGTAGATGTTGGATATCTCCTCATGAATGGCCTATTTCTTTACAACAACCAGAACAAGCTTTGATCAACCAAATCCTGAAAAGATATTCACTCTCCTTCTCTCATAAATCTGATCAAATAGGATGGGGGAACTCATCGGGAGGAGAATATACTGTTCACTCTGGATATGAAGAGCTAACTAGAGGTAATCCTCATCCCCTCCAAGCTATGTTTCAACAAATATGGCAGCCTGCTATATGGCCCAAGGTTAGTTTTTTTTTGGCTCTTGGCACATGGTAGAGTTCTCACAGGAGATAGACTTATGAAGAGAGGTTTTTATGGGCCTTTCAGATGTACACTATGTTGGAATGAGGCGGAAACTAGACATCATCTCTTCTTCCTTTGTCCATGGGTTATTCCTTTATGGAAATCTCTTGCGAATATGTTTGGTATACATTACCAAGGACTTCATTCTCTTGAGCAACTGATGAAGGAATGGCAAGAAGGTATCCCAAAAGGACAAAACTTACTTCCTGCCTTATGGATATGTATCTCTTTGTTAATTTGGAATATATGGAAGGAACAAAATAAAATAATTTTCAAGCAAGAGATCACAAGAAAAGGGGTACGTTTGGCAGAAGACAATAATTAATATGGCAGAAACTATCAAGCAGAAAGTATCCCTTCCCTCTTCTCTTACTCTGGAATGGAGTAAAATATGTAATCTGCTTTCTTTTCAGCCTACTAGTTCTTGACTTCCTGCTTTTACGATAAAAAAGAAGATAAACAACAAAAATGGGTTCCTCCTCCTTTGCAGGTAGGTAAATTGAATACGGATGGGGCTTCCAGGGAAATCTGGGAAAGGCGGCTATGGGGGCATTGGAAGAATGCATGATGGGAGAGCTATATTCTTTTTTGCTGAAAATCTGGGAACTACTACTAACAATGTTGCTGAGATCAGAGCTATCTATAGAGGTTTACAAGAGGCTATTAAGTGTGGTTGGACTCAGGTGCAAGTGGAATCAGATTCCAAGATTATTGTTAGGATGCTGACTTCTTCAGACAATCTAGGGAGTTCAAATTGGCAGATTGAACGTGAAAAAGAAAAATCCAAGGCTTGCAGGTTTATTTTCAATCGCTGCAAATCAATCATATTTCTAGACAGAAAAATCAGGTGGTTGATGCTCTTGCTAACTAGGCTTTGGATAATCATGACATCGGATGCTATGGAGATCCTCCTCTATGGTGGCCTCAACGAGATCAGAAAGATATGAATGTTATTCTCAAACTTGATAATCTTTTATGATGTTCATTAAGTTTATTTTGTTTCATAATGCTCGGGATTGGACTAATAGTTTCCATGCAGCATAGTCGACATTGTACAAATATTTTTCTCATGAAATAATATTTTATAGTTTTAAAAATAAAATAAAACATAAAGTGACAGAAATAACCGATGATAAAAATCAATGAAACGATGATAAATATGGTGCTTCCATAGTAAGCCAATCTAAAAACTCAGATGTTCCTTCTAGTATTGCACAAGGTACTCTCTTTTTGTCTTTGACAATAACAAGAGGCCCATGATATTAGTCTGTCAAGGCACTCCTTAATGGTAATATAATTTTTGGAATTGGAGCTCTTTTACCAGCGACCAATCACTCTAAATAATAATATAATTTTAATAAGAAAACATTTCTGGTCAGATTTCTAACTTGCATATGGAATTATATACTTTGGCCATAGAGGCGAATAGTTGGGCAATCCAATTGGGTAAAACTGATAGTCAGAAATATTGATTATTATGGCTATGTTTAGGCATCCGAATTCAGTATAGTATGGCTGTATTAATACACCTTTTTTTCCTATTTCTTTTTAGTAGTAGCTGTATGGAATGCTTTTGAGCAACCCATCAAAACATAAATAATGTCTTCTATGATTCTGTCTTCTACTATGTGCCACATTAACATAAGAAGGGTTTTGTTGGATAGATAACCATAATCAATTGTTTTACCATATTAACATATGAAGACAATGTTGAATATACAATTGTAATCAAACTATCAAATATAGGCATGGTCAACTGTCATATATAATCCCTGCTGGCGCCATTTGGTTAAGCCTACACGCTGTATATGCTTTGTTCATATATCATAGCAAGGTTTATCATAATAGAGCTTAAAATACACCTAGTGAGTCTCTAAACGGTGGTTCTAATCGATGCCATTAATGATTAATCAATTCCTGGAAAGGGAGACTGCTTAAAAGATCCCTATATACTCTAATTAAAATCGTAGCAAATTTACACAAGCAGGTTGGCCAGCTAGAGCTCTTTCATAAGCTATATGGTATCAAAAAAATCATTAAGTGTCCAATACCCAGTTTAAATGTTTAGAGCTTTTGCATGATATGCTTCAGCTTGCCATTTGCACGAAAATTTAACAGATCTAATTAGGGAAGAAGAGAAACGGAAAAATACCTTCCTGTATGAGGGATCAATTATATGTGCTTTCCATTTAAATTCTAGAAAGCTTTTCCGGTTAATACTCTCTTTTCCTACTTAACTCCATTGGTTTTGTTTTAGAAGCTCTATATTTCTCTAATTTGTTTATGTATAGTATGCTTTACCATGAATATCTTTATATTGGAGCTTCTTAAAAACTTAAGTGAACTCTGAACTTCAAGATCATAAAACATTGTCATTCCTGTTATAAGACATACATTTAAGTGTTTGCATATTGCTTCCCAATTAATTACATTTCCTTGGCAAGGCATTTAATGCACTATGCTTATGGTAATTTAGCATGCCTCGTTGTAACATACCTTGTACGAATATCTCCAATTCTTAATGTTTTCTTCCCCCTCCACAACTGCTTCTCCAGCTTATCATCTTCGTGCTTCCTCTCCTCCATTATCTTTTCTTTTTCCTATTAATTAAAACGTTCCTGAGATATTTTAGTTTCATAAATCTTCTAAGGTTATCAAGGGCATTGAATTTCCAAAGCTTTCATCTTTTTGAAGATGAAGTTCATCTTGATTTAATAAATTCCCCAGACTGGCATCTGCCATTGTTCATTGGGGTATGCAGCACCTAGTGAGGTGGATGTGGTTATTTACCAAATATAACACATTATTATGTCTTTTGGGATTCAAACCCAGGGATTCATTATGGAAGTGCCAATCCTTCTACCACTTGAGCTCATCCTATTCGACAATTAGAAGATGATGTTTTCACAAGTTGAAGCATGAGCTATTTTTTTTTAAGCATAAGGGAGGATACCTAGTTGTGCATCATTAATAGTGCTTCATTGCTGCAAAATTGAGGTCAACAAATAATTTAAAGTGACTTCCAATTCCTTGGAACAATAATTATGGGATCTTATCGTGCTTTAATTTGTCTGAAGTGTAAGTTTCAAAGCACTTCCATTGCATATATGGGTTACATGTATCTTTTATTTGATGTTCATGGTGTTATTTGTTCTAGCTATTAAGTCAATGACTTGAATACTTTCTTGGAATTATTTTTCGAATAAATATTAAGTTGCTTTTAACACCCAAATCTCTCACATTCCAAACTCTTTTGTTTTGGGTTTCTAGGGACACGTTGTGTGTACAGATGTAATTGCAGCTCAATGGAACAAAGGTGGTGCAATGTATTTAGGTCACACGACCTTTTACCATGGGTTCATGAGTGATGGTATGCATTTCTTTTTACATTGTGTTGAAATCATGAATGTTGTATTTAGTTTATGCCTTTTTTGTGTCAATTTGATCATATTGTTTATATCCTTTGTTATTCACCAAATGATGTTATCATGAACTGAATATACATAACACTAAATGATTATCGATGCATCTTGATAAAAGATAAAAGAAGAATTTCCATTGTGTAAAACAATTAATCATTTTTCTTTTCTATTCATGGCCTTGGTCATTAGCTTAGAAGAACCCATAAAGACAAATCCTCTAAGTTACTAGGGTATGGATAGGGGGTTCACCAATTTGTTTTGGGGCCCCGGGTTTGATACAACTTCGATATGTCTCATGAAACAATATTAAAAATATAAACAAAAATATAGCAATGTCGTAAAAGATCAATTTAAAGTAGAAAGTGCTGGGGTAAAAGGACCCTAGGATCAAAGACTAACTAAAGCATTAAAAATAAACGGGGTAAATTTAAAACAATAAAACCCCAACTCATGTGGTTAATGTACTAATACAAATTGCCATGTGGGGGAAGCAAGAACCCCTAAAGAGTATGGGCTTATGAAAGTCGGAAAGAATGGATGCTAGTCCCATCAAACACCTTTGACCATGCTCGAAATATAGGATTCATGTGTATCATTGTCTATCATTGTGAAAGGGCCGATGCATGATCTAATAAGGATCATCAGATAGTTTCTAGGGGTGAGGGGGCTAGGATGGGTAATCCAAGGAGGAAACAAAGCTCCCCCCTAACATCTAGGGCTTGAGAAGCTCGCAAGGTGTGCTAGTCCTTGCGGCTCGAGAAGTAGTTGAGTAGATCCACGATACTGAGGGGATCCATAACACTAAGGAGTGGATCCACGTTGCCGAGAGATTATGTGTTGGGACATCGTAGAAGTGTTGTGCAAATATGAATGCTTGCCTCGATCACCTACCCCTCTTAGTTTGTGAAGCAATAATATTCAAAGGGTGCTCTACAATAAAGAGGTGATTAATATGGGAGATCTAAGGGATCCTTGTAGGGACTTGCATCGAAGGGTGACGTCATCTTGATTAATAAGGGCTAGGCATCATCGGGTCAGGAATCAAAGATAGTGGATAGAGAATCATTAGAGTCTCTATCAAGATAGTGATATCTCTCTAGATGTCACTATATAACGGGAGCATCTAAAAGGAAGTGCTCCTCGGTCTTTCCCTCCTGAGGGAGCAAAGACTATAAATCTAATTCACTCATGGAATATGATGGCGAGTGTCAACCGATAAAGGGCGCGAAGAGCACCTCAACTAGTTGAGGGGAATCCTCAAGCCATGAGACCAATGGTGTTGGAGATACTCGGGACTATGAATGACACTACTCACCACCCATGAAAAATGCTCAAAGTAAAAGGAAAGCTTAGGGATGAGCAACAAAGGGGAAGAGGTCTAGGTGATTTGGACATACTTTCTATAGATACCCTCTCGACATCTCTAATGATGACCTCCTTTAAGGGAAGAAGATGAAGAGGAGGCATCCAAGGAGTACTTGAAAGGAGATAACCTATCAATAGAGATGTTGATAGATTGGAGGAGCAAACTAGTCTTAGAATACCAACAACACCAACATCTATGGGGCCCAATAATGCAATCCTCTATGAAGAATAGAGAGCTAAGTATGGATACTTGTCACAACCCGAAAATGAGTCCCATATAGTTTGGAGTCTATGAATGTAGAAAGTAAGCTTGAAGATAGTCTCAAGGTGCAAAGGCTAGGCGGAAAACTCAGCTTGGATGATGCATTGGGAAACAATTTGTTTTCAATGGGTCATACGTTGAATCATGAGAGTTTGGAAACTCTCAATATGAGCCTAATCAACATACCTCAAACTTGTTATCTCAAACCTCAAACCCATAGAAAGCCCTAGGCTTGATGACTGTTTTCAAGAGGCACATCTTCAAAGGAATATCCTTGAAGTGGATATGAAAACATCGACACTTCAATATAGAAAGGGAGGCATATCCCTTACAAAGGTGTGACCGAAAGGCAAACTCATGCTAAAAAAGGTAAAAAAAATAGGCCCCTAAGTGTAGGGTGATGTGATCTCCAATGGTTCCCCTTTGTAGAGGAATTGGGACCAAGAAAGAGAATGTTTTGAGGTGTTGAATATCATGAGCTTTAGTTTTGCCAAGGTTGGCCACTAGTTGATGAAGATCACAAAAACGAGCAAGGGCATCAAGTTGTCTTTGTAAACCATTGGTAGAGTGAGAGAGGAGAACATCATTGAAAAAAGAAGTATGGCTATCATCACATCATGTAAAATACAACTATCATCTGCATGGGTATATTGTTGAAGAAAATCCTCTAGCTCGTCAATGTAAATGCTGAAGCGGTTCGATGAGAGAGGATTTCGTACTCTTCACAAAGCTAGAAAGACCGTGAGAAGTACAAAATTGCTTGTCAAATGTCTCATAGAGCCTCCGAGCGGTAGTAATGAGAGAATTTTCTGCATTGACATCACACACCTTTTGGAAAAGCAAGGCCTTCTAAAAGTCTACAAAACAACAAAGACTTTGGAAGAGCAATGGTGAGTCTCCTCAATAATATCCCGAAGTGTAAAGATGTGTTCAGTAGTCAATATTCTCCCCTGAAGCTGCCTTGCTCCTTGCTCCAAGATTACCTCTCTCCAAGTGCTCTAGAAGTTTCATGCTAACACCGTGGCATAAAGTTTTGCAAATGTATGCCCAATCATAATGATCACGTAGTTGTCGGGGTTGGAGCTATTCTGAACTTATGAATGGAATGGATTGTGTTGGGACCAAGAATGAGGAAAAACTAATAAAAAACCTCATTAAAGAGCTTTCCCTTGTGGAGGTGAGAGAATCCACACCATATTTGAGGAACTCAGCTTGGAGGTCCTCACAATCTATTGTTTTGTTGGCACATAACTTTTGAATAACCCTCATGACTATACTTGTAGAGAAGAGAATAGGTGGAGTGGAGACAATGACAACATGCTTCCTTATGATGTCATAAAGAGAACTAGTGTAGGGAATCCATGCCTAGGGGTCATTGTGATAAGTGGGGGTTTTCCTTGGGAGAAGAGTGTGCCAAAAGGTCTTAGGTTAATAATGGTAGAGGGAACAAGGAGAACAAGTTGTCTAGACGTAAGAAATTGATGTTTCTTTTGTCGAAGAAAATAATAATCTTTACAAGTGAATGGTATGAAGGGACAGTCGAGGCCTAGGGAAAAACAAAGTTTCCAATGCACGAGGTTTTACACTCATTCATCCTAAGAATACGGGAAGAGTGAGTGAAATGACAGGAAAATTTGCAATTTTGTTTTTGTTTGGTGTCTTTTAGGGGTTTATGTGGTTGAGTTAATTTGGGGGCACGCGAGGGGAATGTGGGAGCTGTGGGTGGATGGTGCTGGAGAGAGTGGAAGTGTTAGGCATGAGTTAAAAATGGTTTAGTTAGCCGTAGTCTAAGTTGTTTGAATTGAAATTAGCAAAGTACACAATCCGTTGTAATGTCCCTTTTAGGTTCAAATTTGAGGAATTTGGATTTTCCCCAAAACCCAAATGGAACATTGTTAGAAATTATGACAGCCACATGTGGAAACACAATTTTCATGACAGCCACATAGAAATTAGAGCCAAAGAGGATTACGACCTGTTTTTGGTCACAAAACCCTAGGCGACCTAGGTAAAATTCAGATTTTAGTATTTCTCACACACAAATCTTCAGAAAGATATTAACCACTTGAAACCCTTGATGAAATAATGCAAAATATGTGCAACAACAACAAAGTCTATAATTCTGGAATTAATTATTGTCCAAAAACAACTGAAACTTCAAAAATCCATATCTTCTGAAATACTTGGAGTTACAATGCAAACGATAGCTCAAAATGACCACAAAAATGGCAGCTATCAAACAAAATTAAGTTAATATTATTTCCAACTACAAAATCCATTGAAAAGTTATCCTGAAACCCCTAATGGGTCATCCAAGTTGGAAATAAGTGTAAGAACCCCAAAATAGTGTGCCTTAGTTGGAATTTGTGCCCAAGCATGGATGGAAACCCCTTGATGTACTGAAATTCTGAATATGAAGCTCACTTGTGACTCCCAAATGAAGCCACCAAAGCAACAAATGAGGGTTTTCATCCCCAAATGTTGTGACTATTGAGGGTTTTCATCCTCAATAGGATCCAATGAGGGTTTTCATCCTCAAAGGCTGAAAATGAGAGCTCAATGCTCCAATTTCCAAAAGAGTAGTATCAAATTTACATGAAGGCCCTTAAAATTAGCCCGAACATTAGCCTTTATAGCCTTTTTCTTTCTTTTCCTTGTGGAGCGCTCCATGTGGGATACTTTATTTCTTTTTTAATATTTACTTTTCTCACTTAAAGAGGGACGACCCCCTTTTTAAACCTTCTTTTTCTATTTGGAAGTTGGCATTTGTACTTTAGCCACCAACTTACTATTTCTAGTGCTACAATTTGCAATTTGCCTTTTACAAAAATATTACAAGGCTGAAAATAGCAAATTACAATTATAACATGAATGTACTTCCCTTATTTTTTCCATTAAAGCCCACGGGAAGTAGAAATGGGCCCTAAGGTCTTCAAGTCGAACTAGCTTGGAAAATGGAACATTACAGTCCTCCCTTCCCAAAATTGCTTACCCTCAAGCAATTGCAACCTTGGTTGTCTTGAAAGTTCTGCATCTTTCATCTTTCCATTTTGTATTGCAACATCATCAAAAGAGCAAGGAATTGGCTTCCTTGACAAAGCATCTGCCACCACATTATTTTTCCCTTTGACATATTCAATATCAAAATCATATGCTTGAAGTTTACTTACCCACTTTTGTTGCCGATCATTCAAGTCTATTTGATGAAGAAAGAATCTCAAACTATTGTGGTCGGTTTTGACCACAAACCAAGTATTGCTGGAATTTGGCCAATGCATGCATGATGGCCAACATTTCCTTGTCATAGATGGAGAAATTCCGCTCATGCTCCTTGAGTTTCCGGCTCTCATATGCAATGGGATGGCATCAAAACAACCCCTATACCTTCACTTGAAGCATCACATTCAAGCACAAATGGAATAGAAAAATCTGGAACAACAAGTACTAGGCAAGAACTCATCACCTTTTTGAGCTTATCAAATGCTATTTGGGCTGTTTTGGACCAGCTGAAAGCTCCCTTCCTAGTTAAATCAATCAAAGGAACAAGTTGTGAAAACCCTTTCACAAATCTTCTATAATAGCAACACAAACCCAAAAATCCCCTCAATTGTGATATATTGGTAGGTGGTGGCCAATCCAAGATGGCCTGAATTTTTTGTTGATCCACATGAACCCCTTGTGCATTCACAACATGTCCCAAATACAAAATTTCAGTCAACCCAAACTCACACTTGGATTCTTTTGCATAAAAGGACTGTTGTTCCAAAATTTCCAGCACCTTATCCAAGTGTTGGAGGTGCTCCTCCCATGTCCTACTATAGATCAAGATGTCATCAAAGAAAACCAACACAAATTTCCTCAAATACTTGCTAAAAACATGATTCATGCATGATTGGAAAGTGGTTGGTGCATTAGTCAAACCAAATGGCATAACCAGAAACTCAAAGTGCCCAAAATGACATCTAAATGTTGTCTTTTGCACATCCTCCTCTCTTACCCGAATTTGGTGGTAGCCGGATCTCAAATCAATTTTGGAAAAGAAGGCTGCCCCATGTAGCTCATCCAACAATTCATCAATCCTATTCTTGATGGTCTTCTTATTCAACAATCAATAATCAATGCACATCCTTAAGGTTCCATCCTTCTTTTTAACCAACACAACCAAAGAAGCAAAAGGACTAGAACTAGGCCTAATGTGACCCATCCAACAAATCCTTAATTGCCTTCTCAATTTCTTCCTTGTATGCTCTTGGATGGCAGTATGGAGTAGTGATAACTGGTTTAGAACCCGGTTCCAACTCAATGATGTGTTGGAAACCCCTATCCGGTGGCAACCCATGTGGAATACTACCAAAAACCTTAGCATGCTTATCAATTAAGGGCTGAATATCTACATGATATGGCTGCTGTTCTGAAAATGCATAAGTAGAACTTACCATAAAATGAGCAGCCCACACAAATTGCCTTCTATTGAAGACTCTTTCCATTTTTTTTTCCATGACCACTTGTGGAGCTCTATAAGCCATGCCTCGGAGTACAACTTCCTTTCCTTCCACCTTAAACTTCAACTCCATACTTTGGTAATTTTGTGTGAATTCTCCTAAAGAGTGCAACCATTGAACACCAAGCACAAGATCTGTCTCACCTATGCCAACCACATAAAAGTCATCACATACCTTATGCCTTCCAAGGGTGATATTGAGCTTTGGAATCCTCTTGGTGCATGGAATAGAAAACCCATCAGCCATGGTCACTTTGAAACCCTTGAAGTCTTCCGCTTCAAGCCCCATCCTAGCAACCAAACCCTCATCAATGAAATTATGTGTAGCTCCACTATCAATCAAAACCGTTACCTTTTGACCCTTCAACACACCTTTCACACAAAAAGGATGCTATCTATTGGCACTATATAAAGTGGCGAGAGTGTTATTCATAGAGTCAATGTCTTCCTCTGTGCTTCATACTTTGACATCACCTCTTCACTCTCAGCTCCTTCCTCTTTACAATCTGAAAATACAATATAATGTACACGCCCCTTACCTAAGCAACGATGATCCGGTGTCCAAGGATCCTTGCAATTGAAGCACAACCCTTTTCTGCTCAAATCGTGCCTTGTGTCCCATGCATTGCTTGTTTTGGGCAGCTCCTTTTGCATGCTTGGTACTGGCTGTAATGGCTTCTTTGGCTGCCCCAAAGGTGTTGTTTTGGACTGCCCAAAAGGTCCCTTTTGTTGCCCATTTGCTGCTGCTGTCCTTGGCTGTCCAAACCCCAATGTTGTCCTTGGCTGCCCACTAACCAAAGTGGTCTTAGGCTGCCCACTAATCATGGCTGTCCTAGGAGCTGAATTTTCTAAATCAAGGGATTTTTGATTGCTTCTTGGAGTGAAAGAGGGTTGAAAGCTCTTACCAAACCCTTGAGGGGGTCCATCAAACCCTCAACAAACAAAACCACAAGTCTCTTTGTGGAAACATCCGACACCATCATGGAAAGTCTTTGAAATTCAGCCACATATTCCTCTACGGAGCTGCATTGTTTCAATTGTGCCAACTCCCTAAAGTGCACTTCCGGATCAACCCTATCAAATCTTTCGCAAGCTTTTGACTAAACTCCTCCAAGGTAGTGATCGATTCATGCCCTTGTGTGATCATGCCATGGTACCACCACTCATGTGCAACTCCTTCCAAGTGGAGGGTGACAAATTTGAGTGCCTCCTCTTCATACATTGGATTCAAGGACAAATAAGTATCCAACTTTTGGAGCCATGCCCTAATGGAACACTTTGTTGATCCATCATATGTAGGTAGGGTTATTTTCCCCAATCTTTGTTGAATATCTTTTCGGGATTGATCATTATGTAGTCTTCTTCCACCCTTATAACCATTCCTTGACTTCAAGGTACAAAAATCAAGGAAAGAAAGCTCTTTTACTAGCCTCTAAAGCTTGGTATTCCACATAGAACCAATTTTTGGCTAGATTTTCTGTTAAAAACCTAGGCGAGTCATGAGATAAATCTCCTCATTTACTTCCTTGGTGAGGCTTAGTGAAAGACGTTTATCAATTTAGTGGGTATGAATCTAATAACTATTTGTGGGGTTTTACTTTAATTACAAAGCTCATGAACCATAGCTAAGCAATTTTGCAACAAGTAAGCGAATGTTTATGAAGTATTTTGTTAAATAATGGAATTTGGGAAAGAAAGAGGGAAATGTGTGATCCAACCAATAGTTCATAGAGTTGGTCTCATACACAGATTAAATAAACAAGTAGATCTCATAATATTCGTAAACTGTAAAAGAAAAGAAAAGCTTCTAATCTAAATCTTAGATAACACAAAGTTTATCTAAAGATCCATACAGAAGTAGAAAGCAAATGCATCGTGGACACAAAGTCTTCTGGAAATCTGCCTTTATTCAATTCCTCAGCTTTCACAAAAATGACATCAAGGGCTGCAACATAAAGTCTGGAACTCAAGAATGCTGATTAAAAAATTGTGATCCTTTAACCCATAGGCTCGTGCTCTATTTATAGTGTAGAGAGGGCAATTACAAATAAGAATTTTTTTAATGAATTGCCATATGTGGAAGCTTTATGAAAAAGGAAGCAAATGATTTGAATCTTCCTTCTAAAATTCCTCATGCATGATATGCATGATTTATAACCTAAAATAGAACCTTCTATTTTACATGTCTCTGCCACTTATTTCCAAGTAATTGACTTCTTCCAGTAACTTGAAGTAACGGATTTTAAACCAATCACTTAAGTTTTACAATTTAATTGATTACTCAATTACTTTGTTAGAGAAAATAAGAGAAAGAAGAAGAAAGAGGAGAAGAAATTAGAAGAAAGTTGCTTAACACTCCTAATCCTTGTTCTTCTTCCATACTCTGCATGTTGATCCAACCTGTATTGCACCTCTACCTCATGAATGATCTGAATGATATCTCTGCCTTGAATCCGAGATGCTTTTTCTTTTTCATATGTTGTTGAATCCTTTCCTTTGATTCTCACCAAACTGGATTTGGAAGCAGCTGACTGTGATTTTCTTGCGGTTGTTGCCTTTGACCTGTCTTCTCCTCTTATCCTTGAAGCTTTTGCAATTCTTCTCCAATACATGCACTAATAAAATGCTTGTTGTAAACAATTCAGACAAAACTCATCACCTTTTATTTTTAATTGCATATGAGCAATTTTAAATTATGGAAAGCACTCCGGGTGAAGGAAAATACAAATAAATTCAATGAAGGCTTCAATGTAGAAGATTGGGAGCACATGCACAAGCTCTTGAAAGGAATTTTCCATGCAATGACTTCCACATGGGCTGCATTAGAAACAAGAGGATGAATTTTGACTAAAGCCTTTGTAATTACGAGAGTTGGATCTATTTCTTCCTCTGATTCTGAAGATATATTCAATGTATTAGGCATTGACTTCTTCTTTCTTCACCAATATGGGCATAAATGAAGTATTCCTACAAATAATTCAAACAAGTATGCATTCCATAACATGAATATCTAATTTCTTCACCGAGATTTGATTATAAAGCTTTGCCCTCTATTTTTAGACTTTGCTTGCATGCCAAGAAAGCTAAAAATATTATTTTATTCACTTGTGCACTCACATCAACATGTAGATAGCCAAAATAATAAAAAGGAAGCCTTTCCAACCCTAGGCGCCAAACTAGATGCTTCCCAACAATTAATTAAAAAAGTCATCTTTTAGGCATTTAGCTATGCCAAAATGGGTCGCACTTTTTGGCTAGAAGTCATGTTAAAAATAAGAAGGCAAAGCAATGGGAATTTTTACCCTTCCAGGAAGCTCCAAAAATCCCATCTTTCACTTAAGTGATTTGTCTTTAATGATGGGAAAAAACAACCTTCCAGGAAGGCATAAAATTCCCACCTTCCTTCCACCACCAAAATTCTCATTGGCAGCTTAGGTGATTTGACTTTAATGATGGGAAAAAACAACCTTCCAGGCAGACATAAAATTCCCACCTTCCTTCCACCACGAAAATTTCCATTGGCAGCTTAAGTGATTTGACTTTAATGATGGGAAAAAACAACCTTCCAGAGGCATAAAATTCCCACCTTCCTTCCACCACCAAAATTCCCATTGGCAACTTAAGTGATTTGACTTTAATGATGGGAAAAAACAACCTTCCAGGTAGGCATAAAATTCCCACCTTCCTTCCACCACCAAAATTCCCATTGGCAGCTTAAGTGACTTGACTTCCATCATGAGAATTTTTCACCTTCCAGTGACAAGGATTTCCCAAAATTCCCACCTTCCGTTGGCGCCAAAATTCCCACTGGCACTTAAAAACTATCCTTCCAAAAAATGCGACTTACATGGAAGAATACTTAATTTTTCCATTTTTGGAAAGGGTCCCCAAGATGTAGTAGCAAAAAAACTTGCAAGTGCCATAACTTTCGCTCCGTGGCTCCGTTTTAGGTGCCGTTTTCTCTAAAAGTGCATATTTTCTCGAGCTCTACGCACTGATGACAATATTTTCCTTATTTTCATAAAATCCATTTTTGCACCCTTTTGGACCAAGCAACTTCTTGCAATCTCCTGAAAGAATCATGAGCTCTGATCATCTTTAGACAGATTAGTAATTAAAAATATTGGATAGCTTTTCAAAACCCTAGGCAAACAAAAAAGATCATGCGGGAAGAATGTATAGGCTATGGGAATTTCTTTAGAAAACAAACCAAAACACAGACAAAAAGAAATAAAACAAAACAAAAGAAGCTGCAGGCAATTGCTCGAAAAATTTCTCCAATTAGTTGATCTGCAAAAATTCTTCCCCAGAGTGAATGTTTTGTGGTAATAATGATGGGGTGAAGTGCTTTATATAACCTAAATCCTCCAATTTTAGCTCAATCTATTTTTAAAAGAACTTTATTTATTTAATAAATAAATAAATAAAATTCTCTCAGACAAAACCTAGCGAAGGGATAGAGTGAGTTTTAACATGTGGGTACTTGGGGAATTTGGCTTTTATGACTCTCTGGGGATACCTTAGAGCAATGCAAACAACTGAGCAAAACAAACACAAAATGACCCGTTACATTGAAAAGAACGTTTTTTTTTTTTTAAAGGGGTAGTCCTAGATTTCAGGGTGAAATCTTGGGGACACCACGATCCATCTCATCATCCCCAACTTGCTGCCCTACTTCTGCTTGTTCCTCTTCTTTCCTTTGTAGAAATTTAGCTTTGAAGGTTTTGTGGGAGGATTAATGGAAGTTCTTTCATTGCTAGAAGAGCTGCCCTCACCTAGGGTTTTCTTCAATTTCGAGCACCTTGGATGGCTTGGATCAATTCAATCATTGAAGCCCTCATTGTCCTTTGAAAGCTTTGTTCCATGTCTCTTTGATTCCTCAACATCAACTCTTACAAGTAACTCATCTCATTGGAAGGTGGAGGTCTTTGTTCCTTATCCCCCATGTTCTTTGTTAGAGTCCTTTGGTACACTTTGAACCCTTCCTCATCGATATTCATGCAATTCTAAAATCGAATTTACCGCCACATGGGATGGGAGGAATGATGCTCTGATATCACAATAGGGTCCCTTTCGGGCTCAAATTTGAGGAATTTAGATTTTCCCCAAAACTCTAATGGAACATTGTTGGAAATTATGACAACCACATGTAGAAACCTGATTTTTATGACAGCGACAAAAATTAGAGCCAAAGAAGGTTAGCGACTTGTTTTGGTCCCCAAAACCCTAGGCGACCTAGGTAAAATTCATATTTTAGTATTTCTCACACACAAATCTTTAGAAACATATCAACCACTCGAAACCCTTGATGAAATAATGCAAAATATGTGCAACAACAACAAAGTATAGAATTCTGGAATAAATTATTGTCCAACAACAACTCAAACTTGAAAAATCATATCTTCTAAAATACTTGGAATTACAATGCAAATGATCTCTCAAAATGACCACAAAAATGGCAGTTACCAAACAAAATTAAGTTCATATTTTTCCAACCACAACAACCCATTGAAAAGTGATCCCGAAATTTCCAAATGGGTTGCTTAAGTTGGAAGTAAGTGTGGCAGTCCCAAAAAAGCGTGCCCTAATTGGAATTTGTGCCCTAGCACGGATGAAAACCCTTGCTGTTCTAAAATTCTGAATATGAAGCTCACTTGTGACTCCTAGATGAAGCCACCAAAGCAACAAATGAGGGTTTTCGTCCCCAAGTGTTGTGACTATGAGGGTTTTCATCCTCAAAGGCTGAAAATGAGAGCTCAATGCTCCAATTTCCAAAAGAGAAGTATCAAATTCACATTAAGGCCCTTACAATGAGCCCTAACATTTGCCTGTGTAGCCTTTTTTTTTTTCTTTTCCTTGTGGAGTGCTCCATGTGGGATACTTTATTTATTTTTTAATATTTACTTTTCCCACTTAAAGAGGGACGACCCGCTTTTCAAACCTTCTTTTTCTATTTTGAAGTTGGCGCTTTGTACTTTAGCCACCAACTTACTATTTCTAGTGCTATAATTTGCAATTTGTGTTTTACAAAAATATTACAAGGCTAAAAATAGCAAATTACAATTATAACACGAATGTACTTCCCTTATTTTCTCCCTTAAAGCCCATTGGAAGTAGAAATCGGCCACAAGGTCTTCAAATCGAACTAGCTTGGAAAAGGGGACATTACATCCGTAAAATATTCACCACTGAAAAAATAATAAAATTTGTGATTTTATATATTTTGCTAAAGGTACCCAAGGTTAGGAACCCTAGGCTTGCAAAACAATTCAGCGAAAAAATAGTCACCCATAGAAAAGTTCACTAGAACCTTGAATTAAGAATGAGCATGGTATCATGTTAGCACACCATCTGATATGCCTTCTAATCCATACAACAACTACACTCGATGAAAAACAAGACCATGCAACCCTTAATAGTTGATAACAATATTTTACCAGCCCATTGGAAGAGCTTCCTCTTTCACCAGTCTTCTCTTTTGCAAAGATGAGGGATCCCTTCCTCGATTGACCAAATTCTGTAAATGAATTTATAAAACAGAAACTTAGCCTTTCTTTGAACTGAAAAAGTAGGACAAAATTCACATTCTCATCAAGCCGGAAGTTCTGAACTTCAAGCCTTCAACCGTTCAAGTTTCAACACGTTCATCAAGCCTGAAGCTCTTAACTTCAAGCCTTCAAGTTCAAGGTAAGCCATGGCCCTTCATCTTTTGACGTTCAATTTTAAAAATTTTGGATTTACAATATTGCATTTTAATATTTTGTTTTTTGTTTTATTTTAAATATACTTTTGTAAATTTTAAAAAATAGTTAAATAAATTATTAAATAGTTCATAAAGCATAGTAGGAAAACTCGCCAAAACCAAAACTCGCTGACCCCCAAAAAAAAAAACTCGCTTAAAAACTCGCCAATATTCGGCCAATACTACAGGAATATTCGAAACTTAAAAAATACTCAAATTTCTTTAAAAAACATAAATTTTAAGCAACACATAGCTACAAAATGTATCAAATGAGCCCATAAAATGTTGGAGAAGTGTTTTCTATTAGATTTGAATACAAATACAATACAAAATCGCATCATCATGCGAATACGACAACCGGCTGATACTAGTCCCCACACTCGGCTGCGTCTCCACGCTCCTCCTAGAAGGCTGCGAATTTGGCTCGATCATGGAACTAGATGATGGTGCTAGTGGCTCCTCTGCTGCATTTTGGAGATCACCTCCAAAGATGTCATCCAGTCCAATATCTCCTCGGAGTCCTGCTAGTGCTTCTCCCTCCATAGCCTCCCTCTCAAAAGAAGCAATCTCGTCCGTTGTGAACGCAGGGTTTTCCTCTTCTTGCCCAGTCCACTCACTGTATGGATCTATCTCATCCAAATCAATGAGCTCCACTGATGTGGCCTCAACTTTTTTTGTGCGAAGCCGGAGATTGTATTGCACAAAAACCAAGTCGTTGAGCCTTTTTTGAGTCAACTTGTTGCGCTTCTTCGTGTGATTAGTCCGAGCACGGGAGAATACTCGTCGAGTTTTGGAAAGCTACCCAATATTTTTAATTACTAATCTGTCTACAAGCGATCAAAGCTCATGATTCTTTCAGAAGATTGCAAGAAGTTGCTTGGTCCAAAAAGGTGCAAAAATGGATTTTATGAAAATAAGAAAAATATTGCCATCACTGCGTGGAGCTCGAGAAAATATGCACTTTTAGAGAAAACGACACTTGAAACGGAGCCACAGAATGAAAGTTATGGCACATGCAAGTTTTTGCTGCTACATCTTTCCGGACCCTTTCCAAAAATGGCAAATTTTTTTCTATACTTAAAATCCAAAAAAGGAAAGAAATGCTGTCTTTGGCGAGTTTTTGGCGAGTTTGTGGCGAGTTTTTGGCGAGTATTCCAACTATACTCGGCGAGTTTTTTTTTTGCATTTTTGGCGAGTTTTCCTGCGAGTTACTCGTTTAGCATAATTTTTGGCGAGTTTTTTCTAAACTCATTGAGTTTTTGAGTATTCTAACTATGGTTCATAGAATTGTAAATTTGCATGTGATTAGAAATTTATAAGCTGCTGTTTTTTTACTGTTTTAGGGTTAAACAACAATTAGAGAACCCTAAATAGCTGATTAAAAATTTAAAATCATTGTTTGACGAAGGTTGAAGATTCAAGATTAAGGATTCTTATTTTTGTGCATCCTTTACTTCTGTGTTTCGTGTGAACTGAAGTAAGAAAAACAAAAACAAATCCTTATGTCTTGGACTCTTGAGCCCTTGCATAAATTAATTTATTAAATTCATAATTTCATTTCTTGCAGTGTCACTATGAGTTCTCACAACATGAGTGATGAAGAGGGTCAACAAGAGCTTATGGGGTTGAATCTGAGACTCGAGTATAGATGTTGTGGGGGCTGATGTAAGTAGTTCCATTGGGAGTGCAACTGCTCATTTTAGTTGCCCTTCCAAGGTATTGGAACCTTTGTCAAGGGTCCCTTTGATAAGGTCTTTTAAAACAATTTGCAACCAAACTACAAAATCCAACAAACCCTGGGACAGTAGGGGGCACTAGGTTGTATAAGTGTAATTTTTGTCAACTTGAATTTTGAGGCAGCATTACAAGAGTTAATGTGCACCTACTTCACATCCGAGGCAAAGGTGTGGAGGTATGTGGCAAATTGTCACTCAAACAAAGGGCTGAAATAAATAAATTGTGGGGTTGTGGTGATGAAACACTTGTAGCTGGTACTATGCCATCGAGGGGTCCTACTCCTAGTACTAGAACTTTGCAAGAGGCACAACTTCCTACTTGGCCATCTAGTTCAAGGGCAAAGCTTAAGGGGAAATGTAGAATGACTAGTAGTGATGTTGCAAACATGGTGGCAAAGTTATTCAATGTGCAATATAAGGATGAGGCAGATGATGCCATTGGAAAATTCTTCTTTGCCAATGGCATTCCATTCCATGTGGCTTGCTCTCCTTATTATAAGGAGGTTGTGGCAAAGATAATAAGAGCAGGACCATCATATGTACCACTAGGAGATACAAAATTGAGGACTACATTCTTGGATAAAAAGTCTTCCAAGCTTAATATTCTTATGGAAAAAATGAAGGCTACATAGGTCACTAGTGAATACACCGTGGTCGTGGGGTGGGTGGACGGACATTAGACATCATTCACTCATCAACATATACAGATGGCCCGTACTTCCTTAAGGCTATTGATTGTTCACAACATTGCAAGGGTGCCGATTTTTAGTTCCAAATCCTTAGAGATGCTTTATTGAGGAGGTTGGACCGGAGAATGTGGTGCAAGTAGTGACAAATGCGGCCCATGTGTGTAGAGTTGCAGGGAAGTTGATTGAGGTGACCTACAAACATATTTGGTGGACTCCTTGTTGTGTGCATGCCATGAATAATGCACTCAAGGACATGGGAAAAATAGATTGGATCAAAGAGGTTAATGATGCTAGAGAGGTGCAAATGTTTATTAGTAACCACCACACTTCACATGCACTCTTTAGGACCTTCTCCAAGAAGGAATTTTTGAAACTTGTAGAGACTAGATATGCATCATACTTCATTCTCTTGGAGAGGATGCTTGAGTTGCAAGAGGCATTGCAAGTAATGGTCATGACAAGAGAGTGGAATTCGTGGCCCGATTCTACGTCAATGCAGGGGAAGAGGGTGAAGGAGGTGGTGAAGAGTGACATTTTTTGGGTTGATGCAAAGTTCGTCGTCTCCATCATTTGTTTGGTGTTCAAATTCATTAGATATGGGGATACTAACGTACTACCCTCGATGATAAGCTTGGCCAAATGAAGGTTGTTGTACAAAAGAAAGACCCCACATTGCAATTCTACAATGAACATATTCAGCCAATCATTCACAAGAGATGGGAGAAGCTCAACACTCCCTTGCACATGGCTGCCTATGCATTGAACTGAAGTGGTACATACAAAGGTTTGACAGAATTATCCCCAGACAATATTTTGAGGTGAAGAACAGGTTCATGAAAGCTATTAAGAAGATGTACAATTCTACAGATGTTGGCATCATTTGTACTAAGTGGTCAAAATTTGCCACTCTTAGGGGATATCTAGAAGAGGCCAAGTTGGATAGGGAGATTATGGCATGGGAGGACCCAATTCTATGGTGGACTATGCATGGGCCTAATGTTTTGACATTTGCACTAACCATTCGTCCGGTGGCTCAAGTTTCTTGTTCTTCTATTGTTGAGAGGAATTGATCTACTTATAGCTTCATCCACTATATTTATAGGAATAGGCTTACCGGAGCCGTACATAGTGCCGTCGTTTTATCCAATGACCACAACACGCTTATGTACAAGGAGAGTCCAACAACCCGATTTTTTGACTATAGGGTTTTGGATGCCATGCGTGGGCATATCCTAGATGATAAGCAAAAAACAATGAAAAGGAAGGGCTGCCCTTGTATCTTTGTTGGTCATTATGAAGATGTGAAGGCATATCGTCTTCTCGTTCCAGGAACCACTAAGATTCTTTTTAGCATGTAGCGTTTGATGAACAGTCTCAAGCTTATGGCCCGTCACCTACACCTCCTCCATTGCCTTTTGTCGAGCCAAACATCACTTTTGAACCTTCCTATGATGAACATGATAGTTTTGAAGACTCCCATTCAGTGAGTTCCTACACTTCAGATGATAAATTGCAGGGGGACAACTAGTACCTCCACCAACAAGTGCGAAAGAACTTTCAAATGCACATGCTCAACCCGCATGGCCTCAAAAAAAATTGGTGCGCACGATTACACAATGAGGTTGGTGCCTTGGCAAGAGATCCTAGAGATCCGAGTAGGACAAGATCCCAACATTAGTATGGTGTTGCACATTTGACACATAGGATCCGAGACTTATCATCAAGCTTCTAAGCACCACTGAACTTTCTTTGAAAAAGAACAACACTTGGGATTTGGTTCCACTTCCAAAAGGAAGAAAAATAATGAGGTACAAGTGGGTGTACCGAACTAAATATGCAATAGATGGGTCCATTGACAAGTACAAAGTCGACTTGTAGCAAAAGGTTTTTCATAGGTTGAAGGTGTTGATTACCATGAAATCTTTTGCCAATTGCCAAAATGAATTCTATTTGACTAATACTCTCCTTGGTTGCGACACAAGGATGGGAAGTCCATCAGATGGATGTTAAAAGTGCCTTCTTGCATGGTGATTTGTGGGAAGAAATCTACATGTCCCAACCTCCAGGGTCCATTAATAGTGAGAACTCCAGTTATGTGTGCAGATTGAAAAAGTCCTTGTACAACTTGAAACAGGTTCCTCGAGCTTGGTATGAAAAGATCGACATGTTTCTTATCAATTCTAGTTTTACATGGTGTTTCTCCGACCCTATAGTCAACGATAAAATAGTCAATGGAAAACTTATCATTTTGACTTAATCATCACAGAGCTTCCACACAGCAGATTCATGATTTGAAAGCACATTTGAGGAAATGACCGATTTGGGTTTTCTACATTTCTTCCTAGGTCTTGATTTCATAGTTTGACAAAGGTATTTTCATTCCTTATTCCAAGTATACTCAAGACATTCTCTATTGCTTCAACATGTAAAATTGCATGTCTACACCGAATCCTTTTCAATTGAGGGTCAAACGTTTCGCCAAATATTCTAATCCTTCGATTGATGGGACACCCTACATGTACATGTAGTTGGTTGGAAGCCTACTCTATTTGACTCATACATGTCCTGATATTTCTTTTGTTGTGAATCTTTATCATGTTATTGTCAAGACCCCCATGAAAGCTATTGGCGAGCTACAAAACGTATTCTTCGATATCTTCGAGTACCACTAATTATGGGATTGAGTACAAGTCAGGTGGCACAACCTCAATGCTTGGTTACACTTCGGGGGGAAAGTAGTAAAATCATGCTCCTTCCCGAACCAATTGTTGTAGGCTATTCATAAAGTGATTTGGCGGGGATCCAAATGATTGCGAAGTCAACTACAAGATATATCCTAGGTCACCGGTCGTGTTCATGTTCGTGTTTGGCGAGGTAAAATTCAAACAAATTCGTCAACCAATAAAATTTGACTAAAAAAATTCGTCAATAAGTTCGATGCATTTTTATTATTTTTTGAAAAATAAATAATAAATATACAATAATGTGAAAATATAAAATTATACTTCTAATTTTCTAAAGTCTAAATACTATGTAATTATAAATTTAGAAATTAATTTTTAATTATTAATAAATAATAAAAATATACATTAAAAAACTAAAACTATATAATAATCAAATCATTAATAATAAATAATAATACAAGTTTATCACGCAAAATCTAAAACAAATATATTAAAAGACTAGCACCACATAATAGTCAAACTATTAGTATTATCTATAAATTATAATGCAAGTTTGTAACTAATCAAATATAACCTAACAAATTAAAATCCTAAACAATTAATTTATTAACTACTAAATAGTAAACACTAAACTTCATTTATTAAAATGTAACCCGTAAAGATTGTAACCTAATTTCTTAATATATTAAGCCTTTACGAATAATATTTTTAGAATGGCAAGGATAGTCGAGGGTTGGAAAGGGGGGAATGAAACGCTAGAAAATGGAGGATGCACTGAAAGTTTAAAACATGGAATACACAATGCATGGCAGACAGACAGGAGTTTGAGTACTCAATGCATAGCTCAATCAAATAAATCCTCCGCTTACAACAGTTCCAACGCTTCGAACGCTTCCATTCCACAGGCAAATAAATCCTCCGCAGCTGCATTCTTTAGTTTGAAACTCTGGGTGAAAGATTTAGCCGCCGTAAGGGTTAAAAATCGTGAATGATAGAATTTTTAATAGGGTTTTCAATAAAACTGCAAAATAATTTGAATAAGTGAATTTCTGTCGAATTTTAACGATTTTTGTTGTTTTATCTTAATGCGCCAAATTTCGAATTTTTGGTTCAAATGCGGCGAATTCTGTGACTTAGGATATATCTATCATCTTGGGGTAGGTCATGTGACTTGTTCTTGTAAAAAGCATACCACTATTACTTTGTCTATTATAGAGGTGGAGTATAGTGGAGTTACTGCTGCAAGACACGAGTTAGTGTGGAGATGATGCGTGCTTTCTAAATTTGGGTTTCCATAGTCCCAATCCACAACTCTTTAGTGCGACAATCAAAGTGCCATCTACATCTCTCGCAACCTAGCGGAGCACCAACGCATAAAGCATATTGAGATACACGTGCATTATATTCGGTAGTTGATCTAGAACAAGGTTGTTGACCTTAAGTTTTGGTGAACAAAAAAATAAGTTGCAGACATCTTTACAAAGCCCTTGCTTGAGGCCCAATTTGTTCATCTTAGGCAACTTTTGGGAGTGAAGGAAGGTGTTGTCAAGGGGGATAGTTTTATGATTCTTCCGTCCTTCCCTTCATTGAAGTACATCTTAAGGGGGGATGTTAGTGTATTTAATTAATCATACACTATTGTATGTGATTAAGATGCACTTGTAATATTAATTGTAATTTAATGTGGATAATTCACCCATTGGTGCACACTTATCCACATCTATTAATAGAGAAGAGTATCAACCAAGTTATTGACTTGATTGACTTCCACTATTAATAGATTAAAGCAAACTTGCTTTGCAAGCTAACTACTCTCCAACCCTAATAATAACCTCTACTTGTTTTTATAAAAGCATAGAGAGCTAGTGTTAGTGTATCATATATTGTGGAAGAGAGTTATTCTTACTTTGGTGAATTCAAGCTAGAGCTTCTTAATAAAATTGTGGTAGTCATGCTACCCTTGATAAATTTATGTTATGTCTTTACTTTAAGCTTTCATTGATTTATTATGTATGCATGTTTGTGGGTGTTTGTCTTATGGTTGTTTACAACGATTTTGGAGAGTACATTGTACTTTAATAAGGGTGGGTTTAGACAAATGGATCAATTTCTGTTGATTACAAAATTCCTCTTCTACTCCATCAATTTCTTGTCTTTAATCCAAACTTTCATCAATTTTGATAATGCAGATTCGATTCTATCTCCTAACCTTTGCTATGAAAGGTGCTTTTCTTTGAAGATCATGTTATTCCTTTCAAGCTAGATATTCCAAATTATTATTTCTGGTGCATTCTTCGATATGATTTGTTGAGGTGACTTTTCAATTCAAGATTCCATTCCTTAACAAATTATTCGGGATTACCCAATTCACTCCCCTTTTTTGAATAAAGCAGCCCCAAATCTGCTTGGGTTAGGAGCAATGCAGAATTCTCCACAAAGAAACCATATACAAGGGCCATGGGCCATGAATTTCCCTTCACATCAATCTATCATAAGCTAAGAGTGATCCCTAAAAGATGTTTGCTTTTGGTCAACCCTTGTTGCTTCATACCTTTCGGTTAGGTTTTGATTAGCCTCAATCAATACTTCCACGTACGCTGCTTTGATTGACACAAACCTTGACTTCTCTCCCCATACTAGCATATCTTGTCAAGCTCTTGAGGAGGGTCGACTATTGTTTTCTCAGCCCAAACAAAATTTGGCCAGTCTGATTTTCTCCAGTGTCTGAAACCTTCCAGTTCAGTGAGGTAATTTCTAACTATTGGCCTGCAATCAGAGGTTGCAAATTCAGCCAGGTCTTTGAGGTCCTCATCATGGACTAGCAAGATTTCATTCAACCACCGTAGTTTACGGAGAATTAGAGACCTGCACTTTTTGATGAAGTTCCAAATTGCTGAGCCTTGAGGCAGGAAGTCTTGTGTGAAGAGGTGTAGGCCTGCCTGCATATCTAGATATTTAGCTTGTAATATCTTATTCTAGAGCTTGGATCTTTCTTCATAAATCCTCCTGCAGAGTTTGGCCCCAAGGGCTGTGTATCAGTCCGCTTGTCCTAAACCCAAGTCCTCAAAGACTCTTGGGAAGGCAGGCCTTATCCTAGGTTCCAAGAAGATTTTATTCCTGTTTTCCGTACCATTCCATAGGAAGTGTCTTTGAATTGTCGTGACATCATTAATGATTGTTTTTCTGAGATTTCCACACTTCAACATTTTGCCAAAATGTATTTGGAATATACCGTGCAGAAGTTTGTTACAAAGTCCAACGTTTCAGGTCACACTTCCGGACCCATCCTTAGGGACAAATCAGAAATATAATGCGAAGAATCGCTGATAGATTAAAGTATAAATATAATTTTAAAAACAAATTTACAAAAGGGGGGAAGGATGGGTCAGCTAAGGGAGGCAAAACCAAAAAATTAAAATACTATTTAGAAAAAGGAGGATTAAAAGGATGTAATGTCCCCTTTTCCGGGGCATTACTAATATATTTGTTCATCTCTTTTATTTGCATTGTAACCCCTTGGCATGCCTAGTGCTACAAGTGGAAGTCTCTAGTTAGTTCAAAAATGTGCACATAGGTTAGTTACTCTTTATTATTTAATTAGAAAATAATAAAGTGCACATTAAGTGAGTCTTTTAAGTATTTTAATTAAGTTTTCCCTCCAAAAGGGAAGAGGTCGGCCATTTGAATGTTGCACCCCTTATGTTATAAAAGGAGGTTGCGTGGCCATCATTGGGCATGTTGGATTTGATCATTTATATCTCTCCATGCTTGGAGAAATGGGATGTATGCCCTAGCTCTTCATTGTGCTCTCTCTCTCTCATTCGATTTGGAGTTGAAGTAAAATCTGATCTTGATAAGGATCCATTAGTGTGTGTATTGCATTTGTTGTGGGTGGCGAATTGCATTAGGAGAGTTTCCTTGCCCTGGCACATTTATTTATGGTTCAAATCTGGTTATTGTTGCATGATTTGGGAGCATGTTTGTTTGTTTTCAGATCTGCTGTGTTTTGCAATTAATTTCATAATTTTTGGAGATGATTTGATGCCCTAAATGTGCTAGGCGACCTACTTTTTAGGGCAAAATTAGGGTTTCGTGTTTGCTATGTGCAAACTAATTTTGGAATACTATTCTTCATATTTTTGTGGCCCAAGATCCAAAGTTTCAGCTCATTTGGACTTCTCTAGCAAAAGATATGAATTTTTGAAGTTATGTTGCAGACAGTTTTTTTAAATAATTTCCAGAATTATTTGGCATGTTTTTGGTGATCATAAAACAAGATCTGCAAATCTGATTTGTTTATCTTTTATTTCTGAGCAAGGGAGGTACTTTGTGGTGTGTTTGGAGGCCGAAAAAGTGTTGGAAATATTTTATTAATTTCTTCTAACCCTAGCACCCAGATCTGAAATTTTAAGTGCTATTTTGAAGGGGTTTTAGTGCAGAAAAATCTGATCTCTAGTTCATTGGAAAGGGAAAAATCCCAAGTTTATTGTGCACTTTGTTTCATGCAAAAAGACTGAGTATCAAGAGAGTTATGAATTTTAGAAGTTTTCAGCTGTTTGCAAGCTATTTTAAATTAATAGTGCTGCTATAAAAATTAAATCTGGAAAAGGTGTGAATTCCAATTAATTCTACCATCTCACCCATCGCCTTGGCTACTTCCAACCCCATTTTGGGTTGTAATTAGGTGATATTGGGTTATTTGAGGTTGAATCAAAAGGATCTAATCCTTCTTGATTTGATTGGTGTGAAAGTTTGTTAAAATTCCCATTTGTCGTAAAAGGGGACATTACTGAAAGGATAAAAAGTAAATTACATTTAAGTAAAGTAAAAATGACACATTTAAATTAAGGTAAAAATGAAATTTTCCTTTACAAATTAACAATTTTATTAATCAATTTGTTGAATTTTACACTTAGGGAGATTGAGAACCATAGGCTTCCAAGTGTTACTAATAAACCAACCCGAATCCCGGTTAATGTTCTCGGAATGATGCATAATCTCAATCGCTTCACGGAGATGACGTTTCACATAATGATCCTTAGAAGCCAGGACCGAGGCAAAATCAATGCAAATGGAATGCTTAGTGTTAAGAGAGTGCTCTGCCAAGGTCGATCATTCAACCCTATCATGTTCGATGTCTCTGATATGTTCAAAAATCCGTCGTTTGATCGAATGCCCAGTTTCTCCAATGTAGGGTATACCACAGAACAATTTATCATGTAGACACCACTACAAAGGCGAGGGTCAAGCTTATCTTTGATTGATCTCAAATTGTTTCTTAATGTATTAACTGGGAGAAAAGTGGTTTTTATTCCTTTTTTACTAAGAAGTCGTGCAATTCTATCAGTAGTATTTTTAATGTATGGCAAAATAGCTTTACAATTATTGTCAGGAGTGGAAGTCTTAACATGAGGAAGGTTTGTTGCATTATTTAAAATTTTATTAAATTGATTAACATTATATCCATTATCTTTAAAAACAGAGGAAAGGTGCTTAAATTCATCAACCAAATGCTCACTATCCGAAATTCGTAAAGCTCTAGATACAAGTGTTTTTAGAACACCAATTTTCTGGGTAGGAGGATGGTGAGAGTCGGCTCTGAGGTATAAATTTGTATGCATTTTCTTTCTATATACCTCGTGTGAGAGAGACCCATCATTTTTCTGACCAAGGAGAACATTCGAAACGGAATAAAACCCTCATTTTCAACTTCCATCGTGAATTGAATGTTAGGGGATATGTTATTAAGGTATATGATAAATTCGTTAAGCTTATCCATTCCATGATGCCAATAAACATTTGTATCATCCACAAAACATTTCGATAATAGGGAGCCCATAACAATACCTTCAGTTTGTTCGTATATTTCATTGTTGAAATTGAAGAAGGTAGAGCGTAAACATAACGAGTTTTGTGGTCTCCGGATCAATGATTTGAGAGATGATAAGAATGGCTTCATTAATGGGAATTTTTGTGAATAGGAGACAACATCAAAGCTAATAATGGAACCATTGTTGTCGATTTTTGTTTCTTAATGAATTCAACAAAGGAAAAGGAATCTTTAATATAATTTTTGTTAGCGTCTTAAACATGGACTCATATAAGTTGGTACTGCATGCAATGAAGCTTGTATTGTCTGCGCTCTTCCGGCTAAAGAGATCCACTTTCCCTTGGAAGCTGAGAATTTAATTTGAATTTGGTCAAGAACTGGTTTCCACATGCTGCGTGAGGCCTTTCTTTCAATAAAGGCATCCCAAGGTATAGGCTTGGGAGCATTCCACCTCAAATCCTAGCATTGCTTAAAGATTTTGCTAGAGTTCATTAGGGATATTTAGGAAATATATTTTTGACTTTGCAGGATTTATTCTTACATAATTTAATATCTGTCCAGTTTTCAGCTCATATTTGGAAAGAATCTCTTTCAAACATCTCGCCTCTTCCATTGATGGGGTGTCTGTCAGTATTGTTTCATCCACAAATTGCAGATGCGAGAGTGCAAGAATATTAAAGGCCACTTGTGCCCCCTTTTTCTTTGTGAAAATGCGTCTTATATTACTTCAAGGAACAAGTGTACGTAAGATGGGCATAATGCTAACTAAAATAATATCTCCCTACATAAGCAAGGAAAGAAAGCACCTGAGCTTGTGCCCCAATGGGCAAAGAGTTCACATCTTTGCGAAACCACTCAAAATTAGATTGTACAATTAAAGCCAACTCTTGTTTGAAGAGTTTCAACTTCCCCAAACTGAGGGGGAGGTATCCTCCTGAAAGACAACTTGGCATCTTGTTCTCCAAAGAAAACTAATTGCCGCCAGCCTAGTTGTATGCCATAAACCCTTGCAATAGTCCCCGACCATCCAAGTAGCTCCTAAAAGGCCCCTTCCACAAGAGAGGTGTAATAAAATGAAAGTGAATTCAGCTTGCAACCACCCCCAAAAACCTCTTGCCATTGGGCATTTCCAGAAGATATGGTCAACTATTTCATCTTTCACGCAATACAAAATGCATCTGCTAAACCAGCCTTACTCAATCGTGCTTTGATAGCTAGACCCTGATGCAATACTAACTAGCCCAAGACCTTGTGTTTGAAGGATGTTCATGTTTTCCAAATAACTTGGCACTATTGTTGCCATCTCACTTCAGGGTCATTGACCCACCATTGTTTGTTCAATCGTGTGGCAATAGGATTACAGTGACACACTTGATGATATAAGTCCTTTGAATTATAGTTGAGAAGATTTTTTCTAGTGTTCCACTTTCAATCCCTCCGATATGGGCCCACACTCTGAAACTCCATTTTGAAAAAATGACTTTCTGGAATCATACTACAGAGGGCTTGGAAAGCACTCGTCTGTTGGTGATAAAATTTGAGCCCTATTTAAGTTCCTCCAAGTTTTCCAATTCCGTGGCCCATTATTCCAAAAGTCTCCCCAACAAAACAAACCCGTCTGTGCCAACCTTTTGCCTGCAAAAAAGGTTGAAGTCCAACTTGTCCATGTGGTGATTTGAAGGTCCAAATAGGACGTGCCACTAAATCCCAAGCATCTTGTGGGCCCTCAAACTGCCAATGGATAAAAGCTGAGAGTATCTGCCAAGCAGCCCAAATTCTCTTAAGAGGTGTTGATCCAACAATTATAAATGCACTAGCATTGCCAATTATGTCACAAACTTGGAAAGCCCCCTATTTTTTTGGACATGTGCATTAAGAATTCTATGATGGAGAAGCACCTGCTAAGGGACATCACCGTCCCCTGTCCTTACAACCCCCTTTCCGGCAAGAACAAGTCCTTGTGCTCTTTATGTCTAGAATTCCCAACCCCCCTTGATCTCTTGGAAGAGTGCAAATATCCCAAATGACAAGGGGAAGTCCTTTTTTCCTCCTTATTTGCCCCATAGAAAACTTCTAAGAATCTTCTCAAGTGTTTTAAATGTTCCTTGGGAAGGAAACAAACAAGAAGAGTAAAACATATGCCCTGCTGCTAGAATTTTGTCAACAATTGTAACCTTCCAACAAGAGGAGGGTCAAGCTTATTCCACATTAACAGCTTTTTTCAAATTTTTCTAATACCCATCGCCATTGATCAGCTATAGAGAGATGCATACCAAATGGAATACCCAAATAACGGACTATTTTGCCTAGTTTTATGAGTTTCCATTGCTGGTTCAACCAAGGTGGAGGGTCATCTTGCCCAATGATCAAGGTGTTGAAGGAACAATGACTTGTACCCCTTTTAGACCCCCTAAAACTTCCTCTCTTTATCAATGGTCTGGGTGTTTCTCCTAAGATATTAACATGTATGGGGATATTGGGGCCCCTTGTCTCAATCATTTGGAAACAGGAATATAGCCCACCAGAATCTCATCGAACAGATCTGAGAGAGAGGAAGTGCACATGCAGACCCATTTCTTCCAATTTGCTGAAAGCCAAACCTTGCCAAGAAGCTCATTAAATAGGACCAATTGACTCGGTCGTAGGCTTTGTTTACATCTATTTTGACGATTATGCTAGCATTTTTCCTATGGCCGAGTGAGTGGATGACTTCATAAATAATAGCAATTCCATCCAAAATTTACTTTCCTGCTACAAAGCTACTCTACTTTTCAGAGATTAATTTTTCTAGGCATGCTTTCAATTTGAGATTCATCGCTTCTGTTACTGAGACCATGCAGGTTTTCTTGATGCTGTGTTTTTTATGTAAACATTTCTGGTTCCATCATGTTAATTGGTAATAAATCCACTGTAAATAGTATTGCAGAGCATTGGTCCGAAGATATTAAAGTATTTTGCATCTTCTTTCTTCAACATGAGGGCGAAAAAGGTAGAGTTCCACTTTTTTGAATTTCGTGGCAACTTTTTTCCTTATACATTCCTTCACTGCTGTTGTTACAATGTGCCAGAATTTCTAGAAAGAGCTAGATTGAAACCCATCCCGGCCTAGTGCTGTCACTGTTCAAGTGCAAAAACAGCTCTCCTTTTTCTTCATCAATGGGTTTCATCAGTGCTTCATTGTCTTCTTCTGTTATTATGACAGGATGCTATGAATGACTTTCACCAATGATTTTGATCTATTTGCTGCCTCTTCTTGTAATAAGTTCTTATAGAAACCCCTGCTTCTCTCTTTATCTCCCCATTTTCAGTCAGAATTAGCCCAGATGGTAGCTTAACTCTTCTCAGTACTGTTATTATTCTGCAGACTATGGTTGAAAGGTGAAAGAATTTAGTATTTCTACCTCCTTAATATAGCCATTTTACTCGCGGTTTTTACTTCTAGTTTAATTCCTCTATCCTCAAAACCTATTGGAAGTAAATCCCGCCCTTTCTCCTTCTCTGCCAGCTCCTGCTTTGGTCCATTTTCTGATATTTTCTTTTGAATTAAGCCTAAATTAGGAGATATGGACTCTTTTTCTAAAAAATGTATACATAACTGTTTTTATTCTAAGTAGCAAACGCGTTTTGGATATGGGAGCGGGAGCGGAGTATCCGATCGCGAAACAGCAAAAATTTTTTTGACCCCGGATACGGTTTAGGATACGGCAGTACAAAAACTATAAAAAATTAAAAATATATAAATTTCAGCCTTCTAAATAGGAATTTAATTATTAACCACATATTATGCATATGAAAGACAAGATAAAAGACAAGTTATAAGCTAAATAAGTGAATAACCACAACAAACAAGCTAGGATACCGATAAAACTTAGAAACTTAAAAGCTTAAAAGTTAAATTAAAATACTTAAATCGAACACAATGTGAACGTCATGAATCTCATGATATATTAAATTCAATCATAGATCAATATTCAAAGTTCAAACTATCTTTCATTGTCAATATTCATCATATTCCTCTTCATCAAGAGGATCAAGATCAGCTACATCATTATCATTATTTGGTTCATTAGAAACACATGGGCTCGAATCACTCGCACTAGGGCCACTTTGCCGCCAGATTGTACCCCCTTGTGCATGTAGGTTTCGTGGTGCCACAGAACTCCCCTCATCATCATATGCTTCATGGTGGGAAATGGAAGCATCTAAGTCAACTATCTTTGGATCAATTTTCCAATGTCTTTTTGACTCTTCCTTGTACTCCGTCTGCTTGTGGGATAAAAGACGCAAGTTGGAATGTATTTATACCAAATCTTCGCCCCTTTTAGCCCCCACCTGTTGTGTTTACGTGAGTGGATGAAGCTATATGTACTCTAGTTGTGCTCATAGGAAGATGAACTTAACCTATTAAGACAACCCAAACTTAAAAGTCAATGCAAAGTTCAACTTCAAACTTAAACACTCAAACTTAAATTTAAAAAAACTAAAAGAAAAGAGAATAAAAAAATTTAAAACTTACATGCCCAAGACCTTGATTGCAAGAGGTTGCAAGTAAACCGATGAAGTACCATGGAGGTACCACCACATATGAGCATCCATCTTGTATTTTTTCCAAAGAGCGAAAAGGCTATGACATGTTTCTGCTATGAAATTGGCAAACTTTACCATAACCTGGTCTTGGGCCTCAGGATCAAGGAAGAGCCTAGCCAATGCAGCCATATATCCCTCACCGAGTTCCGCATCCCTGTATGGTGCTACCCTCCCGGTGTCCCCAGATTTCACCCTGAAATTTGGGACTACCCTATGTAAAAAAAAATTGTACTTTTAAAATAATGGGATGTTTTGTGTATTTTTGCCGAAATTTTACGTATTGTGTCAAGATATTCCCAGGGAGCCATATAAGCCATTTTCGACAAATACCTAGATGCCCAAAATTGTTTTATTCTGTCACTGGGGTTTGCCTGCGGGAAATTTGTATTTAATTATTTTGAGCCCTGTTTGAGGCAATTTGTGCTCCGGTTTAACCTTGTTGTGATCGTACATGTCAATATTCCCATATACCAGTAGGGTTTTAACCAGGAATGAATTCTGGGCTTTATTTGTGACTTCTGGCAACATTTTTGTGTTTTTGGTGTTTTCCCGTTTCGTTTTCTGTGAAATTTCTCTGATCAATTCCTTTGCCGGTTTGGTCTGATTCTTTGCCTAGAGTATCTGGAGATCACCTATGCACGTTATGCCAGAAGGAATTTGCCACCGGAGGTCTGGTTCTCTCTGAAAAGACGAAGTCACGCACCAAAAAGCTTCTTCAGGTAGGCCGCATTTTTGGAAAAAGAGGGTTTTAAGTGGATCATGGGATTTTTGGAAGCAACAGGCAGGTGGGAATTTTGTATCTGCCTAGCAGGTACTTTTTCCCATGGAAGCAACGCCACTTAAGTCACAATGGGAAAATCGGAGGCAACAGGCAGGCGGGAATTTCTTACCTGCCTTGCAGGGTAAAAATTCCCATTGTGAAATAAAAGAAAAATCACTTAAGGCATTGATGGGATTTTATTACCGCTCATGGGGGTAAATAATCCCATTATGAAAGTCAAACAGCGTAAGTGGATCATTGGATTTTTGGTCAGTTGCGGTGCGGGGTGAATAATCCCATTGTTAATTGGCTTTTAAAAATAGAAATTGACTATGCCAAAAAGTGCGACCCCTTTTGGGAAGGAAGGGCAGCTTTAAATGCATTAAATTAATTTATTTCTTCTCTAAAATTGGCGCCCAGGTTTGTGGAAAAGTCAACAAAAGGAAAGTGGACAAAGGGAATTGGAATTAGAAGTTCTAAAATTAAATAAATATTATTTATTTAATGCAGCCCCTTCATGTCAAAAAGTGCGCCCCTTTTGGGAGAGGAATAATACTTTTTTAAGTATTAATTGATTTAATTAATTCCTATTTTCAGTGGCTGAGGTCAAAGCATACTGTGAGGCTTAAGTTAACTAGAAGTAGAGAGCTAAAATTAAATAAATTTAATTTATTTAATGGCAGCCATGAACATGCACAAAATAGGCGCCCCATTTGAAGAGAAAAGCTTATTAATTAATTAATTAATTGCCAGGAATAGGAGGGGCATTAATTAATTATAGAATTATGAGGGTTATATAAGCAAAGGCTGCCATAAGGATGAATTAATTAATTCAATAGCAAAGAAGTGCAGCCCAGACAAAAAGTGCGCCCCATTTGAAGAGGAATTTTGCTCAAAAGGTGTAATTACTACTGGAAGCTTCCAAATTTGGCGCCTAGGTTTGAAGGAGCTTGCTTTGTCTGAATAATTGTCTCTGCATAAGTGATACAGTGCTCGGTGTGAAGTTGGTAAAATTCATGCTTGCTTTGCATGCAAATAAAACATCAAATTTTGGGGCAACAGAGACTTTGATATATGCAGATTTTTATGATTAAAATCTCTGCTCATGTTCCGGTTGGCATCTTTGTTTGAATTAATTGTAGGAATTCATTACAGGTGTTTTTATAAGATAAAGAGAGCTTAAATCAATGTCCAATACATTGAACATATCCTCCGAATCTAAAGAATTATCTAGATCTGCACCGGTTGTGAAGAATTCCGGCCGAATAAAGAGGAAAAGAATTGTTCAGACAAAGATAGATACAACCATGGCAAAGAGGGATGAAAAAGAGAGCACAACAAAGTCATGCATCACTTCTAAGTTCACACATTGGAGACACAGATCTAGGTCCGGAACCTCTTTCTGAATTGATTGACAGATCCAGAGCAGGAAAGACTTCCCTCATGCGTGCAGTCAAAAGCAGTGGAATCATTCGAGCTGCAATGTTTCCATTCACAACACAATTGCCAGAGTTTGTCATGGAGTGTGCTAGGTCTTACCATCCATCATCTAGATCAATCCGAGATGCTACAGGGAAAACAATAATCCGGTTGGACGCACAGTTCATCAATTATTGTTTGAAGATTCCGGCACGAAAGGTGGTAACTACTATTAGCATACAAGATGCCGGCAATAGATGGGAAAAGCATAGAGTTGACTACGTGGGCATAATGAACAGTAGATACATGAAGAAGCCCAGATCTCCTTCCAAGTTCCCGAGAACTCTTCCGTGGTCTAATCTGGTACAAGAGGTGGATGATATTGCCAAATTGTTATGCAGGATAAATGGCGAAGCGAACGCTCACAACTTCCGCATATGGATGTATGCTTTCATCAGGACCATTGAAATCAACAAAGTAGATTCAATAATCAATTGGTCGAAATCATTAGCGACAACATTGGTGAGCAGCTCCGGAATGTGAGGCGTACTTTCAACTTCAAAATGACTTCCTATTTGGTATATGCAGCAGCTTCACAAGGCATCTTCTCCAAGTTGGATAGATGTGTTCTTTCCAAGGACCCTATTTTTGAGTGCTACCCACAACTTACTGTACCTACGTGCAAGAAAGATTTCAAAGTGGTCAACGATGGATTCTTCTACGAATTCATTTACAGTGCAGACTGACGATCTAAAGGCCAACAGGGTGAGTAAGGAAGCGTGGGAAGTCAAGTTTCCAGATCGCGCCTTTTCATTCAGTTTGCGGATTTCACATACCTCAGGGTCACCGGCTTTTCTGGAGAACCAGTTAAGTTGCCCAGATATCCGAATGATAGATTGGTCACCATGGAGCTGAGCAGACAACTTGTGGAGATGCACGACCTTCAGTCGAAACGACACAAGTCTACGGGCTTCTTCCCGATCACTGTGGGCCATTATAGCTGCCAGAGCATTCATAAAGCCCGAGGAGTGGAAGCGGAGATGTTCTCTGAGTACGAGCAAGAGGTCTTCCCAACACGGCTAAACTTCGATCCATTTGGAGTGGCAAGGAAGACAATCTCCCAGGAGTACGCGCACGTGCCTTCATTGGAAGATTTCTGGATGAAGTGCAGAAGCGAGTACGAGGTTAGAAAGAAAGATTTCAGCAGGTTATCAACGCGACAAGTGTTTGACTTTGGATTAGCACGGATACCTGCGGATCTTAAAGATGATGGGCCTATGTTACTTGACACATACCATTGGATGGGAGGAGATAGAGTCAGTACTTTAGGAGAACGTAGGGGGCTACCATACGATTAAAGAAAGGTCTGCCGCTATTCTGTCAATACTTCAAACTGGTTGCTGACGAAGGGATACTTGCCTTGATGAAGCATTGATGAATCAAATCACGGGCAACTTCGGCACAGGAGATTCCCTCAAGAGGAAGCACGGAGGAGAAAGCGCCGAAGGCCTGAGAAGATTAAAGTGCATAAAAGGTCTCATTCGAAGGAGAAGATCACTTCTATGGCCATGATGATAGTTCCGGCTTCTCCAACACCAAGCACTTCACCGACTGTTGCACCTCAGCAGGATACTGCCATTCCTCCATTGAATCCGGCAACATTCATCTTCTCTCCTCAGCCACTCCGTTCAATGCCTCTTCTTAAAGAAACGTTGAAGCTGCAGATGGCCGAATTTGAAAGAGCTTTGTCTTTGCATGACTCAAAGGATGGCAACCACAACACTGTAGCGGTTTTAGATGGAGAGGAATCAGAGCGCGAGATAGTGGTACACTCAACAACTTCTCATTCTCTGAGAAGTAATTTCTCAAAATGGTTGACTTCGTAGTTGGTTCCAGAGGCTAGAGAAGAAATCAACTTGGAGGAACACGACTTGCAGTTGCTCCTGAGTCTAAGTGGGAAAGATAGAAAACCTAAAGTTGCTAAGGTAACTTCAAGGTTGATCATTGAGGAATCGGAGACGTAAGTTTGCCGAGATGTCGCCTCCGCAAAAGGGAAGGAGGATGAGCTCACGACGAAGACATAATAGAACTGCAGAGTACCCATAGCCAGGTCAAGCCACCACAGAAAGGATCAAGCGGACACACAAACATTGATAGATGCTCTATTCCTTAGGCTTGACAAAGAAAAGATGGAGAAAGTTGAACTTCAAAACAAGTATCTCAAATTTGTGCGAGATCATTGCCAAGGTTGCTAAATCTTCCACTTAGCCCATTTCAAAGACGAAGCAGGTGAGTGATCATCTGATGCAGGAAATGGAAGATGCAAGCAACCAGGTTAAAGCTATCGATGAATGGAAAATTCTGATCATTCGTCAAGCTTCTGTATAACTCGGAGAGGTGCCAGCCCGCCTACAGGTTATGAAAGATGCATCAGATCAACTGAAGCAACTGGTGACAAGCACGATAGATATGAACATAGTTGCTGAGAGTAACCTGAGTACTTTGGCCGAAATAAATAAGCTGCCGAGAGAAGTGTTGATTACGGAACAAATTGTACCTGACGGATCAGTTGAGAAGGGGAAGCAACTTGAGTTTGCAGTATCTTTCCATTTGGAGATCTCATAGAATTATGTTGAAGAGGATGCAGGCACTTGAGAGTATGGCATCATCTTTACCAGAAAATGTCATTGCTTTCACTCATGAGGTAGTGGTTGGGAACGTTACTTCATACACATGGATCATTCCTAGCAGAAGTGCGTAATTCCCTGGAAGGATCTCTTTTGATGGTGCAAGGGAGAATTGATGGAGTCATTAAGCCTTTCACGATGAATTCCATCAACAAATTGGTGGCACTACAGTCAAATATTGAGAAGTTTGGGCCTAGCTTGGAGGAGGTGGAAGCATGTATCATGGTATTGAACGAAGGCTTGCTGCGATTCGGATGAGAAAAGGAAGTTGTGGCTAAGACAGGATGGGAAGATGCTTGAATTACATGTTCGACAAGAATATTCAAGATGTCGAACAAAAAGAAGATATAGATGTTACAGCTGACGTGTCTTTCTTCTTCTATTTTCCATGTTCCCGGATGTAATTGTAAAACTTAAAGTTATTAGTTTCCACACCATTACTTTAAGTTATGTGGAACAATTCTATTAGTTAAGTAACAAATGTGTCACTTGAAGAGGAATTAGAGGAAGATAATTGCGGATGTTATCTTTACCTTTTGTTTATGTTTCAGATTCGATTGAGTTTCTCATTTGTACTTTCCTTTCTACATTATATAAGTAGGAGAAGAACCTTCGGTTAATGATCGAATTTAAGCAAACATTCTTGTGTTTCGAGACTTTGTGCTGAAATCCCGATAGCTATTTGAAGCAAAGGAATACAAAGGAGCAGATTTCCGGAGAACTTTGTGTCACGGTGCATTTTGTTTCTAGCTTTTGTCTTAGATCTACTTATAAACTGTGTTATTTTAGATCTAGATCTGAAGCTGCCTTTGTTTATAATTTTGTGTGTTAATATTTATTGGTTTCTTCTATGTGCATGCAATCAACTCTGTTATCTATTGATTGGGTTGCACATCTTCCTTATTTCTTCCCGTGTTTTATTATTTCCTTCTTATCTAAATATTTCCTTTTTTAAACAATTGCTTACTTCTTTGTAAAACTATACAAATGACTATGGTTCATGATCTCGCATGGTTAAAGTAAAACCCCATATAGATAATAGCATATTTTAATTGACAAATCGACACGGGAGCCTCACCGGTAAATGAGGGAGATTTATCTCATGATCGCCTAGGTTTTCAGCTATGCAGAAAATCTAGCCAACACCTCCTCGCAAAGAAAGGATCTATGTGCTTTATAAAATCTAGGAGTCAATGCAAAAGCCGAGTAGATGTAATCGGGTGGTCATTTTGTTCCACCGCTCAATGAGGATTGACTTCACTTGTTTGAAAAATATTTCCTCGGGATCTTGTTCTTTTGAATTTATGATGGTTTTTAGCTTCTCAATCATTGAGTCGATGCCGTCATATATCTCTCCTACACATGGCTGATCTATGTCGATAAACCGTTCATGCTCATAATGGGCTCAGTAAAACTCAACGAGATAATCATCTTTCCCACCAAGGGTCCTCTAAGATCGGGTTCTTCACTTTTTGAGCCCGTTGAGTGTTTGATTGCCTCCATCTGGACCAAAGATTGGATGTTACCATCCTCATGAGTGCCTCTTGCACCTTCACTAGTCGCCCTCAAGACGATTGCGTGTGATCTGCAAACCGAGTCTCAAAGAACCTAATAAGAATGAGGAATAAAAATTAAAAATAAAATAGAAAGCTAATAGAATACTAAAAAACTTATATTTAAATTTTAAATTAAAAAGAAAGAAAGAAAAATTTTCCTTACCTTCAGTAGCTCCAACTGCAAGAATGATCTAAAAATGCCCTGTGACATGTGGTGGTTGGTGACAAACATTTGGATCTCTTTAGCTTCTGCATACACTTGCTGGATCCACTCTATTTTGTTTGCTATTTTCTTTAGCATCAAATTCAATGAATGCACGACACATGGTGTCCAAAAAATATGCCCATATCGTGCCTCAACTAGCATCCTCGCAACTTTGCAATTTTTGGCGTTGTCCGTTATGACTTGGACAACATTTTCAGGCCCCACTACCTCAATGGACTTAGAGAATGTTGGCTATGAATTGGGCATCCTTCATTTGCCCCTCACAATCAACCGCTTTCAAAACATTGCCCCGCTTAGGGCATCTGCAATCACATTGATTAAATGGCGGTTTCTTGCATCTTTCCATCCATCGAAACAATGGACACACTGTTTTGGTCCATGAGGAAACGGAACGGAAACGAAACGTGTACGAAGCAGAAGCGACAATTTTCAAAAACCTTGGATACGAAACGTTACGGGAAACGTCCTCATACAATATATTATTAAAATACATATATATATGTGTGTGTGTGTGTGTGTGTGTGTGTGTGTGTGTGTGTGCATAGTACCCATTTTAAAATTGTACTCCATACACCATAAGTGATAAGAATAATTGATAAAACACTCAAAATATTTTGTATTCATTGAAATTATACATTATTATCATGTATACTAATCTCTGGAGACTAGGACGTTTTGAAGGAGTTTCCGTTTCCGAAACGTTTCGGAAACGGAAACGGGGGGGCCCTAGGCGTTTCTTCGGTATGAGCCTAATTGGTTGCGAGGAGGTTTCCACATAATTTTTTTGTTTATCCAAAAGGGCGGTGCGAATATTTTCATATCCTAGTGATTTTACCCTTTTGGTGCCTCGTTGATGGCTTTCACCATCTCATGCCAATAAGGTGATCTCACAACATTAAAAGAAAGTCCATTAGCATATACACACCTTGCAATGTGTTCATCTGCAATTTCCCTGCTCTCATTCTGAAAGGCCTTTTCCAATGGCCCTTTTGTCTTACTTTTCTTTCGTGCAAGGGAAACATCCTCATCCGTGGAGGTAGGAGCCACAAATGGATGTGGCATGGCCACAATTGGGGATCCACTAGGTGATGGAGCAACTGGAGGCCTCGTTGAACGAGATGAACCTCCTCTTTTGGCCAATGGATGACCCGCTCTCATAGCCACATTTGCCTCTGCATCTTCCTGCTCTTTGATATATGCCAAAACTTTTGCTTTTGGCACCCCAACATTATTCCTCCCCTTGCATACTCTTATACCATTACCCGTTATGGCACACAAGTGGCTTTTCACCCTACTGTAAGAGCCTTTGAATAGTCCATCACAATCATTGCATTTCCATTCAAAACAACCACCACCTGCAATTTGTTGAAGTATTGTTACATGCCTCCATAACGGTGAATTTGGGTCAAAGTCCCTAGCCAAAGATTGCCCAGAAGAAGCAGAACTTGTTGTTGCCATTGTAGAAATACCTACAAGGTTAAAAAAGCAAAGAAAACAATGGCATGCAATTGCATTGTGATTGAACAATGAAAATTAAAAAAATTAAATAGAAAGAGCAAAAAAAGATGAACATAAGCAAAAAAATGTAATGTGTGAAAGATTAAATAACAAAAAAAAGAAACAAGGTTAGAAATTAAAAAACTTACCTTCACTTAGTAAACCACAAATCCTTCACAAATCTTCCTCCTTTACAACTCCTCACACTCCTACAAGCTTAGCAATAGCTCCTCAAACCCTAGACAAGCACAATGCAATTTTGGAGAGCCAAAGGTAAGTTTCTTTGCTTTATGTTTTGTTTTTGTGTTGTTCTTTTGTTTTATTGTTTAGAGTTAGCTTTTAGGGTTTAGATTAGAAGAATATTTTATTTTTAATGTTGTGGGGCTTTAAAAACATGAAAAAAATTAAAAATACGTTTTTGGCAATGAGAGCAAACAGAGCGGCTTTGAGGCCTATGGAAACAGCCGGGTATAGCTGTCTTTGTACTATACCAGCCATTTCTGCAAGCCTCCGCCGCTCCCTGCCCTCTCCCGCTCCCTGCCGCTCCCGTACTCGCTCTCAAGGCCCCAGCCTAGCGTTTCGGCAACGTAGTTTTTATTCCAAGATTTTACTTTTTGACATTTTTCTTCCAGGACAAGGTAATTTTTTTAGACCATGACTTTGATGTTTTCCACCAATTCTTCTATTTCTTTTCAAATAATGTGTCTTGAAACCATGTGAGCTTCATTTTGAATGGGATGCCTTGAGGCTTGTCATTTTCAATGCTCTCTCTTTGTAATATTCTCGAGTCCCATTGAGCTCCTTTTGGTCATTTTTGGACATTAATATCATATCATTTCTAGATTAAAGTGATTGGCTAGTGATCAAACCCCATAAAGTGGCAAACTTGTGTTTGGAATTTCATACCGTAGTTATCCATCTTGGATTGTCGTCTTTCCAAGATAGATTGGTATTTATGTGTCCAATTATTTTAGGTGATGTACAATTTATGGTTGAGTTTGAATAAAAATACAATTTATCATAGTTACTTGGAGATGGTACAATTACCGATACACCATTCTATAGAAAACTAGGAGATGGGTACTTGCAGACTTGCAAAAATATAACAATTTAATGTTAATTTAAATTTTAAAATACATATCTAATAAAATTGAAAATTTCAATATCATTAAAAAAACAATTTTTTTTTTTAATAAATAGCATAATTTAAAATTAGAAATTAAACCACTATAGGGAAATGAGCCAATTGTCGTGAATCATAATGTCGGATGTTGTTAGAGCCACCTAACAGTCATTAATTTTTTTAAAAATACCCATTAATAGATCATGTTTTTTTAATATGCAGATTTTCTTTCACAAATTTAAATTACGTGGAGAATATATTTATAAGGGATTTAAAATAAGTTCTTTTGAATACGAAGGAATTTAAGGCAACCCATTTTTTTAAAAGAAAAACCACCAATAGCTTTATATTAATAATAATATAAGGATCAAAATACAATGCCAAGCAATTATGCTCATACTAGAGGAGACATCTTTAGAATTCCAAGTACAAATAAAGAGAAAGAGATAGCATATCTGTGAATTATCCATTATGATCTTTCAAAGAGGATCCGCTCAATCTGCTTTCTTTTCTCCTGTGACCAAGTGAGGGGAAGAGGACCAAAGTGTATCAGATTTGAATGATCTAAAGCCCAGTTGGCCAAAGCATCTGCCATCTTATTCTGCTCCCTAGGCACATGAGAATATGTAATAGAATGAAACTGGCTAGCAATAATTTTGATATGATCCTGAATCTTGGCAATAAGCCAATTATTAGACAAGTGATGATCAAGGGCTTGAAGGATGTTGATAACAACCTTGGAATCCGATTCAACTATGATACTAGGACATCCCAATTTAGTAGCCTCCAAAAGAGCACGATAAACAACCATAATTTCAGCAACATTGTTAGTGTAGTGCCCCAACTGATGAGCAAAGAAGAAGAGAGGGGTTCCCAAAGAATCATGAGCAATTCCTCCCATACTAGCAGGACCCGGATTTCCTCTCGCTGCCCCATCTGTATTAATTTTGACAATTCCAAAAGGAGGAGGCTGCCATGAGCGAATAGTGGAAGGTGTCCTTAGTTTAGTATCTCGCTTCAACTGCAATTGCCTATTATCCATATTCAGTTTTTGTAAGAAGACTAGCCACCTCACAGGGAACGGAGAAGGAAGAGTCAAGTTGTGTAAGATAGATTCGGCAATATTGCTTCTAGTCATGTCCATGATATACCACCTGTCTCTGCTTTCAAGCTTGAATATGCGTTTGTTTCTTTCTTTCCAAACATTCCACAACATAAGAGAAACAACAAGCCATATACCTTTGTAAAAGTCTTGAGTGTCCCTAACTGCATTTTTCCAACCTCTGAAAGTATCCACAATATTATCAGGGGAATGCCAAGTCACCGAAAAACAATCAGCAAGAGTGCCCCATAAACCCAAAGTGAAAGGACATTGAAAGAAGAGGTGAGTTAGGGTCTCAGCTGCATTTCTGCATAAAGGACACCAAAAGGGACCAACCAAACCTCTTTTCATCAAGTTATCCATTACTTGAGAATAAAATCACCTTTTATGGGTTGTCTATGTGTCACCATTTCATTGGTTAATTTATTGATGTGACTTACTTTATTGGCTAGTTTTTATTTCATTTTTAACTTTAATTCAAATAACTAATGGTACTTTATTTCACATATCCACTCACGGTCATTGGCCCATGCACGGTTATTAGCTCTTTTCCCCTAGTGGCAATGCGGTGTGAATGCCACAATAGTTCATGGCATTCACACAACATTGTGACAACAGCTTACTGACGACTATGTCTACAATTAAGAGTTTAAGACTTGAACCAGTCAAAAGGCAGCCTAAAGCCTAAGACAATAAGACTCCAGAAATAATCATGAATGCAATCGGATTGAAAAAAAAATGGAAAACGGTATTCAACAGACAAATGCCAAACGACATGCAACAAAAACAACAGATAAGAATATGACTCGATGTTATTCTCGTTCTATAAGATCTATTCTCGAGGCCCAAAGGGAGAAGACATATTTGCGAGAGGGAGGAGCATTGAGATGTATTCTAATTTGTTGTTTGCCATTTAAATGGTGTATGTTGTTTTTTATTTGTCATTTGTCTATTGTATGTGGTTCATTGTTTTTCTGCTGTTTGGGCCGATTGCGTTTGTGATTATTTCTTGAGTCATACTCTCTTAGGCCCTAAAATTATGTGTTCGTCTGATTCAATTCTTAAATTCTTGACCTAGGCATAGTGGTTAGTAAGCCTGTTGTGGCAATGCCATGTGAATGCCACAACCTGCCATGACATTCACACGACATTGCCATGGAAGCCACTATAGTGGTTTAATTTTTAAATAATATATTTACAATTTTTCGTGTTTGTTTTTAATAATATTTAATTTTATTGGATATATATTATATATGTTTAATAACATGAATAATTAAAATCTAAATTAACTATAAATTGTATTTAAAATTATTTTTGATTGCCACTCGAGTAGCCGTCTCCTATTTTTCTGATAAGCACATGTACCCATCTCCAAGTACCTTTATCTTCTCCTAATAATTTGATAACTATAAAAATATAAATATTCTTAACTAAGAGCATAGTCCCATGGAGGGCTTCAGCTCCTATTTTCTTTTGAAAGCCAAGACATTAATAATGTTAAAATGCTCATAAATTTTCTCAGCAACACCCGCTGAGAGTTTTATGGAGCCCCTCTCCATGGGACCATAGCCTAATAGATAGGAACTAACAATATAATAATAAATTTGCATAGAATAAACAAAATAAACACAACACTACAGATATATTGATAATGATAACCGAAAGCCCAATTTCATGATAAATATTTATTAGTAAATCCAAATGAGATAACAAAAAGAGATTCTGTGTTGAGAATGAACTATAGATTGTATGTAATATTCTAGTTCGTGTCCAATTTTAAAAAATCATGCTACAAGGCTTTCTAACTGCTGGGATAGCTGTTAGTATAATTCTGTAACTGTCATAAAAAATAATAAGTTATTGTCAAAGAAGGATACTTAACTTCCAAACTAAATTAAAAACAGGATTTTTTAACAGACTCCTCGGAACTAGTCTAAAACTAGGAAGGCAAGTAAGTGGAGTTTACTTGTTCTGCAATTTAGATATTTATTTGAATCCTGGATGTAGTGACAGTCCTTTATGTAACATACTCTGCGTTGGTCACACCATGTAATGTAAATTGGATTCTAACAACACATAAATGATGAAAACAACAGCAAATACCTGTTTAATTTATTTTTCTTTTTTCTTTAAAGTCAACATTCAAAGTTGTGTGTTTTTTTTTTTTTACTAAAACAGGCTTTATGCCAATGGGTTCAGCTGAAGAGCCCAGTATGGCCCGGGACAAACCTGGGGCCAGACCTGGTATGATCCGGACCAGTGCCCGGGCCTGGTGAGGGGTGAACCTGGCTACTTAGGCTAAAATAAAGAAAGTTGTATCGCTATTTAGTTTAGAATTTTTCATAATAATTCTGAGCCACAGCTCATGCCTTAAATACAATTTGCTCAAGAAGAAAACAAAATGCATTGTCTGAACAGCAAGTTTAGAAAAATTTCTTAGTCAAGACATTATAAAATACTGGATGCATCTTCCTGATAACAAAATTATTCGAGGACTCATGTCCAAAGTCAAACCATAGGAGTATCAATATCGCCAAAGTTCAATCATAAAATCATCTCAAGTTCAATACAAAGCATAGTGGGCTTACTGTTCAGAATAATTGTCTCAGAATTTTAATTCAAGAGTCAAAACAAGTTACCAATGATACAACAGAATACTTCCAAATAAAACTTTTCATAGCTGGATACATTTTTAAGTCTTCAGTGATGGTAAACTTGGAACATTGTCACATTTTGAGCAATTATGATTTTGAGTAGTTACAATAATCTAGCAAACTGTGACCGTTTAGTTTTGATTCAACAAATGGTTGGTTACTATTCTTATTAAGGGAATATCTATTAGGTTCAAGGAGCTCACTATCCTTTAGTCACCCGCTAATTGTCTTTGTAGGCATTACATTACCACACCATTCATATCTCATATCTGTTCTGTAATCCTATGTGTGCAAGTACCACTACTGTGTAAACCAAAGTCTGTAAATATTTTGCAGTCTTTTGGAAGCCAAAATATAGTCTCCAGATCACCTATTCAATATGATCTGCAACAACTTGGCAATCAGTCCGATGAAAAGAGGATACAATGTACCTGTTTCCAGATAGATGTATCAAAAGGTTCACCTGTGGAAATCTCAAAAATTATTCATTCTGAATATAGCATGGTTTTTATTGGGTTGCAATTAACTACCTAGTCCTCTCCTTTTGTAGGGTTTTTAGTTTGAGAATCTCAAGATTGTATTATGAACAAAACAAGAGCATTTGCTTTTTGTTTTTGAAGATAAACTTATGCAATCCATAAATTATGTTGAAATATAACTTTATAAGTATTGAACATTTCTCAAAATGCAGTACTTGAACTCTCTGCCGAGTACCGGAGATTCGGGCCTCTGAGATATTTTGTCGCTGGGTTAATTCAGATTCTTAATTTGAGATACTACGAATGTGAGATTGAATACATTCCAGCAACAGAACAAGCAGTAAGTTGCCTTGACGGTGATTCGGCTTCGAGTAGAAGGAAAAACAATAATGCAAGAAAACCCATGGTACAAGGGTGTGATATCAACGAACAAGGGAACTGGAAATCAAGGAAAGGTTTGTTTCTTGGTATCATAATGTGCAATCACCAATGCAAAACAGTGCAATGCTTGAAGTCACAGAGTCTTGCTCCTCATGCACAACACAACGATGGTTTTCTAGATCTTCTTTTGGTGGAAAGGATTAGTCTTATTCAACTGCTTTGGTTTCTGATATTGATGCAATATAGTCGGCACATCTCACTCTCCTTTGTTAAGTACATTAAGGTAACAATCTTGCTACCTCTCCACATTCTTTGATATCCGTTTGAACTATTACACCCTATTTAAACATGGTTTTCAAGCAACTGAAACTTCCCAATTTATAAAAAATACAGGTACATTGTGCGAGGCTCAAATCTCTTGAAGGTAATATATCATGTGGAATAGATGGGGAGTTGATAAAAATGGAAAGTCCAATATTTATTTCAGTGTTTCCTCATAAAATGTATTTGATTGGGAAAAGAAATTACTGATAGCTCATAGTGGCAATTAAGGTTAACTTCATTCAATATGTATCGCTTTTTCCTCCAACGTTTCTTTTGCATGAAAGGTTATTTTATTAAAAATTTGCAATCAGCGCTTTGCTGTTGCTTGACTGATCAAGATGTATTTAAACACACTTCATTTTAATAAAATTTGATGGTTTTCAAAAACAATTAGTAGAAATTTGTCGTGATGTGTATTTGAAGAGTTTTAACTCTGGGTATATGTGGGTGGATTGGCAAGGATGGTTTTAGTCCCGAGCTTGGTCATGAGGTTGAAACTGACGTGTACAAAATGCAAACAAATCCTTTTGAGTTTCAAAAGTTGGGGTTTCATATTCCAAATTGGTGTTTTGCTTGCAGGAGACATAAAAACAACCTTTACTTTTTATAAAGTAGCATTTTAGAGGTTCTAAAAAACATGTATGTTCTGATTGAAGCACTGTAAAAATTACATCATAAATAAAGGGTTACAGTGTACTTGCATACATAGTTTGAGAACGTATTGAATAGGGTTCCATAACAATAAACTCAAGGAAGTTGCTCTAACTTTCAAATATTAAATTAAACAAGCATATTAATTGTTTGGTATTGAAAATATTCACTAATGTGTATATAGATTTCTAAAATTGTATGGTTTCCTATAACATGCGGGGCAAATTTGTATGATCATTTCCATTCACCATTTGTTTTGTTTAAATAATACACTCATATGGATTTTTTTCACTACTACTTTGCCCCTTTCTAAGAACCATTCGTCAATTTACCCTCATGGATTACTTGGAAGATAAAAGAGTGGTTAAAATTATTGTTAATGCACTATCAACTTTTAGTACTGTATTTTATTTTATCAATCCATATGTATCCCAAATTTAAAGAATGATGTTAATTATATATTTTTTTAAATCTAAAAAAGAAAAAACAGAGGCCATTCTTGAAATCATGTACATCACTTTTCCCAATTGTAGTATCACTTGGTGACACCCCGTAGTATCGAAAAAGAAACAAATGAGACTCTATGACATGTATTATGGCCATTTTTTGTAAGTTTGAATTAGGAACTATTTACTGCGATAATTCGGAGGAATCAAGGTTTGTCCAAAGACTTGGAATTCTACCATAGGGTGAGTCCCCCATAACATATAGTGGGCCACTCACCGCCCCCACGTGTAAGTTGGGAGTCGAATTCACGACATGGGCTACCTAAAGTGGTGGTCGAGGTCGAGTGAACCAACCTTAGTGACCTAAATTTTAAATAATGGTGATATTGAAAAATGGGAGTGAGCTTGGGTCCTTCATGTAGTGAGTGATCCACATTTGGAGTGTTGGAGTGCCCCATTGAGTTCCACTTGGTTCACATTGAGACGTGCGACCCCTACTTCAAAGTGTCACCATGGCTAACCACCATCGGACGTGTAAATGCTCCATTCCACACGTTGTGGATAAATTAAGAATCGATCCTATGACTTATTGGTCACCAATGCAATGGCTTACCTTTGTGGCACATCTTTGAGAGCTATAGTTATTTATATTGCTTATGTTTTTTCTTTTTCATTTCATTATTAGTCATATTACGGTAAGAATATAAATAGAAAAATAGACAATTGGAAGATCCAATTTTGGTTGTGATATACAACACGTCAACAAAAATAAATTTACTAATATGAAATTTAAATCATATTTCGTAAAAAGTGTTTTTAAATCAAGAGATTTATTGTGCCTTTTAAATGTGAGAATGACATGAGCAACCATGCAATTGCATTAACCTTTTAATAACTCTTTACTTCTAATGTCATATACTAAGAATAAATTGACATAATAGGGACGGATGAGCCTATCCCTCACGCAAGTTCACATAAATATGGTTTATCGGGTTATCATTAGTTTTGACAGAAAGGTAATAACACACTACATTGTTAGTTTTTAGGTAACATAATGTGTTGTTACTTTTTCTCACAAATTGCAATTAGTGTTTTGTTAAAAAGATCATGTGTCGTATTCAATCAAAAACATATGCACGCGCGAGATGGTGAGACACTTAAATTGTGATGTCGAGGCCGTGGGATCGAGGCTAGGTAGCAAGGTCAATTGTTTGCGTGGGTTCACAATGTTGATTTGTGAATGTACATGACCACATGTAGGGACCAATTTAGGGGTTGAATAATAACAATTATCGTATCTCAATGTTTATAGAGTATAACATATGCCTCAAATAATAACAAATAAATAAAATATTAGATTTTTATGTTTATTTTTTGCTAATTGATAACTGGGGAAGGGGTTTGCCTAGGAGAACAATACACATCAAGTCCAACAAAAATATTGAGCAACACCACAAGGTGCCCACACTAGCCTACTCCTCAATGTTTATATAGTATAACATATGCTTCAAATAATAACAAATAAATAAAATATTAGATTTTATGTTTATTTTTGCTAATTGATAAGCGGGGAAGGGGTTTGCCTAGGAGAACAATACACATCAAGTCCAACAAAAATATTGAGCAACACCACAAGGTGCCCACACTAGCCTACTCAAGCAATCCAACCAAGCGTGAAATTTGATGGTTGTTTTTATGTTTTAGGTTGTATTTTACAATTAAAAATTATGATAAATTGTAGAATAAGACTGGCTGTTTGTATTTTATCATAGTTGTAAATTTGACATCTTAGGTTTATCACAAATTGTAGTTCTTTAGAGTATAAATCAAGTAAAATGATTTCAATATTATGTAAGATAAAATATTTTTAATTATTTATATTTTATACAATAAGTGAAAAAAATTGAGGCGTTTGAGATTTAAACGAAACTCCCTTGTTTTTCTCAATTTCTATTTTCATATGCATAACATTTATTCTCATTTTTCATTTACAATTAAATTTGCATTGTTGTTTCTTAAAAAAAAAAGTTCATCTCATAATAACAAAGAAAAATACTTCCGAAACATCAACTTTCTATGTCTAACAACACATTCAATTCTTTAAAAAAAAAAGTTCATCTCATAATAACATAGAAATATACTTCCGAAACATCAACTTTCTATGTCTAACAACACATTCAATTCAAATTTTCCACAAGTAAAGAAGACTATATAACCAACTTTTGTAAATGAGAAGAATAGAAAATGAACTCTAATCTCTTAGACTTTGTTTTAAAAGAAATTTGTGGAATTTAAGATTTTTTCTCTCTTCTACATGAAATAGGAATGGGGAAGAGTGTAGTATTTGGAAAAAATATTTTGTAAATGATAACAACTACTATACCATTAATGACCTAAACACAAATTTCTTTAATTTCTCACATTTTGAGAAGGATTAAGGTTCTTTCACACCATTGAATTCTTCTATGGACAAAGTTGCTTTCAAGGAACATTAGAGAATACCTTGGTAATGCTGTAATCTTCCGCAATGACTTTCAATGTATTGTAGTCGTGATAAATTAGGAGTATTATATTTGTTTTATTATTATTATTTTTCATTTGTTAATACTTTATTTGCAAGGTACATTTGGTTCTTATATAAAATTGCCTAATTTTGTGGTCACGTATAAATATATAAGATGTATAATATTAATGCATAAGTAATTTGGTTTTTGTATGTATCAATTTGAGTAAATTGAACAGAATGGAATTAGGTAGTCTTTTAATAAATATAAAATAATTGATGTTTTGAAACTTTGATTAAGATGTAAACTAAAATGTAAATACATTATTGAACTATCATAAAATTTGCATTTGATAGGTAGGGGTGACCATCAAATTCCACATCTAAATCCAACAATCACTCAAAAGCGAGGTTTAACCCAAGTTTTGATAATGATTTCAAGAGAACAACCAATAAGTCTTTCACCAACTTCAATATAATCTGTGAGTGCAAGTGTTATCAATAGAAATTATCATCCTAAAATCTTTCTTAATTGTGAGCCAATGGGCCCCATTGTGCACCAATGTTGTAACTTATGACCTAAATACCCAAAGTAGGGACTTAAAGTGTGTTTTTGGTCATATATTCTCTTGTCAATTCCTAATTATGGTGCCTTCATTTCGTGTCCATTGTGCAAATTACAAAGAGTGTGTCCCAGGTGGCTCCATTTGAGATCCATACATAATTGATAAACTTGTGAATGACCGCCAAGAAGAGCTAGGAATATATATAAATTCAACGAGTTCATAGTATGTAGAGAAAAACCTACAATACATCATGTTATCCATCGGTGGGAATGAAAATCTATGGTTGATTGTGATCTTGTTTATTACTCTACTATCGGTGCACATCCTCCATTCTCCATTTTCTTTGGTGCTAGTATTGCTAGTACGAAACACATGCTTAAAATTCTCTAATCAACCCCTTCTCCAACAACTCTTGAACTTGTTTATGTATCTCTCGCATTCTCTTGTGGTGTCGATTTATAGGCAACTTCATCTAACAAATATGAACTTGGAATCAAATCCATGCAATGGTTTATGCTCTTCATTGGTGGTAATCCATTCAATATATATTTTGAGATCATTTTGTACAAATTTCCTCAACAAGTCTTTCACTTCATGTGGAAATATATTTTTCTTGTGTCATTGCACTATCAAATTGTGTAGGTTTGACAATAAACACAAAACAAGCACTCTCCTTATCTATGTCCTTCAAGAACTCTTTTTCTTGAAATCATCAAGATTTGTGGAATCTTGTTGAACTCTTCACCCTTTTCTTTCAAAGGATTTATATTGTGTAGGCATTTGTGTGACCATCATGATGTGCCTTCCTATCATATTGTCAAGGTCTACCCAAACATGACAAAACATCCATTGATATTATATCACACATTATCTCATCTTTGTATTGACCAATTTGAAAACATATAAGACATTGTCTGTTCACCAAGATTTGATGTCCCTTCAGCAACCAAGAAACTTTGTAGGGATTTGGATGCGTAATCCTCTTCAGACCCAATTTATCTACGATCTCTTCCATAACCAAGTTGTTTGTGCTACCTCTATTCACAATCATCCTATAAAATTTTCTTCCCTACTTGCATAAGGTCCTAGAAAAATTCTTTTGTCGTGCAGAAACATTCTCTTTTTTGACCGGTTTCAACAGTACTCTTTTCATCATAAGAGCTTCTCCAATTTTTGACTCATTAATGTGATGCATTGATGCAAATCTCTCATCTTTAGCTTGTGCGATATGTGCAATGACATCATTTCTTTTACCGCCATCGTTATGTGTGTGCGGGCATTCAAATGCTCTATGCCTAATTTCTCTGCATTTGAAACAAGCAGAAGTGAATTCGCGTCCACATCCTCGTTTATAGGATCCTCTTCCTCAGTTAAAGTTTCCTTTACTTCTCTATGCACCATCATCGCACTGAGTTGTGCTTGCCTCACCTTCTTGCACATAATTTTCTCTTTTGCTTCATTGTCCACGACTACGAGCGGACTTTATTTTCCCTCGCATTGCTCTCTGCTGCTTACGCTATAGTTTTTCTTCTGCTCTTAGCGCACACTCATAGGTTTTCTCAACTGAATGCAATATAATCATCCTAAATTCATCTTTAATTGCCACGTGCAATCCATTATTCTTTGCATCATCTTCAACATGACCAACAATTAGCTTATAAAGTTCCGCATAATCTCTTGACACTCTATCCCTTTCCCACACATTTTGGAGCTTCTTGAACAAATTCGTGTCATAATCCTGCAAAATGAACCTTAGATTTCAAGTTTCTGATGAATTTGTTCCAATTCTTGATCTTTTATTTTCCTTTGCTAAATCTCTCAGCTTGCACATAGTCACACCATAAAGACACGACCTTTCAATTTTGAACCAACAAAATTGACTCACATGGGATCTTCCGAGTTTTCATGTTTGAAATAGTTTTTCAACTCAACAATCCAGGCAATGAGTTCTTGAAGATTTAAACCTCTAGAATAAATGGGAGGATCCAACTTTGATATACTTATCATCCTCATGACAACTTTCAAAAACATTTCATCATGTTCTTTAATTTCTTTTGCATCCCAATTCTTAGGTGCTTCTTCTCCAGCTTTAGTATTGCTTGCATCATCTTCAACCACAACACCTCGACATTGAATTGTCTCCTAGCCTCCAAACAAGCTTGTAAATCTCATCAAACCCACCAAATCCACAAGTTTGGGTGCTCTACATGAGGTGCTCCAACTTCTTGTGGTCTCCTTCCATTGTTCCCACTTACTTATGCCATTACTTCTAATCAAAGTGTTATGTTGTCGTGATCTCCTCTATACCTAATATCCAACTCATTTGTTGGGAGATGTCTTAAACTACTTTCTACTCACAAGCAAATGTGAAAAGTAGATATCAATCAAATGATGTTCACGGACTAGATGATAACAATTGACACATTTCGACAAACCAACTCTAATACCAATTGATTTTGCTATGATTAGGTGCCACAATTATACATAACTCATACCATATAGTCCTCAAATTTATACAATGACAATAGAACAATGTGACTTTTGGAAGCAATTATGATTGATTTCTCACACTATTCATATTCAATAAATAAAAACATAAGACTATCCACTCAACAATATGACAAGAGGAGATACAACAACAACTTCAATTTGAGTAGATCAAGCTATAATAATAGCTAATAACTCAACTATCTAGTAATTATCATCCCTTGGAATAGGTATTGAGCTTCAATCGATCTAGGAAGAAATTAAAATTACTTTGCTTGTTGATGACTTCGGCATATCCCAAATTGCCTAGTCCTAAACACAAGTGTAGGGGCATTCTTATATAGATGCAAGAACCACCTACTTGTGATATTGCCTCAAGGCTACAAGTGTTTCAAATGACATTTACTAAAGCTTCCCTAATTAATTGTATCGCAATGATTTATGCAAGATAAGATCCAAATGGTTGTTTAATACATTTACAATAATAACACAACTTGATGCATAAGTGAGCTCAACAATTACAATCACAACACTACTCAATACATACAAATCGACTAAAAATTACTATCCTAGGTTTGAGAATTCTTCCACACTTTAAACAACAATGTTATAGTTGAAACTCAACATATTACACACATATTACACCATTGCGCATAAGACTACACACTAGACGTCCAAGTGAATTCTTGCACATTTGCTCAAATGAACTCATATTTCTTTGCAATTTCATAGGTGTAGTTGTGTGCCATAGAGATGAACCTCCATTGCTAACTTGAATTTTGAAGATGAATTATGTGATGTGGCGCTGAAAAGAAGTGACTATATAATCCCCAAGTGAGATGTGAAGTGATTGTTTGAAGTCTCCCAATTATACCAAGTGATCCAACCTTGTGTCATGACCAATGTTTTCCATCCTTTCACAATTGTTAATTGGACACCTTTTATAAGGGAAATTACGTCCTCCATATTATTCTTGTCAAACCCAATATCCGAAGAGAATACTACCAGGGGATGGCCCCAAGAATCGTGAAAAACTCCTCCACTACCACATGGCTCTAGATTTCCTTTTACAACTCTATCAAAATTGAGCTTCATCCAATCTTTGACCTAGGTCTGCTAGACAATCGAGTTTTATATTTATCCTTAGTAATAGGATTAGGCCCTTTGTGGGGAAGAGAAGCCAAAAAAGTACAAAAGAGACCATTCATTGTTGTTGGATACTACAATTTCGAAGATAGAGGCTTCAATCTTTCCCTAAACAATGACTTTTCCTTTGAAAATTTGTCTTTAAATGAATGAATTTAATAATGTCTATAAGACCACGGAGTCTATGGGACTCAAAGCCGCAATTAGAGTCTTCAAAGTTGTCCCAAAAGTTACTCCAACAATTTTGTATAGAATCCATTACCTTTTTGATGTTGCATCTCTTGTCACTGTGGATTTGACTAAAAGAGTTGTTGTTTTGACAAGTCTTTCTTTTTCAAACAAGGATGGTAATTTGTCTACTTTCAAATTGTTCGTATACTTGAAAAAGATGATAGTATGTGTTGTGCACTCCATGATGTAGCGTCATTCTGTTTCCACTACCTTTTGTTGCAAAACATGCACATTTTCCTTCCCACTCTTCTTTAGGAGATGTCCATCTCCCGGTTTCATACCTAAGATGGTGTGAACTAGTCCTTAAGTAGGCGATCAACATTTTTGTTTTTTGTTTGAGTTTTTCCCCTAAATAGGTCTTTTCCCCATAGTCAAAAATTGGATTAAATTATTTGATGTAGTATTCTTTCTTTTTCTTAGGTTGTTGTGTCCACATGCCTATCCTGAAATTTTCTCTCACATACTATAAGCAAGAAAAATTTCACGAAGTTAAAGATAAACAAATAAAGACAACAAACCTTTCTCTAAGCTCTTCCTTGCAAACCTCAATGATAAGATTGCTGAAGTATTAAAATTGTAGAATATTGTAGTTGTTTGATTGTGGATGCTCTAAATTAGTCTCCAAATGAAGGAACGATAATGCTACGAGTGAAGATAGACATGAGGATGCAAATGAAAATTTTGGTAGAAGTTGGTTGTAATTACACAAAGTTTCCAGGATCATTTACAAAGGATTGGCATGCTATTTATAATAGAGGGAGAGGCCATGAATATTGGATCAAGGTTTGAATGGGTTACTGAGTTCATAATTGTAATTTCTTGAAATAACCATTAGATTTGGTCCGTGCGGCAATTAACTTTGTAGGGGCAAGGAATGCTTGGATTTTATTCAGAACTTGTGGTTGTATGTGCAACTTTGTTGCCCCCACCTTTGTAGGATTCTAGAAGTAGATTTGAGTGGAGTGTGAGTAGATAAATATAATTATTTATATTTAAATAGCTAATTTTATTAGTTATGAGAGGATAATTAACCATTTAATTACATAAATGTTTAATGGAATTAGCTAAAGGGTAACGTTCCCACTTAGCTCAACATGGCATCTCAATGGCCATGGTGTATTGAATGTGGCAACCCTAACCCTAATTGGGCAATGAATTTTGTTTTGGTGTTTTGAAAACATAAAAATTAATTCAATCATGTATATGTTCAAAGGCATATATAACTTGACCTCGGCCGTATGCCCTCTTATAAGGTATTCAAGTGTGATGATGGTCGAGGGGTCGACTCACCAAAGAACCCATAAGCTTAAGTTTTTTTGGTCATAATTTATTTATTTTGAGAAAATATTAAAACCAATGGGGAGGGATAGGGATCAATTTTGAAGGGCTAGTCAAAATTTTATCTTGAAGGGCACATATTTAAGTAGCCCTTCCATGATGAAAAGTAGTATAAAAATTTACACTTCATATGACAAGAGAAAATCTAGTATACACGTCCTAAAAATTAAGAACATTTTTAAATAAGTGATTATATAAAAGCACAAAATACTTTGGTTCATAGTACTATGGTTACAATCAAGTAAATGATGCATTATGCATTAAGTTCAAACCCCTTTCAAATATCTCAAGTGTCTTCCATACTAAGAGAGTTAATAATAAATATATTAGTTCATATCGAACATGTTAAGAAGAGTAACTCCACCTAAAATGTAACAAATTACATTTCCTTTGAATCATGTATTCAAAGGGTATATGTATATTCACATCATTTATGGGTGGAGTCCCAAAAAAAGTTCAAAATAAAATCCCCTTATCAACATTGGAATTGTAGTAACCATCTGCTGATTTGACTTTAGTTAGAATGGAACAAACAAAAATATATATACATGATCCGGAGGTCAATGCAGAGAACATATATTCCCTAAATATCCTAGGATCATCACAAGTATGGAAGTTGACTATAAGAGCTTTCCGTCAACTATTTGATTGTCAAAACGAAGTCCATATGTACAAACAATGGTGGTCAAAATTGCAGTCAACCCTAGCGATCTTTTGGTCAAATGGCCATCCAAAGCAAAGCTTGGAAAGTATGATCGTGTGAAGATAATGGTTTCAAGCTTCTACCTCCAGTCTTCGTCATTAAACGTTATCTTCATCTTCGTTTACGATCGACAAAACAAATTACCACTTGGTGGGTCCTCGAGCCATCACGTGGCCTGCCACCATTAAGCCCATCAACTCGGGCGAGTTATAATTAGCTTGGTAAGCTATATGCATTAACAAGGGCCGAGTTGTGTTATTTCATTGCAAGGGTGAGTTGAGTTCATACTTGGGTGAGTTGCGAAGGGGTAAGTTAATCTGCTGAATCTCGACAAGCTATACCTTTTTGCATTGGCCACTAAAAGAGCTTATGTGGCCTAAAGCCATAGTGAGTTTGGTGGGTCCTTAGGCCACCACGTGGCCTGCCACCATTAAGCCCATCAACTCGGGCGAGTTATAATTAGCTTGATGAGCTATATGCATTAACAAGGGTCGAGCTGTGTTATTTCATTGCGTAAGGGTGAGTTGAGTTCATACTTGGGCGAGGCTGCGAAGGGGCGAGTTAACTGTTGAATCTCGGCAAGCTATACCTTTTGCATTGGCCACTAAAGAGCTTATGTGGCCTAAAGCCACAGCAGTGTTTGGTGGGTCCTCAAGCCACCACGTGGCCTCGCCACCATTATTAAGCCCATCAACTCGCGCGAGTTATAATTAGCTTGGCGAGCTATATGCATTAACAAGGGCCGAGTTGTATTATTTCATTGCAAGGGTGAGTTGAGTTCATACTTGGGCGAGCCGCAAAGGGGCGAGTTAACTGTTGAATCTCGGCGAGTTAACCTGTTGAATCTCGGCAAGTTATACCTTTTTGCATTGGCCAATAAAGAGCTTATGTGGCCTAAAGCCACTTTGTGTGTTTAGTGGAACAAAGGCTATTTAAAGCCTTTTCTAAACAATTCCCCTACAAATGTGGGATATTTCCCACACCCCAAACGACTGGCAAAAGATTTGAGAGCGGTGAATGGTAGGCTCGGGGCATGCGACAAGTCGGTGGATCAATGGGGTTACGTGGCATGGCGGGCACGAGGAGGACATGTCGAGGTCGTCGGTGAATGAGGGGGCACGTGGTGGTCAGACAACACATGCACAGTGTGACAACACACGTGGGCGGGTCGTGAAAAGCGAAAAGGAGCAGACCGAGTCAACAAAGAACGACGTCGATGGGATTTGAACCGCAACAACCTCCCCGTAAATGGAGTGCCCTAACCACTCCGCCATCCGAGCCGGGTATGTGAGGAGATGGAGTGAGAAGGGATTTAAACAAATTTTTCGGGCCCTTTACTAATAGAAAAGTGACCCGACCCCTCTTCACACACACAAGATCATTTTGAGCTTAATGTAAAGCTCCTCCCGAGCTATGAGTCTCTCTCCCAAGCTCGGCGATGGAGAATTAAGGAGCTCGAAGGCCTTTCAGGGTATTATGTGGCCTTAGCAAAATATGAAGGCACATATGTTGAAACAATATCAGGTCCTATTTATTTGTATATGCCCTTATTATGGAGGAGGCAAATTTAAGACCTATATGATTATATAGGCATTATTTTTTTTAACACCTATATTTTTATATAGGCAATTTCGAGCTAAGGCCTATTATTATAAACATGTAAATATGTAAGTCCTATTATTATAGTCAAGATTATTAGTTTTAAGTCTTATTATTTTTAGGCAAATATTATTTTGAAGCCCCAAATTTCATCAGAGAAGACCTACTCAGCCCAAGATGAGAAGGAAAATTGGTGAAGTTCGAAGGCAATCGTGGCGACATTATGGAGACAAGACCTATTTTAATATAGGGATTATGGAGAGATACTAAAACCTATATCATATAGGCACCATCTTCATTAAGGATCGATATTATTTGTTATCGACAAGATGAAGATAAGACCTATTATTTTTAATAGGCAACATTGTTATTGGGAGTTATTCAAACTACCCAATAGGCCACATTTGAGCCACACTTCAGAATGCAGAGCCTGGAGAATCAATTGGGTGCCATCCGAAAGACCAATCGGTATACCAAAGGACTTTGTGCCTGAAGGAGAATATTGGATCGAATCTATCTAGTTGGGGTCACTACTTGGTATAAAGATTCTTGTTCTTATGTATTCAGTATTATCATGCTTAGATTGTATTATTTGTTACAGTTGTTGAAGTAGATAATATATTGGTTCTATTAATGAACCTAGAGACGTAGGCATTCTTTCGAACTCTGTTATCAACCTATGTGCAATTTTTTTAAAATCTTACATTGCTTTAAGTTGATTTTAATGGGGTAAGTTGGAAAAGAATTTAATGCCTATAGGGGTTTGTGATCGAGTTCAAAAAATTTGGTCAATTTTCGAATCAAGTTGGTATAAAAGTAGGTAATCACACTTACAAACTCGTTATTCTCTTAGCAGGTTGATCAGTGTAGGATGAGTTGATAGTGATGGCATCAGCTTGTACTTTTGGAGTCCAAATTGGTGGTATAGACTAAGGGACATGTTCATCATCCTCAGTATTTTTCTCGCATTTTCATTTGGATTACTCCATTATATCTCATATGCAGATGAGAGATTGTTCGACGATCCACAGGGCATCTATTGAGATAAGCCAACACCGAGGATTCTACAATTGGTAAGAAATATAAGGTGTAATAAAAGTTGACATTTTGTTCAGCTATTGTTTAAGGATTTCAAGCATTATTTATTGCTCTTATAAAACCAACAAACTATTGTGCTAGGTAGAATGTATTAATAAGACCCCTTGTGGGAAATGTTTGTATACATCTAACCAGATTAGAGCACATTAGTTAAAGACCCAATTTTTGGCAATGTTTGTACTCTCTTATACTTGCATTAGTAAGACCCCTTAGAGGGCAATTATGTTGGTGATTTTGCTAACACCATGAGATGCAATATACTTTGTCCTTGTTGAGTTATTTGTCTAGCAAGGAGGAGACAATGAATTCAGTCCACATTGCGATGCAGTGGAGGAGACAAAGTACATAAGCCACCAAATAGGTAAAAAAATGGAAAAAGGTTTATCATGCGATATTATTTTCTTATAAAATTGGTAACTAAGCTTATTGTACAAAGACTCCAAAAATGGAGCATTTTTACAACTAATATTGCATGATGTATTGGAAATGTTTTCCTTACACTTATATTTGAAAGTTGTATAAAGAACCTTTAAAGGGCACATTTCTCCTAATCAGCTTTTTGAGTGACTGTTATAGTGAGATACTTGTTGGTCCGAAAATCATCACTTGGGCGATCTCGTGGATAAACGAGCCAACAAAGCAGGGCATAGCCCCTTTGAGTCAAAGCAAAGCGAAAATGGTTTATTGCTATTCTACCAAAGAGAAATGCATGCAAGTCTCACAAATTCCGCCTTCGGGGTTTGGGATCTCATCCCAAGAGGGTGTTTCCGATCGCAAAAAAGAAAGGAAAGGAAGAGAGGATGAAGAAAGAACAGGTCCAAAGGAAGAAAAGAAATGAATTCCAAAGCAGAAAGGTCAGAAGGTTTATGTTTTGGGATTGGTAGTAAACAGAGCCAAACCTACTTGCATAAATGAGCAAAGCAATACTGATGAATAAATGAAAATAAAACAGAAGCAGATTTAACAGAATAAACACAGAGATCTGACATAAGAAAGATCTGATGCAAATAACACATGTATTCAGCACAAAGTCTAAATATTGTATTAATAATTATTTCTGTTACAAAAAGCTCAAAGTCTTTTCTCCTCACTTCTATTTTTCATCTGAAAGATATTCACTCCTCCACAATACAACAAGTATTGAGGTATTTATAGAAGAAGGAGAGAAAAGAAGGCAAAAAGGAGCCAACCACCTATTTACAAAGATATTTACAAAATATACAAAATATCTCAAAGTCACGTTGACTTTTGACAACTTGATGGATGACATCATCCCATGGTGCAACATGGATGATGTCATCATTTGTGCCAACATACTTCAGATATTCACAAAAAGAAAGTCGAAGAAGAGAGAGAAGAAGAAGAAGAAGAAGCCACTATTCATCATCGTCATCCTGCGGCCGAAAGGGAGTAGCCTGCTTCTGCTGCTGCTCAGGTGACGAGATGTGGAATTGAGCGCGGTATTCCATGAACTTGCTGATCATGGGCCCTAGTTGATCCTGGGAAGGATCCTTGTGTCACTCACTGATCGCCTCGCAAGTCTCCCGCTCGTCTATGAGCTTCTCTGGGAGTTTGGAATATTCTTTTTCAGCTTCTATGAGGAACCCGATGAAATCTCGACAGGCCAGCAGGTTATTAATGGACTCTGCGTCAAAAGAGACCTCTGGCCCCAGCCCTCGTGACACGATCTCTTTAAAGATCTGGATGGTTTCATCAACTTTCCTTAAGGCAAAGGAAGGAGTAAGCAACCCTGGAGACATGTTGAGAACGATTTGTTCCATTTGGTGCATCGCGTCCAGGGCTTCTTCCTTTACCTTATCGATCTTTTCAAGGACAAACTCCAGTTGATCCATCCGGTAGTCTGGGTGGAAATGACTTTGTTGAGGGCTCTGGGATGACCGAAGACACCGAACTTGACCAGATCTTCGACTGAACAGTCGAACATTTGTTGAAAGGTCTCATGCTGCAGCCTAGCATGGTCCAGCTCTTCTGATATGGGTCCTGCTAGTGCTTGGAGCTCTTTATTCACCTTTTTGATATTCAGATATAAATCAGAGAACTTGGCGATTACTCGTTCACTGTCCTTGAGGATCTGGCTCCTCCAAGCGGAAACGGCCATACCCTGCTCGCCGATCTTTACATATTCATTAATTTTATCCTGGCTCAGAGGCTCAGGAGTCTCGGCGGCAGCTGTGGGAGGCGCACTGCCCATCTTCTGTAAAGCTTGGAGCAGATGTTTATTTTGTTCTTTCAGTAGCCTTTTCTCTTCTTTTGTTTCTTGAAGCTTCTTGCAGAGGGCGTCAACTACAGATAAGGCTTCTCCTTGAAGGCTCTCAGAAGATGTACCCATTGTGACTTGAGTCACTGTATAATCTGTCGGAGACAGATCCTTTTTATCCTTGAGGGGATTAGGGTATGCGATCTCCATCACCCTTTCTCCCGAAGCACTCTGAGAGAAGCGTGTGACAGGCTTCTGTCTCTTTGCCCCTTTGGACGGGATTACGGAAAAGTCCATCGGAGCGATGGGAACTTTCCTTTTCTGCTGACTTAAGTGCTGGGAGATCCAGGCTGGACTTATGGGAGAAGGGCCAGAAACAGAGAAGGGGACAGCTGCAGTAGTAGAAGGGAAAAAAGTGGAGACACTTGGAGGCGGCATCGAGAGGGAGGCCGAGGAAGTGCTCACGGGAGGAACAGATACCGCAGGAGAGGAAGACATAGGAAGGGAAGGGAGCTCAGAGATGAGGGAAGAAATGGAGGGGGACAGATCCGCAAGAGAAGAGAAGATGGACGAAGAAGCGGGAGGAACGGTAGAAGAAGGGGGAGAGGACACGACCAAAGGAATGGTCGCTTGAGTCACTCGAGGAGGGGAAGGAGGAGAAGAAGAAGGGACAGAAGGGACCTCAATTGTTGTAGCAGTGCCGACATCCTGAGTGGATGGGCCTATTGGAACATCCTCTTCCGCTTCTTTCTCTGGAGGAGCCAGAGTTACAACTTGTTCTGATGCAGCGGAAGGAGGACTCTCAGGAGCTTCCTCTTGAGTGGCGCTAGATTCGCCCTCCTTGCCTTTTCCTTTGCCTTTAGGCTGCTGTTTTGATCTAGGAGGTGCGTTACCCAACGGAGAGGTTGTGAAATCGACCCCGAGGTAGATGAGTCCGTTCATTCGGCACCAATGCTCTGTTCTGCGCAGAGTTTCCTTGACCCTTTCCTCAATTGTCTGAGGTGCTTTGTTTCTATCAATGCCGCAAAAGGCCAATCGTCCCCACCTGTATCAAGATATACTTGATCTACTTCCTCCTCAGTAGTTTGGAAGCCTTTGGGGACGATGGCTACCCCGTATTGGATGATTTCTGCCAAGGCCAAACGAGAATGGTCCTTCCTCCTGAGCTCCACCTCATGATATAGGTCAATGTAAATATCCTCGATCTGAGGGATGTGGATTGGATCGAGCTTGGCCCTAGGAAGACAATTTCTCGGGTCGAAGGTAGGCCTTGCTGGGAAGTCATGTTTCAGATTGAGCAGCTCCAGCTCTGCGAACATGTCTTTTGCCTTGTGGTGAGTTAGACACGTATATCTACCCACTGTGAGGGGGAAAGGAGTCCCACCCTTCTTTCTTTTTTGGCACTTTTCATGATAAGTGACTAGCTGTCTTGACAGCTCCAGCAGAATCAACTTCGGTCCAGCATACCTTGGCAATCTAGTTGGCTCTCCCAAGAAGTTAGCTGCCCTTAGATAAGTGAATGTGGGGAATTGGGTGAACAGGGCCCCCCATTTCTCAGTGGCTGTCACTATACTCTTGGTGGTGCGACCGTAGGTCATATTTGGCCTCAACAGCAGATGATGAAGTAGAAAAATGCATCATTGATCTTTGTAAATTGAGGGATGCTATTTTCCAGCTTCAATTCTGGATAGTATTCATATATTTTGACCTGGGGCCAAACCCCACTCCGCATCAGGGCTGGATAGTCCCTTTCTGAAGCTGCAGCGTAAACAACATAGGAATTCATGTAGAATCTCCCAGTTGTGGTAAATTGTTGTAGCTGCTCAGAGATCGTGCTGCTTATTATTTCTGCCCAGCAAAAGCGTTGATCGGGCACATTCTTGTTCATAGTCTCTAAGTACCGCAACATCCATTTATGGAAAAAGTGGGCGTCAGGAAGCCCAAAGACTCTGCTCAGGAACGTGATAGTGTCGCTGAGCTCCTCTGAAAAATCGCGGTGAATGATTTGTGGCCAACGGGTTACTACCTTTTTATTCTTCAGATAGACCTCGTTCATCAGCTGCATGCACTGATCTTCATTGTCGTCCCATGCCTTAATGCAGTCATCTTGGCTAACGGCCACAAAGTGCCGGTGATGAGGAATGCCGAGTATTATCTCAAAGTGGCGGGCAGTGAGGTTGATTACGACCTCGCCCTTCTCATTTACGACACATCTTGTGTCTTTGTTGTAACATCGGGCAACCACCATCATGAATTCATTGTTAACTGCGCTGACTGGGATTCCTCCAGCGAAGTGCAGGGCACTGCCTATCAGCTTGTCCATCCATGGACTTCTTGTGACCTTCTGAGTCCTGACCCAGAATTCCTCCAAATCAATATGACCCAACTCTGAGTCTCTGATGTCCAGGTCACACTCGGCCTGGGAGTCGGGCATTCTGACCCTCTGATATTTATACTTCATTTCTTCCTCTGTAAGCTTGGCCTTGCCTTTGGATTTGGTGGGTCTCTTGCTTGATGTTGACATATGTTCTTCTGAGCTTAATTGCTGATCTGCAAGAATAAGACGTGAAACCCAATCGAAGAAAGTCGTGTCAGCTGCTTGATTTTCCATTGAAATGCTGACAGAAGAAAGAGTTAGCAATTTAAAGGCCTCAGGGCGCATGGCGCGTAGACACTGCAGGATGCATTTTGTGTTGCTGTAAGGACAAGTGCGCCTGCGCCATATGGATGTATTTTGTAAAAGGCGCATGAAAACTTTGTGTTGCACGGGACATCGGTGCGCCAAAGGCGCATATAGGGTTTGTGTAACATGTGCTTTTGGCGCGCTTAAGGGAACTTGGCGCGGCGCATGAAGGGTTTGCACAACAGGATGTTGCTGCGATGAGGAACGCGCCTGCGCCTCTATAGCTTAGCACTTGGCGCATATGAAAGGGCTGTCACATGGATGCTGGGTGTGCCAAAAGGGCGCAGGAATTCTTTATGTTGCATCCAAGTTTGATGCGCCAAGGCGCATGGGAAGTATTTGCAGCATGCGAGGGAAGTGCGCCATGAGGGCGCACCTTTTATGATGAAGCATGGAATGCCAATGCGCCAAAGGAAAATACAGTTTTCCTTTTTCTGTAAGGTTCAGATTTTTCTCAGAGGGGTTTCCACATATGGCTAAGCTCTCTTTGCAAGTTTTATTCGGGTGATTGGAAAGGTTTAATACCAAAAGGGTTTTCAAGCTTTTACCTCAGGGCAAGACTCTCTCTGCCAGCAGATCTGGAAAGAGGAGGAAGAAATGTGGAAAGACAACGGGGGAAACAAATTCATGAATTAATCCTTTCAATCCATACTGAACCAACCTAGCAGCCAAAAACCACAAAAACAAAACGCACGAAAGACAGAAGGCCACTTACCCGGATATAAACGATGAAAAAGCGTGAGAACGGGTCCACAACGTGATCGAAAGCGACAAGGCAGGTGCGCTGACAGGGTCAGAGAAAATAATGAAAATAGTCACGTGATTGCTCCGGTGACAATGACAGCGCAGACGCGCCTATATATAGGCGAGGCAGTAATAAATGCGCCACCAACTTTCTAAAGGGGCGCACCAAATGAGCTGTCGACACGGGAAAGCATGCGCCCTTTGGCGCACCGAAAGACTCGTCAACATGAAAATATGTGCGCCTATGGCGCACCGGAAGTGGTGTTGACAGAGGAAATGTGCGCCTTTGGCGCACCAAAAAGGGGCGCAACAAAAGATATGTCGACAGGAAGGCGCATGCGCCTCGGCGCACTCAGGGAAGACTCAACATAAAGAGGCACACCAAAATGCCTGTTGACACGAGAAAACATGCGCCAAAGGGTTTAAAGGGGGTGCATCAAAAGTTGGTGTTGCATAGTCATTCTATGCGCCCGGCCAAAAAGACCAAAAATGACTAAGTTCGGAAAACCAAATTTCCCGGGAAGGGATTTTGCAACGTTCCGAACGCAAGGGATCCCTAATGAGGGATCGGAACAAAATTTCGGTATGGTTATCCGTAAAATTGCCCTTGTCAATTTTACGGGATAACAATACTCATACCTATAAGCTTGGAGAATTTTCAGCTATTGGTGTATACAAAGAGCATGGTGGCAGCTCATATCTTCATTCTATATAGAGGCTCAATCTAATCAAGTAACAGGATGGTACTTGATCATCATCATCATTGGGGCTTGTACTGTAGAAGCAAAAGCCGTATAACGAGGTAAGTCACCATCGACACTTCTTCGCGTACTATGTAGAGGCCGAGACCGTGCAGCTAGGTGAAGCAAAGTGTCTTCTTTAGTGACACCAAATTCTTTCTGTGTAGAGGCATAATTCGTGCAGTAAAATGAGGATTACTAGGAGGTGTCAATATAGTTGCATACATGCCACATGTCCTAGAGATCAAACCAAGTCTCATATTGAAGAAGTAGCGCGTAGACCGTGGTATCAGCTACAAAGATCTCTTCAAAGGATAGTGTTCATGATCCAGGAGTGGAGATATGAGATTTTTGAAACAAAAATCCTTTCACATTGGGGAGGTGTGATCCAGAGGTCAATACAAAGAACATGTGTTCCCTAAATATCCCAGGATCGGAAGAGTACGGAAGTTGACTTTGAGAGATTTCCATCGACTATTTGAACATCGAAAATGAAGTCCGTACATGCAAAGAGTGGTTGGTCAAAGTTGTAGTCAACCCTAGGTGGGACCGGACCAACCAAGCGAGTCACGGCAAGCAAAGGGAAAGTATGATCGTACAAAGGTGATGTTTTCGGGTTTATACCTCTGGTCTTCGTCATTCGATGTTGTCTTCATCTTCGTTTATGATCGACAAAAAAATTACCACGTGGTGGGTCCTCAGGCCACCACGTGGCCTGCCACCATTTAGCCCATCAACTCGGGCAAGTTATAATTAGCTCAGTAATCTATATGCATTAACAAGGGCCGATTTGTGTTATTTCATCGCAAGGGTGAGTTGAGTTCATACTTGTGTGAGCTGCAAAGGGGTGAGTTAACCCTCGAATCTTGACAAGCTATAACTTTTCGTATTGGTGGTAAAGAGCTTATGTGGCCCAAAGCCACCGTGTGTGTTTAGTGGAACAAAGGCTATTTAAATCCTTATCTAAACCATTCCCCCACAAATGTGGGATATTTCCCACACCCCAAATGGACGGCAAAAGACTCAGGAGTAGCAAATGGTAGGCTCGAGGGGCAGTGTCGATGGATCGATGGGATTACGTGGCACGGTGGGCATGATGACGTGTCGAGGTCGGCAATGAATGAGGGGGCACATGGTGGTCAGACAACACAGTACAACGCGATAGCCCATGTGAATGGGTCATGACAGCATAAAAGGAGCATACCGAGTCAACAAAGAATGACATTGGTGGATTTGAACCGCAACCACATCCCCGCAAATGGAGCGCCCTAACCAATCATCATCCGAGATGGCTATTTGGGAGATGGAGCGATAATGGTTTTAAACAAGATTTTCGGGCCCTTTACTAATATAAAAGAGACCCGATCCCTCTTCAACACACAAGCTCGGTTTGAGCTTAATGTAAAGCTCCTCCCAAGCTATGAGTCTCTCTCACAAGCACGACGATGGAGAATTAAGGAGCTCGAAGGGGGTATTATGTGGCCTTAGAAAAATCTAAAGGCACATATGTTGAAACAATAATGGGTCTTATTTATTTGTATAGGCCATTATTATGGAGGAGGCAAATTTAAGACCTATAGGATTATATAGGCATTATTATTTTTAAGACCTATATTTTTATATAGGCAATTTCGAGCTAAGGCCTATTATTATAGGCATGTAAATATGTAATTCCTATTATTATAGGCATTATTATTATTTTTAAGTCCTATTATTTTTAGGCAAATATTATTTTGAAGCTCCAAATTCTCTCCAAGAAGACATACTCCGAGCCCAAGCCAAGAAGGACAACTAGTGAAGTTTGAAGGCGATCGTGGCGACATTATGGAGATGGAAGACCTATTTTAATATAGGCATTATGGAGAGATACTAAGACCTATATCATATAGGCACCATCTTCATTAAGGATCGATATTATTTGTTATCGCAAGATGAAGATAAGACCTATTATTTTTAATAGGCAACATTGTTATTGGGAGTTATTCAAACTACCCAATAGGCCACATTTGAGCCACACTTCAGAATGCGATTCTATAGAATCGACTAGGTTCCATTCGGAAGACCAATCGGTATACCAAAGGACTTTGTGCCTGAAGGAGAATACTGGATCAAATCTATCAATTGGGGTCGCTACTTGGTATAAAGATTTTTGTTCTTATGTATTCAATATTATCATGCTTAGATTGTATTATTTGTTACAGTATTGAAGTAGATAATATATTGGTTCTATTAATGAACCCAAAGATGTAGGCATTATGCCAAACTCCGTTATCAACCTATGTGCAGCGTTCTTTTAATTTTTGCATTGCTTTAAGTTGATTTTAATGGGGTAAGTTTGAAAAAGAATTTAATGCCTATAGGAGTCTCGTGATTGAGTTAAATGTTTTCGTTCAATTTTCTTGGATCAATACACAATTCAATTAGATATATATATGCAAAACCAATAAAGAACATGTTTCATACTTAAAGGGCCTCTAAATTCACCAGCTATTTGTCTAGATAAAGACACTTTCGAGTTTTCATATGCTTCCATGCATCATAAATAGCATTCTAATTTACCCAATTTAGAGTATGATGTGCACAAAGAGAGAAACATTAACATATCCAATGTATTCAAAAAAAGTTCGTAGATCTATCATCATTCTTTATCCTATTTAACTTTGAAAAACCCCTTTCACATATTGTTGTGCTTACTGGAATAACAATAATATCTTTCCCATTAAATATGGAAACCCTTCAAACCATTCAAGTTCACCCCCACATAGATCCCATGCTCCAAACATACGTTTTTTGGATAAGATTTATAAATAGTACAAACAAATTCATCCATCTCACCCAAACATTTAATAATATCCACAATAGGTGAATTCCCAACACTAAATTCCTCACATAAATATGTTAATCCATCTTTTTGTTTGTTTATCTCTATCATCCATCTCCTCATAATAATTACAGACTAAAAACTTAGCATCATCAAATATAGGTAAATCTTTAAACCTTGAATCAAGAGAATCAATAACCTTCACTATAAAATCTTTTCCCAATAAAATACAATCATCAAATATTCTTGATCTTTGTGAGTCGAAAGCCTTCAAATCTTAATGTATGCACATGTATCATACCTATTCCATATATAAACCGAAGAGTTCCTCTTTTTTATCTACTTAGAAAAGATTATATATGTAGAGTATTTTCCCAGCATATGCCTCTTCAAATCTCCTACAAAGCATATCAACTACATATCTAAATTAGTGCCAATGGAAGTAATGTCAACACGATCATCTTGGAATTTTTTTTTCAAATTATTCAAGTCAATAACCACATCTCTGCAAGTAAATGGATACAAATACACACTTGAAATATTATTGCCAAATCATACATTTTTTTCTCTTCTAGTTCACATTCCTTCAACAAAGCAAGCATGATCTAAACAAGTCTTTCCATGACCTTTCCTCTAGAGAGCCACCTAATTTAATGGATTTATAACACCTCCAACCTATTGATTTGAAATGAATCCATTAAGTCTCGTTAATGTTCCATGTCTTTTAGCTGATTTTTCAAGCCATAAATAAACTCTTTGTAAATTTATCAATAAATTGCAACTATGGAAAATAAGAAGAAGTATCATTTTCTCACAATGCTTCTCGGTGAACTATGTAATGAATATATAGTAAATGAGGAGAATCTCGACAGAGCTTCATAGATAAACCTTCACGAATACCCCTCATTGCAGATGCCCTATCAGATCCAAATCCCACTAGTTTCATCAAGGATAATCCCATCTATGCTAAAAGAGTAATCACAACATTATACATAGATTGAGATGTACATCCTTTATTCAAGGAGGCATATGAATTTTGTTACACATTAAACTCTCCCTTCATTAGTCAAATATGTAATATAACTATCAAATGTTGGTCCATAGTCCGATCGGTACTTTCATCAACTAAAATGGAATAAAGCGAACTACAAAAAATATCATCTATTAATTTTTTCCAATATACCTCCTTAACATCTTGTAGAAACTCTTTTCTAGAAGTGGTATTTGTATATTCTGAGTATTCATCTGTTATAGGCATGTGTGGAGTTCCCTTATACATGTTCAAATCACAAATTGGCTTATAGAGCTCTAAAGGAAAATCATGTATGAAAGGAAAATCATGTATGGCAGCAAAAATACATATTTTCAATCACTGATATGATTCTCTCCTTTTCAACATCTACCATGAGCTCTACATGTTTGGTTATTGGAATATTAGTTCGTTTGGATTCTCCCTCTAAACGTTGCAAAGAAAATTTATGAGGCTATGATTTAGCATGAGTAATTAGACCGCTAACTTGAAGGGCAAGTACTTCCATCTTTAGCAAATGGAGTTTCTCTCTTATATTTTACACACCAAGAACACTTTATCCTTTCAATTCCATTGCAATATTTTATAGCATAATCCTATGGAAATCTTGTCCATCCGGACTTGAATGTTCTTTTGCATTTCTTTGATGCTTGTTCCTCTTCTAGAAGTTCTGCTCCATCTGACTCATGTTCTTCATGTGGATTAACAACAAAGTCTTCATTTTGGGAATGAATTTGTTGATGTGAACGTTGAGGGAAACCAAATGCATCAGCAAGTGATAATTGCTTTTTATCCTTCTTAGGATGACCAACAGAAGCCATTTTCTCACAATATATACCTATTCATTGAAATAATTATAAATAAATATCAAGAATATAAACTCTACAATTTGTAAAAATCATTCTAAGACAAGGAAGAAATATATGCTTGGAACATATAATGACAATTGTAATTATTTGCAATGAGCACAACTAGGAGCCCATAGTTCAATAAATGAGTTAACAACAATCATATTGAAATATGTTTAAAACAAATATCAATAGATATCATATATTGTCATCCTTTATCTCTACCATTGTATAAGTTGTGATTCACTATATTAAACTCTATAGCCACTACTTGTAACATTTTACTACAGTAACATTAGGTATGAATAAGTATATCTCATATTTGAAATTGTGGATACAAAAACATGATAATGTAAAGTTCTATTCTAGAGCCCTTGGTTATGAAAGAGCATATCTCATAATTTACAAGACTTGTTATTAGTTTTTATAATAATAGTAAAAATTACTCATAAGGTATTATAAAGGGGTTATATTTTTCTCATTTTATGATGTATATGCATTAGAATTTTGTTTCAATATTTATAAGTGTGAAGAAAATACTCATATTTACAATTGTTGAATGTCATAATAGAAGTAGTAAGTGATAAAAATCAATAAAAGTATGTATGAAAAATATGTCTCGTATTTTAAGTGTGGAATGTCATGACACGTGACATTTTGTAGCCCTCGCCTTTCTAGAGTTACCTATTATATTGTTTAATAAATTATATTAAAACATTATAAAGAACACTAAAAAAATCTATGAATAATTAGCATTGAAATATAACTAGAATTAATACTTATTAACACCTTTCTCCATATATTTAAGAGAGTTTTTATTTAATTTAAATATTAGTGTCCATAAAAATACAAGAATGACATATGGAACCGAAGAAAATAAAAAATGAATTATATGGATCCTTTTTTAATCTCAATGTTATTGGGCCTTACATGTCTATTTCACCCTTTAAATAAAACGTCTCCAAAACCAATTACATTATAAAATTTGGTGGTTTTTGGATGAAAATGTTTAATTTAAGTCTCATTATAACCCCTGCCAAATATAGCTAGGAGGACTCTATGGTCAAAAGCGTTCCAAACCCCATCCTAAATTAGTATATAAAATTTGCATGACCAACATGATTGCTAAACTATAAGGTTTGGGAATGTCTACATGTTGGTTTTATAATTATATCAATAGATATCTACTATTATGCCTATCTAATTGGTTTCACGATAAGAAAATAACCATCTAGCTAAAGTGATAATGTTGTACAAGAATTGCATGGAATAATAGGCAATACATGGGAATGCATTAAAATAATTTGGAAATGGGTGTGATTAGCAAGAGGTAAAAAGCGAGGGTGGATGAATTTGGTGTCCTATTATGTTCTACTAGTGAATTTTTTTGGTGGGAATTGGGGAAATTTTCTTTTCTTTTTTGTAAGTAAACGTTACTCAAAGCATTCAATTATTTGTGTTGTCATATAAGTAACCTAACATTAAAATTTACCAAAATGTGTTTCGCTTTGTGTTTTCTCTTCCTCCTCCCAAATCTTTCACTAACATTAGAGGATATTCTATATTGTGATTCTTTATCTCTATCTAAAACTCTATAGCCACAAGACAATCCAATTTGTAACATTTTACCATAGTAAAAACATGAAAGTTCATAAAATTTGCATTATACTAATGTTATAAATATAGAATAACATTATTGAAGAAAAAATGTTAATTGTTGGAATTTGCAACACGTAGGGACTATTGATTTGAAAACCTTAAAATATCCCTATGCCAAAGGCCTAAGGGCCAATTCGAGTCCAAGCCTTGGTCATACCCAAGGGGCTTTGATGCGCTGGGAGCTATCTATCGGGTATGAATATCTAGTCCATTTTGTTATAATTCTTCATTGACATATGCAAAAAGGTGTTTTGAAGGACTAGATGTTACGTTTTGTCATTAGGAAGGGGCCACATGGTACTAATGTTCTAATTTTGCATTTAGGGGTCACTTTTGGACCATGGCGACTTAAAAAGGGAAAAGTAACTTAAGTTACTTTTATTTTATTGGCCCTTCCAAGGGAAAAATGTGACTAGGGTTTATTGGGGCTCTTTTGCCTTGGAGAAGTTATATAAGGAGTTGGGGGAGAAAGGAAAGGCATTTTTGCATACCTAATTATCTCCTTTCATGTGCAAATCTGTTTTTGCAAATCTATAGCTTGTGGAGTGAAATCCCACAGGAACCCTAGCTTCGGTGGTGAGAGATCCATCCCTAGCTAGCAGGGCATTCTTCTAGTAGTGAAAGATCTACCCTAGCTTGTCATTTTGGAGCTATTTTCAAGGCTGATTTATAGAGATATTTTCAGAGGTTTTAGAGATAGGGTTTTGAGGGTTTTTGAGATAATTTGTGAAGATAATCAGTGGGTTTTCATATCAGACTTACGGCAACAATAAAGAAAGGGTTTGACATCATTTCCAGAGGATTTCAAAGGGGTTTTGACCATCTACCAAAAAGGGTGACTTGTTTTGGAGATTGCAACCTTTATTTGGAGGGTTTCTAGCTGGCCATTTTCAGATCTGAGGGTTGGAATATCATCTTCTATATTTGTAAATGTTATTTCCAAAGTTTCATAGTTTTTGCACTTGTATTCGGGAAGATATGAATTTTAGAAGTTTTCCAACTTGTTTAGGGCACGCTGTAATTTTCTCAAGTTTTATATTGTCTAAAATTCCAAAATAGTTTTCTTATGTTCTTTATAATATTAGCAAGCTCTCTTTAAATTTTCAAGTGATTTGAGTGGATATTTTGGGAGTTATTAATTTTCTTCAGTTTGCTGCCCTAATTGGTAAAAATCTGCAAAAATCAATATTTTATTTGGCTGCAAATTTTCAATATTTTGTGTTATTTAAGTGGTATCCCACAAGGGATATTTCAGTGGTATCAGAGCAGTTGTTTCTCCAACTTGTTGGGATTGAAAGATGGGAGACAAAGACAATGAGGATATAGGTGTAGATCTGATGAAACAATTGTTCACCAACATGGTAAAGCAACAGGAGACTACCAATCTCTATTTGAGCCAGCTCACTGAGAGATTAGCACAGACAAGATTGATGCTCATACGGAAAGAGGAGAAAATAGCAATATGGGACAACATGGTCAAAGAGGTGAGGGTGGACATTCAGGGCAGCGGTCTCCCCATTCTTCTACTAGGCCTTTGGGGTTTCACGAACCTTCTTTCTTGAAGGATCCGAAGTTTCACAGAGTATGTACGGCTAGTGGATATTATAGATGAGGAGTCTTGTTGGGAAAAGTACTAGACCTTGAGTGATGGCTTTCGTGACAACATGCCATTCCAAGAATATTGCAAAATGAAGATTGGCAGCAAGCCTAGGAGAGATCATCAGGTACAGGTACCAGAGTTGCAAAGGAGATTGGGATGATTTCTATTCCACACTTCGACGGTTCTAAGAAGTGTACTGCATAGTCTTGGGTTCAGAAGTTGAAGACATACTTCGACTTGAATCCTATGCGTGAGGAAGATGCAATTAAGTTTGCAATCTTACATCTTGAGGGAGACGCTCATGATTGGTGGCATCATGGGTTGATTACACAGGGACACATATACATCACGACTTATGCAGAGTTCACACAGAGGCTAGTGAGCAGATTTGATAGGAGGGACCCCGACAAGTATTTTAGAGAGTTGACTCATTTGAGGCAGACCGGTTCCTTGGATCAATATATCACATTTTTCAGAGACTATCGGTCATGGTACCTGATGTTACAGAGATGAGGTTGATTTCCCTATTCACAACAGGTTTGACAGACGCTCTCGCTTGGATTTGTGAAGGCATTTGAGCCTTCTTCTTTGCATGAGGCTATTAGGAGAGCTCGTGACTTGGAGTTATCCACTCCTAAGTCGAGGTTTCCACCTCGAGTGCAGCCTAAGGGTTTCCCTTCTAGATCCGATGGTTCACAGCCAAAGGTACCTCCACCTAGGCAAGATACAACCAGAGACCATTCGTATCTAGAGAGGACAAAGATGAATTGAGGTGAAAGAAACTATGTTTCGATTTCCGCACACCTTGGGTTCCAGGACATGATTGCAAGGGTAGAGGGAAGGCCCAATTCATAGAGGTCTTTGAGGAGAGTGATGGTGACGAGGAGTTGGACACACAGGATTAGAGGATGATGATGATGAGGCATTAGATAGTGCGGGTGTTGAGCAGGATAGCGAGACTTTTCCCCAGGAGACTATCGCCACTTTGTCTAGTACCCCGAGGTACAAGGCATTCAGAGTTAGGGGAGTTTTGCAGGGACAACGAGTAGTGGTACTCATTGATAGTGGGGCAACCCACAACTTTATTGATGCCTCATTGGTTGAGAGGCGAGGGTTACAGACAGAGGAGTTTGAGGGCTTCAACGTGGTTGTAGCCAATGGAGATTCTATGAGATGCACACGACGGGTTCCCCAATTGAGCATCACGATGGGTAACTATACAGTTACCGATGATTTCTATATTGTTGGTATTGGAGAGACCAACATAGTGCTTGAGTACAATGTGGCTCCATTCCCTTGGTGAGTTTCAGACTAACTTCCAGATGATGGAGCTGAAGTTTAAGTCTGAAGGGAGGAATGTGATCTTGAGGGGCTTATCTTCAGAGGCACCCCGAGTTGTTATGGCCAAGAGGATCGAGAGGATTTATAGGCACAATGGGGTGGATTGGGCAGTACATTGTTTGGTTTCACCAAGAAATCAGAGGATGGACAACAGAGAGTATCATGTGGATATACAGGGCTTATTGGATAGACATAGTGCAGTTTTTGGTGACATACCTCCAGGCATACCTCCAGATAGGGGATTTGAGCATGTGATTGAGCTCGAGGATGCTAGACCGGTGGTTACTTCTCCTTACCGTCACCCCAAACGGTTTAAGGATGAGATCGAGAAGACTATACATGAGCTCATTGATATGGGGCATATTAGACCGAGTTCCAGCCCTTTTTCTTCTTCGGTGGTATTGGTGAAGAAGAAGGATGGGACCATGCGATGTGTATAGACTACCGTGCCTTGAATAAGAAGACAATAAAGAACAAGTATCCCATACCACGCATTGATGAGTTAGCTTGACGAGCTACATGGTGCAATCTATTTTTCAAAATAGATTTGCGATCTGGATATCATCATATCAAAGTCAGGGAGCAGGATGTGCATAAGACAACTTTCAGATGCCATTACATGGTCACTTTGAGTTCTTGGTGATGCCCTTCGGATTGTCTAATGCTCCAGCTACATTCCAGTCTTGCATGAATCATGTGTTCAACCGCCACTACGTGGAAGTTTGTATTGGTTTTCTTTGATGATATTTTAGTCTACAACAGGACTTGGGAGGACCATATCAGGCACCTTGGTGAGATATTGGGGATATTAGAAGCTAATTCGCTATATGCGAAAGCTTCTAAGTGTGAGTTCGGCATGACCGAACTTCTATACTTGGGATATGTGATTGGTGGGGGTACAATGAAGGTGGATAGAGAGAAGATACGAGCAATTCTGGATTGGCCGCCACCTAGGACATTGACACATTTGAGAGGATTCGTGGGGTTGTGCACATACTACAGGAGGTTCGTGAAGAATTTCTCTCGGTTGACTGCTCCATTGACCGATTTGACCAAGAAGGGGGCTTTTTCTTGGTCAGAGGCAACACAACAGTTTTTGATCACCTCAAGGAGGTGATGAGTTCGTGTCCCATGTCTCGCATTACTAGATTTCTCCCGCCCATTCATTCTAGAGTGTGATGCATCAGAGAGGGTGTTAGGGTAGTTCTCATGCAGGATAGGCATCCCATTGCCTATGAGAGTCGGAAATTGAAACCCGTGGAGAGAGGGTATTCAATTTACGACAAGGAGATGTTGGCCATTATGCATGCTTTGGCCAAATTCAGATAATGCCTTGTGGGAAGAAAATTCGTGGTTCGTACGGATCACAACAATTTGAGGTTCTTCTTGGGATAGAAGGAGCTCAACGATCGCCAACAAAGATGGGTGAACAAGGTACAAACATATGACTTCACATAGAGTACACTAGAGGTAAGAATAATATTGTTGTCGACGACGCTTTATCTAGGAGGCCTTACCTCACTTCTATGCTTAGTTCTATGTCCGAGATTTCAAAGCGATCGAAGGCTCATATACTTGTTGAGTATTCCAAAAATCAGTTTGCATGTGAGATCATGGATGGTATTATACAGATGACCGATACAGAGTAGTGGATGATCTCATTTTCTACAAGGATAGGATTTTCCTTGTACTAGGATCCAAAATGAAGGAGAAGATCCTTCGAGCAGTACATGATACACCACTAGCTGGGCATCCTGGGTATTTCAAAACATACAGTTTATCAGGAGAGATTTGCATGGAAGGGGATGAAGGACGATGTCCTTAATCATGTCAGAGAGTGTATGGTTTTCCAACAAACCAAATCCGAGCAGTCTTTTCCAACAAGATTACTTCAGCCTCTCCCCATTCCCGAACAGAAATGGGAAAGCATATCTATGGACTTTATCACAGGGCTTCCCTTGGTGCATGGGCATAGCTGCATTTATGTTGTAGTTGATCGGTTAACTAAGTATGCTCATTTCTTTTCCCTACCCAAGGGGCATGAGGCAATGGATGTGGCCCGGATCTTCTATACAGGTATTTTTAGGCTACATGGGTTGCCTAAAAATATTGTCAGTGACAGGGACAAGATCTTCATGAGCACCTTTTGGCAAGAGATCTTCGTGACTAAGAGTACACGGAGTTGACTCCTAACACTAGCTACCACCCACAAATAGATGGGCAGATGGAGATAGTCAATAAGTGGATAGAGGGCTACTTGCATGGAGTTATGTGTCAGGACATCAACGGCATGGATTAGATGGTTACACATGGGTGAGTATTGCTACAATACCACCTATCAGATGAGCATAGGTATGACTCCTTTCCGAGCCTTGTATGGGTACGACGCTATGACATTTGTGGATTTGGTATTACCAGATAGCCGAGCTCCCAAAGCTCGAGATTGGTTACAGGAGAACCAGATATTCTGAAGGCTCTCAGAGAGAACCTTCAAGGCACAAAATCAACAGAAGGTATATGCAGATCGACACATGATAGAGAGGTCTTTTGAGGTTGGGGATCTAGTATTCCTACATTTACAGTAGCCATATAGGCAAATCCTCACCGAAGCGTAAGGGTGCAGAGAAATCAAACCACATTTTTATGGTCCATACTGGTAGTTCGCGAGTCAGGGGCAACAGCATATATGAGCTAGAGCTACCGGAGCACAGTAAGATACATAATGTCTTCCATGTTTCATGCCTTAAGAAGGCACTCGAGACAACATATTGTACCATCTACAGAGTTACCGCCACTAGATGAGGAGGGGAAGTTGGTGTTAGAACCAGAATCCATTATTGAAGAGAGACAAAGGGGGCTTAGGAGCAAAGTGATCACCGAGTATTTGGTGCGATGGAAGGGATTGCCACTTGAGGATGCTACTTGGGAGGGAGAGCAGATTTTGTAGCATCCTAATTTGCATTTGCTTGAGGACAAGCAAAATTTGGGAAGGGAGGACTGTAATGTCCCCTTTCCTACGCCAAAGGCCTAAGGGCCAATTCGAGTCCAAGCCTTGGTCATACCCAAGGGGCTTTGGACGCTGGGAGCTATTGGGTATGAATATCTAGTCCATTTTGTTATAATTCTTCATTGACATATGCAAAAAGGTGTTTTGGAAGGACTAGATGTTACGTTTTGTCATTAGGAAGGGGCCACATGGTACTAATGTTCTAATTTTGCGTTGGGGGTCACTTTTGGACCATGACGACTTAAAAAGGGAAAAGTAACTTAAGTTACTTTTATTTTATTGGCCCTTCCAAGGGAAAAATGCGACTAGGGTTTATTGGGGCTCTTTTGCCTTGAGAAGTTATATAAGGAGTTAGGGAGAAAGGAAAAGGATTCTTTGATATACCTAATTATCTCCTTTCATGTGCAACTGTTGTTTGCAAATCTATAGCTTGTGGAGTGAAATCCCACAGGAACCCTAGCTTCGGTGGTGAGAGATCCATCCCTAGCTAGCAGGGCATTCTTCGGTAGTGAAAGATCTACCCTAGCTTGTCATTTTGGAGCTATTTTCAGGGCTGATTTACAGAGATATTTTCAGAGGTTTTAGAGATAGGGTTTTGAGGGTTTTTGAGATAATTTGTGAAGATAATCAGTGGGTTTTCATATCAGACTTACGGCAGCAATAAAGAAAGGGTTTGACATCATTTCCAGAGGATTTCAAAGGGGTTTTGACCATCTACCAAAAAGGGCGACTTGTTTTGGAGATTGCAACCTTTATTTGGAGGGTTTCTAGTTGGCCATTTTCAGATCTGAGGGTTGGAATATCATCTTCTATATTTGTAAATGTTATTTCCAAAGTTTCATAGTTTTTGCACTTGTATTCAGGAAGATATGAATTTTAGAAGTTTTCCAGTTGTTTAGGGCACGCTGTAATTTTTTGGTAGCATTATATTGTCTGAAAAATTCCAAAAATAGTTTTCTTATGTTCTTTATAATATTAGCAAGCTCTCTTTAAATTTTCAAGTGATTTGAGTGGATATTTTGGGAGTTATTAATTTTCTTCAGTTCGCTGCCCTAACTGGTAAAAATCTGCAAAAATCAATATTTTATTTGGCTGCAAATTTTCAATATTTTGATGACATAACGTCACTAAATCCAGACTACCTAAAGAGTAGAAAGAACTTACAAACTTTCGTTCTCTGAAGATTGAATGCAATCAATTAGTGGTCATTGAATTTTCACCGACATCGGGAGTACCACTAACTTAAGTCGCAAAGTTTGAGTTCATGTTTATGTTCGACAAGGATAAAGTTCGGTCCAAGTTCACTAAGATATAAAGTTTGAAAGAGAAAATGCCTTTAAGTTTGAATAATTCTTTTCTATAATTTTTATTTTTTTAAATGCATGAATATGTCAAAGGGAAAAAGTAGATCTTTTTGTCCACTACTTTCATCTAGTATATGTATATACACACACATTTGGATAATAATGCAAATTTGTGTCAAAAACTTCCCATACAAAAATAATGGATTAAGTTCGAGTTCATGTTCGACAATAATAAAATTCAACAAAATTCAAACATTTTTGATAAAATTTGGAGAACCTTGTGACATAGCCACTAACTACCTTATGTGGGTCTAATTGTTTGTCTTATTCTCCAAAGCATCTCCATCTCTTTTCCTTATGGCTCATCGCTTCCACAATGATGATCCTTACAAGGTACAAATGTATTAAACCCAACTGACATACCTTCTTGTGTTTCCCTCCATAAATATCACATTCTAAGACACTCTTCCTTACTCCAATTGACCAACTAGATGAATTCCACTACACTTAAAATACAAAAGTGATATCTATTACTAATCCATAGTAGAAGGTTCTTTGTGAAAACATAATTTATCTCAGGTATCATTATCCTCTTCTATAACTTAAAAACATACACCAAAAAAATACAATCAATAATATTATTCAAATTTCCTTTTGAAAATAAAATCAATCTAAATTTTTTTCAAAACGAATCAAATTTTATAATTTTATAGTGGCATGAATTTATATTTGTATTGGGGTGAAAGAAAACGAATTAATTCAAGAAAGGAAAATTATAAATACAATAGTTTTTATTTAGCATATTGGAATTACGGAGTAGGGGAGAAGGGCCAGTATGTGAACACGTCCCAATACTTGAACAGTATTTTGCATTTAAAATATCCAATACTTGATGGAATAAAAACCAAAATTTTGATTATTGAAGTTCAAAAATTTGTACAAGTAGCCAATCACATCATGACATGTAAGAGTTTTCACCCATGTACAAGTACAAAAAAGTCAATGTTCAAGCAATTTCACTTATATTCAAGTATTGGTTTCCACCATGGTTGTAGCATTTTCACATATATTATTTTAAATCAATTCAAAATATGGTTTTCCCTCCAATTGAACATTCCAAACAAAAAATATAAGTTAACACAAATCTAAACTACATATTAGTGAAAAAATCACAATCCCATATCATAAATAATTGATTTTGTGGACCCCTTAACTTAGGGTGTACCACTACTGGCCCTTCTCCCCTAGGTGTGCAGCATAAATTCTAAGGACTCATTTTCGTTGCTTTACAATTTTTAATTTGTAAATCATGGACACATACAAGTCGGTGTATTTACCCCTAATATTATTTAGAATCTAAGTTCAACTTCACTTTAACCTATACGAAATTTAAATGAATGCATGAAAGTTTTAATATAAAATGATTTTATTTAGTAGGTGATTCATTATATAAGCGGTAGAAATGCAATTTCACTGCCCAGAAAGAAAGCCTATGTATCATTCGAATGTGATATGCCCCCAAAATGTTGAAATGTTCCAGTGAAATTTGAAAGATAACAAATTAAAATTTCAAAAAACCTCCAAAGTTGGAAGACAAGAAATTAAATTGGAATACTCTCTCCAAATCTTAGTCAGTTCCAATTAGATTGTGAACAAAATATATATACGCGTTGATTATTATGTGACAAGTTTTAAATTCTAAACTTTATGGATCCATGCAGGTTGTAATTTCTCTGCAAATTCTTGATCTGCATCATATTTCCCATTTACGCATTCATTTAGTGTGCATTTTCTGTGCTTCATTGAAATTTGACGAGTCGCCTAACAAACTCTTTAAGTCTTCTGGCACCAAACCGTATTTATTTCTCACGTAGTTCCCATCAATTCACCAGACGTATCGAAAAATGCGTTCTTAAAAGAAGTAAACATGTTTTGTTATAGCTTCCACATGCATTTCGTCTATTTTTGTTATAAAGTGTAGGTATTGGGAGAAAAACTCGGCGCTTAAAGAGAAAATGAAATTATAAATTTATAATTAATTAGCATTGTTGGCGCCGTCTACTTGTCAATGTCCACATTCACTTCTGCAATTGGAACTGGGAATTTGTGAGTCATGAATTCTAGGTATAGGATATACTATTCAATGTTAAAGATTTAGTTGTACATCCAATAGAGGAGACAAATTTATATATTGAATTTCAATTTTTAAAAACACCCTTTTATATTTTAACATGTTTTCGACTTACAAATTTCTGTTTCTTAAAAGAAGTAAACATTTTGTTATAAATGTGTAGCGCGCTTAAAGAGAAAATGACATTATAAATTTATAATTAATTAGCATCAACGTAGAGCAATTGACCACTCTACATATATTTTCTAAACCACTTTTTTGGTGTCACAAGATATTAAAATTTTATATTTCATGTTAAAAATTTCGTATACACTATCCATCGAGAAAAAGTATACACTATCCATCGTAGTGTCATCCAATGATCGATAGAAAATCTATGTTATACTATTCAATTTTAATGTTATTACAGAAATATAAAAACTAATTTATTTATAACATCATGCATTAAAAATATCCAAACTTGGTTTATTGTTGAAAACTTTTGGATTTTTTCAAATTCTTTCTAGCAGATGGAGTGCATTTATACCTCCCATTAAGAATGACAAAGCAGTTTGTTAGGAACGCCTCCGCCATTGAAAGAACTATTAAATCCTATCTACTTTAATTAATGTACCCCGTATGCCCATAACTCCAACAAACAAAGGCGGTGGCGTGGGAAAGATTGAAGTTTCATTGTGGCGGTGGCGTGGGAAAGAGCCGGTTTCATTGTGGCGGTGGTTTCCTTGGTCTGGCGTGGTTTTCTCCTAACCCCAAAAGCAAGGAGGAGGAGGAGACGGAAGGGGTGGTGGAGGAGGAGGAAGTAACCCATATCCGGAGCACGATGAAGATTTGGTGCCTTTCCTTCCCAAAGAATCGAAAAAATGTTGTTGAATGACTGAGTTCATTCTTTCCACGAATTTCCACAGGGCTTCTGGCTTCAGAAACTACATGAGTGCTCCTCTCATGTGCTTGTGATCTTCTCCATTCAGTTCTAAAATGTTTTTCTTTCTAATAATCCTAGAGATGCATGGGTGGGTCATGCTAGCTATGGTGTTGCAGTCATTATGACAGAGAAAGCTATTACCAAGATTGGCTCTGTGTGAGGACGACTTCAGGGCAGCCCATTAAAGATGTTTTGAAATCGTTAAGAATTTGTTTACTTCATTTCTGAGAGCAATGATAGCTATAATAAATATATCCTCGGGCACAACAATTGGAAGCATCTTTGGGGGAGATCTAATACAACAAATGGACATCAAAGCTTAAATTCTTATTTTAAGACACACAATCTACTAAAGATAGGCTGCAAATATGCGTCTAACCTGTCGAGGAAAGTGACAGAATTCGACTAGAGAAACAAGATCGACATAGAAAGAACAGGGGCTATGCAAATTAGTGTCTCCTGTGCTAGCGGAGCTTTTTCATTTTAACCTTTTACAAGCTCCAAGACAAAAAGCGAGGGGCAGGCAAGCATGGGGCAGGCAAGCCGACGTTCTTTGGAGCTGATCCACGTTGCTCAAGTAATGTCTCCTGAAAGTGCCATGTTTCGTATATTGTCTGCCATTTAATTGGTAATTAAATCTTAACAGTAATTCCTCAAAACCCGTAATGAAGATAAATCTTAACAGTAGTTTGTGCAGGTTAGTGTGGGAAAAGCGTGTACAGATTTTCTTAGTTTTCCTGAACAGGTAGAGACTCTTCAGCTTTATTCTTCCAGATTTATTCTTTTAACTTCAGCTTCAGTTCTGTAGGACCATTATTAGTGGGATTTTGTATCTTAAGCTCTTTCCCATGAATCCTCTCTCACAAAGAGCATTGCTTGTCGACCTTCAAAATTATTTTCATCTTCATTGCGCTCTCTATAAAGGTACTGGATTTTTAATGACTTTTTTCAACTTAGAAGATTTTATATTTTCTCAGAAAGTGCAACTGTGTGAGTACATAATAGCACTAAAGTATCATATTTTTATAGCTAAATGACAGACACAACAATAGTTTCAACCCGCATGTTCTGTGTAGTTACCATACAATCTTTCTTCTGAGAACAGGAAAAAACTATTTTATATTACTTAAGCCACCTATAACAGTTTACAAAAAAAAAATTCAGGTCTGCAAAGACTCGGCAGGAGTTGCAGAATGAGAATGAGATGTGAAAGACGTTAAAAAATGTGTCAGCAACTGAATAATACCAAAAGCACAAGCATATGCACGATGACCACCACAATACTTCATAGCACTGCAACACCTCTAATGGCAATTCAGGCAGAACGAACCCATGATGGAATGCAAAAAGCCACAGTTTCTCCTGTCCACAACTCGCCCTCAACTGACAGGTGAATTGTGTTTTTGAACACAATAAATGTCACAGAAAATTTTTGTTGCCCATAATTTTTTTTACCCATCGAAATATAAATTGTGCTTTTGCATCCTAATTTTTCTTTTGTAGGGTTTCGACGAACGAATGTCCTCGGCTTTGGACCTCCCTAAATGATACTGACAACTCTAGTGAGGATACTACCCTCACTAAGGCAATGATAGAACATAGTATGATTGTTGTGTTGGATTTTGATCAAATATCATCAATTGTATTGCATCATTTTCTTGAAAATGAAAGATATTACAATTTTATTTTAGAGAAATATACAAAACACAATTGTTTTACAGACAATATGAAACTAAGTTATTTTTCATTACATATTTCAAGCAAGTGTACATATCAAAACATATTTAGGTCATCTATTACTTATGATATCATATGTGGCTACGAGTACAAAAATAAAAAATAGCCATGGCCTTACAACGATTAGAAATATATTTGGCCCACAAAGTTATCAATATGTGTGTGTGTGTGTGTGTGTGTGTGTGTGTGTGTGTGTGTGTGTATGTGTGTGTGTATATATATATATATATATATATATATATATATATATATATATATCGTTATATACTATTCGAATGGCCCTAATAAGCCTACAAAAAGTTTGTATAGTATATATGGCACCTACTTCCAAAAACCAGGAAATGGTGGGGGTGAATCTGTAACCATGCTTGAAGTTGATGTGTTGTATGTAAGTGGTTGAGTTCCAATGTTGGTTTCTTGCACGTAGTGTTGAGAATGGTTTGGAACCACTTACCCTCGGTCAACATTATGCACCGACAACAACTCGGGACAATGCATGGAAATTAATTCCCTCAATAATGGGTGTTCTTCAGCAAAGGATTTTGTGGAGTACTAAGTCTCCTTTGCCTTCCCAACTCCCTTCTTGCCTTCTCAAACTCTTTCTCCTTCCTTTCTTGGTCTCTTTGGATCCTTTCTTGCTCTTTCTTCATCTCTTTTTCTTGCCTCGCATCGACTTCCGATGTTCTTTTTCTTGCCTTCTAATTTCCTTTTCAATCTTCTCTTGTTCTTTTCGCTCCCTTTCAACAATTCTCTCTCGCCTTCTTCTCTTGCATCTGTACCCTTTTTCTTTGCTTTAACTCTTCAATTTCTTTCTTTCGCTTCTCTTTTTCCATGAGCAGCTCCATATATTGATCAATAGTGATGAGTTGAGATTCTCTACTTAATCGTATTCCATCATTACAATTTGACCTTGATGAATCCTTCACTCTTTCCATTAGAAATGGAACTTTGTCCTCTGTTTTCCTCGAATGTTTTGTCCCCATTTTCTGCTCTAATATCTGCTTCCTCTAACTCTGCTGCATCAATGTGTTCCTCATCTAGAGTGTTGACAAAGTAGTGGACCACATCTGACTCATGAAGTACTGATGGTCGTGAGGGAGTACATAAGGTGTCTTCTTCAATGTTGTTCAAATTGACACCAAGATTAAGAGCAGCTTCTTTCATCCAATCAGGACAACTAACTTGGGTAGGCAATGCTAGCGACTCATTGAATTGACTCCCTCCACTCTGAGTTGAAGTTTGTTGTTGAACAGATTCATTTGTGTTTTGTTCATTATGTTCAGCATCACATTCTTTACTTGTTTGTGTGTTGAGTACAATCTCAACATCTTCACTACACAACTCACTGCTTGACACCTCTAAATTATCTCTAGCTAGCCTTAATATATTTTCTGCTGCATGTGATTCATCTCGACTAGATGTGTCAAATGTTTTGCTAGGTGCCATGTCCTCATCCAAGGCATGTGGATTAAGAGGCCATATACCTGTCCTCTTGAAACCTGCTTTAATATTTTTAGGGAAAGAGCCTTTTGGAAAGCCCTACTCCCCAATGTAGCTAATTCTGCCCTAGTTGACATCTATCCCATGTTTCTCAAATAGCCATTTACGCCTTTCCTCTTTGAAGTAACTTTTGAATGGAGCAAAGACACTGACATCTAGAGGTTGTAGTTTGTGAGAAGTATGTGCTGGTAAAGTAAGTAAATCTATCCCCAAACTTCGTGCCTCTTGAATTGTTCCTAGAGCCACATGAGAACCATGACCATCAAAAATCAATAAATGCCTGTTAGTTGGAGACACACCACTAGGCACACATGCTGCAAAATGATGCAACCATTTCATAAATAACTCCTTTGTCATCCATGCATGAGGTTGTGCTGCCATGCAAGCACCAGGCTCACAACCTGCTATGTAATTCTACAATTGTTTCTTCCCTTTGAAAAGATAGAAACCAGGGATGCTTTGTCCAAGAATTGACACAACATAATATGGTTATCCATTCTCTGCTTTTTGGGATTATGTATGGGACACTTCTACTTCCTCTTCTAGCAAGTACTCTCATACCACAATTTTTTCCTGCTTGTAATCCAGTTTCATCACAATTCCATATTTTTCTCGGCTCATACATGTTAGCTTTGTAAACAGAGGACAAATTCAGATAGAAAGAATTAACAATAGATGGTCTTAGACTTACTGCCCTATCTCTATCAAGGCCTTCTACTGTCCTCAAAATTAAATCTGGGTGCCTTCTTTTAAAACCTGCCCACCATGAGTTTCCAGGATACCATCTGTGAATGGGGTGGATCTAGATTCGCATATTTGTGCCACATATGCTTTAAGTTGTGAGATTTCTAACCCATGACCCATATCAGCCATTTCATGACACCATTGCACCAACTCAAGTTCTTCTTCTTTAGTAAGAATTGTGGGTGGTCCCTTTGTTTTCTTAGTGGTTATCCCCAACAACCATGAAGTAAGTGTGCTTAGAGGTATGCCCCACTTTCTTGCAGCACCATGTGTTGAGGAACCATAATCTTCGACTTCTTTGATGGCATTATTCATGCTAGTCTCATCCCAATCTCCACGTATTCTGATTTTTTTTTGTTGCTGCCCTCCACTGACTTTGACAGTTGCACTGTAGTTGTGGTCCATTGTTGCCAACCTCATCTTCTTCTTCTCGGTTCACTTGGTGGAAATATGGCTCCCCTTGTTTTGGCAAGCAAGCAGGCGGACTCTTTTGAGTGATCGTTTTCTCCTCATGTTAGCAAATAACACCTAAAAAATACAAGAAAGGAATAATATCAGTGCATTTTGAAATAATATGAACAACCAAAGCACGGTCACTGATTTCGAATGCAAGATGTTATAGGTATATAATTAGTTTTTATATTAAATGTAACAACATTTAAATTGAATACTAAATTGAAAATGTATGTGACGTGGTCACCAACAACTAAATTGAAGCTTTGCTCACGTCACGGACAGGCCACCGCCACTATGGAGGTTCATTCTTTCCCACGCCACCGCCTCTGGAATATGGAGTTACGGGCACACAGGGGGACATTAATTAAAGTCGACAGGATTTAATAATGCATTCAATGGCGGAGGCGTTTAAAATGACCAAGTCACATTTCCTAACAGCTGGCACTGTCATTCTTAATGGGAGGTATAAATGCACTCCATCTGCCAGAAAGAATTTCGAAAAAATCCAAAAGTTTTCAACAATAAACCAAGTTTGGATATTTTTAATGCATGATGTGATGAATAAATTGGTTTTTATATTTACTGTAATAACAATTCAGACATGGATGGGTGGGTTTTTTGTGGGCTGGCATTTGATCCCTCCACCAGGCATTTTACTATTCTCTTTGGTCGAAGTAGTTATCTTGACAGATATGATTCAGAGTCTAATTCTTGGACTAAAATTGATAGGATGTGGACCAGAATTCGACACCCAAATTGGGTCTATTTCACAAATTTCAAAGACCTTGAAGATCTTGAAAGGCATTACCGTTTAAATGTGAAAAGAATGAACTACAGTTTACATTCATGGGATGGATTGGGTACGGTGTGTTTAAAATTTCATATGCATTTATGGCATTCTAAAATGAAATTAATTATAATATGAATAATTACCAGCAACAAGATATTCATTATCTACTTCAGTTTTATATACAGTTATAAATACAACTATTGTCATTTGCATTGTGTATATGAAGCTCAAATTACATAGATTTATATATTCACTACCTTCTTATGTGCAAGTTTTGTGTGTATTGAAACTGTAGTATGCATATATGTATACAGGAAAATGACACTGAATAAATATAGATATTCTAGTTTAGGCGCATAAAATCTGTAAATAAGATATATATATGAAACATGCATAAAATAGTCTTTTTGAATTGCATTTTCTAAAACAGGTTTCCATGCACACAAAATTCCTGCAAATAAGTTACGCAAAAAAAAAAAAAGATTAACTCGATTTGAGTTTGTATACACACAGCATTAATGAGAATATATTTCTTATTATATACTTGTATGTAATACTGAACTAGCCAATGAATATCATGTTGCTGGTAGTTGTTTATATTATATTTACCTTATTGCTACACTGCACGTATTGCCTTTTTAAATTGGGAAGAATAATATTATTTGCAGGTTTTCTGAAACTGAACTATAAAATAAAAATAAAGAAACTATTTTATGCATGTTTCATATATATATTTTATTTGCAGGGTTTCTGTGTAGAGTAACTAAACTAGAATATCTATATATATGCAAAGTTCATTTCCTACAAATGGAAAATGAGTTGAGCTGAGAATGCAAATAATGTAATTATAATATTGGAATATTTTCAAACTCTTACCAGAACTGAGAACTGCCAAACAAGTTTGGGTCGATGCTCCAATTTGACAAAGGGAAAATTGTGAAATTTGATTGTTGAACAATGAAATGTATTTATAGATGTTGTTGAACCTGCATTGGGTGCTTGATCCATGTGCTTGTTTGTGATTGGTTGAATTTGGTTAGTGTGGATTGAGAGTGATGAGATGATAAATCTAATGGCCATGGTGAATTTTTAGGTGAGATATATTTGTTTGAATTCCACCCTTCAATAAATGCATAGTGTTTCTTGAGCCTTACAAATTTGTATTTTTTTGCAGGTTTATCATTAATGCTTGTAGATGGGATGGAAAGAAGGGGCAATGTGGATATGACTTGACAATGAAGTCTTTTAATTTTGTGGATGAAAGTGTGTATGATTGTAAATGACATGACCTTTTTAAGTTTAAAAATATATTCAAACTTGAAAAAATGTTTGTAATAATGACAGTTATCTCCACTACTCATTTTAAAATATAGATTGAATTTTTTTATGTCTAGACATGTTGAATACATAGATGTATCAGTACTTGCATCATTTATTGTGTTTTTAATATTATGTTTCTTCTTGCTATAATAAAATGTACACTTTATATTGTCTAATATTTAATTACAAAAAAAAGCCATTTTATTTCTATTTATTAAAAAAATTCATGCAAGTTTAGGGATCTGAATATTCTACTATTAACTAATAAATTAACATAACTTGCACATTTTATTTTCTCTAGCTATTTTGTAATCTCCTCCAAAGTCCAAAATATTTCACTTTCCAATTTCCAATACTCCATAGGTAATCCTTTCAATTATAGTAAAATATGTATAAGTGCAAGATGCATAGCTCTGAGTAGATGATATTGAGGGATATTTTTGAATGGACCCCTTCTTTTGACATTTTGAATAATAGTTTATACTTCAAGAATGTTATTTTGTTGTTGTGCAAATGTGCAACAAGGAAATTGACAATTTTTGAGCACGACAATTATACCCATGTGCCGAATTTTTCATGTTTTATCATTCCTAGGCACCCCAAGTCAAATCCGTCAGTCTGGGCACCCCCTATTTGATGTAAAATTTATCCCCTAGGTGATTTAGGAAATTCTATCCATTCCCCTAGGTGATTTTAGGAATTCTAAAAAGATGTTATCTTTTAGTAGTATTGGGAAGGGCTATCACTGGCCTTCCTAGGACTGGACCAACCACCCTGGAGCGGAACACAAAGGTAATATTCAACATGGAGGTGAATTGAAGACCTTAAAACATCATGGAAATGGTTTTGGAAGGTTTGGGGAAGTTTTTAAATACTTGGAGCAGTTTGAGTAAAAACAGGGTTCATAAGCCTAGGCAATTCACAAGCCTAAAACAACTGTTGGGCTTTAGAAGAAGATTCTGGGAGCCCTCGATGGAGTTAGAAGTAAAAAAAACATAGTCGGAAAGAGGATTCCAAGACCTACATGATGGTGAAATAATATTTTTCACAACACCTTGCGCATAGGATTGGCAGGCAGTTTTTATCAAGTACAAGTGGAGTTTCAAATCACAAACATGATTTTTCAAGGATCGGATGAATTAATCAATACATGAGACCCTCACCATTGGATTCAAAATTCGATTTTCAATTAGGATCATATAAAATTTCATCAAGAAATTCCATCAGAGCTCAAGTTATCTTCGTTCTAAGTTACCCTCTTAAAGGCAGTTCAAGACTTAGTCATTTTTCGAGAGGACACGTGTCAGCACCAGGAGCCTAGCGGGATTTCATGTCCCCGAAGTCCCTAAGGTCAGGTACATCAGCCCTTAAAAAATGCACCCAGCCACCATGTGATCATGTTGTTGCAAATCAAGCAAAGACACCCGGATGCAAATCAGGTTTCTAAGTTGATGTTTCAGGCATCCAGTGTGATTACACAACATTGAAACCTCTCTCCAAGTGTGGGACTTGTAAAATGAGAGAGGAATCTCTAGATTAGAGGCTGGTTCCTCAAACTCCTCTGATCAAATCTGTTATTTGCACAATTGCAGAGGTTTGAATCCTAATCCTACTCTAAATTCCAAGGAGACAGAGATAGAAAGTGCAAAAATTGAAACTAAACTAATAGGTGATACACCAAAGGAGTGGTGAACACTTCTTGTTCATGCAAATTGACACAATTTCATAAATGCAACATGAAACATCATACACATGCTGATAAGATGCAATTAGAGGTCTGAAATGAAGCAAGACAATACAAACAAAGGACTGAAAATTGATCACAGAGTCTGCACTGTCATTTTTCACTGTCAAAATCCTTGCATTTGCAACATCAAAGAGGTAGAAACCTGTTACAATCATGAAGAAGGTCTGATACTTGCAAAAATCACTTGTTGAAGGTGAAAGAAGAAGCTTGCTATCCAAAAAAATGTTCCACCACAAAAATGAGCCAAATCTGGCTTTTACAATGCATGGGTCGAGCCCAGAGAGAGAGAAAACATGTAAAAATGTGGAAGCCATTCCCCATTGAATGAAGATGCATTAAAATAGCATGGGTGTCCTTACAGACCCATGCCCTGACATTTTTGGCCATGCTGAAGAAGAATGCGACCCATTTTGCATTAAAACTGGTTGTTGAAACGTCATTTCTGGCCATTACCACATGCCAAAGGTGTTTCTTGATTTTATCTCTCCAAACTCAACCAAAATTAAAATTGACCCTAGAATCATGTAGAGAATTTCACCAGCTTTCCATTGATATAAAGAACGTGAAAATCTGAGCTCTAGATCAAAAGATATGGCGATTTGAAAATTTAGGGCAAAAACAGGCCAAAATCGGATCGGCGGGCAAAAAGTTTGAATTTTTACCCGTTTGGTCTTTGGAAAAAAATTTCAAATTTTCCCGCGCTCCACCACTCCAGGTGCCATGTGGCAGCTTCCTATTGGCCGCGGGCCTCCTAAGGGAAAATTTCCCACAAAAACTCTGCCGAGCCATAACTTGAAAAATATGAGGAGTTAGGAGGAAAACTTTACCTTTCTGGAAAGCTGAGAGAGAGCTCTATCCAATGGTGCCATTTTTAGAAAGATTTGAGTGCCTAAAAATCAAAAATGGAGACTGAGGCACAAGAGAGGTAAGAACACAAGGAGTTAGCCACAAAAATGAGCAGGGGCACATTTTGGATAACAATTTTGGCGACTCAGAGGGTCATCTCTGCTTAGATGAAAATACCAATTGCTGAAGCAGCCCATTGGGCATGGAGTCATAAAATTTTCTGTTGAACCCCAAACTCGACTTAGAATGTTGCAAGGAGGAAGATGGAATATCACCTGATGGAAGCAAGGACTGCAAAACATCTCCAGGGACAACAAGCCTATGCCAAAGCACTTAGGGAAAGCAAAACAACCTACAACAAAACAATGTGCACAAGCACTTGGAGGAATGAAAACCTAAGCTAATATTTACAAGGTGGAGAATTTCCCTTCAGTAGCAATGCTTTAGATAGATTCCATTGACTGGAATTTGCAGTTCTTCGCCATCCAATGAAGACAATTGGAAGGCATTGTTGTCCTTACACTTTGTGACCATGTATGGGCCACTCCAAATGGCATCAAATTTTGAATGTCTTCCCGTTTTTCTCTATCTGCATCCCATTTTAACACTAGATCTCCAACTTGGAAAGATCTACTCTTGGCCTTCCTATCAAAGGTCTTCTTGATCAAAGCTTGATCCTTCTCCATTGCTTGGGATGCCTGATCTCTGATCTCTTGGAGCTCCATCAACTCTGCATATCTCACCTCCATGGGCCCAAACTCTAGCAACTCTAACTGCTTCATGAGTTCCAATGTTGGCAACTCAAGTGACATGGGCAAGATTACCTCTCTTCCATAAACAAGCCTGAATGGAGAGTTACCTGTGGATCTCTTGGGAGTTATCCTATCAACCCATAAGGCTGATTTCAGTTTGGTATGCCAAGACCTCTGATTCTCATCAAGAGTCCTCCTAATGATCCTCAACAAGTTCTTGTTTGTAGATTCAGCTTGGCCATTACCCTGAGGGTAGTAGTTTGATGAAGTACTTAGGTAGATCCCGTTCTTGACAGCCCACTCAGTCACCTTGGATCCAATGAATGCTAATGCATTATTTGAGATTATTGTAGCAGGTATGCCAAATCTGGTTACTATCCCCTCATAGAAGTCTAAGATGCTAGACTCATTTGCTTCCTTGAGTGCTACTGCTTCAGTCCACTTGGTGAAGTAGTCTATGGCTGTCAAAATCCACTTATGCCCTTGGCTTGAATTGGGATTAATGACTCCAATGAAGTCCAAACCCCATTGCATGAATGGCTGGTCAACTGAAATTGGATGCAATGGAAGGGCAGCAAGCCTCTCTTTACCTGTGAAGAATGCACAATTCTTGCACCTTTTGATCCACGCAAAGCAATCACTGAAAATCTTGGGCCAATAATAACCAACCTTCATGATTTTTAGAGTTGTCACTCTTGGTGCAAAATGACCACCAGCTTAGTCCACCATGGAACTCTTCCAACACCCTATGAATCTGATTTGTGCTAATGCATCTCAACAAAGACTCCATTCACATCTTTCTTGAACAAAACACCGCTTTGTGGCATATGGGACAACCTGCAATCTGAAGTGTCTTCTTTGGGTCTTGTTCATCTCTAGAGGGCATAGGCTTGTGCTTAGGAAGTGCATTATACCTTGGGTCCAGCAAGGAGTGGGGACAACATTATCCTCTTCTTGAGTGCTACCTTGCACATGGCTATCTTGAACTGTCAAAACAACCTCTTCTTTATTGCATACTCCTTTTTGCTTGCCCAGAATCAGCTGCTCACACAATCCTTTTCCTCTTACCAGCTTGGTGACCTTGATCTCAATGTCATACTCCATGACATGAGTGATCCAACCTGCCCTTTTCTCATTCAAATCCTTGTTGAGGAGGAAGTCCTTTACTCCCGCATGAGAGACCAACAACTGAACCTTGTTGTTTGAGACTAGATGCTTGAATTTCTTCAAGCTTCTGATTACTGCAAGTACATGCTTCTCAATAAAAGAATATCTCACCTCATAGTCATCTAGGCTTTGGCTGAAGAAAGCAATTGGCTGCTCATCATTGTCCTTGTTCTGCTGTACCAAAATGGCAGAAATGGTATCATTACCCCCAAATGCATAGAGGATGAAATCCTTGGAGAAGTCTGGGTTGATGAGAGTTGGTGCTTGAGAGATGGCTTCTTTGATTGCTTCAAAACTCTCCTTGCCTTCTGTTGTCCATTTAAAAGCCATGCTTTTCTTTAACATCTTGGTGATGGGCTTGACAAGGGCTGCAAAATCTGGGACAAACCTCCGAACAAAATTTATTCTCCCCAAGAAACTCTGAAGTGCCTTCTTGTGGCTTGGCAATGGTAGTGCTCTTATGGCTTCAACTCTCTCTAGATCAATTGCTAATCCTTCTTTGGAGACAATATGGCCAAGGAGCTTTCCTTCATGTGCTAGGAAGATACACTTCTTAGGATTCAAAGACACTCCAAATCTCCTGCACCTTTGGAAGACTTGTCTCAAATGAGAGAGGTGGTCTGATTGCATTCTTTGAAAAAACAGTGATATCATCAAGATATATCAGCACCATGTTGTTAATCAAACCTTTGAACGCCATGTCCATTGCTCTTTGGAAGGTAGCTCCAGCGTTGGACAGCCCAAATGGCATTTTCCTGTATGCATAAGTTCCCCATTTGGTTGTGAAGGTTGTCTTGAACTGATCTTCTTCCTTCACCATAATTTGATTGTACCCCTGGTAGCCATCAAGCAATGAAAACCTTCGGAGCCAAAGAACAACTTGTGAAATCTGCTCCATAGAAGGAAGTGGGTAATGGTCCTTGAGAGATGCTCTATTCAAATATCTGAAATCAACGCACAATCTGATCTCTCCACTCTTCTTTCTGACTGGAACTAAGTTGGCAACCCAACTAGAATGCTTGATTGGGAATATGAATCTTGACTCAATCAACTTGTTCAATTCCTTCCTCATGAGAGGTTCCATGTGTGGATTGACTGGCCTTTATTTCTGCCTGATGGGCTTAGTATTTGGATCCAACTAAATGGTGTGCTGAGCTAACTTGGGATTGAAACCTTTCAAATCTTCGTAGCTCCAAGCAAACACATCAGGGAACTCTTGACACAGCTGTATGAACTCATACCTTTCTTGTTCAATTGTCATCTTTCCAATTTGTAATGGTTTGTTCTCTTCCACCAAGATGGATACTGAATCTTCTCTCTTGACCTGAATGTTTTCTTTCTCTTTCCTAAACTGATCATTGGGATTGAAAATGGACTCCAAAGTGATAAGTCCCTTGGGCAGCTTGTTAGTTCTCAGCTGTACCACTTGGTCACCATACTACTATTCCAATTTTTCCTGATTTTTAGCTGAGAACTCAGCTTCTTCTTGTAAGAAATGGATGATTTGCTGGTCATTCTCAAACACTTGCCAACTTACATTGTTATCCGGCACTGAAGGCCTCACAATCACATGGATGTTTGGCTGTACCTTGTCCTTTTGAATGCTTTCCACAATATCAAAGGCTGCCCCAACTGCTGCAAGCCTGTCAGCAGCTTGGTTTTCTTTTCTAGGAATGGATTTTATGCTAAAGCCCTCAAAATCTTCAATGAGGTCCCACACCCTGTTCTTGTAGCACTTGAGCAGATTATTCTTGACAGCATGCTGCCCCTTAACTTGGTTTACAATCAATTCACTGTCACCAAAGACTTGCAAGTTCTTTATTCCTCTCTTTATTGCCCAATGCATCCCTTGCACCAAGGCTTCATATTCAGCAGTGTTATTGGAGCATGCAAACTGAAATCTAAAAGCTGAATAGTACTTTACTCCTTGAGGTGAAATAAGCATAGCTCCACCTCCCGCACCTTGTCTACTCCTTGATCCATCAAAAAACAGCTGCCATACCTCATTGTCATCCTTGTGGTTTGGCTTGGTGATGCTAGGAATGGGCTGATCTTCTTGATGTATGCAATAGACCCTAGCTCATATTCTTCTACTTCTTGATAAGGATCAAAAGCATGCACCTTGTTTGCCCATTCATCAAGAGTTAGATCCGGGATGCTTCCAACCTTGGTGTCAGCTTCATCAGTGCTTGGGTGATCTTCTTGATCAAATGCCGAACAGTTGGCATTGATCTGACTTGGAGTGTAGGGCTCAATGTGGAAGTTTGCAATAGGTTCAGACCTGATTGTAGCTTTGGTTCCATACCTCATTCTGAACAACATGTGTGACCAATCAGCAGACAAATATCCTCCAATCTTGGCTGTGAAATCTCTTGACAAACATAGGGCAAAGAGTGGTGGAAGGTCTATAACTGATACATCTTGTAAAACAACAACATTTGGACATGCATGCAAGGTAAGACTCAAGTTTCTAATCACCCCAACTATTGTTACTGTTGTCCCATCCAACTACACTACCCCTTTGGATATGGTTTCATATTGAAGTCCTAGCTGATCAGCTATTTGCTTGGGCATCACTGAGCTACTTGCCCCGAATCAATCATGCAATTGTGCACCAATTGGTTTCCAATTATTAATGAGACATAAAAAGGAGGGGCTTCAACATTTTACCTTGCTTTGTCCTCCATGATTCCCTTCAGGCTAGGCAGCATTTGTGAGCACCTTCTCTTGCATTTGGACTTGCTTGATTCGAAGTTGGCAGTCCTTCATGGTAGCTTGTAGCAAATCTCTCTGCACAGGATAGATAGGGATTCCCACATTGATATATTTACATTTGTCTTCTTCATCGATCAATGATACTAAATGGTGATGAAGGATCCCTTTTTTGTCCCTTGGTTTGCATATTCATCCCTTGCATGTGGGCAGCAACAACTAGCATTTGAGTTGGTCTAGGAGCTGTTCTTGGCTGCCCTTGTGCATTTACAACTAGATTTTGTTTGCCAACCATTTGTGGAGCCATAAAAGGTTGTGGATTGGTTGGAGCTAATGGCTGTTCTTCACCCAAATTCCTTCTTTTTGACCTTGTGTTGGCTACAACACCTTGAGAGACTATTTGATTTATGCCACAAAATCCTCTCGCCCGCCACCACAAGTGTGGTGTCATTTGGAGCTGATTGCTGTTGGAATGTTTCTTATTGTTGGTTGTTTCCTTGACTGCCCTCACCCTCCACACCAGTAGTTGTCACCATTAATGCTTGATTCAAGGCACCGTTGAAGCACATAGATTGGTTGTGAGGTTCATTGCATGGAAAACACCAATCATACTCCTGAGCAACGTTGTTTTGTGTTGGCACCAATGCCTTAGAGGCAGATATAGCATTTGGATTATAGGGCTGAAATGGTCTGTTGGCAGGAGGCCTTGCTTGATTTAGATTTGTAGCTGGATTGGGTGGTCTATGAGGTTGATATGGCTGCCTGTTAGGCTAAGCTTGAGGTTGGAAGGAAGGTCTAAAACTTTGGGCTTGTTGCCTCTTGAGAGTAACCAGCTCATTACCTAAATTTTGCAATTGCTTCATGACTTCTTGAAGCTCATTTGGGGCACTTGGAGATGAAGTAGAAGCTTCATTTGAACTCTGATTTCTAGGAGTGGGAGAAGGAGCCAAATTAGGTGCTTGATTAGTGTTTGGGCTCTCTAAACTTGGAAACAATGGCATGGGAGGTCTAGGGGCTAGTTTGCCAGCTTGGATCAAAAAAATTTCAGCCCTAATGGCAATGCTATAAGCCATAGGGATAGTTATGCCTCCCATGGACTGAATCAACATAGAAATATCAGAATTTAGAGCTTTGAGATAGTAAAGAAAAGCACCTTCTGATTGTTGGCCTGACTGCCACTGGAATTCTCTCCCAAGTCCTTTGAAATCTGAAATTAAAATCATCACACCGCTCATTGGGAGCTCTTTTGATAGTTGTCAGCTGCTCCAAAAGGGACAAGTTGTCTCCCTTTTCCCCAAACTGCTCATGGAGGGCTATACATAGCTGATTCCAATTTTGAATAGAACCTGAGGCAAGACTCCTGAACCATTGCAAAGCTTTCCCTTTGAATGAAGATGTCAGCAGTTTGACAGCAACTTGCATCTCATTGATCTCATGGATTGCACAAATGTTAGCAATATCCTTAACATGATCATCGGTGAGGTCTGATTTTCTCCAAGTGAAGTATGGAATGTTTTTCAATGTCAGAATCGGGATTGGATTTTGTGCATTGAGAGCAAGTGGGCTGCTGCCAGTGAAATTGACATAGGGGTTGTTTTGTGCCATTCTAATTGGTCTTAGAACCCTTGTTGATTGAATGAAAGGCCTACCAGGTGGAGGAGTTGAGAGAGTTCTGTTTGGTGGAGATGGAGACCTTTGGATTCTCCTCCCACTTTGCCTTATTCTTGGAGATAACTACAGATATTCAAACAACACCTCTTCCTCTCTAGCTCTTGACCTTGTGTTGATTCTTCTCATGAGTTTTCAGGTCTGCACTGCCAAAACCAGCTGATTCTTCCCCTTGGAGTCGCCAGATGTGTAATTTATAGCTCTTTTAAGCAAGAAAATTGCAGCAGATGCACATCAACTTTGCTGCAATGAAAATGAGACCTCTAAGGTCCCACCGGCGTGCCAAAACTGTTGTTGCAAATCAGCAGACCCCCTAGATGCAAATCAGGTTTCTAAGTTGATGTTTCAGGCATCCAGTGTGATTACACAACATTAAAACCTCTCTCCAAGTGTGGGACTTGTAAAATGAGAGAGGAATCTCCAGATTAGAGGCTAGTTCCTCAAACTCCTCTAATCAGATCTTTTATTTGCACAATTGCAGAGGTTTGAATCCTAATCCTACTCTAAATTCCAAGGAGACAGAGATAGAAAGTGTAAAAATTGAAACTAAACTAATAGGTGATACACCAAAGGAGTGGTGAACACTTCTTGTTCATGAAAATTGACACAATTTCATAAAATGCAACATGAAACATCATACATAGGATGATAAGATGTAATTAGAGGTCTGAAATGAAGTAAGACAATACAAACAAAGGACTGAAAATTGATCACAGAGTCTGCACTGTCATTTTCCATTGTCAAAATCCTTGCATTTGCAACATCAAAGAGGCAAAAACTTGTTACAATCATGAAGAAGGTCTGATACTTGCAAAAATCACTTGTTGAAGGTGAAAGAAGAAGCTTGCTATCCAAAAAAATGTTCCACCACAAAAAATAAGCCAAATCTGGCTTTTACAATGCATGGGTCGAGCCCAGGAGAGAGAAAACATGTAAAAAACATGGAAGCCATTCCCCATTGAATGAAGATGCATTAAAACAGCATGGGTGTCCTTACAGACCCATGCCCTGACATTTTTGGCCATGCTGAAGAAGAATGTGACCCATTTTGCATTAAAATTGGTTGTTGAAACGTCATTTCTGGCCATTACCACGTGCCAGAGGCGTTTCTTGATTTTCTCTCTCCAAAATCAACCAAAATGCAAAATTGACCATGGAATCATGTAGATAATTTCACCATCTTTCCATTGATATAAAGAACACAAAAATCTGAGCTCTGGATCGAAAGATATGGCGATTTGAAAATTTAGGGCAAAAACAGGCCAAAATCGGATCGGCGGGCAAAAGTTTGAATTTTTACCCGTTTGGTCTTTGGAAAAAATTTCAAATTTTCCCGCGCTCTGCCACTCCAGGTGCCACGTGGCGGCTTCCTATTGGCCACGGGCCTCCTAAGGGAAAATTTCCCACAAAAACTCCGCCGAGCCATAACTTGAAAAATATGAGGAGTTAGGAGGAAAACTTTACCTTTCTGGAAAGCTGAGAGAGAGCTCTATCCAATGGTGCCATTTTTAGAAAGATTTGAGTGCCTAAAAATCAAAAATGGAGACTGAGGCACAAGAGAGGTAAGAACACAAGGAGTTAGCCACAAAAATGAGCAGGGGCACATTTTGGATAACAAGTGACCTTTGGGACCCTCATATGACCTCTAGACTTGACAGTTTAGCCCCTGTGTGCTTATTTAGAGCACGCATTCCTGTCATCGGATTGGGCGCCACGTGTCACTCCAGACCACCATGGAATTTTATGTCCCTTGTGCCCCGAGGTGGGGGGGACATTAAACCTTGAAGAATGTGCTCGAGACCCCATAGGAGTTCTTTGACACCCACGTGATCGCCTTTCACCTCCCATTGCTTTAAAGCAACTTTTTCTACCTTCATTCCCTATCATCGGATCACCACCAGTGTCGCCTCTTCGACCACCATGGAATTTGATGTCCCTCACATCCCCGAGGTCAAGGACATCAAACACCAAAAATTTCACCCAACTCCAACTCAAAAAAGCAAAAGCATTTGTAATTGTTAGCTGCTTCTTGCCGCTTCTCACCGCCTAAGAAAAGTTGCAGAGAACACAAGTCTACCACTCCACCATTGCAAGAAACTCATACTGATCAGCAAAGGAACTGAAATTCCTTTCCCATGGCAATATGTAGGTCTCTCGGGGAATTTTCATCAAGCTAAGAAGGAGAAACAAAGAATAGAGAAGGAGAACAATGGAAATCCTCATAGCCATGAAAAAACGAAGATTTGAACATATCTTACAAACCGGTGCTCGGATTGACGAACCGTTTGTTGCTGAGTTTTTATCTTTTGAAGGCCATTAAAAAATCATATTCAGACCTCAAATTTGTAGCAAGGATTGCGTGCAGTGAAGAAATCCTCTTTTCGGCTCTACTGAAGGAAAAAGCTTGATTTCCCATCAAATCGGTCACCGGATTGAAGAGAAATTTCACATGAAGCACCATAATGAAAAACCTATCGCAATGGAGTTGATTTCATCGCTAACGGAGAGACAAAAACCAGACCTAAATTTTCAAGCTCCATTAATGGCCGCCATGACATAGTAATGGAAAAAATCAGCGAGCTACCTCTCCACTTCTCAAGGTTCTAGTGGGCGAAATTGCCCAAAATTGGAGGAAACAATCGTCGAAAAATCTAGTTTCACGCAAACTAGTTTTCACACCATGAACTCCCTATTTTTTAGGGATATGGAGGGCTATGTTTTTTGTCAGCATTCTTCCCTCTTCAAATAAATTTTCAAATTCCTGAAGATCCGATGGGTGAAATCATCTAAAAATTGGAGGGAACGATCGTTGAAAAATCTAGTTTCACATGAACTAGTTTTTGCGCCGTGAAGCCCCTATTTTTTAGGGATATGGAGGGCTGTGTTTTTGTCAGTATTCTACTCCCCCAATGAAGACATCATTTTCCCACTTGTTCAGATGAAGGAATTACTCCAAATTCAGAGCGTGGAACCTGGAATAAAACCTAGAATTTCAAGACTCATTTCATCACAATTTGACATTCGTGGCACACTTACTAAAAATAGCATGTCTCCTTGCATAGGGGAATGTTACTTCAGGTAAGCCACCATTTTAAGATTCCATGAAGAAGGCGGTGAACACAGAGGGAACATCACAGGAAAGGTCATAAAAAGGGTCATCTCGGCTCACAATTCACACTTACTAAAAATAGTAAGTTACACTCAAAAAGTAGTTTTGGCACAATGGGTCGTATAAGGATAATCATTCAAGGGGACATCATTGTTCAAGAGCATCCTAGCCATTTTTCATAGGGAATTCGAGATCCACCTTAGTTCATTCAACTGGGACGAGCATTCGTGAGCTAATTTGGAGGAGTTTCACAGTGTGCAAGGAGTTCAAAGATTCAGAGTTTCATTACATTTGGAGCTTTCCATCAACGAGGATCAACGGACTTCATCGGGTGACATCTCCTCTTCTTCTTCTCTCTCTTTCTCTCTCCTCTTCCCCCCAACTTTCTCTCACTTTCAAATGTCTAATTCTTTGTTGGGGTTTGCACTTTTTGATATGCCTTTAAGTCACTTAAAAGTGACTTTAGAAACATAATGTAAATTAAGTCACCTTGCTATTATAAAAGGGACTTAAATATTTAAAGTGGAATATGAACAATCTTAAGTCATATTAAGGCATATGGAGGGTCATGAGGAAGACGATAAGTCACCTCTCATTCTATAAATTGTAACGCCATTCCCATTGCAAAGGGTTGGTGATTGATCTTGTAGACTCAAGAGTGCATTGTACCTAGAGAAAGCAAAGGAGATAGCCATTTTCTTCTACTTTCCTCCATTCTCAAATTTCCTCTATTTCTCCACTATGTACAACTTTGGTTTGAGCAATCAATACAAGAAGTAGTTTCTAGCTTTCTTTGACTAAGGGGTTTCTTGATACTTTGTGGTCAATAAATTCTATTTGGTCTTATTTTTATTTGTAGGGTTGTTTCTTCTCATGAATGCATGTGATGAAGTTTCTAACTAGTGTGTGAAGGAATCTGATTTTCTACCTGCAGCATTAGTTCTCTTACCTCTTTTCTCACTCCTCTTTCACACTCTACAAATGAAGAATTCCTTAGCAAGAGATTGCTAGCTTTGTCATAGGGTCAGTGGAGTGCCCCTGTTGGATCCCCGGTCGAAAAAACCACCACAAATCCACCTTTTCAATCACATGCATATACGGCTGCATTGGTTAAGTGGAGGGACTTAGATTCCCAAAGCATTGGCAAGAAATCCACAAGTTTGTCCACCTAAAAATTTTCTCGCCAACAATTTTTGGCACCCACCGTGGGGCAGATTTAGCACCATCTACACCTGAATATGACCGCAAGGTCCAGGAAAATACAAAAAAATAAAATATTGAAAAAATAAAAAAGGAGTTCATGAAAGTTCCATTTTCGAAAGATACACTGCTGATTTCTACACATGAATTTTCACATTCCAAATGCCCTTTCATGCTCCGATTGAGAAGTTTTCAAAAGATGGCTAAAAGAAGATACACCGGAGTTGAGCAGGTGTCGAGAGGTGTTGTTGATTCCAATTTTGAAGATTTGAAAAATCAGCAAGAAAATTAGAGATAATCCATACTTCTTCTCTCAAGCCTCCTCTCCATCTAGCACTTCGATTAGTTCACTGGAAATCCTATCCAAACTCCTATTGATACTCCCCCTTCAAATTCTCCCATTTTTCAACCACCATTGAGCTTTGAGCTCCCTGGAAGAAGAATTTGAAGAAGAATTTACAAAGCAAGGACTAAAGCCAAAGCAGAAACAACAATGGAAGACGAAGAAGAAATACCTCAACCCATTGTTCCATGGGAAGGAATATAGGCCCGCTTTCTCTTGAACCATCCTCTTTATGATCTACCAACGGGTTCCCGCAAGAACTTTCCAAAGTTCAAAGGTGACAACACACAACATCCTAGAAGAACACATTGTTGCTTTCACGACATCATGTGGAATTCTTGGTGTCCAACATGAAGATGTTACTATAAGATTGTTCATGGAGTCCTCCAAGAAAAAGCAACAGAATGGTTCTACCTCCTGCCTTCCTGATCCATCACTAGTTGGGATGACATCAAGGTTTCCTTCGAGGAAAGATTTAAATCAACTGAAGATTATCAAGACCTCTTGGTGCAGTTGGCTCAAATGAGGAAAGGAGAAATTGAAACGATGAGAGACTTCATGGCTCATTTCAAACGTTGCTTCAGTAGGATACCGAAAGAAGATTCACCCTCTCAAAACAATATCAAAAGATTCTTCATAAATGCTCAATCACCAGAGGTAGGCTTTCTCCTACGAAGAGTTCAACCAAGGAACATTGTAGAAGCACAAAGGAGGGCCATTGAATTAGATGACGATCTCATCCTCTCTAGGAAAGATCAAGAATCCATCAAAGGGCAAGGCCCAACATCCTGAAGATGAGAGAACCAATCCATCATTGCAAAAGTTGGTGAATGAGATAGCATCTTTGAAGAGGGAAATATTTGAACGTGTTTCTTCCCAAAGAAGCAACAAAATCAGATTGCAGGAGCACCCCAAAGGCTCACCTTGGAGGCCCCACCCATGAACATAAATTGCAGATTTCAAGAAGATGAAGAAGAGCTTGAACAAGAAAGTGAAGGTGGTGATTTCCTAGAAAATGATGAGTTTGAGAACAATACACAAATCAGATTCTGTGAGTATTTTGGATGTGATGAAGAAGATGAAGAGGATGCACCCAGTTTCTCATGTGCGGTATTCACTCATTCTCAGTCCGAGAAAAGAGCATCTCCCTCCACTATTACAAAAGAAAAAAGGTTGATGATCCTCCTATGGTGACTCCAAAAATAAAATAATCAGTCGAGGATCCCCACTTCCATCTTCCATGAAGTCTACATTGTTGGAGCCCTGAACCTTGTAACAAGTAAGAAGACGCCCGCAATCCCAAGTAAGTCTTCTCGATGTCTCTTCCAAGTCTAAATCTAAATTTTCTCTACAAAATCTAATTCCTTGAAAGCTCCTAGTGTGCCTTTCAAAATACCATCCATTCCTCAAACATCAAATCCTACTCCTAAGCCTATCCAGACTCTAAAATCAGTCCCTTCACCCCCTTGTCCACATCTACTCCTTTTGACTTCATAGAATATGCAAACAAGGCCAAAGTGCAGATTACTAAAATTGAATATTTGTGGACTCATCCTAAACAATTTGAGAGGTTTGTCCGATATATCAGGAGTGGTAGTCTAACAACCAATGATGTAGCTCATCATCCTAAAGGAATACTACCAAACTCACCTACACCTCCCTCACAAAACATGCTTTCTCTGAGTGCATCAAAGACTGATAAAGTTGAACCTTTCTATGTCTCCCTTCTTGTTGGAGAATATGTATTGAACAATTGCATAATAGATTTTGGTGCCTCAGACAACATGATGCCTTTGAAGGTCGCCAAGGCTCTTAAACTTACAATGACTCCACCTAGTGGCTCTTGTTACTCTTTGGAGTCAAAAAAGTCTCACTTGTAGGGAAGGTCAAAGATGCATAGGTGGCTCTCACCAAATTTCCAGACAAGAAAGTTTCAATGATGATTTTGGTAGTAGATGTCCCAGCCTCATTCGAATGTTGTTGAGTAGAAATTTCTACCAAGAGTTGGGAGGGAAAATTCAAATGAATTGGTCTTTTACAACCATACCAATGAAGGGAGACATGGAGAAATTACTTCCCAAGAAGAAGATGAGGTACACGGTATGAAATTCCGAAGCCCAAAAGCTAACATTTTGTACCAAAATACCAAAGGATGAATCACTTGGTGACAACCGAGGAGGAAGAAGATATTCCCATCTTGATAGGGCCAGATATGCCTTCTCGAGAGATTTGGATTTTGAAGAAGCATTGAGGAGATTTGAGTTACAAGAGGGCAGCCCTGAATTGCCGGATGATGCAAACCATGAGGAAGAGGAGATGGTTCTCGATGATTTTCAAGAAGAAAAATCAGCTTATATACTTATCCAAGATGAGGAGTTATTCTCATTCCCATTTGGGGATGAAGATGATCTCAGTCAGGCCATCTATGGAGAGAAAAAATCAGCTTGTGATGAGCCCGTGAAAGGTTTGAAAGAAATGTTTGTACATAGGAAATGCTTAGAGCTGCAGAAGAAACTGAAGATCCTGAGCTTAGTCTCGAGCTCCTGATGCAAGCCACAAATTTGCAAGACAAGTGTGAAGCTGATTTGGAAGCCTTAACTAATGTGAAGGTTGGCCATATTGAGATAAGGAAAGATGAAACATATGATGCCACTCTTGAGCTAATGATTGATGGATGCAATACCAAAATGGAGATATTTTCTTTCCCATTTGAAGATGAAGACTCTTTCCATGACGAAGAAATTGAAGAAAGGAGTTTCAAGACCTCTAAAGATGAAGCTCTTTTTGATGAAGGATCGGTAGAGTGCAGCGATTCTCAGATGATGAGGTAATCCCTCTAGATAGTTTCCTTGAGTTGCAAAATAAAGATTCTTCAAAGGCATATCAAGATGAGTTGTAGGAAATGATGAAGCATAACTCTGTGTAAGAAATCTTGGATGCAGTAGAAGTTACGGAAGACAGAGCTTGATTCTTGATCTCTTCACTAGTGCCATGGACATACAAGACAAATATGATTTTGCCTCTGATCCTCCCGTCAGTACTCAAATGCCTCACAGTGAAGTAGAGATAAAGGATGAATCAAATGTTTCTCATGGAGAAGATGTCAATGAGCATAGATCCGAAAAACAAAAGTAACTCAAAATATACAAGGAATTTGAATGAAAAGAAGCCCTGGGGCAGCAATGAGATGTTTGATGGAGAATCAACTATATGGATAAACATGGAAGGAAACTGGCACTATGAAACCGACTTCAAAGAACATGAAGGCAATGGAATTTCCAAGCAAGGACTTGAGCATCAAGAAGTTCACATGGAATCACTCCTACCAAGTACATAGATAATTGTGAAAGCACCTGGATTTCATAAGCAACTGAGGAGGGGAGGCTACTTTCTAGAACCCATCAATGGCTTCATAGAACATCATCACTCAGTGTTGCCCACTCAAGGGTAACTCTTGAGGAAAGAAAAGTGCTTCAGTGAAAGTGGGTTGTCCCCCACCTTATACCATAGGTGATTATTAGGTGTGTTTCCCTTTCTAGTTGTGTGTTTTCCTTCCTTTTGTGTCGTGTGTTTCTTTTCCATCCTTTTGGTGTGCGTGTGTGTTTCCTTCTTCTCTCTCTCTCTCTTGTAGGTTGTACATGACTCTGCAGGGCCCAATGGATAAGGCACTGGTCAATGAATTATATGGTCTAAAAATGAGATTTTGATTCCCATGTCATGTCTTCACTACACTCAGTCCATGTCATGTCCCCAAGCTAGAGCTATCTGTTGTCGTGCAAATGTGCAACAGGGAAATTGAAAATTTCCAAGCACGACAACTATACCCATGTGCCAAAATTTTCATGTTTTATCATTCCCAGCACCCCAAGTCAAATCCGTCAGTCTAGTCACCCCCTATTTGATGTAAAATTTATCCCCTAGGTGATTTAGGAAAGTCTATCCATTCCCCCTAGGTGATTTTAGGAATTTTGAAAAGATGCTATCTTTTGGTAGTATTGGGAAGGGCTATCACTGGCCTTCCCAGGACTGGACCAACCACCCTAGAGCGGAACACAAGGGTAATATTCAACATGGAGGTGAATTGAATACCTTAAAACATCATGGAAATGGTTTTGGAAGGTTTGGGGAAGTTTTTAAATACTTGGAGCAGTTTGAGTAAAAGCAGGGTTCACAAGCCTAGGCAATTCATAGGCCTAAAACAACTGTTGGGCTTCAGAAGAAGATTTGGGAGCTCTAGATGGAGTTAGAAGTAAAAAAAAATATCTTCAAAAAGAGGATTCCAAGACCTACATGATGGTGAAATAATATTTTTCACAACACCTTGGCGCATAGGATTGGCAGTAGTTTTTCACATACAAGTGGAGTCTCAAATCACAAACCCAAGTTTTCAGGAATCATATGAATGAATCAAGACATGAGACCCCACCATTGGATTCAAAATTCCATTTCCAGTCAGGATCATATAAAATTTCACCAATAAATTCCATCAAGAGCTCAAGTTATCATCATTCCAAGTTACCCTCTTAAAGGCAGTTCAGGACTTAGTCATTTTTCGAGAGGACACGTGTCAACACCAGGAGCCTGGCGGGATTTCATGTCCCCGAAGTCCCTGAGGTCAGGTACATCAGCCCTTGAAAATTTCCCAGCCCCCATGTGACCTCTACGACCCTCCAGATGACCTCCCCCAGGACTTGATGGAGCTTCATTCACCCCAGTGTGCTTATTTGGAGCATGCATTCCCTTATGCCATCGGATCGGGCGCCACGTGTCATCTCCCACGTGACCACCGTGGAATTTTTGATGTCCTTGTGCACCTAAGGTGGGGGACATCAAACCTTGAAAAATGCACCCAACCCCCATAGGGAGTCTTCTTTGACACCCACGTGACCGCCTTTCAGCTCCCAGTGCTTTAAAGCAACTTTTTCCACCTTCATTCCCTATCGTCGGATCGCCGCCACGTGTCGTCCTCTTGACCACCATGGAATTTGATGTCCCTCACATCCCTGAGGTCAGGGACATCAAACACAAAAATTTCACCCAACTCCAACTCAAAAAATCAAAAGCATTTGTAACTGTTAGCTGCTTCTTTGCTTCAGCTTCTTCTCACTACCGGAAGAAAAGTTGCAGAGAACACAAGTCCACCACTCCACCATTGCAAGAAACTCAGACCAGATCAGAAAAGGAACTGAAATACCTTTCCCATGGCAATACGCAGGTCTCGAAGGAATTTTCATCAAGCTAAGAAGGAGAAACGAAGAACAGAGAAGGAGAACAATGGAAATCCCCATAGCCATGAAAACAAAGATTCAACATATCTTGCAAACCGGTGCTCGGATTGACGAACCATTTGTTGCTGAGTTTTTATCTCTTGAAGGCCATTAAAAACTCATATTCAGACCTCAAATTTGTAGCAAGGATTGCATGCAGCAAATAAATCCTCTTTTTGGCTCTACGAAGGAAAAAGCTTGATTTCCCATCAAACCGGTCACCGGATTGAAGAGAAATTTCACGTGAAGCACCATAATGAAAAACCTATCGCAATGGAGTTGATTTCGTCACTAACGGAGACAAAAAACAGACCTGTAATTTTCAAGCTCCATTAATGGCCGCCATGACATAGTAATGGAAAAAATCAGCGAGCTACCTCTCCGCTTCTCAAGGTTCCAGTGGGCGAAATCACCCAAAATTGGAGGAAACGATCGTTGAAAAATCTAGTTTCACGCAAACTAGTTTTCACACCATGAACTCCCTATTTTTTAGGGATATGGAGGGCTGTGTTTTTTCAGCATTCTTCCCTCTTTGAAGAAATTTTCAAATTCCTAAAGATCCGATGGGCGAAATCATCTGAAAATTGGAGGGAACGATCGTTGAAAAATCTAGTTTCACATGAACTAGTTTTTGCACCGTGAAGCCCCTATTTTTTAGGGATATGGAGGGCTGTGTTTTTTTCAATATTCTACCCCCGCCGATGAAGACATCATTTTCCCACTTGTTCAGATGAAGGAATTACTCCAAATTTAGAGTGTGGAACCTGGAATAAAACCCAGAATTTCAAGACTCATTTCATCACAATTTGACATTTGTGGCACACTTACTAAAAATAGCATGTCTCCTTGCATAGGGGAATGTTACTTCAGGTAAGCCACCATTTTAAGATTCCATGAAGAAGGCGGTGAACACAGAGGGAACATCACAGGAAAGGTCATAAAAAGGGTCATCTTGGCTTGCAATTCACACTTACTAAAAATAGTAAGTTACACTCAAAAAGTAGTTTTGGCACAATGGGTCGTATAAGGATAATCATTCAAGGGGACATCATTGTTCGGGAGCATCCTAGCCATTTTTCATAGGGAATTCGAGATCCACCTTAGTTCATTCAATTGGTGAGCGTTCATGAGCTAATTTGGAGGAGTTTCACAATGTGCAAGGAGTTTGAAGATTCAGAGTTTCACTGCATTTGGAGCTTTCCATCAACGAGGATCAATGGACTTCATCGGGTGACATCTCCTCTTCTTCTTCTCTCTCTCTTTCTCTCTCTTCCCCCAACTTTCTCTCACTTTCAAATGTTCTAATTCTTCGTTGGGGTTTGCACTTTTTGATATGCCTTTAAGTCACTTAAAAGTGACTTTAGAAACATAATGTAAATTAAGTCACCTTGCTATTATAAAAGGGACTTAAATATTTAAAGTGGAATATGAACAATCTTAAGTCATATTAAGGCATATGGAGGGTCACGAGGAAGATGATAAGTCACCTCTCATTCTATAAATTGTAATGCCATTCCCATTGCAAAGGGTTGGCGATTGATCTTGTAGACTCAAGAGTGCATTGTACCTAGAGAAAGCAAAGGAGATAGCCATTTTCTTCTACTTTCCTCCATTCTCAAATTTCCTCTATTTCTCCACTATGTACAACTTTGGTTTGAGCAATCAATACAAGAAGAAGGAGTTTAGGGGTTTCTTGATACTTTGTGGTCAATAAATTCTATTTGGTCTTGTTGTTATTTGCAGGGTTGTTTCTTCTCATGAATGCATGTGTTGAAGTTTCTAACTAGTGCATGAAGGAATCTGATTTTCTACCTGCAGCATTAGTTCTCTTACCTCTTTTCTCACTCCCCTTTCCCGCTCTACAAACGAAGACTTCCTTAGAAAGAGATTTCTAGCTTTATCGCGCAGGTCGTGGAGTGCCCCCGCTTGATCCCCGGTCGAAAACCACCACCACAAATCCACCTTTTCAAGCGCATGCATATACAAAAATTACATTGGTTAAGTAGAGGGATTTAGATTCCCAGAGCGTTGGCAAGAAATCTAGAAGTTTGTCCACCCAAAAAAAATTCTTACCAACACATTTAAATTTTTATTTTTTATTTTAATTTGACGGTAAATTTGCCATTACACTTCTATGAAGGTTTGCACTCTTGGGACAGCTTGGACAGGTGTAAATTTGATCCTTGGTGGGAAGTTACATCCTCTATGCCACTGGAGGGAGGAGTGTGTTTCCAAGGTGAAAAACGTGAAATGGTCATAGATGAGTTTGTCATGTGAAGGTGAGGTCGATTCATTGAAACTCATATAAATGGTGCAAGCTGAGAGTAGATGCATTTGAAATGATCGGAGAATATGGATCTGTCGAGGTGGAGTCGGTGAGCAATTCCACCGAGTTCCACAAGGAGAGGGCATATTTGATCGCAGGTGCCCAAAGAGGTAAATAGTTGATTTGCAAGGCTGAAGCACATGCCAAATGAAAAGTCGAGTTCTATGAACCAGGGGCTAAGTGGGTCGCAAGACCTGAGTTAATCTTAAGGGAATGAGAATGGATTACACCAAGTTGTTTGGAATAAATACCACCAAATGAGCTACCGAGATGGGGATAGCATTCACAGATCTGAATTTTTGGGTTTGTATGGATGATTCAAAGATCTTGGAAAGGGATGTTGCCATGAGTTGATCTCTAAGGTTGAACACCAAGTTGGAGAAGCATTGAAGAGATTGATGCAAGGTGCTCACGAATTATAAAGGTACCTTGGATTCTAAGTCATCAAACCGAGGAAAGTTATTCAGTGCGATGTGAGCCAAGCTCAAAGTAAAATGAAGGTCACCTCACTATGCACACTCCGCTTTGAACCTCATATATGTTTGGATGGTCACTATTCTAGCAACCAATGATAAATGCAAACACATGTGATAGATATGCTCTTCCCACCATGCAATGCAAATTCCATTACCTCAAATAGAGATCTTCCAAAATAAATAAAATTTCAAACCTTGATATTAAAATATACCAAAAAGAGTCGCACCTAGGGAAACCCCGTGCTTGTGCTCAAAGACAACTTTTCATTGTTGTTCTTCTATTTCCTCATGTAGATATGCAAAAAAACCAAAACTAACGAGACTCAATCAGTAATAAAATAATATTGTGTTTATAATTGTTCCTAGCATTTTTAGGCAATCTAGACTCAAATATAAGGTTTAAATTGCTCCAAAATGTTGTAGGAAAAATTTGACCTACAAGAGTGCTCACACACAACACTAAACCAGGGAAAAACAAATTTAAACTAAGCATGATCACAATGATCAAAATGAATGAAAACTTTGGATAACGTATACATGATGGATATGAGAAGGCGATGCAAATGAATGATGCCTACAAAATGGGTTCACTTGAGGTCCACTATGCATTTCTATTTCTTGCACATTTTGACCAAACTACAAATAGATGACACATAGATAAATGACAATGGGTTTGCACGAGGTCCGATCTACTTGCCTTTTGTCATTGCCTAACTTGAAAAAAATAAAGGGTGGAGTGAAAGTTAGAGATGCATTTTTCGAGAACTGCTCTAATAACTAATGTACGAGTTACCTAGCCACGTTATAACGACATAATGAATACACTATGTTCGAATGTTACATAAAATTGAGTTTTGTGAGTTCTTGTATTGTATTGGATTTAGACCATGAGTGGAGAATGCGTTTAAGTGAACATATGTCTACCAAACATTTCTTCCAGTTAGCATAACTTATCTCTCAAGAAGTGTAGTGGTTTATACTTGATAGTGTTTGGAAGAATGAAATCCCCAACACCTATCAAATCTTTAGTAGTTTCAAACCATGTGTTCTCATCATATCTCTTGTGACCTTCTAGTTCATATAATTAAGCATTGTCATTAGTTTTTGAGTCACGCTTCTTGTGTGCCAATTTTGGCATATGTACTCTCTGCGTTTATCTATTGTTTATATTGGATTTTTGGGTACCTTTTGGTGAGTCATTTCATCCATAGTCACTCATTTTTTTAGTTGTTTGTAAATACTTGCCTAATCAGGCCTCATTGTTGGGAGCCATATTTGGATATGTCTCCTAGTTTTCCTCTTTTCAAACTCCCCAATTTTGTACTTAAGGGGGTTTTAGAGCGTTCACAATTATTAGTGTTGTTTAGGACCTTTCCAAACCACTTAACATTGTTTGTGTTTACACTACTAAAGGGTTAAACTTTAAATTGGAATGTTTGTTCAATAGTTGATTGTGAAAATTATTTCCACACACTATTTGGAAAGTGCAAGTATTCAATATCAAATAATGTTTGTTTCATGCAACTAATTACTTTTGCATGAAACAAACCTTTTCAAATTCTTTATACCTAGGAATCCCTCTTGTATTAGCAATAGAATTGTCGGATTGTAAATATTTGTGAGCTGCAATAATAAGGAGAGATACTTGATCCATGTGTGCATTAGTTTTATGTTGTGGTAATGGTGTTTCTTTGGACGAGCAGACTGAATGTGAGTATTTGATACTTCTATAAAAATCCTAGCAAGTCTAAAAACCAACTCAAAATCCTTTAGGTTGTGGAGCTTTGTCACCACCCATAGTAAAATCTACCTTTTAATTTTCTCCTTTGTAATAGGGGCCAATAACTCCTTGTTTATTAAATCAGTAATGATGGTTTGGATATTATTTCAAATTTCTCTTAGCCATAATCCTCGTTACTACATCCTTCAATAAAAGATATTTGTAGAATGTAACCACTTATTCCTTGATATCCTCATGGTTTTTCAAAACCAAGCCATGTGGGGTGATGAACTTGCCAATTATGTTACCATTTCTTCAAATGATAGTTGAAAGGTAGACGAATTTGGTGTTCCCCCCTCCTTGAGCCATTTAATTCTAGATTTATGTTACTAGAAATTTTCTTCTATAAGAGGATCTTTTTGTTCTGCCATTAGGTATTTTCCTATGTCTGCAAATTCATGACAAATTCTCCTCCAATATTTGAGTTCATGAATTTTTGATTCTACTCTTCTCTTTTTATCATTCGTATTTCCAATTTTTCTTTATTCCATACTTCAACTCCATGCTCTACTACTTTTTGGGTGAGTATGAAAATTTTAGATATATATTAACTAGAGTCTTCCACCATTATTTTACATGATCCAAGAAAGATGAATCTTAAAACCACATGAATTAAAATTTACAAGGTATGCCTCTTGATTCCCTATCACCTTTTACTAATAGCGAGTTGGGCTAGTGATTCAATCTAGGAAAGTGCATCACTTATGCTCAACTTGAGGTTCATAGAAACTAATTCGAAGTTAACTAGGAACCTATCCATCTTCTCTAGAGTAGCATGGTCTCCTTATCTTATGTTATTCAAGGTAAACCTAGATCCATAAGTTTCAAACTCTATTAGTCCATCTTCCTAACAATACATATTGAGATCACATATGGCCCATTTGATCTTATTCAAATACGCATTTTTTTCTAATTTTTAAGGTGAAATTAAAGTTTCCTCTAGAGATCCATTCAACTCGCATTCAAGTTTCCTCTCGAGATCCATTCAACCAGCATCCAAGTTGCCTCCCAAGATCTATTCAACTAGCATTCAATTTTACTCCTAAGATCCATTCAACCACATCCTTCACTCCATTCTAATGGTACAATTGTTTCCAACAATTGTTTTCAACTTCAATGGGCCCATTGGTTATCAAGATGTTCACTTTGCCTTTACCTCTTCACATGTGCATTGATAAAGTGATCAAAATTTGAAATCAAGTCACGGTGGCATACATTAGAGTTCCACATACTAGTCATATCTCTCGTTACGCTATCAACTTCTCTAATAATCCAAGTTTAGAACCTTGCCAAATTTGTTTTACTACTAACACAAAAAGGCGTCTACCAATCTTAATTTCTTGTACCATCAAGATATTGGGTTTTATATCCTCAATGAGACGATTCACCAAGAAACACTTGTTAGAGGCATTCAAGCCCTTGACATTCCATCTTGCGATTTTCATGGTGATTAGGCAAATCAGGGTTACCTAAGTTCATTTTATTCGATGTATCTTTAATTCCTTTCTCAAAGTCAATGTAGACACCTAAAATGTTGACATGATTAATTACAATTAATTTGTCCCGCAACATCATCTAAATACACAATAATTAATAACAAGATTAATTATTATTAATCCATTTTATCATATTTACCCCTTTATCATTTTATCATCATTTATCATTTATCCCAAATCCTTTTATTTCATTATTATATCCCATCTCAAACCATAATCCTTTAATTCATTAATAATATCCTATTATCCTATTTTAATCCTTCATTAACATTTTATAGGAATTTAATATTCCTACATCTACCTACCACCTACCCTACACATCCCTACACCTAGCCTTTCCATGTAATCTCATATATAATCATCATTTATTAACCTAATCTAATTCTAATCATAATCACATCCTCACACCTCTAAATCTAGAGGCATCTATTTTTAGACGCCTCTGTAACTTTCTCTTTCTATTGAATTTTTAATTCAATAGAAGCTTCTTCCCTCCATGAATTTTAAATTCAAAATTATAGAATCTTCCAATTCTAGATCTCTCTAATCCTCGCATGCATTCTCCACCTTTGATCTAAATCCAACATGGCTTCATCCTAGCCATTGAATCCTTCACTCCTCAGCTATAAATCTAGCTCTCCTCCTCCATGAGAGCCATCTCTCAAATCCATAATAAAATTCTAACCAATTTTTGCATCACTCATCCATTTTTATCTTCAATCACCCAATCAATCCATTCATCTACAATCAATCTATCATCATCTTCATCAAGAAAATACAAGCACAATCAAGGGGAGGTGTTGCCCAAGTTTCTCCACAAAATATGAAGCAACCAAGTTCAATCCAACATCTTGAGCACATCAAACAAATCAAAGGGATATCTACTTTGGTAAGTGAAGGTATTGCATTCTATTTCCTTTCCATCTAGCTCAATCTGAGGTAGTGATAGAGAGTGTTAGATTAGGAATTGATCTAGTTTGGTTTCTAATTTGCATTTTGCACTAACATCTCTTTTTCATCTACATTTTTGCACCCCCACTTTGGGGCTTACCCCCTACTTCTTTATTGTTTCAGCTCTATTTTATCCCTAGAACGAGTTGTTAAAGTTTAAAGAATTTTCACTTTTGTTTACACCTTCAAATTTTGAATTTTTGTGCTCAAATTCAGTCCCAAAGCATGAAACATCACCTTTGTTATGTGTATTAGTGCATACATTGTGCATAGAATGGTGCCTATGTACTTTGAAATGGCGCCTTTGTTTTGTTTTTTTGCCTACCTTCCGAGAGCCATAACTTTTGATCCCGAACTCGAAACAACTCCATTTTTTCTCGAAAGGTATTAAAAAGATATATGCAATGAAAGTGTTAATCTATAATTTAAGAGGAAAATTTATTCATTATTTTCATTTTCCTAAATATTGTTATTTTAACTAAACATTGAGTTATAATTTCTTGTTCCAAACTACTAACACTTTTTGTGCAGCTTCCTACATTACCAAAGATAAAAATTAGTCTAAAACTACTAACCCTTTTTTTAGTAGCATGATCGGTCCAGACATTTGGGGTTATAATCAAACTACTAATCTTTGTTTTACAGGGCCTCCTCTTAAAGACCCCATTACATAATTTTCAATCATTTTATCTTGCATCCATTTTCTTGCATTTATCATCCTTTTTGTGTGTTTTCCTTTGTTGTTTGTTCATCCCAAGGTAAAACCATGTATGCTCTCCTCTCATGTCCTAGGACAATCTTGAGGATCAAAATCAGCTAGCCTTCCCATTTTTATTTTGTAGGGGCAACATGACGTGGAAGTGATATCCACGCACTTGCCATAGTCCTAGGGGTCTCGTGACCATGGGCTTCACCTCCACGCACATAGACACACCCCGTGTTCCAAAGGGGGTATACAAATTCTTGGACAATTGTTGTTATTGGCTAAGCACTTACTTGTTTTAAGAGCGGCGTGAAGTGAGGGGATTCCACGTCCCAAAACTAGGCCTTATATAACATCCTTGCAACATGACTTGGGCCCCACGTACTGTAAGGTATATCGAGGACTCCCTTAGTGAGCTTGTGCATCCTAGATTAGGCAACCATTTGGCCGCATATTGAGCTATAGTGCAAGGAGGCCACACTCCCCAAGATCACTCACTAGCCGACCCCACATTGACACATAGGTGGAGAGCCAATTGTGGCACCATCGTTGGTGTGTGGTATTGAAAAGGGGTATAGCTTGATTGCAATCCCACTTGACTAGTTAGGGTGTGTGTTGCATGTTTGTTTCTTGTTTGTGAACACCCTTAACCATCCCATTACTTTAAAATTTTAATCAATTAAACATCATCATAATTAATCCTTAATCACAATCCAAATCCTAATCCCATCACCATCAATCCTAATCCAAAACTAATCACCCACACATCCTATCTAACCATGGCCTTTGATCCTCAATCCCCATCCTCTCTAAACCAACATCCAAATGCCTACCTCTTTTCTAAATCCATCAACCAAGCTATCCCATCATCCCCCACCCATCAAAGTCAACCATCTCACTTTGACTACAAAGTCCCACACACTATCTAACACCTTAACAAACAAATCTCAAATCTAACATCCTACCTCAACCAATCCTCTCCTCGCCATCCAAATCAACCATCCCATATCAATCCTAACATCCTAAAAAACCATCCAACAACTCAATCAACAAATATCCATCTTCAATCTTCACTTAACCAATCACCCCTAAACCATCATCTCCTAACCAATCCCAACCACAATTTCCCTTCCTTAGATCCTTACCCCTCACCCCATGGACTCCCTCTTTGAGGAACCCAAATCATCTCAATCCACCCCCTGACCTAATCAACATAAACCATTATACCCACAAGCTAATTACATTGACTTTGACAACCTCACTAACTTTGACCTTAACCAAGAGGACCTCTTTTATGTCCTTGCTAATCTAGCCACCAATCCTAAGCCAACATAACCATCCCAAATTCCAACTTCCAAATCCCTATTAATCATCATAAATTACACCTTCCTAACCCATCAAAAACTCACTCATCCACCACCATCCAAAAACTCAATCCCTAAATCTAGTCATCATAAAACCTATCATCGGTCTCATTCACATATATCCAAAACATTCACATAAACTTAATCCTAAATTATTATCCCCACATCTCATCTTAGTTCCTACATCCTTGTCATCTTCATCATCCCAATCCAATCCTATGGACTTTCTCCTAGATAGTCCCACATCCCCTAATCCACCATCAAATTTATCCTCTAATTTTATTTCATCCCTCCATCACCCAATCCAAAATTATCTCATCCATCGTGACTCCTAAGTCACCCTCATCCCCTTCTACCCCTAATCCTAAACCATCCAATGTGGCTCCTATGCCACCCTCATCATCTTCATCCACATATAATCCTATTTTACCCCCTTCATCACCTAAACCTAACACTATCATATCCTCCGATCCTATTTCAAATCCACCATCCCCCCCATCCTACAAGATCTAACGTGACTCCTAAATCACAAACTCCCAAACCTAACAAATCCAATCCCAATCCTCACCCCACGCCATCTCCTACCCAATATAATGAGGCTTCTATGCCACCTTCATCTACTTCATCCCCTAAATCAACTAAATCTAATGTGGTTCCTAATCCACACCCATATCACATGTAATGTCCCCATTTTGAAGACCCTTAGCCTATCATTCCCCATGGGCTTTAGGGATGTTGCGACGGGAAATTTATATTAAATAATTTTATAATATTGTTTGGAGAGTGATTTAATCATTTGACATTATAAAGCAATATTTATTTAATTATTTAATATTTATGGAGCAAGCAATTATTTAATTAAATTCCCAAAATGCAAATTAAAAGGGGAATTAATTAAATAATATTTAGGTGGCTTTAAATATTAAAATCACCCTTTTTAAAAGGGGACGCCACACCTAGGGGAAATAAACTTCTTTTATTTAATAATTTCCCTATCCTAGGGATTTTGAATTTTGTGCCTCCTTTTATAAAAGGAGTGTTAGGATCATTGTTAAACTCATGTTATGATGATATTTATTTTATATTGCATGCTTGGGGTTGGATAGATACCATGTGCATCCGGAATTAGAAATGTATGCCCATAACTCTCTCTCTCATCTCTCTATCTCTCTCTCTCTCTTTCTAAATCTCAATGTGGAACTCAAAATATCTATCTCTCTCAATCTCTAAGTCTCTCATTTTGATCTCTCTCTCTACCAGTATCAAAACTCTCTAATCTCTCAAAAGATCCTCTCTCTCTCTCTCTCCTAAAGGATCTCTCTCTCTCTCTCTCTATCTCTCTCTCTCTCTCTCTCTCTCTCTCTCTCTCTCTCTCTCTCTCTCTCTCTCTCTCTCTCTCTCTCTCTCTCTCTCTCTCTCTCTCTCTCTCTCTCACACTCTCTCTCTCTCTCTCTCTCTCTCTCTCTCTCTCTCTCTCTTGCGTGGGAAGTTAGTGAGCTGGTTTTGATCAATTTCAGATTTGCCATTATTGCTTGAGTTATTTCAGTTTTGGCGCCAAGTTTAGAGTGTGAAAATCATTTGATATTGCTCCTTTAAATTATTCTATTATTGTTGCAAATATTCTTACCATAGCGACTTGGGTTGGTGATGATTTGATTATGTTTTGATGCCATAAATGATAGATCTGCAATCTGCCATGTGTTGTTGATTATTTCAGAGCAAGGGGCTAATATTTTGGTGTATTTGGAGGCTAGGAAAGAGCTGGAATTATTTTATATAATTTTATCTAACCCTAGCGACTTGAAATCAGTTTTCTAGGACTATTTTGGCTAGGTTTTAATGCTCAAAAAATTCAGATTGATAGCTCTTTGGAAAGCCCTTAATTTATAGAACAATCTGCAATTTATTTGGTGAAGAAATATTGAGTTTTGAGTGAGATATCAATTTTAGAAGATTTCATTGTCTGTAAGCCTTCTGGTTGCTATAAATTAATATTTATTTCAGATCTGTTGTTTGGGGGTCAGTTTAATAGTGGATTTGATTATAGAAATTAGGAGGAATAAGGAGAAATTGATTTCATAATTTTTGGAGTAGATTTGGTGCCCTAAAAGTGCTGGGCGACCTACTTTTTAGGTCAAAATTAGGGTTTCATGTTGGTTGTGCAAAATCTGGTTTTGGGATATTGTTCTTCATATTTTCGTGACCCAAAATCCAAAGTTTGAAGATTTTTACTTGACGGTTAAGCCCAAATTAATTTTGGAAAATTGCAATAATTCAAGGTTTGAATATTAATTATTTTCAACCATGTGTGATCGATTTGTGTTAATTCCTAAGTTGTCCTAAAGGGGATTACATCACACCCTTCCCTTCATATAAATCTACCTCATTCCATTCATCTACATCTACTAATCCCAAACAATCTAATCCTAAGCCAAAACCATCTACCTCAAAACAACATACTACAACCAATCCAAAATCAGCCAAATCTACTTCGGCCTCCAAGCACAAAACATCCACTTCAGCCCCCAATACTAATCCAAACCCTTCATCTTCTAAGCCACACCAATCTAATCCACTCCATAAATCCAAATCAACCAAAATATCTCATAATCCACCCAATCCTGGACCTTTACTTCTTACTCCCCCAAAATCATTTAACCCAAATCATTTCACTCCTTTAGGAAAATCCTTAACCACCATCTTACATCGTCTAAAAACCTTCAACATGATCATCCATCCCCCAATCAAATCACATGATCAAAACCTTCCCAAACCATCTTGGTATTGGGAACACTATTATTGTGACTTCATCGCACCCATGGACATTCGACCAATCATTACATGTAATTTAGGTCTTATGTCCAAAACCTCATTAACAAAGGGCTTCTTGTCCTTGTACCTCTTTATCCACCACCTTTCCATCCCAATCATATCCCTAACCATCTTCCACCATCATCCAAACATCTCCACCATCCAAATCCCACTCGACATCCAAACATCATCACCATCCAAATCTCATCGTACATCCAAACATCCTCACCGACCAAAAACCAAAACAAATCTCACCTCCCATCCTTTGTTAAGTCCATCCTCTTAGTGGATGGAAAAACTACAATACCCCCTCTCATGATGACCACATGGAATCATCTTCCCCATCCACTTCATATCCTATAGCCAAAAATATGTTCGCTAATATGAAACATCGAGGCAAAGGCTTAGGTATCCATGAACAAGGCATTCACGAACCCATCTCCCTTCATCAAAATCTAGGTCATTTAGGCTTAGGGTATAAACCTAACACTAAAAACATCCCTCCCACTACTCCATCACAACCCATTTCTACCACTCCTCTTGTTGATCTTACCATCCCAACCACTCAACCCAAACACAAACCATTTATTCCCCCTACAAATACCAAACACCTAAAAATGGATTGAGCACATAATTCGTCACCTGCATGAATGTTATTTCCTTCCCACCCATCCTCCTTCCATCCAACATCTAAATACCTTTGCATCTAATCCATTATTATCATCACATTCATTCATATCCTCCTCTTTTAATCCATTCATTTGAACACTTGATCAGCTTGCTTACACATGTTGTAAGACAATAGTACCTACTACAACCATGTGACCTTGGTCTATCATTACCTCCAACATTCAAGCACAATTGTCTTCCTAGAGATCCACACATTTTAACACACTTAATCAACTTGTGGTGAAGACCCTTGGGTGTATCTTTTGACACTCTAGCCAATGTCATCTCCACACTCATTTCCATCCCCCCATCAATCCACTAGTGATTCTTAACCCCTTGAGAGTTCTCAAGATAATGGAACGTCTTTATGCAAAAAAATCAAAAATAAATACAAATATCAAAAATCAAAACTATCAAATAAAATCCACCTCAAGACTCTCTCTAGGGGTGTTTCTAGCAACTCTACCGGGCTATGGACGCCTGGTTGGTAGTAGAGCAATTTTGTGACAAGAATCAGATGCATACCTGTCGAGGCTATGGATGCATGGTTGGTAGCAGCAGAGCAATGCATGCCTTAGCCTTCCGTTCACTCTCCATCCACCTATTTGAATTAATCACTCCCTATACATTGGCTAGTTTTTCTTCACGTACTACCCATTAAGTCTTCACTTCAAGTAGTAATTAACCATCACAATTGCACACACTTTGATCTCGCATAGACATCGGGCTCGCATGTTACTGTGCATTGTTTGTTTAGACCATGGTCACACTTATGTTTTAGTCCCCTCTTTCCTTACAACATGTTTCATTAGGCTCATCTTTTGATCATCACTTTGATGTCGTTTTCCTTCCATCTATCACATCCACATACTTTTTTCCTTGATTGAACATTTGTGGGCAAACGATGATCCTTTCCTTTTCATCCCATCCTCCTCATATCCCTTTTCAACTTTCATCATCATGACTGGGGCAGCCTTACTACCATCTACTAGGGGCATCATCCATTTTATATACCCCCTCACTTCCCATCATATCCTACACCTGGGGTAAAATCGAACCCATCCATCCATCCACACAAGCCACCCTTATTTACACACTTGGGGAACACCACATCTATCCCTCAATCCATCCCCCTATACTTGGGGGCATATATTATCATCTTCCATATCCCTCATCTTATCCTATACCACATCCCTCATCCTATCTATCTATCTCCCATCCCACATCTCATCTAATCCTAACCTATCAACCAATCCCTATCATATCCAACCTATCCAATTTCCCTCAATCCTTCCCTTTCATCCTACCCAAACATGACTTTGGGACTTATAGGAGAAATTTGCATCCCACCTTACATCCCTTCCCATCCCCCTATGTTATCCCATCCTAATTCTTTCATCTTACCTATCCTCAACCATCCCCCCATCCCAAATCCAAAATCTCAACATCCAACATCAAATAATCTAAACATCCAAAATCCAAATCTACAAATCAAAACATTTAAAAAAATCCATAAAAACATTACAAATTTACACCAAACAACAATAATAATAATAATAATACAAAAATGCAATGTGTTTGTTTTTGTTTGAGAGTGTGTTTTTTTCTTGTGTATGTTTGGTTGCTTTTCTGCATTTACATTTTAGCCGATGATATGAGGCCCCTTTTGTTTCTTTTTCTTTTTCAGCCCAATGATATGAGGACAATCTTTTTATATTAATTTGTCCAATGATATAAGGACACAAGGCATTTGTCAATTCAATCATCATGGTCTTTATCACTTGGTGCATCTTTCTTTATGTCACATCACTCACAATTGCTAATGATGATAACAATGGCACTTTATGGTAGCACACCCCCTTATATCATCATCATTTACCATCCTTACTATCATCATCTAACCTCCTCATCCTCCCATCCAATCAATCCTTTATCAATCAATCAATATCCACATTCAAATATTATCCTCTCACATCCAACATCCAAAATCCTCACCCCTTAGTTGGGGCATCTTCTAACATCCTCTCATCAATCAAACTCAAACATTATTTCTCATCACTTCATCAATCATCATCCCAATCATCTCCTCATCAATGTCCTATCATCCAAATCAATCCAAAAACCAATCCTTATTCTCTCATCCAAACATCCTCAATCATCTAATCAAATCAATCTTCAAATCTAACATCTTCAAATCCAACATCCTCTAATCCAAAATCCAAAATCTTCACCCTTGTCATACATCGTTGACTGGGGCATCCTCTAATCCAAAATCCAAAATCCAATATCTCCTAATCCTCTAATCTTCTACTCTTCTCATCCTCTCTCCTAATCCTCTAATCTTCTACTCTTCTCATCAGGCATCTCCTTCTAATATCTAATCCTCAAATTTAATATCCTTAATCTCACCCCTTGACTGGGGCATCCTCTAATCCAACCCCTCCAATCAATCTTCTAATCCTTTAAATTATCAATCTTCTCATCCTCGAATCCTCTCTCATCTACTAACTTGGACCTCTCTCTTTTTTTTAGTGGTTACTCACCTTGTTCCTCCCCACCTAACCCCTCGAGAGGGTATCATATCACCGTCCTAACATATTCTCTCTTTTTTAATGATCATTGTTACGCAATAACCATTCAAAGAGGGGCAAAATGTAGACATCTAAAATGATGACATGATTAATTACGATTAATCTGTCCCGCAACATCATCTAAATTCACATAGTAATTAATCACAAGATTAATTCTTATTAATCCACTTTATTATATTTACCCCGATTATTATTTTATCATCATTTATCATTTATCCCAAATCCTTTTATTTCATTATTATATCCCATCTCAACCATAATCCTTTAATTCATTAATAATATCATGTTATCATATTTTAATCCTTCATTAACATTTTGTAAGAATTTAATATTCCTACACCTACCTACCACCTACCATACACATCCCTACATCGAGCCTTTCCATGTAATCTCACATATAGTCATCATTTATTAGCCTAATCTAATTCTAATTCAATAAAAAAATTTTCCCTCCATGAATTTTGAATTCAAAACTATAGTCTTCCAATTCTAGATCTCTTTGATCCTCACATGCATTCTCCATCCTTGATCTAAATCCAACATGGTTTCATCCTAGCCATCAATCCTCCACTTCTCACCTATAAATCTAGTTCTCCTTCTCCATGAGAGCCATCTCTCAAATCCATAACAAATTTCTGCCAGTTTTTTCATCACTCATCCATTTTTATCTTCAATCACTCAATCAATCCATTTATCTACAATCAATGTATCATCATCTTCATCAAGAAAATCCAAGCACAATCAAGGGAGATGTTGTCCAAGCTTGTCCACACAAATCAAGCAACAACCAAGTTCAATCCAACATCCGGAGCACATCAAACAAATCATAGGGAGGTATACTTTGGTGAGAGAAGGTATTGCATTCTATTCCCTTTCCATCTAGCTCAATCTGAAGTAGTGATAGAGAGTGTTAGATTAGGAATTGATCTAGTTTGGTTTCTATTTTCATTTTCAGACCGACATCTCTTTTTCATCTACAGCTAGGATGAGTTAGATCTTTTATTTCTTGAATTTTCCACTTTTGATTCCCACTAGATCTTTTATTTCTTGAATTTTCCACTTTTGATTCCCACTAGACTAGTAGAGGGTTGGGTTTTACTTTGCCAAAGAGCCTTGAATCCTTAATGAATGCTTGGTGGTTGTTTATTTCACTCTTTCTCATAAAAGTTCTTAGAGACACTTAGCCTTTCCTTCTCTCTACATTGAGTACCAATATATTTTAGGACATCTTCTTCTAGGATTGGGCCCAAATTTAGTATTTTGGCCACGAGCAACAATTGATCTTCACTTACAACTTTGGTGGTCTCTTTCTAGTTTTCTTGGTTTTCGAATGTTTCCTACTTTTAAAGTTAGAAGATTATCCTTCGTCGACAACATAACCATTGGTCTAGGGATACAAAGATGTTTACCTTTCATTTTTTCCCTCAAGTCTATGTAAAGCAATCCATCCCCGTGATCTTTCGATTGTCTCAAGAGGGACCCTTCCCCATATTTTTGAGCCCTTTCAACTTTGAGTATGGGGTATGTTGATTATACTTTCTCGAGCCAAAGAATTGAGAAGGGTTCCCAAGTAAGTCAATCATGTCTCTCATCAAAGACCGTTTAAGGTCTCAACTAGCACTTTTATAAATATAACATTGAGACAATTATGCTTTAAATGCCCAATGCCCCTACACTAATACCATCCAAAAGGGACATTCAAAATCTGATTCTTGCCTCCAACTTCCCATGACACAAGGAACCAAGATAGATTTCATGGCGCAAGTATAAAGTTATGTATTCAAAGAGGAATATGATATTCAAACTTTGTTTCAATATCTCCCCATTACAATAATCAAGTGATAATCTATACAATCTTATCCAACGCGACAACACTTTAGGTACAAGTTCCTTAAAGAGGTTAAAATTTGGAGTTCACTGTATTAGAAACAATCCCAATTTTTTTGAGGAACCATTGTCCCCTTTTAAACATCACCTCCCAAAGTATTCAACCTTCTAAAACACGTCCCTTAAAAGAAGCCTTTGGGCCTACAATTGAATTCTTAGTATGGCATCTAAAAGTTCTAATTTGCTACCAAATTGTTTTAAAGACTCCATGCTCACTTGCTCCAATAAATATACAAAGTAGCATTTTTCATGAGTGCTTTGAGATGAATTCTCAATGACCTAGTCTAGAATGTCCAAGATAGGGATGTCACCAGATGTTGGAAAGCTCATTTCTTCCTCGAAAATAAGTCTCGAGGTAGACTCTTTCAATTCTCCTCTGATTCCTCCCACATATTTTCTAATTCCACTTTTGGAACTAACTAGGATTTTTTATGAGACATGGATTTTCTCTCTATTGACCATACACTTCCTATATAATTAATCGTAAAAGCCTTGCTTAAAAATTATGAGCCTATGCTTATCCCAATTTTTCGCTCCGAATTTTGGGTTTTTTTCGCTTGGTGCACTTTTATGCTCGTCTTCTCCTTTGTGCTTTCTATCGTTGAATATTTCGTCCTACCATTCAAATATGACATGTTTTCAATCACTTGGCCTTTTCCCGTGTTTTATATGCTATAGGTTTTGCCATTGACTTCTACTTATGCATGTGAGAGGAAATTACTTTTCGCGCCCAAAATTGCATTAATCTTATTTGCATTCACCTTCAACTCATACATCATGTCTTCCCCAATTTAAGAAAGAAAGAAAGAAAACTTTTAATGTCCACGAGGCTAAAAATAGCCTATGAGACAATAAAACCACTTTCTTTAAAATTCACCAATTCAGATCTTCTTTTGTTAATCTTGATGATGAAGTCTCCCATACCAGTTATCCACTCCTCATCAAATAGAACATGTAATGACAAAGTCTTGAAATTGATTGCATATCTGGAACAAATGTCATTATAGGCACTGCAATCTATAATAAAGTGTTTTTCTGATTCCACTACCCCATCTAAACAAAAGACACAAAGTCTTTCTTCCCATTTTTCTTTAGGTCTTTTCCATCTACTTGTTTCACATCTAAGCCGGTGGGAGTTTGTCCTTAGTTGAGCTATGAGAATCTTAGCTCTCCATGGAATGAGGGCCCCGATGTATGTCTTTTGTTGATGGTCACAAGTGTAGTAAAAATTTTGAGATAGTATCTTTTTTTTCGCCTCTATTGTCCCACATAGTTTTGTGGACCTTATCAATAACAAATGCTAGTATTTCTTTATTTCCTTTGGGGCCATGTTTTCCAGTCAATATTCCATTTCTTCATCCACTTGATATTTTGATTCATCCATGACCTTTTCCCCTGCATAATGCCTCTTAAAGACAATGTTGGGCCACATGTTTGTTATCATCCTGCTCAATTTTGTTGAGGTATCTTAGAAGTCGAATCATAACAATGACTTTAATTAAAACCGCAACTATATGATTATCTTTTTCTTTTTTTCTTTTTAATTTTTGATTTCTTATTTATCTAAGTGTTTATTAAATTTGTGACATTTTAAAATTAATATAGCCAAATCTTCAAACAACTCTTTACAAATCTAAAGCTACACACGAACTTGTAACTATCTTTATTTTTTATTTTTTTAATAATATAATTTTAAAATATATTTTCGTATATATTTAAAAAATCTCACACGTTAAATTGTTTTTCCATTTAAAATTGTTTCAAACATTTACACATAAAAGTAAGTATTAAAAGTCTTTATATTTAAAATATTTGTTACAAAGTGGCCTAAAATTATTTATGTAACTTATATATGTATAAATGATTTCATTATGTATCTTTTATTTATGGGGAACAATAATGTCTCTAGTATCAATGTTCACTATAATTATACACAATATATTTATTATTTTAAAGTATATCTCTTCTTTTATATTTTAGAGAATATTAAAAATAGATAAGATAAATTTTAAAAGAATATTTATTAACTAGCAATCGCATGTGTACAATGCAATGTGAACGCTGAATGGTATATGTTATTTGATTTAGAGGGATAGTTATTACTTTTGTAGTTGATGTTGATAAGGGGTATGATTGACAATTTTGATTTTCTATTAAAGCCAAAACAAATGTTGGAAAGTACATCAGAAGGGATGCTAAATAATAGTTAGTTGTGTAATAATCGAATACAAATGTAAGTGAGACATGTAAGTTTGTTAATACTCACTCTCAAGAATGTATTGAATGTGAAGTGTTGACGTCAAAGTAGATTGAAAGAACGACTAAGTGCTTTAACATATTAGCTCTCCAAGAAACATAAATGAGACAAAATATGCAAGAAAATATAAATGAAGCTTAAATGGTTAGGGTACATTCCAGAGTGCTTTATTACCTCAAAGAGTTTGAGAGCATCATTGTCAGAGCTATTTTGTGCATATCCTACAATCATGGCATTCCATGAGACCACATCTCTTTGAGGCATTTTGCAAACAAAAATCCACTTTCCATTATACTTTGATGGATGTTCATACCTTGTGTTAAGGCTCCCATATTGGTATAGAAAGGGAGTATGTTGACAACTACCCAAGTGTGTATAACTTGTATACTTTGGTTAAACCTTTAACAGTCATGAGAACTATGTGCATCTCCTACGTATCAACCCAGAAAACATTCAAGTTACATTCCACTTGATATCCAACACAATAAAATAGGGGATTGGTGAATAGACAATGTAGTTAGCTAATACATTACCTTGGCCAAGGATAAAAAGCATTAATTGCAAGCTTAGTTTCGGGACTACACACAAGCCCACAAAACTCATCTTTCGTCACCACACAACCATCTCAACACAACTATCTAGATTCATTTTGTTGTTTAAGAAGATGATTTAGTTTTGAAGAAGAAGAGTCCATGTCCAACTCATCCTACTAAACGAAGGATCCTATCAGTTCCACCTTAGGATCCCTATGGGAAAGATAGTGACCACGTAATGATTTTCATCATTACGTCCTCACTACCCTTCATGTATCCATCCTAAGTTGGCATGGGTAGGAAACTACAAGAGGATGAAGGGACATAGTATCTACGCTTCCTATAATCTTTAAGTTATCATTGATAGATGAAGCATCTAAGTCTTTCTTTACAACACGTTATAATGTGTTAGTACACAATATTAGATTCTCAAAAGAGGATTATAGTAACTCAACGAGTCACTATCTTTCATTAGTTCCTCTTTTCGTACTTACAACAAAGTTTAAATCGTTAAGTATAGGTTACTAATCATGTTTCACATTGAGTTGTTTTATTACAATCGCTCGTTAAGGATAGACTTATTTCTTTTAAGTGCATTATTTGTCATGAATAGTCCATCTAATTCCATAAGATACAACAATAATTGTACTTCATTTTCATTATATTTTTATCCTTATTATCTATGTCATCATTCAATATACATGACCGTGTCAATTAAATCGATGAAATCAATAATTAATATATAACATAATATTAATAATCTTTATCTATAATCAGTTATATAAACAACATATAATTATTTTCATATCCAACAAGATAAGCCACGAATCAACCAAGCCGTATATTCTGCTTTTAAATAAGGATAATCCTTTATTTTCATTAATAATGATATCCTATTTCATCAAGAATAATACAATGGACAAAATGCCCTTAACAATATGTGATGATATTTCATTCTCATTATCAAATGATTACAATAATCCTTTCTGGATTTATATCAAATAACAAATGACGTAAATCAATCATAAAAATATAAACAGTCACTTCAAGAGTGCCATCCTTTCTTGCAAATTGTAGGAGAGAGAGAAGATATGGGTCGGCTCAAATAAGCGACATGAGGTCACAAACTCACATGCCATGTTGTAATCATGATTAAATAATTGAATAATTTATGGTTAACTTGATTCATAACCAGTACGATATAATTATAAACTTCCTAGTTTACAATAAGTATTTTATCACACACAAATATAAAAATGATAATTCATATTTATATAAAAACAATATGTTCACTTTCACCTAATGAAACCAACATGTTAAACTTAACATTTAGATGATAATAAAACATACTAAAACTGTCATTTATTTCATTAATCCAAGACTAGAAATAGTGGGTCACCAAATAGAATTCAATCCATGCCAAATTAAACCCTCATTCATTTTAAGATTATAAACAACCACAATTCATACTTATACTTTATAAACTTTAATGGTCATAGTGATGACAACTTAAAAAGGTAACTATCCTAACTATCCTAATAAATAGATTCATGACAAAAAGGAAATAAAGAAAATTGGATCAAACATTTTGTCAAACACATCACGTGCAATCTTTGTACTCCCACATTTTGCATACATATCTACGAGGGCATTTGTAACCAAAAGATTACACTGAAATCTGCTACTTATTACTTGAGTATGAATTGCCACATTTTGTTCTTTACAGTAATATGCTAAGTACATGTGGAGGATTGTTCATTATCATAAAGCAAAACACTACAATAGCGATAAGTGTATAGATTCATGACACAAAGGAAATAAAGAAAAGTGGATCAGACATTTTGTCAAACACATCGCGTGCAATCTCTGTACTCCCACATTTTACATACATATCTACGAGGGCATTTGTAACCAAAAGATTACACTAAAATCTGCTACTTATTACTTGAGTATGAATTGCCACACCCTCTTCGAGAGAGGACAAGTTGGAACATGCAGGTAGAACCGCCGCAAAGGTGAACTGGTTGGGTTTCATGCCCAGCCGGTTGCATTTTCCTATAAAATACCAATGCCTCCTCGGAAAGCCCAATAGGGCATTTCCCCAAACAATTGTAGGCCTCGTCCAGAAATCGCATCTGGTTCGCACAATCTAGAAAAAGCTAAAATAGATAGTCTAGTTTTGAGAAGGAAAAGTAAGATGTCAATAGTCTATCTGGGAAAGTATTGGCTTCAATTCTTTCTCTGATGATGGGTTCTACAAAGAGACCAAAAATATCAGACCAAAGCAGTTGATGTTAGTAGGGTTGAGGTATTTATTTCCCAATGCATTTTATCAAATGGTTTTCAAAGTGATAAATAGTAAAAAAACAAAACAATAAACCCACATTCAACATGCACGAAAAAGCAAATCTAAACATAGCAAAAAAAAGGAAAAGCAACTGTTAAAAATAGCCAAAAATTCAAAAACATCTAAATGGCAACAAAACTAACCGCGTTGAAAAAACGCCTAAACAGACGTCCAAATAAAACATAGTCAGCAGTAAACGCCTGAAGGGCCTTTCCCATAGGGGAACACCTTTGGCATAGTACAATAAATATATATATGTAGAAAAGTAAATTTATTTATATGGTTTTATACTTTAAAAAAATACTTAAAATTGTTTTTCTTATAATAATTTACAAAATTTCACAAAATCAATAAATTGAAAATTGGGAAAAAAAAATATTAACACAAATATATTAATTTTTATGTATCAAATCATATTTTTCTTCTCCAAACAATAAATTCTAAAACTATAATCATTCATATGAGTGCGTTCTTTTAATATATTTTTTTAGTAACTTTTATTTATATAAAAGATGCATTGTAAATGAATATTATATTTAAAATTCAAATATATGTATATATATGGATTCCTTGATAAAGGGGTTAAAGCAACACACACAGTAACCTTTTCTTGGGAGGCTCCTAATGGTGAGTACATCAAGCTAAATTTCGATAGGGCTGGTAAGAACAACCCGGGTTGGGTTGGGGCTAACGAATTTTTCAAAATTCTTTTCGTCGATCTATCTTGGGCTTTGTTGAAGCCCTTGGGAAGTGTTCTAACAACTATGTTGAAGCCAAAGCTCTTTGGCGTGGCCTCTCAATTGCTAAGCAAAGAAAGTGGGAAAAACTCTTGTTGAAGATGATTCACGTGTAATAATCAATGTAGTTCAGAAAGATCAGATCAACAATTAACAACTTTCCGGAATTGTGAAAGATTTTCATGCTCTTTGCGAGCCCCTCCTTATTTCTCACATTTTTTGTAGCGCTAATAAAGTGGCCGACAAATTAGCTATTATTGGTGTGGAAAGAAGCATTAAAAATGATCCCCAAAGCCTTATCATTTTTCAACCCAAAGAATTATTAAATTTAATGGGCAATCTACTTAATCATGATATTAGCAAGGGGCAATCGACGATGGCTTTGAAAGGGCAAATCCAACCGTCCTCCCCATTAACTCTTCCCGCCTGATGACTATTTTACATGTTGCCAAATGTTCTGCACGCTTATACTTAAATGGCATTCGCATGCGAGTGGGGATATAAGGAAACTCAAAGCTATTGGAGGAATTTGCCTAACAATTTATGTAGAGAAGTCTCGAGGTTGTTCACCCAAATGGAGAAAGGCAAGGGGTTTTTCGGTCCAAATAAGCACACGAGTCGAAATAAAGGAAAAATAACTTTGGATAGCATTGTCAAGAAACGAATGATCATCTAATTCATCGCTTCTCTCGGATGATGTGCATTCTTCTTTCTTGGACTTGGTTAATGGCTTGAAATTATGGGACTCGTTGAATGTTGGTCACCTGTTGGACAAAGGCACTCGTATTTCTGCTAAAGAAGGAATGGAATTCGCGTAACACTCTAATCAAGGCGTAGAAGACCCCGACTCTTGCGTTGGATGGCCACTAACTTGTTGCGTGCACAACTCGCCTAGGCTTGGGGAATGCGGCGATGGATGAAGTAGTTCGGGTGATGGGTGATTTAGGTCAATCCAACTCTCACCGAAGCCTCAAGGTCATGCGCAAATTATTGGTGTGTAAATTGTGTTGCTTAGGGCGAGCAATTCTTTTACTCAACGCAAAGAGATTGAGCAAACGGGTTTCAATATGAGCCTGGCCTTGGAGCAGATTTGGACCTTGTCCAAACCTAAGGCCCTAGAAAGCATCAACCAGGGTCGCAAGTTTGATGCCATCTCGTTATGTTCTGGGAATTTCAACCAACAAATTTGAAAGCTCACAAACCGAAAGAATCGCTTGTTCATGGAGGAGAAATGCCCAAGCCAAGGGGGATCCTGCAGTAGCGCCTAAGGTGGTGATTTCCAACTCCTCTGAGGAGGCTACTTAGTTCTATAAATTTGTATATATTTCAATATAATGTAATTTTGGTACTATGATAAAGCAACACCGATCAAGGTTGCTTAATCTCGATATTGTAACTTGTTCACATGACTTTTTTGCTAAATATTAATATAGCTAGGCTACAAGCCTTTTTTTTTTATATATATATATATATATATATATATATATATATATATATATATATATATGACCTAATATAAATTTCAAAAATATATACATACATATGTGTGTGTGTGTGACCTAACATAAATTTCAAAAAAAAAAAAAAATATTAAAATAGTTTTTGCTAAATATTAAAATAGTTATATATATATATATATATTTATATATATATATATATATATATGACCTAATATAAATTTCAAAAATATATACATACATATGTGTGTGTGTGACCTAACATAAATTTCAAAAAAAAAAAAAAAATTTTGCTAAATATTAAAATAGTTGGGCTACAAGCCCTTTTTTTACTTTATATATATATATATATATATATATATATATATATGACCTAAAATAAATTTCAAAAAAAAAAATATATGCATACATATATGTATGTGTGTGTAGCGTGTGTATGTGTGTGTGTGTGTGTGTGACCTAACATAAATTTCAAAAAAAAAAAAAAACTTGTGTAATATTTTAAAATTTTAATGATATTATAAATAAAATAAATATTACTTAAAGTATAATATATTATTTGTATCTATAATTATTATTATTACTAGCAATCGCATGTGTTTCATGAGATGTGAACGCGAACAGTATATGTTATTTGTTTTAGAGGTATAATTATTACTTTTGTAGTTAATGTTGATTAGGGGTGTGATTGATTTTGTAAGTGTAAAAATATAGATGGGCCACTTAATTTGAAGGTTGTTTATACATTTCAAACTTGTTAATAATTTGTACATGAATACATTTGATATCATTTTCGATAGTTAATTTATTTTATAGTTGATGTTGTACGTATTTAATTCGTGTTTATTAGTTGTGCATCGGTTGTTCGGTTGGTGTTTTGTTGGAAAAACATTTATTGTACAGTTGATAATGTGTGTGATTGATAGTTGTAGTGTAGGAATTTAGTTGAAACATTACATTGAAATGTTGTATGTGTACATTTAATTATGTTATAGATTCGTACAATTAAAGTTGCATATCATATTTCAAAACATCAAATAAATGTAGATCTGCGTGCACATAATGAGACATGTATACATTTGCAGTATTTATATCATGAATGGTAGCCTTTAGTGGGCAATTTTAGTTTCAATAAACATGATTACATTTGATACCCCTTGAACAACAGTGTTGCTTTGGATAGAAGAAGTGTTGAGTATAGTAGTGGTGGAGGTGCTATTAAAGCAGAGGGTAGCTTTTACGACAGGCTGAGTGATAGTAGTGGTGGAGGTCCTATCAAAGCATAGGGTAGCATTTTACGACAGGCTGGTGGAGGTGCTCCAATCTCTTTCGAGATACTACCTTTGAGTTTGTTGGAATTTAGAAGCGGTGTTCTAATCTGGTCAATGTTATTAATATCTCAGATGGAATTGGTCCCTCAAGTGTATTATTATACAACGACAAGTAATGCAATCTTGTGCAATTATTCAGAGAATTGGAAATTTGTCCAGAAAGCAAATTATTTTTTAGATTGAGCACTATTAAACGCCTAAGAGCACCTAGTAAATAGAAATAATAAGATAAGCTAATTATTCCCTATAAAATAGAAATAATTGAGATAAACTAATTCACGTCCATATTTGTTGTAACCAATTTCATCAACTATATCGAGGGCTGCAAATCAATCATTTGTTTGTTTACTAGTTGATTATCGTAATTTTCATTTACTTATTTAATTTTAAACCAAGGATATTTGGGACGGAAACACAACTTTGCTTATAGGCAATCATTCAGATCACAAGAGAGAGTATCGTTGATCAGATATGTGGCTGACTATCTCATCCACAAATTCTTCAAGGAACTGTAAAGGCGTCTGGAGCATAACTTACCAATCAATCAATCTGACTTCTCGTGCTTCCATTGTTGTTTTCTTTTATTTCTCGTGTATGTATATTCTCTGTGTCACTCTAAATTCTTGAATCTCCTTTTGATCTCCATTTTTCTGTGTGCGTATACTTTCTTTTCTAGCGTTTGCAATCTATTATTGATCTCCCTTTTTCTATTTTCAGCTCAACCTAATTAAAAACAAAAGCTAAAATTGTTAATTAAAAACAAAAACTAAAATTGTTAATTATTAGAAACAAAATTATTAAAAATAAAAGTTAAAATTGTTGTTAATTAAAAACAAAAGCTAAAATTGTTAATTATTAGAAACAAAATTATTAAAAATAGTAGAGATTTCTATTTTCAGCTCAACCTAATTAAAAACAAAAGCTAAAATTGTTAATTATTAGAAACAAAATTATTAAAAATAAAAGCTAAAATTGTTGTTAATTAAAAACAAAAGCTAAAATTGTTAATTAAAAATAAAAGCTAAAATTGTTGTTAATTAAAAATAAAAGCTAAAATTGTTGTTAATTAAAAACAAAAGCTAAAATTATTAATTACGCCGAAAGCGTTCCCTCTATGGGAAAGGCACTGCGGACGTTTCTACGATTGTGTTAAATTTGACGGTTTGACGGCCGTCTTGACGTTGTTCTTTTCCTCCCTATTTTAGTTTTTCTCTATTATTTTTAATAATTTTGTTTCTAATAATTAACAATTTTCGCTTTAACACAAACGTCAAGACGGCCGTCAAACCGTCAAATTTAACACAAACATCAAGACAGCCGTCAAACCGTCAAATTTAACACAATCATAGAAACATCCGCAGATGCCTTTCCCATATAGGGAACGCCTTCGTCATAATAATAATTATTTTAGAATTTATAATATTTTATAATATATTTTTGGGTTTGCAAATATCTTATAATATATGAAACTACCTTATATTTTGAATATGCAGAAAACACATAAATATACTTCAAATACAAGACATTCATATTCTGCCCAACAAAATTTAAACTTGTGACCTATAAAAATTATTAACAAATATATTGAAAATAAACATTTATAAAAATATTTCCATACCAAGTTTTACTTACACGAATAAGAATAAGTTGAGGTTGCTAAACAATGGAGCTTCAAACAACGTCAATCCGCAGAAAAGTTGGTATATAAAATTGGGTAAAATAAAACATCCAACTCACAAAGTGCCGTGTGGCCCAACAAACAAGGTCAGGTTAAGTCCTACGAAAAATATGATGGTTGTTACTTGGTTCGGAGGGGGAAGCAATTGCTAAATAATCTTTTCAAACATAACCACAAGATGTCAGTTGAAGTACCCAAAATTGCAGGCCCAACAGCTGTTTCAAACATGTTTTATAGATCGTGGATTATGCGAAACGATCAGTAGATTCTTCCGAGTATACACGTTATTATTTTACCCCTCAAATTCTTCCAAAAGGATGCTCCTAACTGGAACCTGCTTTAGATGCAATATTAGCTATAGAATTAGAACTCTGAAATGGTAATTAACATTTACCAACTTACATATGACCTTAATCCCAGACTCGGAATCGATTCCAGGAAAGTAATATTTCACGAGCATGCCTCAACTATTGTTTATAGTATCTTGCTGATCATGAAAAGTGTTGCGCACATGATGGCCGCCTTTCTTCTGCATGCCTGCAATCTACCACTGGATATAAAGCAAAAACACAATTTATATATTGACTGACATTTCCTTCCAGGGATCTGATATGTTGTCCCAGCTAGGTCTCCCTTCTTACCCTCCTATGGTGTGTACCAGACAGTCGTTCTAATTCCCTCTCGATCTCTCCATACGGTACCTCATCCTTGTCTATATGCCTGGGCATTTCGCCAGAACCTCCTCCTGCACTCTCGAAAGGAACCTGCAAAGAGAACTTAAACTCCAGAATGAGAAACAAATTATTAAATATTTAACCAAAGGAAATGCTGAGAGGATCTTAAAACGTAACAAAGAGCAACTTACAGGTAGAACTTATTTTCTCCTCAAAAGAATCTTGTGGATAATTGAGACGACAACACCAAAAACGGACACAAAGATACCAATGGTCAAATTAGGAGCCTTCTCACCCTCCCGAATCAAATTCTGAGAGAGAAAAAAAAAAAAAGAAAATAGTTAAAACCCTAGAAAATGAAGTCATCTTAGTTTTGATTCTTTGAAACCCTAGTAATAATGTCATTTAAACTTTGAACATCAGTCTTTAAAAGTTACTTAAAAAGGAAGAAACAGCTTGGGTTCTTCAGGCTGCAATAAAGAGTTTATATACTGAACATAAAGCTAGTTTGAACATCCATAAAGCGAAAAAGATCGCATATTGATAACGAAGTGTTTAGAATGGTGAGTCAATAGCCACCATGAAACAAAAGGTTTTGTGGTATTGGAGGGTAAGTGATGTCATAAGTTAAGCTTGTTGAGAATGCCTTGGCTGCCTTCCACTAAGGCTGTTGGCTGACAGCATACAATAGACAAATATGAAGTATGACATGCAGAGTATTTTCTATTTTCAATCGGACATAAGGTAATTCATTCTCCCACGTCTATTTTCAAGTTTGCCTTGGCTGTTGAAGACACACAGATTTTGTAGGAGCTACTACAGGGTTAAGGTATTCACAAATGGACCTTATACAAAATGCTGAAACACTAAATGTTTGAAATAGTAGCAACTAAACACCAAGTTTCTATTCAAAATATAATCCTTTTTCCATTCTCAGCTCAGTTGTAGACTCAAGTTGCAATCACATGATTTAACGTCGGGGGAGGAGGGCAGGGGGTGCAGTGGATTTCCTAGCAATGTTAATATAGACAATAAGAAGTTTGTTACAGGGAATATCGCCAAAATATACAAATATGCAACTCTGTTAAGACACTATTTTTAGTACAAGCTTATGCCTGAATAATATTGCTGGAGTTGGTGAAAGCTTATCGATTATATTATAGAACAACACAGAGAAAAGTTATATTATAATGAAATGCCCAAGTTTAATTGTTCAAATCAAATAAACGAAAATGGAAAATGTAACTTACTAGTTGACTCCACATGAAACCAGTTTCAAGAATCTGCAACCCTCACTTAGATATTAGCGATCAAATTTAAATCTTTAATCACTCACTCAAAGATATTCCAGCTCAGCTCTCATGCTGCTGCAGCTCTGTATTTATTCATTTACCATGTCGGGATTTTTCTGCAGGCTACCCATTTCAGATGACTTTTGGGAACACACTCATGGTTGCTTTCCTGGAAAATACCCTCGGTATATCCCAAGGAGGAACATCTGCATGTTTGTTTGTCTGCATCTGCGATGCACCTATACCCAAATCCAAGTACCAATGAAGGTAAGGCATGGGTGCACAAACCTTACTACAAAATTTGCAATTAGAGCTGCTTCAAAATGAAATAGAGGATGTTGGACCCTCTAGTGAATTTGAGTGAATCACATATGCAACAAATTCCTAATGGTATAGCTACCTTACTCGTTCAAAGTGCATACAAACACATTTATGGTTTTTACTAGAACCCATTTGGGTGCATGCACTTCAAAGTGCATTTAAGAATTTGGAGTTGTCATTCTCTATAGATTCCTTGCAGAGTTATCATTCCAAACTACTTGGGCCAACATTAGATACACAATCTTAGATTCCCCTAGCTAGATGAAAGTATGGCATTGCACCCTTCAAGAGGTAGAAACTGAAGACCGTCTCATTTTCAGATATTGGTTCTTCTTGTCTTTCCAATTTGCACCATTCCAGATCTACAAATCTGAGGCATTATGAAGAAAATTCATGAGAAGACGTCCAACCACTGTGGGAAGATTTATTAATATTCCAGAAATGGTTTCCCTTATCAGCTTTACTCAGAAAATAAAGAAAACTGTTCAATACAATTTTATAAAAGAGTACTGTTTCTTAACATTTAATACAAAATCAAAATTCTGTTTGTCTTTCATTTCATGGAAAATATGCTTATCCTGTATATTATTCCTGGCAATGAAGTTCAATTGTTTCTTTGATTTTCATTTCCAAATAAAGCTATTTTTTGCATTGAAAAAAGATAATTATATTGACTTATAAAAGGTTTTACAGAAACTCTAGACTCCGAGCTCCATGGGAGAGAGGGGAGGGGAAGAGGTTAATTCGCCATGTTATCATATCAGTAGAGGGCATACATAAGGTCCTACTTTGAAAATGCCAAGCAAGTACAAAGATATTTCAACATACTTAAAACAACCTTTTATACGAGGAAGGCAAAGAGTTAGATGGCAGAAGTGCAGCCAAAAACCTCAGCCAGTATAAAGCTGAACAATACAAAACAGGGAACGTCAAAAGAAACTTATTCAGTTTTCTCCTAGATGGCTTCCCTGAAAGATTTGAGCAGCAGAATGGTGTTCATTTCTCAGACCCTTGCCAGCCATATGAATGTTCCAATCAGGACCAGCATTTGTTGGGCATGATGGAATAGAGTGTTGCTCCAAGTTTCTCCTCTTTTGGCCGCAACAGTTGAGCTATGAGACCCCTTTTTTTTTTTGACAAAAGATAAAATTATATTAAATCAGAACATCGAGGAATCACGACAAAAAAGAAAACGGAGCTGATGATAGGGAGATCAAACAGAGAAATAAGTTACAAAGATGGATCAAACCAAAAAAGAGCAGAACCGATTTGCAAATCTAGAATTAGCTTCCTTGCTTCCACTCTGCTCAATTGTAATGCCCCTTTTCCAAGCAATAATTAATGAGGCAAATCGAATAGCCTTTAATCCACTCCCCTTGGATTAAAGGGAATTTTATTTGGGGAAATCAACTTGTTCTTGTGCATTTAAAAATTAATATTTTTTTAAAGAAAACATCTATTAATTAACAAAAACGTGTTACAAGTAGATATAGTGCCAAGCAATATAACTAATACACCAGGAAGCGTCCTTAGAGATATCATGATAACAACTTAAAGCGTAGTACAATAGGAAGAAGTCATCCTTGTGAGTCATCGCAATGAAGGATTCGATGAAATGCTTGGCATTTCTCCGTAGACCACCCGATAGGAATATGACCTATGACATGAACATTTTCCTGATCCAAAGCCCAGTTGGCCAAAGCATCCGCTACTTTATTACTCTCCCGAGGAGTATGAACATAAAGAACTGTCTGGAAAGCTTGAGCCAAAATACCAATATTCTCTCGGATCTGTGAAATATGCCAATTAGAAGAGTGAATGGTGTCTTGCCTATTAAGCAGTCGAATAATCGTTTGAGAGTCAGATTCAATAATAACCTTGGTCCACCCCATTTTGGCTGCCTCCTTCAAAGCATATTGAATGGCAAGGATTTCAGCCATATTGTTTGTGGTAATTCCAATTTGCTGCCCATAAAAAGGTGTTGTTGCGCTGCACTATCTCTAGCTATTCCTCCTATACTAGCTTGTCCCGGATTTCCTCGAGATGCCCCATCAGTATTAATTTTAATGCAGCCTTCAGGAGGCAACTGCCAACATTTAGGATGCGATGATAGGTTGCTATAAGGACTTTGTAGCATATTCTCCTCTCGAAGTTCCAAAATTGCAAGAACTCTCTTCCATTTAGCCGATACCGGGTTTGGCAATTTGACTTTCGTTTGGAGAGTTTCAGCAATATTAGCTTTGATAGAGGTCCAGAGAGACCAATTCATGTATTTTCCCGTAAATATGCGCATATTTCTTTCTTTCCAGACATTCCATAAAATTAATGTTATAGAAATCCAACAAGCAATATTCATCACAGGGGTATCATTTACAGCCATAGTTACCAAGTTGGAAATCCGATTAAATTGGAAGGGCAAAAAAATCCGAAAATACGGAGTTCTCGAAAAAATTCAAAAAATACGGAAAAATCCGGTTCGAATATATATACTTATATTATTATAAATTTATATTATTGTATACTTATATCATTATATATAGACAAATCATACAAAAAAGCATCCATCTACCATAATCATCATCATCATAATGATTCTTTCAAAAGATTGCAAGAAGTTGCTTGGTCCAAAAAGGTGCAAAAATGGATTTTATGAAAATAAGAAAAATATTGCCATCAATGTGTAGAGCTCGAGAAAATATACACTTTTAGAGAAGACGACACCTGAAACGGAGCCACATAATGAAAGTTATCGCACATGCAAGTTTTCTTGCTACATCTTCCCGGACCCTTTCCAAAAATGGCAAATTTTTTTGTCTTTGTGAAAAAAATCCAAAAAAAAAAATTGCCAAAAAAGGAAAAAAAAAATTCCTCCGAAAAAAATGGCGAACCAAACTGCATTTATTCGGTTGCTTGAAAAATACGGTTCGAACCGGATTTCATACAAATCCGGCCGAACACGTAACTATGTTTACTGACCAATTCCCAATTACGAATAACCTACACCAGGTCAATGGTATCATTCCAAACTAGGGTGAACATGTCGGATAGGTACTGCCATAGTTGTAAAGCAAAAGGGCAAGAGAGGAAAAGATGATCACACGTTTCTACCTCATTTAAGCATAACACACATCTAAAAGGTCCTTTCAACCCTCTTTTCATAAGATTTTCCCATGTGAGTACCCATTTATGAAGAAGGGTCCAAGTAAAAAAGCTCACTTTCGGCCATAGCACCAGACTGCCATATCTTTCTGAAGATATCTACCCATGGATGATTAATTGGCCCAGCCAAAGAAGTATACCCCTCCGCCACCGTGTAACTACCATCAGATTGCCTTCCCCACCCCAATTCATCTTGCATGCCTAACAAGGATAGCTGATGCGGCTGTAAAATGTACATCAATTGTTGGATCTGTTGTTGTGATAAGGTCATTGGCCATTGAGAAAATGGAAGCCACTCTTTCTGAGGATGTGACTGTTGATAATGGTTAACTTTTATCCACCCTTGTGCATAGAGTGCATTCATAATAGGTAGCAAATCCGGGTACTGAGATATAATTGGTGGAAACCCATTCCACGAGTCTGTCCAAAAATTTGCTTCAATCCAAAATAAATTGTCTTTGATAAGAGTCTCCCCTAGGCGAAGGACAGACAATGTAGGAGAGCCGCTAGCAAGTAAGGAATGGCGAATGAGTTGAGTCATTGGTAAACCACTTGCATATTTAGCACACACATTAATAACCCATAAGTGGTGCGGATTTTGGAGAAGCCTCCAATATAATTTAGTTGTCAATGCCATGTTGTTCTTAACACTATCTCTAAAACCAAGACCCCCAGTGTGTTTAGGACGACATAAAATCTCCCATTTGGCTAAATGCCATTTTTTATCCTGTTGTTTTCCACACCAAAGAAACCTCGACTAATATGATCTATATCATGAAGAATCCTAGCCGGAATATGAAGAAGGGACGCAATATATATTGGAATGGCTGCGCAGACAGTTTTGACTAGGGTCATTCGTCCTCCTAAAGAAAGCCATCTGTTTGTCCATCTGTCAAATTTGGCTTTGATTTTGGCATAACCCATGTCCAATCTGTGAGCTTTTGAGGAGAAAGGAAAACACCAAGGTACTTAAGTGGCAAAGTGCCCTGTTGAAACCTCAACATCTGAAGGATATCCTGCTCAAGTCGTGGGGGGCAATGAAAGAAGATGATGTTGGATTTTCCTTCATTAATATCCTGTCCGGTAGCCTTGAGAGAAAAGTGTAGAATAGAGGCAATATGAGATGCTTCTCTCTTAGAGGCTTCCCCCATTATAGAAGAGTCATCCACAAACTGCAAGTGTGTCAAAGGTGGAGCCTGTCACACAAGTTGGATACCTGTAAGCTTTTTTTCGCATCTGCAGTTAACAATCGCCCAAGAGACTCCGCCACAATTATAAACAAAAAGGGAGAGAGTGGGTCACCTTGCCTAAGTCCTCTCGAGGCTAAAAATGTAGGGGAAGGTTCCCCATTGATGAGAACAGAAAGAGACAATAGTGATACAAGTTTGGATCCACTCAATCCACTGAGCAAAGCAAAAAGCCAAATCTTTGTAAAAGAATAGCCAAAATCCCCAATCCACTTTATCATATGCTTTTGCAAGGTCTAATCGTAGGAACATGGCAGGTTTTTCTGAATTTGCATAGAATGAAGAACTTCTTGTGCCAAAACTATATCATCTGCAATTTGTCGACCTAGAACAAAACCTCCTTGTTCTAGCGATATAATTTTATGCATAATTGGTTTTAGCCTTTCAGCCATCACTTTAGTAATGATTTTATACGAACATTACATAAAGCAATTGGATGATATTCAAGCAATGGTAGATGCCTCTAGCCAATTTAGGAATCAAAGCTAGATGAGTGTAATTAAGACTTCGCAAGAGATTTCTTTCCTATCAACATTCCTCAACCACCTCCAAAAGATCTATCTTAATCAACTCCCAAAACATTGATAAAATTCTATCGGAAATCCATCCAGCCCAGGAGTTTTTCCTTTCTTCATAGTAAACACAACCTGATGTAATTCTTGTTCAGAGACAGGCTTAAGCAATTGGTGATTGTCTTCCTCTGTAATAATAGAAGGAATATTATCATAGATAGTCTATTGTGCCCTCCCATTTAGGGCAGAGTTAAAACAGATTGTTGAAATAATGTAAAATCACCTGTTGGATTCCCCTCTTAGATGTCTCTTGATGGCCCATTTCAGTAGTCAAAGATGCTATATAGTTATGTGCTCGATGAGCCAAGACTGATTTGTGGAAAAAAGTAGTATTCTTGTCTCCTTCCTTTAACCATTGTACATGTGCCTTTTGTTTCCAAAATATCTCTTCCCTTTGCTCCCACTCTCGTAGATCTCTAGTGAGCTCAATCTCCTTCTTCTGTAGATCGAATGAAAAGCCTTGCAATCTAATTTGTTGGTTAAGGACCTAAATCGATTCAATGAGATCCTTTTTCTAGCATGCACATTTCCAAAGACATTCTTGTTCCACTCCTTAATTTGTCTTTGAACATAGTTAAGAGTTCGGTGAAATCTATGCATGCAGGTCCCATATCTTGGCTTCCCATCTTTCCACCATTTTGTAATCAAATCAGGAAATTGTTCATGCCTCATCCACATTAATTGATAGTGGAAGGGTGCCTTAAATGTCTTTGATTGTCCAATCTCCAACAATATCGGCCAATGGTCGGATCCCCCATGATCAAGGACATTGGCAATTGGGAGGAAATCCTGTTCATCCAATCCTCAGATATCAGAAATCTATCCAATCTTTCCCTAATGCAGCTATCCCCAGTTCTTCTTTAGACCATGTCATAAGACCATTTTGGGTGTGAACATCAATTAGTTGAAGGTTCTAAATAGAATTACTCATAATGGCTGATGAAGCATCCAAGTGTGAATTTCCACCATGTTTTTCCTATGTAGAGAGAATAGTATTAAAGTCTCCACCTATTATGCAAAGATACCCCAAGTGATCATTCACAAATTAATAAGGTTCCATTGAGCTTTCTTGCCTTCAACATTAGTTGGGCATAGATATTAAGGAAAAGGAGTAATTGATCAAATTCCATATCTCGCATACCCAGATATAGAACTCCATACGAGCCCCCACTATGTAAGATCTGAAGGCGCCGAGGGTCCCAAATACACGCCATACCTCCTGAAGCTCCATCAGAGCCTAATGCAAGCACTTGACTTTGTTTGCTAATATTATTGGCCAAAACATTCATTAATTCAACCGATGTCTTAGTTTCTTGCAAAAATAGCATCTGAGGCTGATATTGTTGCATCAATCTTCTAATCTCATTTATTTTAGAAGGGCTCCCCTTTAGCCCCCGCACATTCCATGTAATGACCCTCATTGTGAAACCTGTTCAATAAAGGCTGTCAGATCTCGCTTACCTTACCTCCTTTAGTTAACCCATGACCTGTCTTCTGAATACGGGAACTATTTGATTTCCGTCCCGGGCGAAGCAGAGTGTCCAATCTCAATTTTTTCTGAGATTCTTGATGCACCCCAACGACGGTGTATTGCTACCCACTCCAAGTAGACGGGAGGAAGCATTAAGGCTAGACAACTTTCTTCCACTTGAGCCACCTGTGGACCCTTTTCTTCACTTGCTCCAGACAATTTGTGTTTCTGTTGAGAACCATTGATATTATCCTCTTGAACATTGTTATCACTTTGTTCTGCAATAGGTTCATTCTCTTTTGAATTTACAATTGTAGTAGGCACGAGGAGCTACCAACACAATTTGTGTTTCAGGAACTTGTGAGACAACAATATCTTCCATATTCGGATTTGCATCTTCGACTACAAGACAACATAACGATTGGAATTGGTTTGCAAGTCTTTATCAAGAGGTTTCCCTTTTACTATCTTTTTTTTATTTGGCACCATAAATTCGTCTTGTTTCTCCTTCCCCACAGTTGGGGTCTGTATTGCATGAGGGCAGTCCTTAAGCAAATGTCCATATTCATGACATACTCTACATCTGAAGGGAATGTTCTCATAATCCACTACCTACTCCCATTGTTCATCACCCAAATCCAACATGATTTTAGAGGGTAAGGGCTGGGTCATGTTCATATAAGGAATGTAGAGATGGCCATGTGAGTTATGCAGATGAACTGCCCAGGAAATCATATTAATGATGAACTATGAGTCCACTTCAACTGAGTTTAGTGATATCGAAGCTTCGAGCCTGTTTTATTCCATGCTGACATGCTAACAACTTATTATGTGTTAGCAAACCTATAGTGGACATAAGCTATACAGTAGTTGTCTTGACCATCTCAAATTATGCCCCAAATGCCTGCTACACCTGGATTGTTTTTGGCCACTCCATCAAAATTCAGTTTATGCCATCCTGAAGGTGGAGGATCCCATTGCATTGTGGGAGTAACTGTAATCCACCTCATGCAGAAATACAAGGGAATGTTTCTTCGTTTAGCAGCCCATAAATCAGCCATATTGGAAGATTGCATACTTTTCACCTTAAGTTAAAAATGGCACAATACAGTATTACATATATTAGCATTCAATGTGTGAAGAATCGTCAGAATAGTGTATGTTTCATTTTTGAAAACACGAGATTTCCTTTTCTTCGACAAATACCAAAGAATATGTCCCGGTGCCAATGAAGACAAGTGACAAATCATTTGCATATCTGTGGAGAGCTAGGAGCATTTATGCAATGTTTGATTCATTGTTTGTAGTTGTCTGCCTCTTGAATCAACTCTGCCATATATAGTGTGGCAGCCATTGGACATTGAAGAAATGAATGCTGAATTGTTTCAGCAGCTTGGTTGCAATTTGGACAAATGGAGGGACCTATAAAGCCACAGTGTCGAAGGTTGTCTGCAGTTAGAATTATTTTATGTTGAACAAGCCAGAGGAATGATTGACGTTTAGGCTAACAAGCCAGAGGAATGATTGACTTCTCGGCTAGTTCTTGCCGCTCCAAAGATGATTTCACTTGGTGCCTTGATTGGATTTTTGTTGATTCATGATGTGATATGTTGAAGCCATCGTAACATTCCCCAAGGAACAAACAAGTTTGTCCATATGGTTGGAAAGAGTGATAGGTCATTGTATTAATATCTTTGAGTTTTGACGTATGTGCTTGGAAATTTGTGGCTTGATCAACAAATGGAGGAAGTGATCCATAAGGATTAGGGAAAATCCTCTTCATCATCTAAACACAATAGAAGATGGTTTCAAGGGCACGGCTCCAAAAGGATAAAAAACGAGGCTGGTTGAGAAACCACTGCTCTACATAGGGCGGCGAATTTGTAACCACAAGTACATGCAGAGCGGCGATTGTACAGCCGCTGACTTGCTGAAACTGGAGGTTTTACCCATGGTCACAACGTAGGTCAGGGATGACCTAGAAAATAGTGCCTCTAACTTGGCTCCGGATTCTGGATTCTTCAAGACATGGGAGGGAATCTCAAAGATGTTATATAGGAGGCTTGAACTCAGAGGAAGGCATCGGTGATCACAATAGTCTTGCATATGTAATTGGTTGTAGGAGAAACGATTGAATTGAGGAACAACGAAGATAATTTGTGGAGAGGGATAGTTGTGTTGTACTTGCTTTGGATATCTTTGTAAATTTCTGGCCATAAGGAAGAAGGGAAGCTGGGAAAATGCCATTCCCAACTGGTTTCTCCCACATTAGTGTTGTTCCAGGATAAATATCTTATGTCCATATTCTTTTTTGTTTGATGCTTGATGTACATGCTCTTTTACATTCCTATTTCAGTATTGAATGTTTCCAGCAACTAAAATACACTAGATTTAAGCTCACTATGACTAAAAGTCTAAATTTTATCATTTCAAATAGAAATATAAAGTAGAACAACATATTTATGATTGTGTCGATTCAAAAGTAGGCAATCTTAAGAATTTATAGATCATTTTGGTATCATAGCTGATGCATATCTCCAAGATTTTTTTGAGAAAATTGACTGATTTGTATAATAGTGACAAGATCATGGGAAAAATAATTGATGCCTTGCAATCCGGAGATATCTACAAGATGGTGGAATTGAAGTGCGAGAGAAATGGAAGGTGAAGTCCTTTCCAAAAGAGTTGTAGCACTAGAGTCGAGCATGGACCGTGGTGATAAAGACCCACTATGCCACCACCAAAAACAAAGTCTCATAGCTAGGAATCAAGAATCCATGGACGCGGTTGTTTGTGCTCTCACAAGAAGTTTGGCATAGGAGAGGAAGAAGAGCCCCATGAAGAAGAAGAACCCATGGGTGAGCATATGGATGAGTAGCATCCAAAGGATAGAGATAAGACTAAGTAAAATCAGAACATACCTCTTTAAAAGTTGAAACTAAAGTTGAGATTAGAGGCTTTGAAGGATAAGCACATGTTCAACTATTAGGTAAATGGTCAAGCACTTGAGCTATATTTTAGTGTACATAAGGTTACCAATTTAGAGTATGACCTTCCATCTTCGACCATGTACAAGAGGTTTTTTAGGCCTCTACCATCTTCCAAAAAGAAGAAGCCTATAGTAACTAGGTGGGATGGATTCACGAATAGTTACATAAGAATTTTTAATCCTATTGAGCATATAATTAATCAAAATATTTAAATGGAAATATTCCAGGCAAGCAAGTACTCTTAGAGGATGAAGACAACTTGACCAAATACTTGGGAAGTCTCCATACATGCCTAAGGAAGCCAAAGGACCTTGATGAGGCATGCGTGCAAGCATACCATATTAAGGAAGAAAGAAAACAATGAGAGGGAGATTCCTCAAAGCAAAATCATCCCACAAGTCAACCGTAAGAGCAAAATCATCCTTACAAGAAGGGTAAGTGGAAAGGTAAGAGAAATGTTACCGCTTTGAACAATTATAAAAATCTAAAGAATCATCAGAGCCATTATGTTATTAGTGGGCATCCTAACACTTAAGTGTTGGAGATTACATCCGTAATTGCATTGAAAGCATGGTTCCAAAGAAGACTCCAAAAAGTCCATGGCATTTTTGAGAGAAGAATCAAGGGCGTGGATAGAGAACAATTCCGACATTGATGAGTAGCTACCAACACAAACAACAATGAACACGAACAAGAAGAGATGAGTAGGTTGTTCCAAATCAAGATTCAAAACTAGAAAACAAAGGTATATACACTTGTTGATACATCGGGTATCAATCAAATTTGATTTCAAATGAAGTGTTGAAAATTGGTTTGCAAACATATAACCATCCACATCTATATCCTTTGGGTTGGGTAAAGAAGGGTGTAACAATTCAAGCAACTAAGAAATGCATATACGAAGTACAATACAACCATGAGCTGGATGTAGATGTAATTCCTTTTGAAGAATTTGATATGGTGTTTGGGATTCCTTGTATCTATCTTCATGAGGAGAGCTAACAAATACAGATGGGTCAAGGATGGGATCAATAAGCACATCAACACAAGCCCAAGCTTGGCTGGTAAGTGTCAACCAAGCAAAAAGACTCATTCAGGCTAATAATCAATTGTGTTTACTTCTTTTTGAAGGATAAGCAAGAGGATGGGTTAGAAATTTCTAAGATTGATGGTATTAACTAAGGATTGAAAGATTTAGATAGTTTGTTGCAATCTATTTGCGAAGTGTTTCAAACTCCTAAGGGTTTCCTCCAAAAAGGAAGTAAGCATGAGATTCAATTGTTGCCTGAATCTCCTTTACTCGCATTGGTTTGTACAAAAAAATTGCTCTTTGAAAGTAATAAGTTATGAAACTACTTCAAGAGTTCTTGAAAGTTGAAACGAGGAGTTATTCAACCAAGTACTTCACCATGTGGGTCACTCGTGATGGTATGAAAGAAAGATGACTCTTGGAGAATGTGTATAGACTGTAAAGCCTTGAACAAGATCAACACAAGGAACTCAAATCCACTTTCGGTGGACTGATGACTTGTTGGACCAACTTCAATATGCCAAATACTTCACAAAGTTGAATCTCAAATTCGGATATCATCAAGTTTGTATGGAGGATGTACGCTACATTTATGAGATTGGTGCATGATATATTACGGCCTTTCATAGATACATGTGTCATAGTGTATCTAGATGAAATTCTGATTGTTAGTGCTAGATGGGAAGATCATCTAACTCATTTTGGTCAAGTCTTGCAAGTAACGAAAGAAAAACAAATATTGTGCAACACTGCAATATGAAGAAACGTGAGTTTGCAAAGCAATCCCTTAGTCTATTTGGGACATGCGGTTGGAGGATGAGAACTAGGAGTGGACCCTACAAAGGTTTGAGGCTATAACCAATTGGCCCACATCTGGGAGTGCCACTGAAACTAGAAGCTTTGTGGGAGCAATACAATACATAAGGATGTTTATTCTATCTTTCTCCACTATTACAACATCCCTGCATATAGTTGCAGCAAACAATAAAAGTTTCTATTGGGGGTAAATAACACGACATTAATATTGATTCACTGAAATATAAAATCAGCAATGCTCCGGTTCTTGCTCTTCCTAATTTGCAGCAGCCATTCAAAGTTGAAACATATGCAAATGAGTATGCCATGGGGGTGGTTTTGCCACAAGAAGGTAAGCTACTCTGTTAGCATCCAGAGGTATTTACTTTAGCAATATGAGGATATATTGTTTATGATAAAAAATTTCCACACTAGTTCAAGCAGTAAAGAAATTGAAACATTATACATTGGGTAAAGAAGTAATTGCACATACTAGCCACAAACCTCTTCAATATTTGCAAGCACAAAGTAAGTTACAACAAGCAAGACACTACATGTAGGTGGGTTTCCTTCAACAATTTCACTTGAGGACGAGAACTAAAAGTGGACCCTGCAAAGGTTGAGGCTATAACCAATTGGCCCACACCTAGGAGTGCCACTGAGACCAAAAGTTGTGGGAGCATTATAATACACGAGGAAGCCTATTCCATCTTTCTCCACTAATGCAACACCTCTACATATAGTTGCAGCAAGTGATAAAAGTTTCCATTTGGGTAAGGAACATGACAATAATATTGATTCACTGAAATACAAAATCAGCAATGTCAGTGCTTGCTCTTCCTAATTTAGAGCATCCATTCAAAGTTGAAAGATATGCAAGTGAGTAGCTACGGGGCAGAACCTAGTCTGTTAGCATCCAAAGGTATTTACTTTAGCAGTAACAGGATATATCATTTATGATAAAACAATGTGCACACTAAAGAAGAAATTGCTCATACTAGCCACAAACCTCTTCAATATTTGCAAGCATAAAGCAAGTTACAACAAGTGAGACACTACAAAAAGGGGATCCAACAACAATTTCAATTGGGATTCCAAGTACAAGAAGGAGAGCAAAATGTTGTGGCAGATATGCTATCTAGGCCACCAGTAACAAAGGAAGTTTTAGCTGTCTACAATCTCACAACTGAGCCCTTCATGAAGGAAGCTTATGAAAAGATGTAAACATTGGGGAAACATTCCAGAAGTCGTAGATCAAGAAGACTGAAACTTAAGGCACAGATGAATGTTACCTCAAGAATGGGTAATTCTACTAGTGGGACAAACTTTGTGTGCCAAAGGGAGAAAGGCCTCTATTGATGAGAGAAACACACACTTCCAAAATATCAAGTCATTTTCTTCTAAAGTATCAAGTCATTTTGGTGTTAGCAAGACCATGGCTCACTTACAAAGGTATGTGAATTGGAATAATAGTAGAGAACTCTATGCAACCTTTTGAATTATATCAACTATGCAATCTTTGAATAACAGAGCGAAAAAGAAGAATGAAGACATCTAGGGTTTTTGACAGTTTTTCTATCTACTACAAGAGTCCATCTATAATTTTTTTATTAGATAGGGTAATAAAACAAGGATTGTGGCTCCCAGAAACCATTACATCCAAAGGTACATCGTGAAAATAGCAAGAAAGAAACAAAAAGTGAAACAGGGCCACAAAACAAAGTTAAAACAACTTAACGCAGAGAGCACCTTTGGGCCCGCATAGAAACGCCACAAAAAGGATAACAGCCCGCTACAAAAAACAGAAACAGTTCGCACACAATCCACCAAAAGGCCCTAAACCAACAAGGCCACTAATTTTTCTTGAGTCGTTTGAAGGGGCCCGGGTGCTGGGTTGGCCTTGCAGCATATGACTTTCATCAGTGTCCTTCTAGAGTGCCTCCTTTCCCTCGTCATCTTCATCGGAGCTAGTCAGGTGGAGTTGAAACCTCTCATGCCTTCAACCCTTTTCCAACTTGTCCATCCTCTCCTGCAGATCCTTGACCACATTTTTTATCCCTGCAAATTCCTCTCTCATAGTGTTTGGAGGCCTCGACGCAGTCATACATACTATCCCTCAAATCTTGGCCAATTTCTCCCATGGAGTCCATATCCCCTTCCAACTTCTGAATCCTGAGAGTGAGTTTCTCACAAGTCTCCTCCCACTCTAAGTGATATTTTTCCTTGCTTTTGGAAGCTTCTCCCTTCATATTAGCCAATGACACCGCAGCCCTCTAACAATCCTTTTCCTCGACCAGATTTTGAGTGCCCTTCCCTCTTCTAAGCTTAGTCATACATTCCGTCAGAGTGAGAGAATCATCCAAGTCCACCTCATGTGGCTCCACCTCCTTGGAAACAAGGATTTTGCCATATTGGTACACAAGAAGGATAAGCCCGTGGTGCAGGGGAGAATCCACCTTACCCTGCTGGAAATCCTTAATCAACGCAGTGACCAGCATATACAAATAGAAGGGGATGCTCATAACAATTTTGTGTCTAAACATGTTTAAAATGGAAAGGTGATGTGTATAGATCTTCCTGTACTTACCCTCCAAAGTAATGTAGTGCATAATGTGAAGACAGACTGTGTTCCATATACCAGGGATACAGGACCTCGCGATTCCATCAATAAGAAAGCACACTTTTTCCTTACCTTGGAAGAAGGTTTGGATTTCATGATTTCTTCGTGTTCAATCCTTGAAAATTTTCATTCCCATCGTGTCCATACCAGTGGCCTCCGTAATGGACATCTTAGATACCTAAATCTCCACTCCTCTAACCACAACCCTCCCATTATCCCAAGCACGTCCAAACAGTCCATCTATAATTTCATTTTCAAGCCGGATTTTTGTTTCTTTTTCTGGTTTTGTGTAGGGTTTTTGGCGTTGTAAAGCTATTGTTACAGGATCGTAATGGCCTTTAGCCATGGGCAATCCCTAATGGGTTGACTGGGGCGTACCCGCTCTCCCAATGATGCATGGTTATCTACAAATTGTGGAAGAACAATGGCGAGCAAGGAAGAATCTCAAGTTTACAGTATGAAATCCACATCTATGTCATGTGAAAGAGGCTCACGAGCTCTCATTCCCTTCAATAGTGTTCATACAGGCGTTTGTTTGGATTCAGACAGTGAAAAGGACTTCATACACGAACAGTTGGATGCAAAGGCTGATAATGGAAGGCTGATAGTCGTGCAGGCTAATAATAATGAATCATTGTCTGCTTTATCACTGTTGTCTCGTCCTCAACTAGGAATCAATAACACTGCTGGTGAAAATCCGTCTGATTCTGCTAGGAGTCCCCCTTCGCATCACTTTAATATCAACAACATTCATACGATTAATACAGATTGAGGCTTTCACCCAGTTCTAGATGACGAATTCAACTTTCAACTGACTAGAAATAAGGAATACACTGAGGGAAGACAAAATTTGGAGTGTCTACGAGTTATTCTTTTTTCTCTTCGCCACATGTCTGATGAAGAATCATTTACTAAATGTTGTTTGCTTAGCTGAGAGGCAAAAGAAATTTCTCTAAACTCCTACTGGGGTTAGGATCTAAATACATTTTCTTGTTGTTCAACTCTGACATGGCTGCTTGGTAGATTCTAAAGTATGGTACAATAAATATTATAGGCTCTCTTGCTTATGTCCAATCATGGTGAGCTGATTTCAATCAAGATGATAAAGAACCAGTTGCAGTTTTCCCGATGTCACCTGCTGATTTACAGCCATTTGTGGATTTATTTGCTGCACCGTAAAATTCTCATTCTGAATGGCAAGCAAAAATTTCTTTTGATCTAATCCTAGAGTTCGTGTGGAGGTGGATATAAAGAGAAGCTTCCCCCTTCCATTTCAGTTATGACAGTTGATGGGGTCTGTCATCAAAAGGTTTGTTATTTGAATCTTCCTGATGCTTGATTTGCTTCTCAGGCACAAGATCATTTTATTTGATACTTCCTCTTCGTCATCCTTCATCAAGTTCTCATTCTGGATGGCAAGCAAAATTTCTTTCGATCTAATCCTAGAGTTTGTGTGGAGGTGGATTTAAAGAGAAGCTTTCCCCTTCCATTCAGTTATGACAGTTGATGGGGTTCGTCATCAAAAGGTTCGTTATTTGAATCTTTCTAATGCTTGGTTTGCTTGTTAAGCACAAGATCATTTTATTTGATACTTCCCTCTTCGTCATCCTTCATCAAAAATGTCTCAAGATGTAGGTGTGGTTTTTGTAGCTGAACTCGAGGGCAAGAAATATCAAACAACTAATGATTTGTCATAGGAGAAAAAGGAATATAAAGGGAAAAATAATAGGGGTTAGATATATGTAATGTCCCTTTTTGGGGGAACTCAGAAAATGGCAAAAAGCTCCCAAAAATCAGATTCAAGGCACTGCTGTTATGACCCTGCAAAACTGATCTTCAAACCCTTCCTAGGGTAGCGACCTTCCTAGGGAAGAACAGCCCTTTGCAATAGAATTAAACCTTGCAAAATACTTAAAAACTTGTGCCAAAATTAATAGAAAACCCTTATCAATCAATTGCAGCTGTTAGAAATCAGATTTGCATGTGAAATTAATTAATTACAGAACCCTAACCAGCGAACATTCCCGAGCTTGCTAAAAATAGTAGAACATCACCAAAATTCACCAAACTTGGAATCTTGGCTTTATAAAATATAGAGAACAAGAGGATAATTTCAGATTTACCAATAAGTCACCACACATACCAATTTACCATATCCATATAGGTCGCTCCACTTGAAATTAAATATATTTTGCACCCAAACAATTGATAAAATGGAAGATTTCACCTTTATAAATCATAGGGAGTCCAACCATGCAAAGAGATCACATAAAAACCAACAATATCCTTGAAAACACACCTCCAAGCAAGTCGCTTAGGCAAAAATCTGTTATAACCAGCAATAGAGAGAAATCCACCAAAGGGTAGTGTGGGGTTTTGTCCACACCACTTCTCCACAAGGGTTTTCGTCCTTGGGAGTGCCTCAATCAAGGGTTTTTGTCCTTGAGAGAGAGGAAAAGATGCTTAACAAGCAATCCTTTACCAAAAATGAGAAATCCACATAACATAATCCTCTAATGGCCAAGCGACCTCCCTTTTATAACCATAAGGGGTGCTTATAATGTAAATGATGGCCAAACTCTTAAGAAAAGTACTTTTTAATTTCTAATTGGTATTTTGGAGCCTACATGCTCACCAATATCTTTTTATTTCTAATTTATTGTTGGGCGCTAGGCTCACCAACAATTACAATGCCAACTAAAGAAATAAACATGAAATGAAGCACATGATGACATTGTTGGCTTCCTCTAGCTTGTTCACTTGGACCCATGAGGAAGGAAAATGGGCCAAGGTCTTCAATTGGAATTGGCTCAAAAAGGGGACATGACAATATATCACTCTTCCAAACAAACAGGAGAAACAAGTGGGGACAAGAATCTGAAGTTGAGTTAGAAAGATGGGGTCTATCTCTCAAACAACCCGAGAAGGTTTTGAAAACAATCAAGGTCATGATCTTACTTCCTCCTCATCAACAGATTTTACTAATGTTAAAAACATGGACTTTGAAAGAGAGTGGAGGTTGAAATCATATAAACGGAAAGAGGTTTCCTCTCTAGAATCAACAGAAAGTCAACACCCCATGATAAATATTTTGAGGTTATAACTCTCTGGCCTAAAAATAATGTTAATGCCTTGGTGGTGATTAGGAACAAGTTCAGCACGTTGGGTAATCCTCTATTCCTTGAATGAAGCTATCTATCCTTTCTTGAAATGTTAAAGGGTTCACTATTCCCGGTTGTAATCAGTTTGTTCGAGTTGTGTTGCAAAGACTTAGATTGGATGTGGTTTTCCTCCAAGAAGTTAAACAAGCTAGTTTTGAGCTAAGAAGTAGAATGAACTATTGTTGGAAGGGTTAGTTTTGGTAGTCAAATCACTCTCAGGGCGGTGGAGGTGTTCCAGCAATCTCCCGTATTTGTAGAGATTTGTTGTGCGACATGGTGTGGATCAAGATGGTAGATGTGTGTGGGTCACACTCTTGCTTCAAGATAGAGTTTGTGGTTTTTACTGGTTTATGCTCCCAACCTGATTGCAGATCGCACTTAGTTATGGGATTGGCTAGCCTCTTCCTTGCCTACTATTGAGTGGGTTGTTGGCAGCATTTTTATATGTTCAAATGGGAGGGTGATCGAGTTTGCAGTATGGGTTTTGTGTTGTGTCTGATTTAGAAAGAATAGCATGGTCTATATGCAAAGCATCTCTACAACCCTTTGATCCAAATTGGGAAAGAAAGTTTTAGCAAAATTCAGAAGGTATCCCTGGTGTAATTTTTGGAGAGGAAAGGACACAATATAGGTTGTACGGATTTCATGGCCATATAGATTTTCTGTTTCCAGGCCCTTCTCGTTCAATTGAGGTGTTTATTAGAGAAATTGGTTCAGATCATCTCCCAATCCAAACTTCCCTGTCAGTAGGACATTAACAAGAAGACAAACATTCTTCTTTGTTTAAGTTGAATTTTGCTCGTTTACAATCTCCTGACTTTCATGTTCAGTTCATCATGTCTGGAATACCATGCCTTGAACTAGTGGAGAGAAAGGATGGATTTTATGGTGGAAGTCTACTGTTCTTTGAGCCATAAAATTTATTAGGCGTTGAGCGTATGATTTCTCAACAGTGCAGATGTACTCTTCACAAAGCTAACACAAACTAGTGTCAAACAATTCAACCAGTTTTCTTCTTTCTTCACTAGAACAACAGTTTCCTATGTTTACAAACTTAGGCTCCTCATTACTTCCCAAGTTAATCTTTTCATACTCAGATGACTGACTTGTATCTTGTGTCATTTTCCCTTTTATATATTTATCATGCTTGTCAAATAAATCTTCCAAACTCACAAGACCTCTAGATATTTTGTTACCTTTTAACTTGATGCATCCATCTTGATTGTTTCAACTCCGTCTTCAGGTACGGAAGAGGTAGTAGACTCACGATAACCAGCTTTGCTCCCCTCAAAGTACAGTTGGCTGAAGTTATCATTCAATTCTAGGAAAGAGATCAGATGTTGATTGTCGTTAAACACTTGCCAGTTGTCTACATTATCCGGAACACTGAGTCTAAAGATCATCTCCACAGTGAACTTATCTTGATTGAATTCTAGATGAGGAATAAGTAAAGAACCGGAGACTGCTAGAGCATTTCCTCTAGAATTATTATCTCTTGTAACAACATCAATCGAAAAAGCATCAAAAATTCAATTGAATCCCATACCTTGTTCCAATAATGCTTTAGCCTTTCATTCTTCACCTGGAATGCACCCCGAACCTGTTTGACAATGAGCTCAGCATCACCCGCACACGAAGATTTTTATTCCCATCTCCTTTGTTGCTGCTAGACCGAGAAGGAGGGCCTCATACTTAACAATGTTGTTAGTATTGGAAAATTGCAACTTGTATGAGAATGGATGGATTTTGCCAGTTGGTGACACGAGCACTACCCTGCTCCAGAACCCGTTGTGGAACAACTTCCATCGAACTCAAGAGTCCATATATCATCTTGAATAACCTTAGAGCATTGAATTCAAATTCGACATCACCATAGAGTTCCCATGACTTTGTGTCTTCATACAAGATTTGTGCCTTAGGGTCATGGTCTCTCTAAACAATATACCGAGCTTGTCTCTCTACAACAATTTCTCTGTCTCCCCATTAACCGGAATCAACATATGAGACCAATCCATTTGAATTTCACCTCCAATTTCTTTGCAAAAATTTCTGCTCAAGAGCATACCATAGGATGGAGGTATATCAACAACAAGAATAGTGGCTTTGACTTGTTTCTCAAGAAAGGCAGCAAAAGCCACTTGAGCATCCTTAATCCTTCCAACTAAGGGCACCTCCTTGGTCTCCATTGAATAACAAGAACCAAAGGTTCGTGTCAAACTAAGACCTAGTGCATAAGCCACTTATGCACGCCTTACGTTATCTGATGCTCCAGAATCAATAACGCAGTTGCTTAGTTTGTGCCCGGCTATTAACAATGTTACATAAAAGGGCTCAATTTTTCCGGATGTGGAGGGTGCGTAAGCCATTAAGTTTTGCGGAGAGGGAGACTTGGGAGTAGGCAAGAGACTTTTAGAAGAAAAAGAGGAAGTTTGATTAGGCTTAACATTCACAAATTTCACAACTTGGGCAAAGGCCTCGGGATGGGTCTGATAGAACTCAACTTCAAAGATCTGAATTTTTGTTTTCTTGATATGATCTATGATATCGAAAGACCCTAAAGGTGATGGGATTTCACGACTAGGAACAATAGGGGCTTTAGGTTTATCAATTTTAGGAGTTGAGGTTGTTTTGGACATAGGTGTAGGAGTTGTTGTTTTAGACACGTAAGAAGAAGAAGAGAAGGACTATTAGAAGGTGTAGTAGCACTTACTTTCTTGGCAAAGGAAGGAATAGTTGCTCCTCTTTTAGCAATAACCGAGATTACAATAGGAGCTTCTTTAGCTTTCTCTTTCTTTTCCGGCCGCATGACATCTCTCTTCTTGCTCAGTTGTTCTCTAGCCATGACAAAAGATAGGATTCACTATTCATTTCAGCCACTATATCATCATAATCATCATCGTCTGATTCATATACAAGATAATTGATTTGAGAATCATCTACCTCTTTGTGGACTTCTTCAGGTTCTTCTTCAATTTCTTCACAGTGCAACCTCATCTTCGGCTTTTTGTACCTCACATGCTGCATTTATTCGAACCTTCGTGAGGAGGAGCTTGAATGGCAAGCTTTGGTTGGGTAGTAGGTAGACGATTCCTTGGTTAGAAGTTCTTCCTAGGTATATCCTTGTATGGCACATTCTGAGCAAGTTGTTTCTTGATAACAAGTAAATCATTAGCTAGTTTTTGCACCAATTGATCAACACTCAAAGACCCCAAAGTGGAGGCTTTAACTTTAGGTGGCTCTTTCCTTAGTTTACCTGACATGATCAAGTCATCCTATACACTTATGGCCAAGTTTTGAAACTGCTCCAAGTTTGGAAATTGGGTGCATCTCAAGGTATAGCTTACTTCTGGCAGCTGAGCATTGATAAAGAAGCATTTTAGATTTTGCAGAGTAGGACGGACAGTAGCTGGAATCTTATAGACTAGTTTGTTAAACTTACAACAAAACTCCCGCATTGGCTCATAAGGCTCCTTCTTCATTTGAGAGAGTTGGGCCAAGAGTGCATGTGAATCTTCTACTGGTTTAAATCGTGCTTCAAACTGAGTTCTCATAGTATTCCAGTTGGTGATACTACCAGGAGGAAGATGATAAAACCATTCAGCAGCATTATCTTGTAGAGTTTCCACAAATAATCGACAAATATGTCCTTGTGTTCAACTCCGAGAACTCGACATGCAACAAAGAAAGCTGCAAGATGTTCATCTGGATGAACTTTACCATCTCCTTTGAACTTTGGAAAGTTCTACCGATTTTCCTTGGGCAAGTCATTGAAGGGGTTGTCAGAAGAGCTAAGGGCCCAATATTTTGACCCCGAGGCATTGGGTACCGCCATCCTAGGAAAACAATTTGTAGAGAGAGAGCAATGCCGGCTAGAATCAAGGCTTTAGTAGTAGCACTTGCCTATGAAGATGAACCAATCCTTCCTTTTGTAGGAGGTGTGCTTGTTGACCTTTTACTTTTACCCTTTTAGACAACCGGAAACCACACTACTCCTGTAATCGAAAAGCAAGATCTTCAAAACCTTGAGCCGTTTGTCCTCAGTGTGTATCTTCGCTCAACTAGTGTGTCGAAATTTCTAAATTATTCTCGAAAGATATCCTCTCGGTACCACACAATGCGTGCCCCACGGTGGACACCAAAAAAATGTTGGTTGAAAAATTGGTTGTGAAGACAATCAACAAGCTTATAAAGGGGACAACAGTCCCTCCTCTTTAAAGGGGAGGTTCCCTTATTCAAATCCAAAACCTAAGTATGTACAAATATACAAGCTAATAAATTTTGGATGAGGATATTGGTGACCACGCCATTTGAATCATTCTTTTCAATACATGTAATGTCCCCATTTTCTCAAGACCCTCAAATTTATGCGTCCCCGTGGGCTTCGGGATGTGCAAGGGGAACATTTTTTATTAAATAATTAAATATTATTGCACTGGAGCAATAATTATTTAATTATGAAGATTATTTAATTTAATTCCCAAAATATAAAAATTAAATGGAGGATTAATTAAATAAATATTTTAGGTGGCTTTTATTGTTAAAATCACCCTTTGAAAAGGGGACCCCACACCTAAGGAAAACAAACTACTTTTATTTAATATTTTCCTCTCCTAGGGTTTTCGAATTTTGTGCCTCCTTACTTATAAAAGGAGTGTTAGGGTCATTATTATGATTATGCTATGATGAACTTATTTTGATACTCCATGCTTGGAGTTGGGATGCATGCCCATTGAAGCTTTCTCTCTCTTGCGTGGGAGGTTGTATGGAGCTGGTTTTGTGATTCAACTGAAGTATTTATTTGTGAGATCCATGTCTTTGACTTTAGCAAATTGTTAGATGAAGTTTACTATTGAAATCTGCCCTTTTACTGTAGCGACGTCACTGTAGCGTCACTGTAGCAGCTGGTTTGTGGATACTTTTGCAAGACGATTTGTTGGTGTTCTCCTTCTCTAAGCTTTGGCGATTTGTCATTAATGTTGTGAGCTGTTTGCATACCATTTATTGTATGAAGTCGACTGGCTGAGTGTGTGATTCTATCTTCTAATTACAGCGAATTGATTGGGCTGATTTGGTATTAGTTTCATGTGCTTAGAAGTCCGGATCTGATCTAATCTGACTGTTGTTCTTTCCTTGCCAGCGATCTCATCTAGAGGATTATATTTATCAGTTAATGGGTCTATCTCCTTGTCTGAACAGCGACTCCATTTGGGAGTGTAGATTGGATGCTTAACACATATTTGGAATCGTGTTTGTCCAAGCAAACTAATAGCTATTATTTTAATAGCTACAGCGACCACACTTGGAGTGTGTGATCTGAGTTTTGGGTTCAATATTGTTGGCTAGATTTTCGCATAGCATCAAACCTAGGCAGTCATGAGATAAATCTCCTCATTTAACCGGTGAGGCTCTCATGTCGATTTGTCAATAAAAATGTGTTTCTATCTATCGGGGTTTTACTTTAACAACTTAGTTCATGAACCATAACTAAGAAGTTCTCGCAGCAAGTAAGCAACAAGCTTAAGAAAGGAAAATTACAGTAAGAAGGAAGTAAAGGAATTACAGAGAAGAAATGAGGAAGATGTGCATCCCAATTAGTAGATCATAGAAAGCTAATCGTGATGCACATAGAAGAAACTCAAATAGATTTGAACACACAGAATTATAAAGCAAAGGCAGCTCTAGATCTAGATCTAAAATAACACAAAGTCTATTAAGAGATCTAAGATTTAGAAGCAAGAAACACAGTACGCCGTGACACAAAGTTCTCCGGAAACCTGCTTCTTTGTATTCCTCTGCAACAAGTGGCTCTCAAGGGTTCAGCACAAAGTCTAGAACACAAGATTGCTTCTTACAAATTCTGATCGATGATTAACCCGTAGGTTCTTCTCCTACTTATAGAATGTAGGAGGGAAAGTACAAATAGAAGACTCAAACTGAACTAAAGTATGAACAACAAGTAAAGATGACATTTGGCAATCATCCTCAACTAACTTCTTCTTAAGTGACACATGTATCACTTAACTAATGAGAAAGGTTCCACATGACTTCAAGTAATGGTCAAAACCAATAACTTAGAAGTTTACAATTTCATCCGGAACATGAAAATAGAAGAAGAAAGAAATAGAAGAAGTCATGCCAAATTGCAACATCTACATCTTCTTCTTGTTCTGATATTCGATATACTATTAACATATAGTTCAGCATCTTTCCATCTGTTTTAGCTACTGCTTCCTTTTCTGTCCTGAATTGCAGCAATCCTTCATTCAACACTTTGCTGCATGCTTCCACTTCTTCCAAACTTGGCCCAAATCTCGCAATGTCTCGCTGCATCAGTCACCACCTCTACCGATAGAGAGTTCATCGTGAAAGGCTTGGTGGCTTTATCAATCCTCTTTTGCACCATCAGAAGAGAACCCTCCAGAGAATCATGCACCTCGTTAGAAACAATCCGCACGTATGAAGTAATACCTCCATCCACTCTTTCCTCAGTGAAAGAAATAACACTATCCGGCAAATCTGATGTTCTGCTCTCAAGTGCCTGCATCCTCTTCAGCAAAACTCTGCAGATCTCCAAACGGAAAGATACTGCAAATTCTAGCTGCTTCCCCTTCTCGACTGATCCATCCGGCACAATTTGCTCTGCAACCAATACATCTCCCGGCAGCTTGTTGATCTCGGCCAAAACACTCAGGTTACTCTCTGCAACTGTATTTATTCCTTTTATGCTTTCTATCAGTTGCTTTAGTTGATTTTCTGCATCGTTCATAACCTTTAGGCGGGTCAAGCACTTCCCAAGTCAGCATGAAGCTTGATAATAATCGATCCTTCCATTCGAATAGCCTTTACTTGATTGCTTGCATCTTCCATTTCTCCCGCATAAGATGATCACTCACCGGCTACTTGAAATGGGGTGACGGAAGGTTTAGCAACCTTGGCTATGATCTCACATAATTGAGTTATTTGCTTCTGCAGCTCTTCTTTCTCTCGCTTTTCACTTTGCTGAGCCTAAGAACAAAGCATCCAAAGCACGCTGCGTGTCTCCCGCTTCAATCTTCGGTGGTAGCTTGACCGAAAGTGGTATTTTGGTCACCGCACATCTTCTCGCCGTGAGTTCCTCTTCTACCTTTCCTTCCGCCGGGATTAATATCTCAAAGAAACTTCTCTCCCGAATCCTCGATGATCAACCTAGAAGTTGCTTTAGCAACTTTAGGCCTTTGTCTCTTCCGCCGTATCCTGAAGTAGGCTCTGCAAGTCATGTTCCTCTAAGTTCATCTCTATTCTTGCTTCCTGAACCAACTATAGCAAAGCTAACCATTCCGAGAAATTACTTCTGGAGAATGAGAAGTCATGAGTGCGCTACTATTTCCCGCTCCGCATCCTCTCCATCGAAAGTGCCACAAGATCATGGCTGCCATCCTCTCGAAACATCCAAGGACAAAGCTCTTTCAACTCCGTCATCTGCAGCCTTCAACATCTCCTCTCGAACGGGTGCCAAACGGCAAGTGGTCATGCGAGAGAAGATGAACGTTACTTGGTTTCAATGAAGGCATGGAAACATCCTCATTGCCAGGTGCAATAGTTGGTGATCCACTAGGTAATCTTGGAGAAGTCGAGTCAAGCGTGGTCGTAGAAGTGGTCTCCTCTTTCTCTTGAGATCTTCTGCGTACTTTCAACTTCTCGGACCTTCTGCTGCTCTCTCCTTCATGCTTTCGCTTGAGGGAATCTCCTGCGCCGAAGTTGCCCGTGATTTGATTCATCAATACTTCATCAAGGCAGTATCCCTTCGTTAAGAACCAGCTCAAGTACTCACCAACACAAACTGGATCTTTCTTCTATCAGTGCAAATATATCGCTATCCTGTAGTAGAGCTTTATCTCCTCCCATTTGATGGTAAGTGTCAAGTACCACGTTCCCATCATCTTTAAGATCCGCAGGTATCCGCGCTAGTCCAAAGTCAAATACTTGCTTTGCCGACAGCCTGCTGAAATCTTTCTTTCTGACCTCGTACTCACTTCTGCACTTCATCCAGAAATCTTCTAGCGAAGGTACATGTGCGTACTCCTGGGAGATTGTCTTCCTGGCTATTCCAAATGGATCAAAATTAAGCCGTGCAGGGAAGAACTCTTGCTCATACTGAGACAACATTTGTGCTTCCATTCCTCGAGCTCTGTGAATGCTGATGCAACTGTAATATCCCACAGTGAGTGGGAAGTATCCCGTAGACTTGTGCCGCTTTGATCGTGTAACTCCACAAGTTGCTGCTTAGCTCCAAATCAATCATGTCACTCGGGTACCTTGGCATCTTTGTTGGTTCACCCGAAAAGCTCGTAACCCCGAGGTATGTGAAATCATGCAAACCGGATGAATACACTACCAATCTTGACACTGCTTCCCATGCTTCTTGCTACCCCGTGAGTCTTCAAGTCTTTGTCTAACTTGAAATCGTAGAAGAAACCATCGTTGATCACTTTGAAGTCCTTCTCGCACGCAGTGCGTAGTCAGGTAGCACTTAAAAATGGGATCCTCGGAAAGAATACCACATCTATCTAGCTTGGAAAAGACACCTCGTGAAGCCGCAATATACCAAGTATGAAGTCATTTTGAAGTCAAGGTACGCTTTACGTTCCGCAAAACCGATGTCGCGCTAATAATTTCTGACCAACTGATTATAGAATCAACCTTGTTGATTTCAATGGTCCTGATGAAAGCATACATCCATGTCCGGAAAGTGTAGGCATTCGCTTCACCATTCAACCTGCAAAGCAATTTGACGATATCATCCGCTTCCTGCACCAAATTGGATCGTGGAAGAGTTCTCGGGAACTTGGAAGGGGATCTAGGCTTCTTCATGAACCGGCTATTCATGATGCTCACACAATCAGCTCTATGCTTTTCCCACCTACTGTCAGCATCCTGAATGCTAATAGAAGTCACCACCTTTCGTACTGGAATCTTCAAACAATAATCGAAGAATTCTGCATCCAAACGAATTATTGTCTTTCCCGCTACATCACGCACTGATCTGGATGAAGGATGGTAAGATCTAGCACACTCCATCACAAACTCTGGCAATTGGGCTGTACATGGGAAAGCTGCAGCTCGAATAATTCCACTACTTTTGACCGCACGCATGAGTGAAGTCTTTCCACTGATCTCATCAATCAAATCGGAAAGAGGTTCTCGGGCTCAGATCCGTGTCTCCTATGTCCTCTTGAAGCAATGCATGAATCCATCGTGCCTCTCTTTTTCATCTCCTTTCGCCATAGCTTTATCAATCTTTGTCTGAATAATTCTTTTTCTTCTAATTTGGCCGGCTTTCTTCAATACTGGTGCAGATCTGGACAATTCTTCAGATTCGGAGGATATTTGCAATGTATTGGACATTGATAAATACTCCTTTTCTTTTATAAGCACCCGTAATGAGTTCCTGCAATTTATTCAGACAAAAATGGCCACCGGAGCATGAATAGTGAATTTAAATTATAAAAATCTGCACTTTTCAAGCCTGCTGCCCCAAAAAATGGTGTTTAATTTGCACATAAAGAGATCATGAATCCTTTCAATCAACACCTGAGCTCCTTTAACACCTGTGAAAACAATTGTGCATTTAAGATGAACCTTTTCCAAAGCATGCGCCAAATCTGGAAGCTTTTAGCCTTTGTTAGCAATTTGTCTGTGCAAAAATCCTTCCTCTAATGGGGGCGCACTTTTTCTCCTTGCTGCAATTCTTTACCTGTGTGTTGAATAATAAATCCATATGGCTGCCCATGCTTATATAACCTTCATAATTCTATAATTAATAATTGCCCTAACAATTAAAGGCAATTAATTAATTAAAAATCATGCTTTTCTCTTTTAAAAATTGCATGTTTAAGGACAGCCATCCAATAAATTAAATTAATCCAATTTAATCCTTCACACAGCACTTAACTTTAGCCTCACAGTGTGCTTTGACCATAGCCACTGAAAATAGAAATTAATTAAATGATTTAATGCATTTAAAATCATTAAATAACTCCTAAATGGGGCGCACTTTTTCCAAGGAGAGGGGCAGCCACTAAATAAATTAAATTTAATTAATTTAATTGCTTTCTTTTAATCCTCCTTTGACTTTTCAACCTCCTCAAGCTTGGGCGCACTTTTTCCAAGGATAGAGATTATTAAAAATAATCAATTTAATTACTTTAATCCATCACCAAAGGGGGCGCACTTTTTTGCACAGGTAATTCTATTTTTAAGAATTTTTTAAAATGGGATTCTTTACCCTGCCAGGCAGGCACCAAAATCCCATAATCCACTTAAGTGATTTGACTTTTGCAATGGGATTCTTTACCCTGCAAGGCAGGCACTAAAATCCCATGATTTCACTTAAGTCACTTTCCTTTTATAATATCATGGGAATTTTTACCCTGCAAGGTAGGCAATAAATTCCCACCTGCCTGCAGCCTCTATTTTTCCCATTGCAGCTTAAGTGACTTTTATAACATGGGAAAAAGTACCCTACCAGGCAGGTATACAATTCCCATCCTGCCTGCGGCTTATATTTTTCCCACTGCAGCTTAAATCCTTTATTTTCCAAAAAGGCGCCCATCCCCGCAGGGGCTTTTCTGTGCATGACTTCGCTTTTTCCCAATGATCCAGACCTCCGATGGCGACTTCCTCCGAGCAAAATGTGCATGTATGTTTTCCAGTGCTCTGTGCCAAAATCGGGCTTACCCGGGAGTTGTTCCAGAAATTTTAAATGTAAAAGATGCACACCACAAAAACACGAAAAATTGCCAAAAGTTACATATAAAGCCCAAAACTTAAAATAAGTTAAAATCCTTCTGGTATATAGGAATAATAACATATTCGCTCATAACAGAGTTAAAACGGAGCGCAAATAGCCTCATACGGGGCTCAAAATAATTAAATACAAATTTCCCGCAGACAAATCCCGACGACGGAATAAAACAATTTTGGGCATCTGGGTATTTGGCGAAAAGGGCTAATATGGCTCTTCAGGATTATCTTGACGCAATACAGGAACTTTCAGGCAATAAAAACAACAAATGACCCACTATTTTAAAAGTACGAAATTTTTTCAAATTGGGTAGTCACAGATTTCGGGGTGAAATCTGAGTGACACCAAATATATGCTGCTATTATTCCTTTAAATCCAGCGATTCCATTTGGGGTGATTATGAGTGTTTAATGCTTGCTTTTGATCCTCCAAAAATCAGCGACCTGGGTGATATCTATTGTTGATAATAACACTTGCTTCTAACTAGTTCTTTGTGTGTTTTGATTCATGGTTAGTGCCCTAGATGAGCAGCGAATCCTTGACTGAAACTGTGGGTGTTTTTTAATGCATATTTTATGTGTTAAAAACCCAGCGACTGGTCTGATCTATGTCCTCTTGCTGCAGCGATTCACTTTGATCAGTTTGTGGGTGATTTTGTATGACAAATGATTAGATTTCTGTATGCCAACATGTTATAAGTGCAGCGATCAATCTGGGCATGTATGCGATCTGTTCTGGGCAAACATTTGCAAGGTAAAACTCATTAATATGGTCTGGTAAGATCTGCCATTGCTTCCATTAAACAACGACTTCATTATAGGAGAATGGTTAGATATTTGTGTAATTGCATGATGGGTTGATGGTTTTAGGGCTTCTCAAGGCAGTGATCTGAGTTTAATTGGTTGTTTGCCTAATTTCCATTTGATTTCAGAGGTGGGATATTACAACAGAAGAGAAACTAGGAAAGGGCATGGAGGAATTACAGTAGTATCACTAGGGCAAGACAAGTTAGTTAGGAAAACACGGTTGCAACTAACTGATCAAAGATACAAAAATCTCCCTTGGTTCTCCAAGATTACCAACTGACTGCAAAATGAGAGAAGGGAAGAAGCAACACTTTCAAATAAAGAGAATGTAGACTTTTATTTTACTTATGCATGCAAAAGGAATTCAAGAACATGTGTGTTTGTATAAATGAAAACCCATATTACATAAAATGCAGATTGACACAAAGTTCAACACATCTCATTTCATGGATTGAACACAAAGTTTCAAATTTCACATATATCAAACTATCACATTAAACAGATTACAAGAAAGGGAAATAGAAAGAACTCAGATGAGAGAGGAAGATCTTCTTCTATATTGATCAAAACTTTATATATTACATCCAAGTGCACCAATATCCAACCCTTTTACAAGTGAGAATGAGGCCTTATATAGGCTGAGGGGAGGATATAACTACCTTTTAACTAATTGTCTTTTAATTAAGTGATAAACACCTGTTTAATTAATTACATAGTCGGCTTTATTTTACAAGTTTACTTTTTAGAATAATAAAGCCTACTCGAAAATAAGACAATTATGAAACATTATGAGCCTGAAGAAGAAGGGGCAGCAAGAACATCAGGAGCTGGAACCTTGATTTTAAGCACTTGTGATCTTAACTTAGTCACAACAGTTGAAATCTCCATGCACTTAGGGTCTATTGTGTTTGCAAGAGCAGCCAGCCAGCTTCCAAGAGAGTACTACATCTCTTTTGCAATCCCACCATTCTGCAAAAGTCCTTTTGATGCTTCCACTACAACATTATGCAATTTAGATAGCTCCTCCATCTTGTCCTTGTTGATCTGAGTCTGCTTTGAATAACTCCTTGTTCGGTTAGTTGAATTTTGCTTTGATTTCATCAAGTGGATTCCTCTCTGCAGAACTATCCTTGTAGAACTGGCAACGGAGAGCTTGTAAGTCAGCGAAGATCTCAGCCTTTAGTGATTCACCTTTCTGCACCATGGCTTTTAGTTCAACTGCAGCTTCCTCTAGGACCCTGATTCTCCATTCCACACTATAGGTCCATTTCTTTGATAGGTTATTCTTTGAATCATCAAAAATCTTGTGAGACAGAGAATATTTTCATCAGTTGTGCTCATGATTCTGAGATCTTGAATACAATTTGCCCATAGCTTGAGCTCCTTATCAATGGTGTCTACTCCTACATTGAGTTGCTCTTGAGTTGAGGAGATATTATCATACACCCTGTATGCCTCGTCAATGAATCCCAAACCAGAAACCAAAATTCCCTCTACCCAAGCCTCGACAGCTTTGCCAAATGTTGCATGTTTATGAATTTCCGCAATAGCTTTGACATCTATCCCGACAGTGGCAACAATGGGTGGAAGTGCAGAGATGGGAGTGGGATCAAGAGGGGTCTTGTCTGATGAGAGGAAAGATTTGATAAAATTTGAGAGAACTTGTACCTGCTCCTCAAGTTGATCTTGAGTTTGCTTCCCCTTTTCCACCCTCTCAATGACCTTGGAGACAGTTTCTCTAAAATATCCCCTTGCGGGATATTAATTAAGTATTATTAATCTACTTGCAAGAGAAGCAAACTTAGAAAAGAAACCCTTTTAGGTTCACCTCAACTAACCCAGTGTCGGCTTCAATGCAACCCAGATAGGGTTGGAGTGAGCCAAGGTAAGGGTTCAGATGGGCTATCTAGCTGGAATTTACACTCCTTTAACCAATAAACTTTGCAGAAGTAGAAAAATAAATTAAAACTGCTGAAAATGATTGTAAACTTTGAAAATTAATAACTCCCACAATCTTTATCCGATTTGAATGAAATAACTTGCAGAAGAATGATAAAATTATGCACTTTCCAAAGAACTAACAATCTGAAATTTCTGATCACCGAAAACCCTCCAAAACAGCCCCCAAAATCTGCCTCCAAGTCACTAGGGTTAGAATAAATGCTATAAATTAATTTCAGCTCATACAACCCTTCCAAAACACTCAAACAATCAGCCCTTGATCTGAAATAATTGATTAGACACAACAGCAAATAGATCTAGCATAAACAACCTCAAAACATGATAGATCAAACCCCAAACCAAGTCGATTTGCCTCTAATAAATTGCAGCAATAATAACAGTCACAAAGTACCACAAACCCTTCACAAAAATGCAGATTTATGCTTCAAATAAATGCGCCAATGCTCTAGACAAGTCGCCAAAGCTAGAAAGGGCATCACCAACAAGTAGATTTGCAAATCTCATGAAAATACTTCAATTGAATATCAAACTAGCACAATAACTCCCACGCAAGAGAGAGAGAACATTAATGGGCATGCATCCCAACTCCAAGCATGGAGTGAAAATCAAATGATCAATTCAACATAAGTCTCATAATGAATCCAAGCTCTCCTTTTATAAACAAGGAGGCACAAAATTCGAAATCCCTAGGAGAGGGAAATCATTAATAAAAATAGTTTATCCTCCCTAGGTGTGGCGTCCCCTTTTCTAAGGGTCATTTTTAAAATTTAAAAGCCACCTAAAAGTTATTTAATTAATTCCCCTTTTAATTTTGCATTGTGGGAATTAAATTACATAATTAAATAATTATTGCTTTATAATATCAAATGATAAAAATCACTCTCCAGGCAATAATATTTAATTATTTAATATAATTTTTCCCCTTGCAACATCCCAAAGCCCACGGGGAAAGATAGGCTAAGGGTCTTCAAAAATGGGTACATTACATTCTCTCGAGATTATGCACTTCTCCCTCGGGGTTGATTCACCAAGTGGAATTCTAATGAGTTCTAAGTCTAAAATAGATATCTCTTTTTCATTCTTGTCTCCTTTTGGCTTAGCAATTTCTAGAAATTGTTGTCCTTTGGCATCTGAGACCAAACGAGAAGTTGCCTTAGCTTTTTTAGGAGGAAGAGTTGTGCCCTAAGAAGAACAGCTATTGCATCAAATCCTAGAGCAACAATTTGAGATGAAGTTTTCCTTTTCTTGCCAAGCATGGGTTGGACCCATGTGAATGAATCACCAGAAGGAGTGAAGGAGGAGGTAATGCCAGGGCAACTTGGGAGCTGGGCAGTTGATAAGCAAAAGCTTCAACAATGGAAGTTTCAACAAAAGAAGATGTTGGTCTTCTAACCTCCAGCTTAGGTCTGAGAACCTTGTTTTTTCTATATCGGCATAGGCTCTCTATGATTTCCACTTCATCATCCTCTTCTTCATTCTCACCACCTTCCTCTTCTTCATCGCCTTTCTCTTCTCTTGCTTTGGTTCATCCCTTTGTTGAGAAGCAAAAGTTCAACAATGGAAGTTTCAACAAAAGAAGATTTTGGTCTTCTAACCTCCAGCTTAGGTCTAGAGAACCATGTTTTTTCTATATCCGGCATAGGCTCTATGATTTCCACTTCTTCATTCTCACCACCTTCCTCTTCTTCTTCATCACCTTTCTCTTCATCTTGCTTTGGTTCATCCCTTTGTTCTTCAATTACATTCCCACCTTCCTCAGAGGGTTGTGGCACTTGTTCAAGGGAAGATATAGTTTCATCAGCCAACTCTTGGTTTTTCTCTTGCTCTACCCCTTTCTCATGTGTTTCTTCTACTTTCTCAACATCCTTTGACTTGTCTTTCTTCACATATACCTTAGTTCCTGAGTCTAAGGGTGAAAGAAGGAGTTTGTTGAATTAGAGCCTCTTGATGTGAAGTGGAAGCCTCTTGAGAAGAAGATGTCTTCATTGATTCTCTAAATTCCTTTAGCTTTCTACTATACCATCGTCTAGTCCTCGAAGCACTGGATTATTCATTTCAGCAGGATCATCCCTCTCTTTTTGAGACCAATTGATGGTGGCAGCGGTGTGTATTGAATAGATTTTATGTAGTCCACAGTATAAATCAGAATAATCATCTTCTAGTCCTTCAAGAACAATGTATAGCTTGATATCCTTGATCTGCTGCAATGATAACCTACTAAAGTACCTTTTCCTCACCTCATATTCATTTGCACAGTCCTCCCAGTAGTCTTCAAATGTGGGCACATGATAGTAGGTCATTATGAGATTATTTGAGATAAAACCCTTGCTATCAAAAGAGGACCTCTTCTGGTAAGTGTGAAACTTGAATTATGTGATAGTTCTTTCGACATTCTGGGCATCAAGAGCAGACCTACATGTGTAATTCTCCGAGAAATAGGAAATTGAATGCTTGAGATCTTATCTCTGCAGATTCGATGCAATACATCCAACTGCCTATAAAGTTCCACTAGAACCAGTTTATCATTACAATACATTGGTAACTTGTAGGGTACTCCCTCGAATCTAGCTACCCGAATGTATGAGAATTTTTTAAATTGAATGAAGAGGCTGCCATATGTGGAAATCAGATGCATTGCCTCCAAAGAAACTCTTTCAACTACCTTATCCTCTAGCAATCTAACCAAGAACATTGTGAAGGCATCATTTACTCTCCTATGATGAATTTTGTTGTTTTCATAGGTGAGTTGAGTGTAGTACTCATAAACCGGTGCATTCTGCTTATCCTCTTGTCCTGACAACCCTATCCATACCCTGTAGGCTGCTATAGTGTACATCAGATAGAAGTCATGTGGAAAGTGTAACGCCCATAAATCTCCCCGCACAAAACCCAAGACAACCCAAAAGTTAAATTGGAAGAATTACTGAATAAATTTTTTTGTTAAAACCAAATTCAGACGTTTAGATTATTTCTCGGTTAACAAACTATCGTTTTAATTAACAATTAAATTATATTATTTAATCTCCAGTTCGGGCTTAAATCACCACTTCTATAATCCTTATTTAGTTTAATATCATAGTTCAAATGTCCTTTAATAATTTTATTATTTAGAGCTAAGTCTAAACTCACCCCCTTTGTTAATAAATTCTGAACAGTGGGTGGAGTCAAGCCCCACCAAACAATCCCTCCACTTTATCATATGCGGCAATGTGCCATACAATGGTCCAAACAATATCTATTACAATCTATGAACCCGCAACTACGGCCCACCCTCATGGACGTAGACACATGAATATATATATATATATATATATATATATATTTGTATTTGTATGTACATTCTTTTAAATAAATAAAATTTGGGTTTTTCAAAGTTATTTAAAGTATTAGAAAAATATTATATATATATATATATATATGTATGTATATATACATATATATAAAGGTATGTATTGACATATATATATCCATATATTTGTTGTATATACATCTAGATCATTTGTAAGCATATCCATTTAAAATAGATCTAAAATAGGGCAAAATGCCCATTTGCCAAATAGGGCAAATACAATGAAATTGTGCAACAACAAATAAAAATTGTAACCAAACCCTAAGAGAGGGTAAAATGGAAATAACAAACAAAAAATAAATGGGAGCATCCATCCTAAGCTCCATTATACTTCCATGGCTTCCTTCTCCTTCTCCCATAAACCTGCAAAACAAAATGAGGAAATAAGTCAAAAAAATGAATAAAAGCTTTCTAAAAAGAGGATTAGGGTTAGTTTGAATCCTAGATCTAAGGGCTCAGATTTAGTCCATCCAATGGCTAAAATCATCCCTACAAAAGTTAGGTGAGGGTTAGGTGAGAATATCTTTAAATGAAATGCATGGGTCAACTTTGAATGGGGTCCATCAAATTCCATCAATAAATAGAAATGGGATGTGAAGATGATGAGGTGGCTCCATGTAGGATGCCACTTCATCATTCTTCCATCCCATTTCTATTTATTGATGGAATTTGATGGATTTGGGCGTTACAGAAAGTCTTACTTTGATGTACATTGACTAACTGTTGAGTTAAGTTGTCACAAATGATTTCTCCCCAATTCAACTTTTGTTTACCTTCACAGATGACATTGATCCAATATTGAAATTCATTAGTGGTAGGCATGCCCATTATCCTGGCTATCAGGCGTAATCATGTCCGAGAGTTACTCTATGAAATCGACTCAGTAGAGAGTTTTGGGTAACTTGGAGCCTCCTTTCTTCTTGACCTTGAGCCGGATTTGGCTATCCTCATCTCATATTTATCTTGGTTTTGATCAAAAAGATTCTGGGCTTCAACCTTAGTTAAAATTTTGGAATCCTCAAAAGTTGGTATTCCTAAGGCAACATTAATATAGTGGGCATCCAATTTGGCAATAATTTGTCCTTGAGGGTCCTTCAATTCCTTTGTTTGAGGGTTAAAACTAGAGGCACGGGCAAGGACAGCATTGGTGCATTGCACGAAGGTAGGGAAACCAGCAGTGTAGGCAATTCCATTGTTTTTTATCCATTGAGCAATTATGGTGGGAGTATCTTCAAATATTCGAGCCCAAAAGTCATCCAGTTCATATGCCTCACATCACTGTCTCCTATATTAGGCACGAGAGGTTTCAAGAGATGAAATGTGCTCATATCCCACGTATTGGAACTTCATTGTGGAGGGACTAGGGAAAACTCATAGAAAATGGAGGCTTAACAGTGGGTTTCAAGAGGTTTCTAAGGGGAGAATTAAAAACACAAATAACTGTCAAACTAAAGTAAGGAAGGATAAAACCACTCACCTCTAGTATAGGAAGAAAGGCGCCTCCACAACGGTCCCAACGCAACTTGAAATTTTGAATTTGGATGAAAAATGGCTAAGTTATGAGCAAAAACCTCCTTTGGCGCACGGGAGCAAAGATGGACAGGGCACACAATGAAAACTCGATTCACAATAGATAAAAATAACTAAGTGTTGGCTTTATATATCAAATTAGTTCAATAGGCTCAATTTTGGGGCAAAGACTGTAATGTGGGGGTCCGTTGGCTCATGAGAACTCAAACCCATTTTCTTTGTTGGTCGAATATGACCGGGCTCACGGGAACTCGAGGAACATAGTGGGGTGTGGAAAACACAGAGTTGCAAACAACGGAGAGCCCGAGGGAATGAGTTTTGTCCGGTCACCAATCTCCGCAAGGGCCGCATAAAGCTTTGCAAGGGTGGTAAAGGCGTGCGGAGAACAAAGGCCATGAGGTAACACTTCCCTCGGTTCCAACGATTGCCATGAAACCCGCAACAAAGGGAAGAACAACGAGTTGCGGTGAATAGAGCTATGCGGGGAACTAACTTCGGGAGGGAACACTTCCCTTTGTTCCTCAAATATCCGGAAAAGCCGATATAGAGAGTATGATAAGGTTGTGGGAATGAGAGGCCCGTGGGGAACAAAGACCAAAATGGAACAAGTTCCATCGGAGTCCAAGAAAACCAACTAACACTGCAAGACAATGTATTATGGACAAATTGGTCAATCACTTTAACAAGGGGAATTGTTCCTTTTGTTCCTCCAAAGTCTGCATTGGCCACAATAAGCCCAAAATGACCCAAAATTGACTAATTGTTGTAGCTTTTTCACTCTATGATATCAACAAAGGTAGACACATTAAAGTAAATAGATCGTTTGAACCAAAAACTTTAAAAATTTCAAAAATTCAATATTTTAGGATAGGTGACAACAGCTAGCTCTTTCTGGGGCTTGACTTGACTCGACATGAAGTGTAGGCAAGACAGAAAAGAACTCCCGAATTTGTTGGGTTATTAGGACCGGTGCATATATCCATTGGGCAAGCATACAAGATAAAACCACGCAAAAGAAGACAAGGACACACGACAAAACCAAAAACAAAGGCTATACAAAACTTATATACAAGGGGCTATCATCCACCTAGGATTTGAACAATATCATATATTGACCACTATATGGTAATGGAAGAGAAGTTCCATCCATATAATCCAAATAGTAAGAGTTTTCACCAACAAAGTGCCGAATTTTAAAAGGACCAAGCCAAAGTGAATCAAACTTACTGTGACTTCCGCGAGGTTCTCTTCTTTTCTCCCAAAGTAGGACAATGTCTCCAACTTGAAAGTCACGGGACTTGGTCGCTCTATCAAAAAAGTTGCTTGACTCTTTGTTGATGTGCTTTGAGATTCGATCCACAACTTGCAATCTTTCCTCATCCAACTTCTACAGATACAAGATTCTATTTTCCATGGCATCCTTGAACTACTCATCCTCAATAGCTTTGGCCAGGTGCAAGGCTGGTAACTCTAAGGTAATTGACAATTGAGCTTCCATTCCATAAACCAACTGAAATGGTGACATTCTAATGGCTATTTTTAGTGTTATCCAGTCAGCCCAAAGAGCATCATACAACTTCTTGTGCTCAGTTTCTTTGTGATTCATCCACTAGCTTCCTAATAATGGTCACCAGGTTCTTATTGGTTGATTCAGCTTGTCCATTTCCCTACGGATAATAGTCTGAAGAGTGTGCAAGGGAATGTGGATGTTCTTGAGAAACCTTTTTGTAAATTTGCCTCTCTTCCCTCTTCTAAGTGTCCTAAATCTGAAACTGTTCTCCAAGAATCTATTCAGTCTCCTTCTGATATGATGGATGTAGACATTGAGGGGGAGTCTTCTCGATCTAGGATTCCTAAATGGGCCAAAAATCTAGTTTCAAACTCTCAACCTAATGATTTGAGAAAGATGACTCGTAGTCAGCATTCTTATCATGCCTTGTCAATTGTTTATGAGGTTGAACCTCAATCTTTTGAAGAAGCCAACCTAGATGGAAGATGGGTTGCAGCTATGGAAGCTAAATACAATGCTCTAATCAAGAATCAAACTTGGGAATTAGTCCCCTTTCTTCTAAAAAAGCATTGTAGGCTCTAGATGGTTGTATAAAATCAAATATAACTCTACTGGTAAGATTGATAAATTCAAGGCAAGATTAGTTGCTAGAGGGTTTACTCAAAACCTGGTTTGGATTATGTTGAAACCTTTGCTCTTGTTGCCAAAATGAGCACTGTTAGAATTCTTCTAGCCTTCGTTGTCAACATGGTTGGAAGATTCACCAAATAAATGTTAAAAATGTGTTTTTAAATGGTGACTTGAAAGAAGAAATTTATATGCATCAACCTAAAGGATTTGAAGAACCTAGCAAAGAATTGTTTGTGTGTAAAATTAAGAAATCCTTGTATGATCTTAAACAAACTCCTAGAACTTGGTATGCTAAGACAGATAGTTTCTTTCATGAGCTTGGTTTCTCTAACTGTTTTTTTGATAATGATTTATTTGTCAAAATCATAAATCTATTGTTGCATCACAAGTACGGTATGCTATTATAGTAAGTCTATCTCTATTCCTATGGAAGTTGGTGTTAAATTAGATCCAAAACCTTCTTGTGATAAATTTAATCCTACTTTATATAGACAACTAGTTGGTAGTTCAATTTATTTAACTATCGCTAGGCCTGATATTTCCTATACAAATGGAATCAATTCTAGATTTATGCAAGATCCTTGTGAGGACCAATGGAAAATGGCAAAAAGGATTTTAAGGTATATTAAAGGTACAATCAATTATAGCTTGTGTTATTCTTCTTGTGATAATGCAATTTTGTTTGGTTATTGTGATTTTGACCATCTTGGTGATATTGTGGATAGAAGATCTACTTCTGGATATGTTTTCAAGTTGGGTACAGTGTGAATAACTTAGAACAGCAAGAAATAGCCAACAATATTCATCTCTTCTATCAAGCGAGTATAGAAGTGCTAATGGAAGCAGCAAAAGAAGTCATGTGGCTCAAAAGACTGTTGGAAGAACTTTATATGGGCGTCAAAGGAAGCACTCCACTTCTATTGACAACCAAAGTTGTACTACTCTTGCAAACAATCTAGTCCAACATCAAAGAACCAAGCATATTGAGATTCATATGCACTTCATTCGGGAAAGAGTTCTCAATGGTGATATAGATCTCAAGTTTTGTTCCACTAATGAGCAAGTTGCAGACATTTTTACTAAGCCCTTGGGTGCTACAAAGTTCTGCAAGTTCCGTGCTATGTTAGGCATTTCAGATATTAGCTCTTATGATCATGTGGATGACGTTGATCTCCACCTCTGAATAAGAAGAGCATATGTTGTTTAGCTCTTGTGATCATGTGGATGGTGTTGATCTCCACCCCTAAATCATCAGAGCATGTGTTTGGCTCTTATGATCATGTGAATGACATTGATCTTCACCTCTGAATCATATGAGTTTTGGCCTTTCAAAGCTGCCCTTGAGGGGGAAATAAGAAAATGGGCATGTTGCATGTTTTTTCTTGTGCAATGCCATCTCTTAACGACTTAAATGTGTTTAGATATGTAGAGTTTATTAACTCCATAGTCTGATGAAAGTCTTCATCATTAATCACTTTATCTTGAGAATTTGAAAATGTTCTTTTGTATTGCAATTTTTATGTAATCCTTGGAACATTGCTTTGAACAACGGAAAAACAGTGTCTCATAGCTTCGCTAAAACCCACAATGCGTTTACAGTTGTTCGCGGCTTGTATAAGTCTCATGCGACAACTTTGTAGTAGTCTATTGCGGAGTTGAAAAACCCGCAGGATTCTATTGTAGTGCACCCCCGACCTACAAACCCACGAAACAAGTGTTTTTGGATGCTAGCCTAAATCACGCATTGATTTATGGATTGTAATTCCTTTTGTACCAAAAGGTGACTTGGCATAAGGAACAAATTTTGACATGTTTTTGCATGTTTCCTACTTAACATTAAGGGGGAGTGTTGGGTTTATAATATTAAGTGGGAAACTGCTTATTTATGAAACCCGCCAAAGATTGTATGTTTTTGGTTTATAGCTTATATTTAAAATATAAGCATGTTGGACCCAAACGGGTCGGCTTTTAAGAGTGGATCATGACCACCCACCTTGTATATAACAAGGTGATCTCATTAGAGATCGGTTACACAAGTTGTAACATGTATGCGAGCTATATGTGCGAATTGATTATAAATACATGAGGCGAATGAGGTAAAACTCATGAGCGAATGTATGAGGCGGTTTGTAATCCCTTTTTGAAGGTGTAATTGCATGGAGAAATAGTGGGAGTGTTAGGTGAAAGTTTATTCTCAATAAAAATAAGTGATTTTTAGTGGGTTTTTTACCTTCCAAGGTTTTCCCACTTATATCTTATGTCACTATGTTCATTTACTTTCTATTCATGATATTTACATTTTGTAATCTACAATATAATCATCTTAATCTATGGTTTTAATTACTGCACTTCATAAACTATAATCTTCGGCAATTTATATTGTGGATTTATAATTTGTAACATTATTCATCCCTTAAATTTCCTACCACTTTGATTCCACACATTCAAACGTTTCACATGTCATAAGGACTAGTAACACAAGTTTCTCTAATTTAATTTCATTAGGTGATGGGAAATCACATGTTGTAGAAGGGATAAGAGATATTAAGCAATGTCCTGTGTTCTTATAGTGAATAAAAATCTTATCTATAGTCGAGTCGATTGAAAATCCCAACATTTCAATGAATTTCTATTGAAAGTAGTGCATTGTCTTTGGATGTTAAAAGGACAAGGTAAAGAAACCTACGTATTTCACAAGGTAGCGTATATAGATTTCTTGACCCCTTGCCACAATCAATCCGAAATTTGATCTTGTGGCAATTGTCATAAACATTTGGCATCTATCCCAACATTATCCCGTTTACACATTTATTGATTAAACATAAAATGCATCATGTTCAATCTTACACTCGAGTCCACTAGGCCATCACTTGATCTTCATCTTGGCACCTCAAGAATCAATGCACCTTATACGAACGTATCTTTAGACTCTCTACAACCCTTCTAATTTCATAGATTAGATTGGATGGGTTTGTGGGCCCAGTCGGGTTCGATCAACAAGTCTATCGAAGGCCGACAAACCACTCAGTAGTAACGATCATATTTTCAAATGCACAAGTTACCTTTGTTGGCTTATGTTTGATTGCACAGGAAAACATTTGCACAAATTCATCTATATAAACGAGCAGGGTTAGTTGCAGAAAATAATTTGCACAAATTCATCTATATGAACATCAACACTTGACCTATTAGGGGCATCTAGGGATCCCATATCCAAGCACGCTCTAAGGTCTTTGACTCCAACATTGAAGCATCTCTCCCTTGGAGCACATTACAACAAGCTATGCAAATATCAATACATCTATCAGTTGTTTCCATATATCACATCATGCAATAAGAGCCAAGGCAAGCACCATTTCCAACTATTAACGGCCTAATTAGGGCTACATCTTTATTTGCACTTTTCTAACTTTTACTCCACCATAGGATTTACAAAACTATGTGTATCTTGATCCCACTTCAGTGTATTGGCACGTAGTGCAATGCTACTTGTGTCAAAGGGGGCGCGTTAAAGTCAATCCAACACATGATGAATAACACTTTTTCCATGCTTATAGGTCTATTTGATAGAGATATTTCGCAAGTACAAAAGAATTATCATGAAGATTTAAACACAAATACCAAATGCAAAGATGCCATTGAAGTAGGTAATGAGAGGCAGATTCTAGGTTGCAATAGTAGAGGCCACATTCGGCACCCCTAAGACACCTTTGTTGGGTTAACCTATCCTACACTCAATTCCAAGCTCCCAAATTTGCACAACATCCTTATCTAATTTCACGTCACTTTCAGACTTTGTCACACATCCTTAGCTCGTTTGGATGAATATGTTCCAAACCCTAACTCTAATTTTCATATTTTAAATCTTTGAAGTATGTTTGATCAAATATTTCGTCTTTTCATAATTTAGGACTTGCATTTATTTGTCCAAATTATCTTATTACACATTCATGGAATATCTTTATTAAATTAACCCTAGTTTTGATATTACATTTTGGTGAACTTGCTTTATCTATCGATTACCCCAACCTACAATTTTGTTCCTCATCTACCTAGGGTTTTAGATTTTAAATCTGATTTTCAACACCATAACTATTCTTTGGGTTTTTCTCAAAACCCTAAATTGGCTAATCATAGTAATCATGACCACTACATATCTTTTTGTCTATAATCCATGGCACTTATATGGAATCCGAAATGCACCCCGTGAGTGCTCGTCAAGTGCAGATCATTAAAAGCCCTTTCATCCCTCCTCCCTCATATATCCTTATTTCTAAGAATACATATTCTAGCTATTCTACGTTAATTATCAATCACATACCTATCCAGGAGGTGGCCAATGTGGTAGATCTCCACTCAATCCTCTTCCCACCAAAGGCAATCCTTAAAACACGACCCAATTTTCCTTTCACCACCTAGAGCTCCTATACTATCAACCACAAATTACGACCTCCTAGACCAACTCAAAAATACGCATGTTAAAATCTCTCTATTAGAATTACTCGAGCACTCTACCCCAAATAAGGATATTCTATATCAAGCATTACAAAAAGCAATTGTACTAGCTAATGCGGAACCAACCTATTTTTCATCCTTGTCAACAACTTAAAAACAAGTGATTGTTACATTGACAAAAAGGACATACTCGCCACAATATATCACTCGAGCTTAATATGCCATTACATATCCAGTTCAAGTATTTAACAAAGTAGTCAAATGGACCCTTGTTGCTAATGGGTCCATTAAATATTTGAAATAACTTTTCAAATTACAATGGGTTTTGCGTACACCACCCTCGTAAATCCAACACACAAATCAAAGGATCCGATAATGTCTCGCCCAACTACTGGTGTCATCACATTACCCATCACTCCAAATCCCAAAACTCTTTCAACACAATTTCATGTCATGTCCTTTGATTTGAATTACAATCTCCTACTGGGAGACCTTGGATTCATAGTTTAGGGAAGTCCTCTCCGCTCTACACCAATGCTTCAAGTATATACATGATGGTATTAATACACATGTCATATAAATAATGACCCTTACAAATATTGTCAAGTTATTGACTCAACCGAGCCCTTCTCCCATAATCTAGTATTCTACAACCAACTGTAAAGCCACCTCTATCATCTATTTTGATCCAAGAGTTACATATGACTGAAAAAAAAGTAAAACCTGGCACTAGAGCTAGCCTCGGTGCCCACATACAAACATGTCCCACAGATAATGAACCTTACAAACATTGTTAGGTAATTGACTTAACTAAGCGGTTTATCCCACGATCTTGTATTCTACTATTAACCATAGTATGTAAGCCGCCTCTATCACCTTTTCCAATCTAAGAGTTAGGTAAGTCCGAAAAACAAGCGTAATCTGAAACTAAAGCTAGCCTCAAGGCCCACACAAACAATCCAAGAAAAACACTTGTTCACAAGATAATGAGAAGCACCTGGATGCCAACTATCACAACTCAAGTTTACTCTAAGTAGGACCTTGGTGAATACCAAGATGACTCCAAATCATTTGGCATGCATCGATTACATAATCTAAGCACCACAACAACAATGTCCTCACAAGGCTCAAACAAGTCCCGACACTACTAGCTCCGATAGTCACATGGTTAAGGACAATCAAGATATGGTAATCACTAGAGCGCAACCTAAACTTTAGAATTAACAGAAAATCATCAAGTGATATTAACACACATAGTAGTGAATCCTAGAATACCTAAAACCCATGTGCATGCCCTATTTCTAGCTCTCGCACTTTGAAGAGATATCATACACCACACTTGGGCACAAGCCAAATACAACAAGGGTGTTAGATCTACCATTGAAAAACTCTCGCAACATTTTTATCCTCCATCTCTATACATCCCCATAACTTCCACAAGTCCTTTGGTTGTGCAAGTCACACAATAGCTCCAACGCAACCTCACCAACATGACTCATACATGACACCAACACACTCTCCTACCTGGGCAACATACTCATTTCAGAAGTAGAGCTACTTCGCTCTGCAACTTGGCTCTACACATCCTCCTATCAATTAGAGTTATGGTTACCATACTATACAAAACTACTTTTCCAATTCCAATGTTCTAAATTCTCCCATGCGTGACGTATTCAGTATAACCATGGATACAAGGCCTCTGCCTAAGCAACATATACACTAACATTCTCTTTTCGTGAACATGTCACTTGTACATAGTTTCTTACACACATCCTCTATGATCCAGTCATCAATGGCATTTGCTCTTTAGCACAATTATCAATCCTTTGACACCTACTCTATAGCCCACGACCAAAACCACAACTCGACGATCAAAAACATTTTAGGGGTTCAATGTGATTGTCGAGGAATAGTTACTACCCAAGACCCCACGTCATTTCTTCTATTAGTATAGCGTATGGCCCAAAGCCCTTAAGTACAAGTCCAAATTGGAGTTTTATTTATATCATTCGCATATGGAAAAACACAAAAAATATATAATATGGCAAAAATACAAAACTAGGACCTACATGCGATTTTTTCATTCACTACACAAACTCGAGACATTATGGTTATTCAGATTTAGCAATCTACATATCCTACATCCTTGCACACTTGCTCCTCATCATACAAATAATACAATTGCAAATGCCCTTGATCCATGGCATTATACAAACACTTTACAACTTTTTAAGCCTTAAACCCTAGGGGCAACCCACCACATTCGGGGATACCTACACCAAGGGCATCTTACATAACCTAATTAGATCGTATCTTTCACACTATGCGCTTTCTTACAACCATGTACCCTCGGGATACCTACTAGACCGAGGGCATACCTACACCGGGAGTATATCACTTACCGAGCTTATATAGATTAGATTCTTACACACTAGCCCACTTTGGTGATATAACGATTCTCTTGCTTATCTTGCACCACCTTATATATTATGCATGTGCTATATCGTGTTTCATCCGATGATCACATTATTTACCTCTAAATACATATTTGACATGCTCCATGCCTACTTGTTGTAGATAATTTACTGTATTACTAGTTTACTACACACGCTAAGCTTGTTTGACTACTATTGGCCCTAGGCTCCTATTTTTGGCTATTTCGCATTGCTTCATGCATCACTAGCTCCACATGTGTCTTTGCTACACATTATTTGATCCATGATTGTTTCTATGCCTTGATATCTCTATGCGCTTGTATGTTATATCCATTGTTTGCATCTCTGCTCTCTTTTCTCTATACACTTATGCTCCATACATTGTTGGCTTCTATACCATTTGTGGCTCTATGCACTTATATGCTCCATACACATGTTTTCTTCTATGTTTTGATGGCTCTATGCACTTGTATGCTTTATGCACCCATTTGTTCTATTCATTGTATGCTCTATGCACTTGTTTGCTCCATGGCATTGTATGCTCTACGCACTTGTATGCTCCATGGCATTGTATGCTCTATACTCCATTTGCTCTTATGCCATTGTTTTCTCTATGCATTGTTGGTTGCTCACTACTTGTCTGCTATATGCTCACTTCATTACACAGAGTGCCTGCCACCCATACCGTTTCCTCGATACGTTAATTGATAAATCTATTTGATTAAAACACATTTCTTAAGACATATTTCTTGAGACATATCTTGCTTGAGCCACATTGTTTAAGCTTTAAACACACATTGCTTATGACACACATTGTTTAAAACACATGGTTTATGCATTGCTCATAACATATTGGTTGATATATGTTTTTGATCTACACTTGTTCATAGCACATTGATTGGCACATACCTTGATCTCGACACACTTGCTCATAGCACATTGATTGATACATCTTTTGGTTTAGACACATTGCTCATGGCACATTGATTGACACATACTTGCTTCACACACACAACTAACTACTACTAACACTGGTCAAGTTGCCATGTCTTGTCAATTATCTTTGCTTTATGACGAACCTGTCATGTCATGTCGTGTCATAGGTCCTAATGGATCCATTACATGTCGATTCGTATGTCTGTTTTCATGCTACTCTTTTGTTCATTGTTACACTCTTAGCTATTGATTTCCTGGAGTATTGGAAATGTTAACTATACAGTATATACCTAAACATCAGATGGCATCTATTACTTATCTAATGATCATATCTAATGCACATTGTTTATATCACCATGTTTAGTTTACATGCTATATATGGTTCACATCTTGGATGCTTTGGTTATATACTTTTTATAGCTAACACTCTCTCTTTGAGCTAAATGATACATTACAACATCCCTTGTCTCAAAAGAGAGCATATTATACGTTCTTCCAGTAGTTCACACAGATCATGGCCACCACACTGCCACAGGGTAAACAGTGTGGTAGTATTCACAAAGGTTATACACATCCATTCAGGATAGATTATAGGTTCCATATCAGATTTAAATGGGGCTTGGGATGGTCCATCATTACATATTACAAGTTTTATATCAGATTTGCATGGACTTGGATGATCAACATGGATTCTCACTACAGATTACAGTTATATCAACATGGATGATCTTCGTCACCGATACAATGGTGACATAAGCTACCTAACGCTAGATGGTGACACTATTTAATGCATGAAGGTGGCATAACTACCTAACACTTGATGATAACATAGCTACCTAACACTTGAAGGTGCAATACACTACCTAATACTTGATGATGTCATAACTACCTAACGCTTGATGGTAACATACGCTACCTAACGCTAGATGGTGACACAACTACCTAACGGTTTATGGTGACATAACAGCCCAATGCTAATTTTTACACAAACGCTATACAAGTAGGCTTTGGGTAATCAAGTGCAGTTTTATGTTTTTATGGTATTTACACATTGTAATTTTTGTTTACTGATTTTATACATCTCTTATGAACATTAATTAATACACGTCTTTGACATGTAATTTGTAGTTTTCACATTTATGGCATGGGAGCACACTCTTCAACTTTATACACATCACACTCCTAGGATTGGAGAGAGAGGCTTGTGTTTTTTTATCCCTTTTACGTTGTAGTACCCGAAATTTGGTCCTATGGCACTTGGCAATAATCATTTGACATTTATCCCAACATTATCACATTTACACATTTATTGACTAAATTTTAAGGCATCCCACTCAATCCTATACTTCGATTCCACTAGGTCGTGACTTGATCTTCAGCCTAGAACCTTAGGAATCAATGGACCTTATACATAACATATCTTCATACGCTTTGCAATCTCTCATGTCTCAAATCAGATTCCATCCTCAGTTTGTACAAGTTGGTGGGCCCAAGACAAGTCCGGTCAATGAATCTATCTCGAAGGCAAACAAACTTGGCCATTGTACTTACAACAGTCATATTTTCAAATGCACAAGTTGCCTTAGTCAGCTTAGGGTTGAGTGAAAAGGAAATCATTTGCACAAATCATTTATATAAACATGTACACCCTAATATATTACGGGCATCTAGGGATGCCATATCCAAGCACGCTCTCAGGTTTTGGAGCCTAACAATGAAGCATCTCTCCCTTGGAGCACATTACAACAAGCTATGCAAATCTGAATACATCTATCCTTTTCTGCCCTAGATCACATCATGCACTAAAAGCCAAGCCAAACATCATTGCCAAGTGTTAAGGGCCGAATCAGGGCTCCATCTTTATTTGCACTTTTCTAACCTCCATTCCACCCTAGGATTTGGAAAACTAGGTGTGGCTTGATCCCACTTCAACATATTGGGATGTAGTGCAATGCTAATCATGTCAGTGAGGGCACATTGAGGTTAGTCCAGTGCATATGATGAATAACACCTTTTCAGGCCTGTAAGTCTAGAAGACAAAATATTTGGAGGTTCAAAAGAATTATCATGAAGATTCAAACACAGATCCAAAATTTGCACAGATCATCTATATAAACATGCACACTCTAATATATTAGGGGTATCTAGGGATCCCATATCCAAGCACACTCTAAAGTCTTGGAGCCTAACACTAAAGCATCTCTCCCTTCGAGCATATAACAAGAAGCTATGTGAATCTGTATACATCTATCCTTTGCTGCCTTAGATCAAATCATGCAGTAGAACCAAGCCAAGCATGATTGCCAAGTGTCAACGGCCGAAATAGGGCTTTGCCTTTATTGCACTTTTCTAACCTCCACTCCACCCTATGATTTGGAGAACTACGTGTGGCTTGATCCCATTTCAGCATATTGGTATGTAGTGCAATGCTAATCGAGTCAATGAGGGCGTGTTGAGATCAGTCCAGTGCATATGATGAATAACACATGTTCATGCCTATGGGTCTAGAATACAAAGAAAATATTTGGAGGTACAAAAGAATTATCATGAAGATTCAAAAATAGGTTCCAAATCCAGCAACATATTTGAAATAGGAGTCGAGGAAGATTGTATCTCACAATAACGGAGGACACATTTAGTACATAGTTACCTAAGACTCTAGGATATGGGAACGGTGGGAGGTAGGAATGCGGTTTCTGGTTGGCCAAAAATTCCCGGATTTTGGAGACGGCTAGGGATGGCTATTCAAACAATATATAAATATTAAAATTCAAAAATTAATAATAACAGTTTGTGACAGTCCACTATCCACATTTATGCTTGAAAAATTATGTATTTATCACTCTTGATTCTTATTATGTCTTTGTAATACAATATAATCGGGTTATGCATAAATGTTTTGATCTATGACTTAGCTTTTATCATTTACACAACCTTTCTCTTCATATAAAATTATACATATAGGCTTTGTTAAGTGATTGAAGCTTCCAGAGTGAATTTTAATTAGATTTATACATACAAATTTTTTTTCAAATAGAAATGAGTGGCTTCCAAAAACAATCTTACCCTACAAGAGTACATTAGGTCCTTCCCAAATTTATTTCATTTTCAAGTTTATTCAAGCCCAACACAAAGGTGTGTCTACATTGAGGCCATTCGTTACACGGACACGGAAGATTTCCAGAGAAGGTGATTGATTCATTAATCAATGTGGAACCCTTCAATGGGCAAAACTATGTGATGAATTCAAGATAAGCACCTTGAAATAGATACATATTGGTGTTTTTCAAATAGCTATATTGAAAAACTAGTATTTAAAACTTCAAAATTTTAAAAACAAATCTTTAAAGATTCTTTTTTTTAGGGGGTGGGCGGTGCGCGGGTTGTCGGGATGTCCCCTAAAAGGGGACATTTCGGGTCCTAAGGACATCCCCTTGAAATCTGCATGAATGAGGGGGCGTTTCCCCATCCCGTCATCCCAAACGCTTGTGTCTTTTGGGGGACACAGCCCCACATAACACTAATTTTGTAGCCCTAAGATGCCTTAAGTGAACCTATCACAAGTGGACGAACCTATCCTCCACCTCCCAAATTTTACAAACAAATTTACAACACCATACACAACATCTTTTTCCAGCTTTCAGATCACTTTGTCACACAACTTGCACTGTCTTGGGTGAATATGTTCCAAACCCTAACCCTAATTTCCATTTTCTACTTTCTAGAAGTGTGTTTGATCGAATATTTCATCCTTCCATAATTTAATACTATTGTATTTACTGCTCGGATTATCTTATGTAGTGTCCCTTTTTCCCACTTGAGAGCTATTATTTGGTCTTCTTGCCATTCCTTCTCCATGGCAAAGAAGAGAAGAAGATGGAGGAGAACATTGAGCTTCCATTTGATATGTTTTTACTAATTTTTAATATGTTCTTTTAGTGTTTTCTTTCTTATAACAGGTCGGCTGGGTTTTAATTAATTAATGGAAGCTAATGAAGGAAAAGAACATCTTTAAGAGGTCGGTCTTGCTATTCCAAGCCTTGGCGCCAAAAGGAGGATATAAAAGAAGATTAGAGGCATCATTTGCATCTAGACTTGGCGCATTTTATTCTACTTGGGCATTGTGAGCTTGTTGCTCCATGTTCTTGCACTTGGGGACGAAAACCCTCATGTGTATTTGCCTAGAAGGACGAAAACCCTTCTAGAGGTTGAGTGAAGGACGAAAACCCTTCTAGAGGTTGAGTGAAGGACGAAAACCCTTCATCTTGACTTGGGATCGAAGTATAAGGTTGATTTGGAGAGATATCTTTCATTTTCAGATTTTATTTGGCTTCCTACATGTGGAGCGACCTACCTTGAGTAGGGTTTATGTGGTTTGGTGAACATATTTTTGCATTTTCATATCATAATATCATTTGGCATATTTTATAAGGCCGGAATCTGCATTTTCATGATTTTTGGAGAAGTTTAGCTATTTTTTCTAGCCCTCGGTTTGGCTAGTCTGTTGCTGATCTTAAATAATTAATTCCAGCTGTGTAAATTGATATTTCATCCATCTTTTGATGTATTTGTGATTCATAAATATTGTCGTGGATAGAATAATTATTTTGTGGCATTATTTGTTGATTTGCATGGTGAAAGGTGGACTTGAATTCCATAAACAGTTCGCTGCCCTGGTAGTTTGCAGATTTCAGATTTATTTCAGTTGTTGGTTATAAAAATCAGATTTGGAGATCTTTGGTTTTGAGCTAATTTCCTATTTCTTTGGTCTAAACCCTTGAAAGGGTCATTACATCTTATTGCACATTCATGCAATATCTTAATTAGATTAACCTTCATTTTGATATTACGATGGGTAATACCGGCTTTTTTGTGGCATGAGAGATTTGGATATATCAACCTTTGGTACTTGTCCAAAATAGCACCCATGTTATTTTGACAACTTCATTTAAGTTATGGACTTAGGCGCTTTTTTTTAAAAGCCGCAAAAGTGAAAAACTCAATGCGTTTCATGGAAATCCGAAACTTAGAGCTCCACGTTTGCCTAAGCTGCGAACAAAAGCTAAGTACTTCGCGGCATTGTGGGGAAAAAAAGGCTAAGTGCGGGAATGTAAGAAGTTGAGCACGAGCAAAATAAAGAAAGTCTCATTATACAAAGCAAAGTCTCGCACAACAAAGAAAAGCTGCAAAACAAAAAAAAAAGGCGCGGAACAAGAGAATTTGTGTATCAAAAGGAACTGCAAAACAAAGCATCGGTCATCCGCAGAACAAGTCAAATACAACTGGGAACAAAGAGTCCGCGATATAAGGAAAAATGCCACAAAACACAAGACTCTATTGGATGCATTAGACTCTACAAGATGAAGAAATAGAAGGCCACAAGTGGTAAGAAGAATTGAGGAGTTAGCGGTTGTTCGCGGATCAAGGAGGAAATCAAAAGAAGGTTGCAATCATAATAGAAGAAACAAGGCCGCGGAAGATAGGATAAAGGTGGCGAAACATTAGAAGTCCGTGAAGAACGAAAAGCCACACCTAATTTGAACCGGACATTCAACCATTCCAACAACCAAGATTTAATTTTGAATGACACCGCCCTCTTGCATTGGTGATCGATGGTGTGCGATTGAAACAATGTCAGGCACCCATACTTGGCTTGCAAAATCAATGGCAATTGGTCCTTGGCGGCGAGTGGTTGGTTCCCTTCATTACTAAGACGATTTGATCTTCTCCTTCTCTTTTCTCTTCTTCTCTATAGAAAGCAACTCGGTTTCATTTGTAGAATATCCTCTCCAGGCCGACTACAAAGTCACCATGTCAAAATGGTGGCCGAGCTTTCATAGCTTACAAACCTCTATTTGGTCACATGTGATGTGCTCAATGACCTTCCCCACTAATGTAATGGATTGTACACCTTTTGATCGATAAAATTTTGTCGTGACTCGTATCCGCCCTCTATTTGTGTTTATTGTCTCTCTTACATGTTTATTCATTGTCGGCATATCATCTTGCATGTTTTCCATTTCTCTCGTGTCTCAAATGTGTGGAGCAGAATGGTTCGCGTAGTGTTGATTTGTGGCATCTATCTGCCCTCTCATCCCGTGTTTTCCTTCTTTGTTCTTCCCTTTATGGAAAGTGATCCCCTTTCTTTTTTGGCGCCATCGCCATTTCCTTAGCTTAGTTTCATTTCATACATTCCTCCTTCCCCTTTTCCCCTACAGTTTGTAGCTTAGCTTAGGAGTAGTGTTAGCATTAGGTTAGATAGGTAGAGGAAGTCGGCCTTCTCAGAGGGTGATCTCATACAGTCAAGTCCCACATTAAGAGATCATCCCATGTTTCATTGAGGTGTTGAATCTGATAGATTCAACAAGGATGCAACTTTAGGTAACAACAAGATTTAGCCAAACTTAAAAGACCCAATAAGGTTCCTTGTTTACCAACTAGCCAAGAAAAACAATGTGTGTGGAAGGTGTTTGGTTGGCGAAGAAGCAGCGGAAGCCATTATGCAAATCTTAAATGCAATCTTTTTGTTGTTGGATACAAGCAACTATTAGTGAAGAATTTCTTTCCAACATGGAGATATCAATAGCTTTATCATCAATTTTAGTCGCGACATTGTTAATGTTGTGAGTAATGTTGTGAAGAGCTTTGATTAAGGAGGTGTTCTCCTTCGAATTGCAATTATTTTCAAACTTAGATGCAAGAAACCAAAAGGATTTCTGAGGGAACAACAGGTCTTGACAAACTCATGAGGTGGGAAACCAAATGAATTTCTTAGGCAACAAAAGGTTTTGACAAAGCTAGAGGCACGAAACCAAAAGGATTTCTGAAGCAACAAAGAGTTTTGAAACTATTTGTGGGGTTACAGCAGAGATTCCACAATGTAGGGCCAGAAAAATTCAAATGATTAGCATGGTGTGAGCAATGACACCACTGTGCATGTTGTGGGTATAACTCAGCAGCTGATCTAATGCTTGTGGTCTGAGTAAATTTGGGAGGAAGAGGGGATGATTGTGTGAAGGAGTATTGAAATTGAAAGTAGAGTGAGGGCTACTAACACGTAACATTGGGTTGTTTCTCTACAAGGAAATCAAAGATAGTTGAGGGTGGGATACAACCATATCTTTCTCGCAACTCATTCTCATATGGTCTTCATCATCAATAGGAATTGGCTGATACTCTAGAAGGAAGCACATAAATTTTCTCCTTGTTTTGCAAAAATATTTGCCATATGTTTCCTCTTCTTCTTTTTCTAATGAAATTCTTCCTTATTCCATAGACTTTCAGCAGCTTGTGAGCGTTCTGCAGATATTTACAATAGCAGTAATGAAGGGTCCCTTCTATAGATTTTTACATGAGCCTAGAGCTCTTCCTCTTTTTGATAATCATATGTGTTGGTTGGAAAATCTGTCATTGGAAACACAATCAATAGTTCAAGGGACAACAGTCCCTCCTCTTTAATGGGGAGGTTACCTTATTAAGCCAAAAACTTGGGACTCTAAAATATTTACAAATTTATAGACTAATAATCTTTAATGAGGATATTGGTGTTAATGAATAATCTCATGATTTCTAATATAGAAAATAGATTAAGAACTAAATAGATTAATTTGCAGGGTATGAAGACAGACAAATTAAAGACACACAATTCTAACTAACTCATCGATCAAGGATATGTGGTTCCTCCTTGGTTTCACAAGATTGCCACAAGAATGAATAAATGGGAGGGAGAAATAACAACACTTTCAGATAAGAAGATTGCAGATCTTATCATACTCTTGCGTGTAAATGAAATTCAAGAACATACATGCCTGCATAAATGGAATTTCTCACAGTAAACAAGATACAAATTGAATCAAAGTTCACTAAATCTTGGCCCATGAACAAGAATACAAAGCTTCAGATTCCAAATAAAGCAAACAATATACCAACTGAAACATGAACAAGAAAAGAAGATAGAAAGAACAAGAATGGAGATAAGGAAGGGTTCTTCTTATGTATTTCAAAATCAGTGTCTCTTACATACAAAATGCACCAATATCCAACCCCTTTTACAAAGAAAATGAAGCCTTATATAGGAAAAGGGAAAGGATAACTACCCAAACTAACTAGTTATCTTAATTAAGTGTTAAAACACTTAACTAATTGAATTACATTCAATGACTTTATATTACAAATTTACTTTTTATAAATAAATACAATGATAAAATAGAACTAGTGATATTACGAGCCTGAAGAAGACGGAAAAGAAGTGACAACAAATGCAGGGACTTTAAGCTTCAAAGCATGCATTCGAATTTGGTAACTGCAGTTGATATCTCTGTATCCTTAGGTATAATGGTATTGGAAAGATTTGTCAACTAGCTCCCAAGAGAGGATTCCATTTCTTTTGTCGTTCCACCATACTGAGTAAGTCATTTTGTTGCTTCTACAATGACATTGTTGAGCTCTGACAATTCCTCCATCTTTTCCTTGTTAACCAATTGTGTTTTGAACAAATTATCCTTAATGAGTGTATTAAAATCTCCTTTGATTTGATCAACAGAATTCCTTTCTGATGAATTGTCTTTGAACAAGTGACAACGAAGGGCTTGCAAATCTACAAAAATCTCAGCCTTTAAGACTCTCCTTTCTGAACCACATTCCGTAACTTAGTCAAGGCTTCTTCAAGGACCCTTATCCTCCACTCTACACTGAAAGTCCATTTTCTTGACATATTGCTTTTAGAGTCCTCAAAATATTCTCAGAAAGAAGGATTTTCTCATCTGTGAGAACCATGATACGAAGATCTTGGATGACATCAGCCCAAACTTTGATTTCTTATCAATGTTGTCAATCCTGAATTAATCTGCTTCTTGAGCTAAAATGATATTATCATAGGTCTTACAAGCTTCATCAATAAATTCCAATCTCTGTAACAAGAATTTTCTCCACCCAAGCCTCAGATGCCTTTGCCAAGAGTGGCATGTTTGTGAATTTTTGTTATTGCTTTCAGATCAATATCAGCAGTGGCAACAGTTGGTGGAAGTGCAGACAGAGGAGTTGGATCCAAGGGAGTCTTATCAGATGAGAGGAAAGACTTAATGAAACTTGTTAGTACTTGCACCTGCTCCTCCAATTGTTCTTGAGTTTTCTTTCCTTTTTCAACTCTCTCAATAACCTTAGAGACAGTTTCCTAAGGTTGTGCACTTCACCCTCGGGGTTGATTCTCCCAAGGAGATTCTTGTCAATTCAAAATCTGATAATGAAATGTCTTTCTCACTCTTATCCTCCTTTGGCCTAGCAATTTCTAGAAATTGTTGTCCTGTAGAGTCAGAAACAAGACGAGAGGCAGTCTTGGCTTTCTTAGGAGAAGTGCCAAGAAGGGCAGCTACTACATCATACTTTGGAACCTCAATCCTAGATTGAGCCTTTCTCTTTCTGTTGTCTACCATGGGTTGAACCTAGGTGAATGAATCTCCCAAGATGTTGTCGGAGGAGGCAATGCAAGGGCAATTTGAGAACTAGGAGGTTGAGAGATTAAAATCTCCACAATGGAAGTCACGAGAGGAGAAAAAGGTCTTCTCACCTCCAACTTGGGTCTTGAAGCACTGGTTTTTCCTTGATCAAGGGCAACTATCTCAACTGTATCCTCTTCATCATCACTTTCCCCACTTTCCTCTTCTTCCTCTTCAACTTGTTTCTTCTCACCTACCTCTTCATCATCATGTTGTGTTTGCTCAGGGGTCTATTCCAACTCCTAACTCATGTGTTTCTTCTTTATCATCACCTTGTCTCGATGCCTCTACCTTCTTCTCTCCCTCTTTGGATTTATCCTTCTTAGTATAGAATTTGGTTCCAGAGTCAAGAGGAGAGGAAGGAGGAGTTTGCTGGGTAGGAGTAGCCTTTTGAAGAAGATGCCTCGTGAGAAGAAGCTTCTTTCTGAGAATCATTGAATTCTTTAACCTTTTTATTCAACCAATGTCTTGATCTTAGGAGAATAGGAGTGTTAAGATCATCTGGATTATCTTTTCTTTCTGTGACCAGTCAATGGTGGGAAGAGGAGTGTACTGAATAGAATTAATGAATTTTGCAGTGAAAAGATTTGAACCATCATAAGTCATTCCCTCAAGTACTGTATATAACTTAAAATCTTGGATCTGTTTGCAAGGATAATCTGCCATAAGCTCTCTTCCTAACCTCATAATCATCAATACAATCCTCCCAGTAGTCTTCAAATGTTGGCAAATGATGATATGCCAATCAGAGATTCTTTCCAATAAAATTCTTGCTATCAAAATAAGCCCTCTTCTAGTAAGGATGTAAATTGAATGGGGAAATAGTCCTTTCAACATTTTGTGCATCTAGGGCTGACCTGCATGTGTAATTTCCCAAAGTTATGGGAAATTGTATGCCAAAGATCTTCTTGTCTCTACAGTCCTATGAAGTAGGTCTAGTTGTCTACAAAGCTCAACTAGAATGATCTTATCACTGCAATATATTGGCAGCTTGTATGGAGCTCCTTTGAACCCAATTGTTCGGATATAGGAAAATTTCCTAAATTGTATGAATAAGCTGCCATAGACTGAAATCAATTGCCTTGCCTCTGGGATACTTTGCTTGTTACATTTCCCTCCAAAGAACCTCACCAAAAACATTGTGAAAGCATCATTGACCCTCCTATGATGGCTCTTGTTGTTTTCATAAGTCAATTGTGTGTAGAAATCATATATAGCCAAATTTTGTCTGCTCTCCTGGCTTGACAAACCAATCCATATTCTGTATCCAACTATGGTATACATCAAATAGGAGGTCATGTAGAATGTCTTGGTTTGGTGTACCTGGGTGAGTTGCTTGAGTCAAATTCTCACAAGTGATTTCTCCCTAGTTCAATGGTATGAATTCACTCATCCGATTCATCCAATTTTGAAACTCTTGAGTTGAGGGCAAACCCATTACCCTTACCAATAATGTTATCATATCTAATAATTCCTCCAAGAATTCAATTCTGTAGAGAGTCTTAGGCAATTTAGATGGCCCTTTCCTTTTGACTCTTAGCCAAGATTTGGCAATCATTGTCTGGTACTTGACAGAGTGAGATCATATTCCCTTTGGGCATCAACCCTGGTTAGAACTTTGGAACCTTCAAAAGTTGGAATGCCCAGAGCCAGTTATTATGGTGAACATCTAATTGTGCGATAACCTGCCCCTGAGGATCTTTCAACTCCTTGGTTTGAGGATCAAAACTAGAGGCACAAGCTAGGACTATATCAATACACTAGACTGATGTAGGAAAACCCCCACATGAGCTAACCCACTATTCATAATGCTTAGGCTAACAGGGTTGGGTTGTCATCTTTCATTATAGCCTAGAAATCATCTAAGTTCATGTGTTTTATGTCATTGTCTCCTATTTCAGGGACAAAGGTTTCAAGTGAGGAGATATGCTCATATCCAACATACAAAACTTCAATTTCGCAAGTTGGGTAGGACTCAGAGAAAAACAATGGTTTACAATGTGGTTTTCCGAGAGGATTTGAGGAGAGCACAATCAAAACTGCCAAAGTGGGTGAAACAAGGATGAAATTATTCGCCTTTTGGATGGAAATGAAGGCAATTACTCAACGTTCACAACGCAACTGGAATTTTTGAATTTAGTTGAGGAATGACAAAGATATGAGTGAAAACATGCCTCGGATGCGGGAGAGGAGGGTAGAGTAGAAATCACCAAGTTAGGAGCAAAAGTGAGGAAAAGTAGAGTGGGAGGAATATTATATATGACTTGAGAGTTTGGACAATCCACTTTTTCTACCTTAGTGCTAAAAACAATGAGTCGAGTGCGAGTAGGCCTGATGGAACACATTCACAAACTATCCCCACTCAAATGGCGTTTAAAAGCGGATATGTCGGCCGAGAGGAATGGAAGGAACACGTTTTTGAACTCCCATTTCTCATTTTAGAGCGGAGAAACCGGAGTTGCAGAGAACTAAGGGAAGCGAGGAACAGTTCCTCGGGTTCCCAAAGTATCTACAACATTCGATATGCCCGAAAGGTGAGAGGGGAGTTGGGAGGAGTGGGTAATCGGCGAACCAAAGTCCCGCAAGAACAAGGTCGAAGGTTCTTACGGTACCCAACTTAGCCGAACTATCCGATGAGGAGAGTAAGAGCGGCGAGGTGGGGATGTCACCATGCGGGGAATGGCGGGAAGTGGGGAACGGTACCAACTGCACCCAAAGTAACCAATACACCTGATTTGCTCGACAAAAGCAAAACAAGCGGCAAAAGAGGCAATGGGGAACATGAGGAACAAGGGAACAATTCCTCGTGTTCCTCAAATGACCGATTTGGACCATAACAACCCCAAAACGACAAACTCCTGAACTTTCCCTCTTCATATTGACTCGAAAGAAGTACAAGGGGTGAAGAAATTAGATAAGAAACTCCTCCAAGACTTAAAATTTCAAAAAAATTGACTTTTCCAAGTCTCATGACAACAATATGAATGGTGATTCCCAGATTGAGGATGTTGAAACAACCTGATAAAATGATTGCATAGCTTACATATGTATTTCTGAAATCTGAAGCCTAGCCAAGTAACCATGATTTCATTGAAATAAATGATATCAGCTTGGGCATTCCAGCATGAGTAACTTTCTCTATATGTGCCGTGTTGAGGGTTGTTGGACCTTTGCTCTGAGCAGAATTTCTATCATGTCGTTTAAGAACCAGCACATCATCCGACTCACCATCCAGATGTACCCTTTCCTTTGAACATCGAATTCCCTTTCTTATTTCTTTTACATTGAAGCATAGTGAACAATCATGTTTCATATCCAAAGAAAGAAAATACAAGTGGAACATTAGGTGGAGCAGCATATATGTTGAATCCATTCAGAAGCAGATTGCATTTAGTGTCATGGTGATGATAAACTTGACATGAATCCCTTTTCCATTCCAGAATCTGAGGAAAGACCCTTGGAATGCTAAAGTTTGGTGATCTTACATCTCTGTGCTTATTTCCATGTGTTGGCAATGTGAAAGAGTGCATCTGGCATGATTTTGCGTATGAATCATCACTTTAATTTCCAAAGAAAGCCATTTTAACAATACATGAAAATCAGAATTTTAGACTAGGGCTTCAAACAGATTCCAACACTCTAAATCCCACTCAGTCTAAATAAAGCTGAAACTCGTGGCTTCTTTTCCAAAAGGCTATACAAATTTCAGGACTATTAAGGATTGACAAAATCCTGAAGTTCAAAGTAATAACTATATGATTATACCTCCAACTAATCCAAATTTTTAAATATAGAACTAAAGTGTAGATAAGATAAGATAAGATAAATATATTAATGTCCAACGAATGACCACAAAAGTAGGTCAATGGGACTGCAGTCCAAATAATATACAAAGTGCAAGCGGGGACAACTCAAACGAGTTCCCAAAAACAGAAGAAAGAAAAAGAGACGAAGTAGAAAGGAAACCCGAAGCCAAATACTCCCACAGGCGGGGCAATGGAGCAAGCGGGGAGAAAGACAGTAGACTATACCACTACTCGCCACTGCTGGAAGTTGAAACATCACATCTGCTTGGTTGAATGGGTCTCCCTATTCACTACTCCAAAAGGCCTTTCTGTCTTCCTTCTGCTATGTTTTTTGCCGTTGTATGTAGGAGGTTGCAGTCAGAAGATATGACAACTTCACCGCATCCTATTTAGTGGGGTTCTTTTATTTGGACTACAAAGATTTCTGATTGCCTTATTTGTATTTTTTCTGATGCAAACAATTGTCCCATACTTTGCAGCTGCCAGAGAAAAGGTTGTAAATGAAAACACTAAAGCCTAAAAAAGTAAAATCCAGTTAGTTGTTAGCTCAGCTCAAATACCCCTAGTTATAAATCCGATACCTTGTAGTTAATTTCCAATTTTTTTGTATTTGCACTTATTCATTAAACAAAACATAAATCACAATTCACAAAACTAAAAAAGGGAACTAGCCCCTTGAAAATGAAGGGTAGCACCTGCATACCAGTCAAGGGAAAAAAAAAGACTTCAAAGAAAACTAAAAGTATATGAAGCACTGTGCCCAAGCACTTCCTACAACAATGAGAAAAAACCTTACAGAACAAATAGTAATTATTTCGATAAAAGATTACTTCTTTCGCGAGTGCAACGATACAAAAGCCTTGAATTGTCTTGAGAGGAGCCACTTGGAAGGTCAAGAGTCACAATCCTTGAATTTTCCTTGATCGAATTCTTATGAAATACTGAACCAAAGCCCCATTTAACTTAATTTTCATAACAAGATTAAAGCCTTTATCTGAGACCACACCTTTGTGTTGTTTTGCAGTGCATGATAGAACTCAAACACCTTTATTTGGGAGAGAATATATGAGCCATAGCCTTTAACTGCAAGGCATCAGAGTTCTTATCTTGAGATTAAATGGGCCCACAATAGCTGCTTTCAAAATACAGTCAGGTCACCTATATTGTCTCTAGTTTCATCACAAGAGAGCATTAGCAATAAAAACTTTACATCCCAAGTCCATGCCTCCATACATGTCATATAAAAATTTGAAATCATTATTACTAAAAAAACTGCATAATTATCAACAACGATAGGTTAAATTATATTTAAGATGTAGGACATAGAAACAAGTAATAAATAAAACATGTTGCACTCATGAGAGATTCTTTGAAACAAAATTTCATTGTATTTGCTACTTGTGTGCAGTAGATAACAGAGAAGAGCTGCACCAAAAATATGAATGATGTGATAACAAAGCCCCAACGAGGGGCATGTATACATGTTATTTAATTTAAGATTCTTTGTCCTTGCTTGGATTAGGAGCCTGGTTCAGATCCTAGGATATATCTGGGAACAACATACACTTGCAAAATCAATATGTTATAGAACTAAGAACAAAGATGAAGATTAAAACCAGAAAACCTTTAGCAGTGATAGATGGGTGCAAAAGAAAAAAGTGAGACAATCTAATCTAAATTGAAAACAGGGTGCACCACATAAAGAGAGCACAGATCAAGAATTCTACTTCAATAACATTGAATAAAAAGGTTTCGCACGGTAGGGCCTCTGAAAAGAGATGTAACGAAACTCTGAAAGATCTGATATCAGAATTAAACTAAACTAGCGATTTGAATGAACAGATATAGTACAAAAGTTACAATGAAATAAGATGAATGACATGGAAGTCGGAGAAGTTCAATTCCCAGAAGTTACAAGAATATGCAACTGCTGTTGTGCTGCTAGGCTACTTTTTCTTGTGACCTTGCTTTGACAGCCGAAACACAAAGCAAAAGGATTGTATCTGGGCTGCAGAGAACATTGGCAACAAAGCACAATTGTAAAGGCAAGGGTGATGTGCATTTGATTAACGTAGGTCTAATGAGAATGGAAGAATGAGGATGTCAAGGCAGAAGTAGCAATTACAGAGCAGAAAGAATATTTGGTTCTTGAAGGAGAAAGACATTAACCAGTTAACTTCTTTAGCAGCAATGATGGGTGTACAACATACTCGAACACTACGAGCCAAAAATATGTGAAGAAGAGATAAAAAGGCATCTCAATGCTGATTGATAATAGCCACAGCCATACTTTTATTCATGATAAATCAGATTAAGCTCTTATAATACAAGTTGAAAAGTACGAAAAGTTTAAGAGCTCTATAGCCAAATGGTCAGACGTGGTCTATTGGAGTTGTGTGAGGGCAGTATCTGTTGAGACAGGTTACTATTGTTCGAAATCATATTTTTGTTATGCTCTTGGGGAATGGATGTTGTTCTTTGAGTACACTGATTGCAAACGCTTGAGGATATCAATATATGAATTTTTCAAGATTATAGTATCGTATTTCAGATTTATCCTGGCTGGGAAGGAATATATTTTCAAGGGATCTCAACCCAATACTTTCAGCAGACCATATAAAGAGACCTACGAAAAGGGGCTCTCAGTTTCCCCTTGATAAATTAACTTAAGCTCTTATAATACAAGTTGAAAAGTACAAGAATTCTAGATGTGATCTATTAGGTTGTGTGAGGGCATTATCTGTTGAGACAGATTAGTATTGTTTGAAATCAGATTTTTTTGTTATGCTCTTGGGGAAGCATATGTTGTTATTCGAGTACAACGATTGCAAACACCTGAGGATATTACTATATGAATTTTTCCGAATCATAGCATCATATCTCAGATTTATCCAGGCTGGGAAGGAATATATTTTCAATGGATCTCGAAGTCGGCACAATACTTTCAGCAGACCATATAGAGAGACCTGCAAAAAGGAGCTCTCAGTTTCCTCGTGATAAATTAGCTTAAGCTCTTATAATACAAGTTGAGAAGTACAAGAATTTTAGAGCTCTCTTGCAAACTCTGGTCAGATGTGATCTATTAAGGTTGTGTGAGGGCATTATCTGTTGAGACAGGTTACTATTGTTTGAAATCAGATTTTTTTTGTTATGCTCTTGGGGAAGCAGATGCTGTTATTTGAGTACAGCGATTGCAAATGCCCAAGGATATTACTATATGAATTTTTCAGGATTATATCTCATATTCATCCAGGCTGCAAAGGAATATATTTACAAGGGATCTCAACCCAATATATAGAGAGACCTGCAAAAAAGGGGCTCTAAGTTTCCTCCTTAAAGGCCTTCATGCGTCGATATAGAGAGAATTCCAAACAATGCCAAAGGCTGTAAAGGTCTTAGATCAGTCCGCATGCTCAGTGGCCTACCTTATGGTCTTCCACATGAAATGGCCATGAACATATAAATGACTCAGCCAGCAATAAGAACATTCTAAACACTCGGTGCAGCGAACCACAGGAATTTAAAGAAAAAAATGAGAAGTACAACAGCTTATTAATAAGGATCATAATGTTCCTAGCAATGTCCATGTCCGACACCTACATATAATGCTTTTCAGGAAGAGAGACAGATCATAATACATGTGTATATATTATCAGGCCTCCAAAAAGAAGACTATCAAGAGCTGAGTTTCCTATTCTTTGTATAAAAAAGTCGATCAATGAACACAAGGTTCAATGACTTTCTCCAAGTTTCATCAAAAATCAAGTTACAGCCAGATCCGTTTGAGCAAGCTGAATTACTCATAAGAGCCCATTTAAAAGCAACCAAGGTCATTATTACTTTTAAGTTGTCATTCATTGTTGTGAATGCCTCAAACATCTTCCAATCATCAACCAGATTTCCCAACCTTATCTTTGAAGTTCAAAAAATATTTCTCAACAATATGCGCACTTATGATAATAATTGGAGGAGAATTTAAAACAACATGGGATTAACTTATGAATATTAAGCTAACCACCATTTTGGTCAATGAATTCAAGTTGGAATTTGTTGTAAGGGTGCTTCTATATCAACGTAATCTACCAAAAAGGTGTGAAGGAAAAGAATAACAGATCAAGAGTATTAAAGAGTGCTAAGTTGTCGTGAGGTTGAGTTGTTCATGGATCTTCCTGATGTTCACAGCCATGATCATGGCTTCATCCAGGGATTCTCAAAATAGATAACATTATTCACGGATCTAAAGGAAAAACCATTGCAATTTGCATGAAGGAAAATAGTAAACTCGAAATTTAAAAAGCTTGAGGTGGTTGCCCTATACAAGACAGTTGAAATGCAGAAATTACTTGGCTTATAATTCGTTCCTTTCGCATTATTGCAGAATTCAGTTAGAAAAGAGCATGATATTGTTTTCATATAGAATTTAGAAGTGCAATTTTACAAGGACTACAGCAAACTCCTTTACTTAAAGAGTGTTTGTGAAAATGGTCCAAACACTACTGCTCACCAAGGAACATCAAAAAGCTGCAAAAGATGTATATTAAAATACTTACAATGATCTTTGCCTTGTATGGTGCCACCAATGGAATAGCTGCAATCTTATATAAGAAATCAAAAACCTTGACCTACAGTGGGAAAATACATTGTCAATAAAATCAAAAAAATCACTCAAGATACTGCTATCCCCACGCGATGGTAATATAAATTTTCGGAAATAACCAATGATACAAGACAGCGAACGAACAAAAAAGTTTGGAAATTCTGAAAATAGATAAGAGTTTATAACCTTGAATCCAGTAAGAAACCCAGGTATGTGAGAGTCACCATTTTCCTCTGCCTTCTGTTTCTCCAAGTCAACCTCAAACTTTGGTTTCCAGTATTTGTCCCTGTACTCCTGAGCCACAGAAACATCATTGCCAATCAAAATATTGTCAAACAAGAGTCCGTCCTGCATGGTCCAGATCTCAATTGCTATAGCAGAAATTGCTTCCATGTTTGGACGGTCCAACTCAAAGTATGCCGGATTTGGTATATTACGAGGTTTCCAGATTCCTTTGTAGTTTGGATTGTCAATCATAGGAGGATACCATTTTCCTTTGTAGTTAGGATTCCTTTTAAGAGGCCTTTGCCATTCACCGCAACCTAGGGCCTCCTTGCACTTTGGATTTGAAATTTTAGAAGCCACCCATTCCCCATCTTCATCATCATTCCAATCATCAGGCTTTGTGGACTCTGGGTCATTTATTTCCTCTAGCTGATCATCTAGCCATCCCTCCAGTTTCATTGCATCTAGATCCTCAATTTCCATAGGTTCATTCTCATCCCAGTCATCCGGCTTTTTGGCTTTTGGGTCTGGAATCTTAGCACGTTCATCCCAATCATCAGGTTTCTTGTCATCAGGATCAGGTATTGTATTAGGTGGAAGAACAGGAGGATCAAAGTCATCAGAAAGAAGATTAGCAGTTTTCTTTTCTTCTCCATCTATCAGAATCTTGAGTGTGCTATTGGGATAGATGACTGCAGTGTATACATGGGTGACCTTATCAGTTAGGGAAGGGGTGAGTATTTCAAATGGTGCTCAACATATCTGTCTGTCTTCGGATGTTTTTGCTGAAAAATGAAGTGAACTTTGTTTATAGCTCCACATTTATCAGGCCCAAACATGATAGAATAAGAAGATTCATTGTCAAAGTGTTTTAGATCCCAACCATCATTCTGGGGCATTAAATACTTCAAATATGCACCTCCACAATCTATCCCATTCTGTGCCTTCAGATCATATTGCAGAACCACCGGGTCATCTTTGAAGTGTACTTCTGGTACGTCAGCTGCTATAGCATATTTCCTTGCTTTTTGACTAGCAAGCAATCCATAGTCATCATAAGCCTCGTTCTTTTCATGCTTCCACTTTCCTGTATAAGAAAAACAAAATTTACATATTCCAATATAATTCAATGACATTCAAAGGATCAAAGAACCAAACAAGTAAAAGAGATTGAAAAATGGAAGTTTACTACTCGCCTGAAGCTACTAGCTTTAAATTTATCAGTCTGAACCAAGAATTTTTAAAATTCAAGTTTAATAATATTCAGCCAGACCAAGACTGGGGATTACAAAATATTATACAAAATATACCAAAAGAAAAACAAGTAAGATGGAAAATACATACTTCACCTTGATAATTTCCATTCTCGGAGGGAATCCAACGACCTTTCCATGGCTTGTCAAAAGATTCAAAAAAAACCTGAATCCAAAACGAACTGGCTCAGGAGCATGCTCTCTGACCTCTCCAATAAAATTGGAGACAAGCACGAACAGTAATTAATAGAACACAAAAAAAATACTTGATGCATCTCTAAGAACAATAGGCAAGCAAGCGCGGCCCTTAGAGACATCATATTCTATTTTTAATGACTTCATTGATCTTATCCTCATGTTTGCCGTAGCTTAGCAAAAATAAATAAAGTACACAAAAGAAACATACAACATGCAAGAGATTTTTCTAAGGGGAAAACTGATCCAAGGCCCAGGGGAGACCCGGTGGACAACCACACTTAATGGATTAAATGGATGATTGTAGAAGACTATGAATGATAAAGGCTGGCTGATATTAGAGTGCTATGAGACAAGGGGTTAATGGGCTCCTTTGTCAATGTCTCCCTAAGATTAATGGACTTATACCCCCTTTAGGGGTCTCCCGCATTAGGGGGAGAGGGGGGAATAAATCCTCTAATTATATATGTAATACAATTATGATTGTTATAGCCCCCTTCAGGTTATAACAATCAACTGTTGTCTTGATTGTTATAGCTCCTCTCCCCCTCTCCACTCGTATGGACTTGATCGCTCCCTAGTTAGAATGTTTGTCATTTTTCCCAAGAGTGCCACCAGTTCCCTTTGGAGAAGGGTGCCTATACCCCTCCTACGATCAGAAAGGAAAGAGGATCGGATATATTATCTAGAGAGCAAGAGGAGTTTCGAGGAGTAAGGGGAGTGAGGAGAGGAAAGGGCCCTACTCTCAACTCCCACGATCCCTGGAAAGAGGAGGGGTTTTGTTCCCCTCTACCCTCGTTGGAGAAAGTATAAGGGGATCGGAGATCGAAAAACAATCTCGACTCCCCTAATGCCTCCCCTCAACCTCGAAACTCCTTTGTTCCAATCCTTTCTCATTGTTGCGGGTCCCATCAATAGTATACCGTCCTACCCTCACCCTAAGACAAGACCCTATCGAGTTATCGATAAAGGATAACGATAGATACAAAGCTAGAAATGTAACTCGAATGATTGTATTATGCCATAAATTTATACAAGATCCAAAAGGTCGATGTTACAAGATGTCTTAACTCTATTGTACTTCCTTATTTCCTATTTACTACTACGGAGAATGGGAGGACTTAATATACAAGTGAAGACAATGAAATGCTGGTTTGGCCATTACAAGCCCATGGAACAGCCACTTCATAACTAATCGTGGTTTTGTCATCTTCTAGTAATGCCAATGTGCAACCGCATAGAATGGTAGCAACATTGTTGGGGTTGTGCGGCATCATCAAACATGAGTGAAGATGTTGCGGTATACACACATGCATTTGAGATGATCTTGAAGCTACTAGTGAAGATGACATGGCCCAAAGCAATGTTGTTACACCGCAAATCGATCAAAGGCTTAGATCGTCCTTGAAGAGCAATGGTCCTCATTGAGTAAATTTGCAAAAGATATGAAAAATTGTTGTGCAACACGCACTTGTGTAAACTATTTTTCTTAGGAAGGTGCTTGACCTGCTTTAATGATCTAAAAGAGAGGGATCTCTCGTTGTCTTCTTCATTTGACCCCGACATCATTGATTCGGTCCAACCATGTTGGAATAGTGCATTCAGGATCGAGTTCTATCTACTAGAGTGTCTTTAACATCTAAAGTATCCAATAAAGGCAGAAAATACCGACACAGGAGTTCGGTGTTGAAGACTGGGTGTAAACCAAGATAAGTAGGAAGATTGAGTTCAAAAGTGTTATTTCCTACTTGCTTAATAATGGTGTGAGGCTTGTGCCGAAGTGGATGAAGCTTGTAGTAAGGTTTCTTTTTGCAAATGAAGCCATACTCGATCACCAACCAAAAAGGTGTGCAATGTCTCGATGTTTATCATTGCAATGTTTATGCTTAGCATTAGTCTATTGCAAAATGGTATCACTTGTTGTTGAATGTGTTGAATGTGCTTAATGAAGTGAACAACTCACAACTTCCTTTTGGGCCGTAGGAGTTGCTTGTAGTAAGTTGAATAAATGTAGCCAACATGTTTTGTTAGTGTATTCGTCGACGAGGTTATTAAGTTATTACCAAGACATTTGTTATGGTTGATGGGAGAGGAGTGCTTGTATCAAGTCCTCCTTGGACTAAGAAGACTATAATAGAACTTAGCTTGAGGAATACAAGGTGGTGGTTGTTTTGTACTTTGTTATGGTATGTATTGCATTCACTCGTGTTTTTATTACTATTGATAGTCTAGTATCCAAGTAGACTATATGTATTACTACATTTTGGCATTGTGCCTTAAAACTAGCTCAAATTGTCTTGACCACGAAAGTAAGTCAATTGACATTCCTCTTAACAACCATGCTTATTAACAATGACACGGAAAACTAACGACCAACCAATCAAGAAACGATTGAAACATATCAACAAGAGGAAGAATAACTTACAAAAGACCGAGGAATCATTTGTCACCCAGAGAAGTTGCACCTTGATAGAGAGTGGTGTGTGTACTCTCTCTCCTATTGACAAAATTGGAACACCTCAAGGTTGTGGGTAACCTTGTGGTGAGGTGAACCTCCAGAGAGGGTCGGTTCCCTTGTGAATCACCAAATAAACAAGAACTTTGACAAGGAAAAGGGAAGAGGAATGCGGAAAATGGGAAATAGGGGTGATACACCAATAGTTTGATACTTGCATGTAACTCTGCACACAGATAATTTAAAGATTCACACACCTGCACAACTCGAACTATTTTGCAAAATTAAATTCAAAGGTTTAGGAAGAATGACAGCAGTAGAGGGATTGAATTCCACACTAAAGCAACACAATATCCTATCAAACACAATGAACAATCTGAAAACAACGATATGAGAGGGCAAAACGAAGCTTTATTTTATTTAGAGGTGCAAGTACAATGGCTGAAGATGCCAGAGCAAATCAGCGCTCAAGTATATCTAATTACAATGCAAAAAATAGCTTATATCAAATGAATCCAACCTTGCTCCAATAATAGACCAATGTCTGACTGTTGTTCCTTTATTTTATTTATTTATTTCCACCTCTTTGCTGGCGCCACAGACCTGTTATTGCTGCATGCATTAGATTTTCTTTTCCTAAAAAACCTCCTTCTTTGTGGCGCCAACACCTAACTTGACTGCTGCAACCAATTTAATTAATTTTAATGCCTCTATCTTTGGCGCATGGGATGAATAGACAACAATTTATAAACCTTTTATATTTATTTACATGCTACTTTGTCTTTTCCACACTTTATTCTGTTGTCTTATTTGTGTTTTGTCTCTTCCTTGCTTTATTCTCGTTCGGTGTAGACTTTTTGACTTGGAACATCCCCTTCTATTTTTATCCTTTTCTGTCTTTTGGCTGATTGCTATTTTCTTTTTATTATTTATTTCCTTTGCATGGGCTGTCACGCCAACTCTTGTCTACTGACTGTTGTTTTATTTTTATTATTTATTTTCTTTACCTGCATGCTGCTGCTAACAGACTGTAACAGCAGTTAGTAACCTTAGTTGACTTTACCCTAGCCTTTATTCCCCTTTGGTGCCATATTTATGACCAACTGATGCATGTAATTAACTGATTTAACTCTCCTTAATCACCCTTGGCGCATATAAGGACAGCAGTTTGCTAATAATAATAAAAACATGCTAAATTTACCTCCCTTTTGGCGCCATGTCCTTTTTTGGAGCAGCTCTTGCTAAATTTAGCAAAAGCAAAGCTAACTTTATCCCTTCACCTTTGGTGCATGGAGCTGATATATTTAGCCAAGTGCTATTTTTAGCGTCAACTACTTTTAGCAAATGCTATTTTTAGTGAATGCTATTTTAGCCAATCTTCCACTTCAATCGCTATTTTTAGCAAACTTCTATTTTTGCCAAACGCTATTTTTAGCAACGCTTCCACTTCAATTACTATTTTTAGCAAACTTCTATTTTAGGCCAAACATTATTTTTAGCCACTCTTTTTACCAAACGCTAAAAAGCCAATAGCCAATCCTTTGTGTGAAAAATATGGTAACAGGATCTCTCTATCGAAAGCATATCCAAGAAGAAGCCACAAGAATCCAAGCACTGCCAAACTCTATCAAGGTCAACTTGGCAATTATTGAAGATGTAGAACATCTTCTTGACCAGTTTCCACAACTTATTTCTAAGCATTATATAATATTGTCAACCCTTTGGACCAATCGTGCACAAGATATTCGAAGACAACAAATATTACAAAGGTACAAGGACAACAAAGTTGGGAAGAGGTGGAAAGATTGATAAACCAACGTTGATGCCATTATAACTGAACAAAGGAAGTCAAAAAGACAGATCTATGGACATATTTCTAACCCCAAACGGCTTATCTGCGAATCCCAACCAAACAGCAAGTTGTAGAAGATATATAAAAATAATAAAATGCAGATCTGAATTTTATATAGGAAAATGCGACTTGGTATAAGAATGAAAACCATTCAAAACTGAAGTAAAACCACTGAATTCTTCAACCAAACAAATCAGCAATTTTTAATATGCAAGATCAAAGAGAAAAATACCATAATCAATCAATTGAAAGCTAGAATTTATTTAATAAAAATTTGTAGATAATAGTCCTCGGACATAGCTGAAAAATGCATATTCCTTGGCCCAAAAATTACACAAAGCGGTTGATGTAATATCCAAAAATCTGATTTATGACAGCAAATCAGATTTGATCATAAACAGCTCTATATCACTCCAAACAACTCTCTATATGGGTCGTTCCACCATAAACAAACTGGAAAATAAAAGTGGATCACAACAACAATTATTCTCCTTAAAACCCTAGCCTAAATATATGCCAAATCTGCAAATCAACCTTCAATACTGCTGGAAAACACAAATAGAACTTTGAAATTCAATGGAAACCTCTTAATGGAGCTCCCTCTCAAAAGAAAGAAGAGTTTTCGTTCTTCTTTCTAAGCTTAAAGAGGGTTTTCGTCCTCTAAAGCCAACTTCAAAGGGTTTTTGTCCTTTGGAGTTTTTATGGAAAGCATACAAGCTCTACCAAAAATCAGAATTTGTCAAAATGCAAAAGATATCCTCTCCTATGCATGGTGACCTCCTTTTATAAGTTGTCTTGGCCTTTTTGCCACCCAAAACAACCAATCAGCTTCTTTTGCCTCATTTAATGTTTTTCACTTGCTTTATTTCATCCCCCATATGGGTCGCATTTTCCTTAGGGAAAATAAAATAAAATAAAGTGAATTTCTTTTTTCTAATTTTATTTTATCACTTTTTCTTTTCTTTTCTTTTCTTTTCTTTTTCACTTTAGTCATTAATAAATTAATAAAAGTGTTTATAATAATATTTTATGATGCACTTTATAATTAATTCATTAAGACTAAGTTTCTCTTTATTCATCCCTTAGCCGTCGGGAAACAAAATTGGGCTAAGGGTCTTTGACCGAGAAGGGGATATTACAATCCTCCCTTCCCCAAATTGCTTGCCCTCAAGCAATTGTAACTCATTTGTCCAAGTGCCATGTGCACGAGACAAAACATGCTATAGTGCTCCAAGATTCGAGATCATGTACCTATGTCAAGTGAGAGAGCTCTTGCCAAAGTATGTAGCTCTCATGATGCTCACAATCATGAATTTGGAACAAGGGATCCATATGCTCCATATTACAATTTGTATTACCATACTTATCATGAGAAAAGCAAATCTGAAATGGTTTACTATGCAGCAATAAATATGACCCATTATTATTCTCTTCATACCTTGGAGTATCACCAATATCTTCATTACTCTGTCTTCATGATAACTTGACTTTGTTGTACCACTTCCCTAGCATTCTTGTCCAAAATTGGCGGAATATCATCATGATAACATTGTTGCAATAAAAGAGAAGATGTACCGCTTACCACATAATCCGCATCTCGTGCAATCTGCTCTCTTTTGAAGGAACCTTCCATGCTCTTGGTTGCCACCACTTGAGGAGTACCATTCCTCATACCTTGTTGCCCACTAATTTTTGTCCTTTGTTGTCCAAAATTTGGTGTCTTTGGCCAGCTTGATAAAGTATTTGGCTGCCCAAATGATCCCTTTGGCTGCCCCAAAGGTGTTGTTTGTTGCGGTAATAACATAGTATGAAGATGATGCAATAAATCCTTGCTACTACTAACCTCCTTATAAAGAAGATCATCAAAATGTTTACCTTTTGTTGTTGATTTAGAACCCTCCAAAAGATTTAAAACAACATTACCCCTATTGTGACTCATGATTTCAGATGGAAAACAAGTGGAACAAGAATCAACACCTTTCACAAATTCATGTTCATCAACACTACTGCTTGGTAAATCCATTCCATCTGATAATGACTTATTCTTTGGAAAATTGATAGGTACCTTTTGGATTGAAACATATTTTTCAATTTTGCATCCAACAAACAATGTTTGTTCCTCTTTGCCTTCCCCATTAATACAAATATTTTGCTCATTAGAATTCATGCCTTTTCCATTGAAGATTCTTCTCCTTCAAATTGCATGGTGGAATACTCTATGGGTTGCTTCCTCTCAAATTTTTGCATGGTGGTTTTCTCTTGTTGAGATCTTCTATTCTTCCTGGTGCCCTTACTATCTTTCAACTCGCAAAAATCTTCAAAGGACAACATAGCTCTTACCTTGAAACTAAGTGTTGCATACTCTTTACCCCATGCTTCCATGTCATCAACATCACTTGGAATTTCTTCCTCAACTAGTTGTTCCTCTCTTTGGAAAAACTTGGCTCAAAAATCTGATGTGAAGGATTGGCGGATGTCCTGACTGGTCTAGTAGAGCTTCCTTCACCATTGTTGGTTGCTCCTTGATTTGTAGATATTGTTCCCTTGTAGAATCTTTGTCAAATCTTTGATGGAACCGGTCAATGCTTCTGCATTTCCCTTTGAGATTCCCTTAATACATGATGCATATCTCTTTGAATTTCTCTCATAAACTATTGTATTTCTCTCTAACTCCTTGTGATTACTTCTTGCATGAAACTCAACTTATCTCAGTAGGAGGAGCTCTTTGATCTAGATCATCCATTGTTTTTTTAACATAAATTTCTCTCACATCTGGCAAAGATCACTGCTTTGATACCATTGTAATGTCCCCAATGAACATATTTCTAACCCCAAACGGATTATCCAAGATGTAGAAGATATATAAAAATAATAAAATGTAGATCTGAATTTTATATAGGAAAATACAACTTGGTATAGGAATGAAAACCCTTCAAAACTGAAGTAAAACCACTGAATTCTTCAACCAAACAAATCAGCAATTTTTAATATGCAAGATCAATGAGAAAAATACCAAATTTAATCAATTGAAGGCTGGAATTTATTTAATAAAAATCTGCAGATAATAGTCCTCAGACAGCTGAAAAATACAAATTCCTTGGCCCAAAAATTACACAAACTGGCTGATCTAGTATCCAAAAATCTGATTTATGAACAACAATTCAGATCTGATAATAAACAACTCTATATCACTCCAAACAGCTCTCTATATGGGTCGCTCCACCATGAACAAGCTGGAAAATAAAGGTGGATCACAGCAACAATTATCCTCCTTCAAACCCTAGCCCAAATCTATGCCAAATCTGCAAATCAGCCTTCAATACTGCTGGAAAACACAAATAGAACTTTGAAATTCAATGGAAACCCTTGAATGGAGCTCCCTCTCAAAAGAAAGAAGAGTTTTCGTTCTTCTTTCAAAGCTTAAAGAGGGTTTTCATCCTCTAAAGCCAATTTCAAAAGGTTTTCATTTTTGGAGTTTTCGTCTTGGTTTAAATAGACTTTCCTCGTGACTTCGCAGAAATTACAAAGAATATAACCAGCAACACCCTGACATAGTACTCAGATGACAAAAACCTTACTAATATGAATTCGGACGATGAAAACCCTCGGATTTTTTTTAACTTCACTTGCTTCTACGTTAACAGACCGCAAATTCAATAAATTATCCGTTAACAGACGGCAAACTCAGTAAATTATCGGTTAACAGATGGCAAACTCAATAAATTATCCGTTGGCAGACGGCATCCTTCGGTTACTAAGCTATTTTATATTTTACTCAATCGTTCGTTTACAGGCAGCAATTTCAATAAATCCTTCGTTAACAACAAGCAATTTCAATTTAAAAAATTGCAAACAGACTGCAGTTGACAGAAAGCATTCTGCGTCTAAATAAATTTGCTTGCAACTTTACAAAATCTACAAAGAACATATCTCGTAGACATCAAAACCCTTACATACTATTTAGGTGACTGTGCCAGAAAAGTGCCAGTTCAAATAAAAATACGTTATAACGAGAAATAACATCGAGAACGTCATTAAAAAGACAATACAAAAACCCCTGTAAGAAATAAACCAGAGGGAACCCGGATTTTATCAATTTTAACAGACCTTTTTCAATAAATTTACTCACCGGGGAGGAAAATGTGACGAAAGAAAAGAGAACCAGCATGAGCCAGAGCGCAATGGCGCCATTGAAAGCCGTTTTCATCAGCAAGTCCATATTAAACCCCTTTCTGCTACGAAAAATGTGCTGATTAAGTGTGCATTCGTGCTATTAATGGAGTTGCAGAGGATTGGAATCAGCGACGATTGTTCTGAACATGGTTAAAAAGAAATCATACAGACAGGAACTGGTGGGAAAATTAAAAATACATGTAACTAGAACATAATTAACCCCACCTCGATTCGTAGCTGTGATTAAAGCCTCTCAAGATCCTAGCGCGGTTAAGTTTGGGTTGAGGGTTCATTTTTTAACCGTTTAAGTTTGGGTAGAGAGTTCAATTTTTCCTTCAAAGTCCAATTAGATTTGATGAAAGAAAACATAGGGTTTTTGCTTTTGAAAATACGCCTCGTCTATACCATATTCCTAATTGATTTTTTATCCAAGGCAAGATATTAGTTTGTTGTGTATTTATTGTGATGTGTCGACATTTATTCCATCCTTAGAGTGATGAGTTCAAAAGAGTGCTATATTAATATCATCTTCCATGATATGTATATCAATTGATGTAGGTTGCGCTAGTAGAGCTATGGATGACCACTACACGAAAAAAATAAGAAAGTTAGTTTGAAGGTCTTTCACAAGATAATGATCTTAGCCAAGCAAACTCTTTCCTTGATGTAATGTTGTATTTGTCTAAATTAGACAGAGCTTGTAATCGGTTTAAATCTTTCACTTTACTTGGATATTTTGTTAGTAAAGTCCCCTCAAAAGACATGCTTAATAGTTGGGTGCATAATTATTGGCATCCTAGTAGCTTTAAGCTTGAGGGTGTGGAGAATATGACCAAGGGTTTCTTTCTTCATCTTTTCTCCTATTGTGAGCATTGTAATATTATTGTCAACCATGGTTTGAGGTTTATTAATTATATCTTCCTTGCCTTTTTCCCACTAGACCCGAGTTTCTTAGTGTCAAAGCGTACCAAAGTCAAAAGTGCGGTCTAAATTGAGGTCTCCTCTCCCCTTGTAAGAATTTGTGACAAACTCGTCAAATTGTTAGGTCAATTCTTTTGCCATTAACAACTTAAGTTCCTTGTTGCACTTACAAAATAGGTGTGTGTTCGAGATTAATCTCTTCAAATACTTGAAGAAAACTATAGATATCCCTATTGAAACTAAGTGTTTTGCTCATTGCATCATTTGCATCTATCTTTTAAAGACTTGGTTTAGAAACCAATCCGCATACCATATAATTAGAGATTTTCCTTTAACGAAAAAAAATGGACCAATTCCGAACGAAAGTCTTCGTAAATAATAAAAACACATCATCTAATGGCAAGCTATCAACCAATTCTGTGGGACAGTCTTTGTAAATAGTAAAAACATGCCCTCTAATGGAAATGAATATACCAATGTTACCAATAAGAAAAAACCTTCTTGTGCCCAAAGCGCAACCAAAACGTAAAATGATTTGTATAAACCCACAAGAGGTTCGGAGAAAGAAGCTCAAATTCTAACAACAAAAATTCACGCTACCAACTCCCCCAAGAAATGCCACGCATTCCTCATACTCCACCGGCGATGTTTATCATTTCAACTTCCCCTGGCCATGTTTTAATTTCTTAAGCATCATTACCTTATTCGGGGAAATTTAAGGGTTCAAATGACAACTACATGGAGCTTGAGAAGAAAGTGGTGTTATGTGGGTCTTATAGTCCTTCACCGCCTCTTGCAAATGGTGAGTATATATAAGATAAACATTGGTTATTCAAATGAATGATATTTGCATGACAACAACAAAAAAATCTTCCACCATCAAGTTTACAATCTTAGATTACTTGGATTAAAGGAACAACATGCACCTTGATGTTTCATCGTGGTAGTTTATTTTTGGAATGTTTGAGGCCTCGTTGATCAAACTTGTAACTATATAGTTGAGGACATTTGTAAATGTATTCATAGAATGAAAATGTTAAGTTTGTGAGAAGAATAAATTTTGTGGCTTTTACTTCAATTTTTCACAGACACCATAAGGTCAAGAGCCCTTTGCCATGTGTTCAATCATGAGTTGGCCTCACATTACTTTCACCATTTCTTGCATTATACATTATTTCCTTAGGCGAGACTTGACTAACGCAGTGGTTTGGACAGTTTTTAATATTCGCAGTCCTCACTTAGATATTTCCAATATTTATGATTCTAATGATGTTACATAAAGGAAACATTTTTCGCAATGGCTTATTGACTCACTCCTTGGTGAACACTAGATCTTATGTGGTGACTTCGAGATGGTGGAGTCCACAAAACACAAAGAAGGGCATACTCCCATAAGGTGTTGTGTTGGATGGTGTGAAGCATTCTCCTATTTGAGGAATAAAGCTCACCTATTTAATCCTAATCAATACCAACATCGAGAATATTAATTTTCAAGTAAGGTCGTGATTATCGTTAGAAGTTTGGATCGAGTTATATTGGCAAAATAAAACCTTTTATATATTACCAACTCACATGGCCACTCTATCGGTGTGGTGGTGGATGTTATTCTTTGTACTCATCTTCCCATCTTATTTTGGTATCAAATAGATGGCCATGAACAATTTCAAAAATAATTACCTCAACACCGTTCACCTTTTTCATCGATGAAGTACCCACTCTCGTATCAAAAGAATCTAGAAATTGGTTAAAATACCAAAGGGGTTATTTAGGTTAGATTTCCTAGTGTGTCTGAAATACAATCTCTTACATTGCCACCTTTCTCAAAATCTAGGGCGAGTAAGTTGTCATCTTCCATTTGGCTTACCCATGAGGTCGTAAACCATGAATACCTTAGGGTTCCACACGAGTCGAACTTTCCTCCCTTAGTGACGATCTTTGATATCAAGTTGTCAAATGGAGGTATGAGCTCAAAATTAAATAAACTTATAAAGTCATAAGAACTTTGGAGCTAGGATGCATAAGTTAAAGGTGGGTGATAGGGTTCTTAAGGAATTATTTGCCCTTCTCCACTACAAACAAGTTATTCTTAAGATCAAATCCATTCAAGATGCCTACTCACGGTTGATAGAGGTTCCTAGCATCTTTTGAGAATTTATACACCGTTGTCTTTAAGTGTTTGTTTTCCAAACCTCTTCCCCAGAGGCATGGCTCTTCTTCAATGCCTCCAATTTATTTGATGTAAACTCTCTAAGTCTCGAAGGATGGATTGTGAGCATATTCTCTATTTGATCAATCTTCGCGAGGCAATGATGCAAATGGCATCATACAAATCCTTGGGATTGATGGATTTCTATGTGATTTTTATCAAATTTTGGAGGATAATGTTGGTCCTAGTCTACATAAAATGTACAAAGAAGTAGGTCAATCATTTATTTATCATGACTAATTTAATCCTAAAAAGAAAACAAAATAAGAGATGGGGAAAGGTTGTTCTTATTTATTCAGGGATAAAGGGTTAGCAGAACAGGTGATATGTTTAGATTGATTAATAAGCATTAATGCATAAATTAGAATATAGCTCCAAAGTAGTTTGTAAGATATAACGATAGATATGATTGCTCGAAACACAAGAGGAGCACACTTATTTGATTACAAAGGTAAGAGGTTGAACTAGTAGTGCAAATTGGAAATGAACTGTAGGTACATCATTTCTAGAACTACAAAGGTATGAGTTTAGTCCTCGGTATATGGCTTGAACGAGAATGTGTTGGTGCTCTATAAATTTTTACGTGGTTACTGACACTTTAGGATGCCCTTCACACTAAAACCCTATGAATCACATGTTTATGAAACCCTCTATATGATGCAAAAAAAACTTCAAACCACGACCATGAGTAGGAGACCCCCGCAAAAAGGTTAGTCTTTGGGTTAAAATCCAACTTGTGAACCATATATATCAACACTACTCTTTAATTGCCTCAAACCACATATAGTTCTCCACCTAACATGTGATATCTTTATGGATGTAAATACTTTAAAACTTTGATCACTTGACAATGAGAAACAATGGTGTGGTGCGCTAATATTAGATTCAATTGAAGGTCACTAGATTGGGAAGCTTTAATCTTGAACTTGGTTGGGGATGTTTTTAATTTGTGTATGGGTTTCTCTTAGATTGTGATGTTGGTTTGAAATAATTTAGGATATCTTGGATTGCTTTAGGAATGTATTTTGCAATGCATGCTCTTGAAAGTGACAAGTGAGGTAAATATGTAATGTAGGAGCATTTTGGTTCGTGATAAATCCTATATCAACCAAAAATAGTTTAACAATTAGAGTAAGTTTTGTTTGCATTCTATTATGCATTATGCGTTGTTGGTAGGTTGCACGGTAAATAAGTGTGTCTTTGGTGGGTTACACGATGAAGATGTTTGTTCTTGGCAAGCCACATAGTAAATGAGTGCATTTTTGCAGGCCAAAAAGTCCAATGTTGTATTATGTAGAGTGCACAAGTCCATTGTACAATGTTGGCATGAGTGTGTAGTTTGTTTGTCTGATGTTTGGTTTTGTTGTCTAATTATTTCAATATGCAACATTGTTTGTGCATTGAGTCATGTTCAAACCACATACGATTGTAATGTGGTGTTTGAAGCATACGTAGGTTTCCTCAACTCGTGGAATACCAACAACCTATTTGGAAGCCAAATAATACAATGATATTATAAGCCACAAATTTTAGGTAAGTGATCACAAGTAATCATGTATCAACCAAAAATATTTTAACAAATGGAGTCAATTTTTGTTTGCATTCTATTATGCATCATGTGTTGTTGGCAGCTCGCATTGTAAAGAAGTGTTTCATTGGCAGGCTACACATTAAATATGTGTGTTGTTAGTGGGTCACACAGTAAAGGATTGTGTTGTTAGTGGGTCATAAAGTTTGATTTTTCATTCTATAGAGTGCACAAGTCCATTATGCAATGTTTGCATGAGTGTACAGATTCCTTTGCATAATGTTTGGCTTGTTGCATAATTATTTCAATACACAACATTTTATTCGCAATCATGTTCAAGTTGCTTGCTTAGACTCGGTATGTGGTATTTCAAGCATCTACGGGTTTCCTCAAACCGTGGAATACTAAGAACCTATTTGGAAACCACATAATAGTTCAAAGATATTGGAAGCCACTAATTTGGAATAATTTGATGTTTGAAGACACAAGTTTTATAAAAATCGATTGGTTATGCTTTGTGTATGGTGGTGGGTCCTTTAGGAATTTACATATTAATTTTGAAAGTTAGGAGGCTTAAAGTGTGACATGGATGAATATATAAATAAAACCTAATTTCCTTAGAAGTAGCTTAACATGAAGCATTATCTTAGAGCTACTTTTAATAGCAGAGACTATGGATGCGAGCATAATTCTTTGAACAGTGAGGTTGGTAATTAAATTATGTGATTGTGTATGTCGTAGAGGAAAACAATTATATAATATTGATTGCATCATTAGGGATCAGTTTGAGAGTGTTATTTCTTTGAATGGATGAATAAAATTCTTGTTTATATGTAAGTGTTCAAATCTTTATTCATTTGATCTTTCTCACTTTTGTGAAATTTAAATTTTGTTTAGTTTGTTTTGGCATGTATTCTAAGGGTTGTGAGGTGCAAGGTGGCTCTTCATTAAGCACCCTAACCCTGTCTGCATCATTTGGTATTAGAGTGAGGATTACTTTCCTTATGAGTGAAGGCACAATGAATCTTTGTAATTTTGTACATTTGCGAGTGAAGGTAGAAAATCATTTCGGGCATCTTTCAATCGGTAATTGTTAGGAAGAAAATGTAATAAAGTAAAACAATAGGCTTTTGCAAATTTCCATAGTGCAAATTGTGGGTAGAAGGTCACTACAGACATATTCCATTAGGTGACTATTGGGTAAAAGGTGTGAGGATCAAAGAATAAGCATTGTGAGTTTTTACTTTGGGAAATGTGGGTAGAAAATCGTTGCAAACATCTTTTAGAAAGAAAATTATGATTGGGTAGAATATCATGGATTTTATTGATCTTGAGTTTTAGAGGATATATATGAATATTAATGTTGGAGGACATTAGAAGTAGGGCACAAGAGTTGAGGATTTGGCCAAGTTGATGCAAACTATGCATGCTCACTTAGAGGTCATGGAATAGGCTCGATGCCGAGGTGTTATTATGGAACATCACAGTGATGATGAAGGAAAATTTGTGTAGCATGAGTGCAAGTCATGAATTCGAATGTAATCTGTAGAAGAAGAGGAAGCATAAGATGGTCTAGAAGACATACTACTTTTTGCAATTGTTAGAATGAGGAATAATAAAAAATTAGATACCCCTTATGACTTTGGTAGTTTAGAACCAACAAAACTTGCATATTGTATTATAGAGATGGAGAAATATTTTAAGTATGAAGACACGAAGATCCCGGAAAGTTAAAGTTTACGTACACAAAGTTCTGAGGTCATGCATCTCTTTGATGGGAGCATATCTATACTAACCGAGTATAACATGGCAAGAATAAGATCAAGACATATGATATACTAGTGGAAAATCTCGATGTAAAGTTTTTTTAAGTTGTATTACCAGCTAAATTTGTTCAACTCTTTGCAAATTCAATGATATAGAGAGATTAGTGTAAAGGAATACATTGAGGACTTTTATCGACTCGTCATTACAATGAGACATGTTGAAGATGATGTGGAGAAGATCTTTAGGTATATGACTCAATCACGAGTTGTGATTCAATATGATTCTAACATGGTGCAAAGTTCATTCCATGGAAGAATCATATCGATATGCTCTGGAGGTAAAGGATATGTTAGCGTGAAAATAATATACCACTACCCACATAAAAGGCAAGGATGCATAAGGTTGTGAACAAAGCAAAGACATAGAAAATTCTACACAAAGTGAAGGTGATTTGAGTTTGAAACTACAAAGCAAGGGAACATCTCAAGGAAGTGGACATGTATCCGGGGCATAGGATCTTTTGGACACATAAGAGGATGTAGATTTAGTAATACATGTTACACCCGTGGGGAGATATGGCGTAGAGAATATAAGTGAGTTCACACCCATAATGGTGGTAAGTGAAGTGCGTGCATTGTGCAAGGAGAGGAAGATGGTTTATCAAGTCACGAAGAAGAACCCTAAATGGGATAAGCATTGATGTTCGAGCACATATTTTTGAAGTCAAAGAAAGAAGAAATTGGTGTTGATTATAGAAGAATTTTTTTTAAGACAATGCCTAAATCGGGAGGAAAAGTATGTAAGGTGATAAAAGATAGAGGAGACATTGATAATGTGATTAGAAAAGAAATGGTGGATAAGTTGAAGCTGAAGGAAATTAAGCATCTACATCCAAATATGGTTTTGTGGTTGCGGAGATGGTCGTCAATTCTTGATGAAGGCATGATGCCTAGTTAAATTTTAGATTGGGATATATGAAAATGAAGTGGTGTGTGATATCATGTCCATGGACGCATGTCATGTGCTACTTAATAGATTGTGGTAATTCAACTAGAATGCATAACATGATGGATGTGGAAACACATCCATGGTAGAAAATGATGGGAAGAAGTGTATTTTAAACCCATTGTAGGAGAAGAGTGAAACAATATCAAAAGTGTTGTTACTCTCAAGGAAATAGTTCTAGGTAAGTTAAAGTAGGATAGTGCATGTCTTACACTCATAGTGTGGACTGTAAAGAGAAGACATGGTAGAAGTGGATGATAATGAGAAAATGATGTCGTGAGAGGTGAGAGAGATGTTAGGTGAGTTTTAGAAGTTGTGACTATTGACTTACCCGAAGGGCTCGACCCACGTGAGACATTAGTCACCACATGCATTTATTTCTATAATCAATTTTTCCAAATATGTGACATTTACCCTTATCATGCAAGTGTTGTAGAATGTAATCACTTAAATTTGACATTTACCCTTATCATGCAAGTGTTGTAGAATGTAATCACTTAAATTTGACATTTACCCTTTGACACCATTAATTGTAATCTGTGTTTTTTGGCTAAGACAAACACCTAAATCTTAGCCCCACTCAATCCATGTTGTTATCTCTTTCCCAACTTGTTTATTCCCACACACTGATGTGTCGACAAGTTTTGAATAAAGATCTATGAAATCAATGTTTAACCTCTAATCATCCTAGTGCAAATTTTATATTTCATTCATCTTTTCCCTATTAAAAATTGTACACATTGGTCAAGCTATATAATCCAATCCCAAGTGACCTATAGGTCTTGTACCAACACATTTTACAACTTTGCTTTCGATTTAATAACATTTTTTGGGTCTTTTCATCCTTCTAGTTTAGCCTTATCATGGTAATTTACATTTAGAACCCTATATAAGGAAGTTAACATCACCTCATTTACACACCTAGCAAACACATATCAAATCGCTTGGTATACTCATTTACAACACTCAAAAAGGTACTCAAGGCTCCCTAGATATTCCTAAAGTAAACACACATCCATTAGGGAAACCAATATTTATAGTTATGAAGCACTCAACCCGATCGGGAGTTTATCTTCCCTCATTTCCAATCACAACAAGTTCCCTACTTCAAAGTCATAGAAAAAGCACAATCCTATCAAGCATGTTCAAATTAGTTCAAGATGTTGACTAGTTGCATTCATACGAGATGTTACATATTAGGTGGAAAAATGTGTGGTTTGAGGCCTCTTTAGAATAATAACTACATATGCCATGTGCATATTACACTTTAACCTTGACACTAACCTTCTTACATGCTCTTCCACCCATGGTTAGGGTTTTAGTGTGGTTTAGTTGATTACAAATGGTTTTGGGTTTGTGTGACAATTAGAGTTTGAAAAAAAAAACACATTTATAGATCATTAAAGGACCCATAAATTAACAAAGTCTTGTTCTAAGAGGGTTCAAGGTTATACCATAGGTATAGGACTAGATTCTACATCTTGACCAAGTCGTACAATCCTACACTAGAAAATTTGAAATCATAATATCATAAACGAAGCATTTTTAGCCTTTGTTATCTCATATCCTCTAGTTTGTGTATCTAGATCTCTTATGTACATTCTGTATAGCTAATTACATCTTCCTCATTTTTTTCAAACATTGTAGACACTCGGTTTGGTAATTAATGTCTTGTAAAAACACAAATTTTATAACATTCTTGCACTTTGGTCCACACTTGATTAATTTTGCCAATTATGTTAACCCTAGCCATATTTCATTCATTCTTGCCTACATACAAAACTTGTTTTTGCACATAACGGTCATATTACTATACTAAATTAGGTTATACCCTCACACATTACAATCCCATATTTCAAATTACTTGCATACAAATCTAGGATCAAAGTGCCCAAAAGGGTCATAGTGCCCATATGTTATGGGTTGACCTAACCGCTTTAGTCCCTCTCCCTCCAATGGTATTTTTCTTGATTTGAATCTCTTTGGTACACTTCTAGTCATCCTTTCTCAAACTTTTCAAATCTATAACACATACATAGACAATTTATTCATCTCCCATTAAAGGAGGCCATTCATTCTACTTGACACCTTGCATCCCGATGAGCAAATACTAAGAGATAATCACAAGAAAAGTCATTCTAAGACTCCCTTGAGCTTAATATAATTTACATGCTCTTTCTATGGTAGTCCTACCCAGATAAACAAGCAAAAAAGGCACACTATCCAAGTCAAGTCAAGTTAAGGCAATATTAAGTATAATTACATTGTTGCAAAGTCATGATTATCACTTTGGTTGCATACATTCTAGATATAACATGTTAGGTGAGAATGACATATGGTTTGAGCCCTATTTGTAGTAGTGACAATGTTGGTGGTGCATGGGGGTGCTCACAACCCTCCCAACATTTGTTTTATAATATTTTCTTACCATATAGGAGTTTGAAGGTTAATTTAGTTACACAACGAGTATTGCACAATATTAGAGGTCCAAATTTCAAACAAGAACAGATCAAGGAGCATTGCATGGACCCATAAAGTTATAGAGGCTTAAAGAATAGAGAGACAAAAGTGTATAGAAAGGGCCATAGCGGGCGTACACTTTGGGCCATATCATAAATGCCACTGTCCCGACATAGTTTTAGAGCACAATTTCATAGATGAAGCTCAATCGGACCATTTCCAATCATCAAGCTATCCCAGATCCACACGAAATCAAAATATCAACTAAGTCTCCTTCCCCCTCTCATTTTCAATACTTTCTTTACATTATCTATGACTAAATATCTTTGTTTCATGTGTTATCCTCGATATTACTATAACTAGCTTTGGAAACTAGTAAGTTAGGATAATATTCCATTAGTTAACAAACTCTAAATTTAACCATTTAGGTTGAATCAAACCTATAAGATATTGTAATCATTAATTGAAAGAACCAATAAATTATTATGATATTGTACAATTAATGTTAGAAGTTAATTAATCATAATAGCAGGCGCTCCTAGTTTCCAAACCTTACATTATTTTTTATTGTTGTGCATGTCCATAACATTTAATCTACTAAGGTTAAAAAGGGCGTAAACATTTTGGTGAACTTTACATGAGAATCGAACATTTTTGCATCCAACCCTAGCTTCCCTATGGTTCCATTTTTATGCTTATCTCTTTTTCTTTTGTTTGTGTCTTTATATTGTATATCACCGTGATTAACCTTCAACTCTTCTACATCTTTTCCTTGAGCCTAGGGGCTCTCAATTTATCTCGATACTATGTGATAATATTCACCTTATATTAGTACACATCGTGGCCCTCCGGTCCCCACTATTGTATCTTATTATACTATTTATATCTTTACCAACTCTTTTTGACTATTATCACCGATCATGTACAAGGTCAAGGGTTTAATGCTAACTCGAAAAATATTTGCATGCCCTTCTCAAGGAAAAGCCATAACATATGGAACATTTCTTACAAGATAATATTTCCCATATTGACATCCTTTTATACGTGTCCCGACAACCACTTAAGCATACTTCTCAATCTCATATAGAAACATCTATTATTCCTACTTTTATTTTGCCTACATCTAAGGGGGTACCTAATATCATTATGCAAAATGTCTTTATGCCTATTCCTACATCAACTATTATTACTACTTGTAATCACAATGATTCACAAGCTTCGTCTTTAAACACATAGGGCCTTGAAACCCTTGTTCATACTTTACAAGCTCAAATATTATAGTTACACCAAGTGACATTTCTCACTTTTATACTATGGATTCTAATTTCTTTATAAACCACTTACCCTAGAAGTGGATTCTTATCCCATCCATCTTGGTTTTGTTTCTCCTAAGCTTCCCATTTATAATGGGAAGAGTGACATAATAACTTCACTCATTCCTTGTGGCTTTCTTTGACTATGCATCTCACGATATCTTACTTACAAATATTTTCCCTCGAAGTCTCAAGAAATTTTCCCTATAATGGTTCTATAACCTACCCATACAATCTGTGCCATTTTTCACCACTTTTTCAAATCAGTTTCTTGCACAATTCTCTATCAACATCGGTGAAATTTTTTCTTGTGCTCAAATTTCAAGTATCCCAAACATATAATGAGTACATCAATGATTGTGTTTTACAGTACAAGCCTATCCTTACTAAAATGAATAGCGTTCTAGATGATAGAAAACTTCAAGATCTATTCACACAAAGCTTGCTTACTCCTTGCAAGACTCCATTATCTTTGATAAGTTCCCCTCATTTGATCATCTATGTCATACTCTAAAAGAACATGAGGCCAATTTATTACATATGAATAAGCTTAAGTATGTTGCTAGCTCTTCTAATACACGTAATGTCAAGTTCTTTAGCAAATATACATTGAAAGGCGATGTTATTCATAATAAGGCTACTACTAGGGACATTGTTAAGGCGATATCCCAACCTATTAAGCTACAATTACAACCTACATGAAGGTAATTTACGTGTCTACCCTATTCTCCCACATTATGCTACATAAATTACTTGAGTGCAATATCATCTCGCTCTCTCTACCACTTGAGGTTCACGTGAGCCAACCTCGTTGTAAGACTTTTGATGTTAATGCTTATTATGACTATCATAGTCTTACATTGGTCACCTCGCTAATTGATGTATGAAATTCAAACATTTTATATAATATATTATTGATGTGAATGCAATCTAATGGGATAAGCCCACTGAATCCTCAAAGCCATTAATGACAGTCTAAAGCTAAAAATATTTCATGATCCGCTACCTAATCGGGACACTCACAAATCTACTTCAAAAGTGCATAATGCTTATCATTTGGTACCACCTCTACCTTCTTATGATCACACATTAGATGTAATGATTGGAACTATTGGCCCTACACCACCTTCTACACCGATTAGTATTTTTGATGACTCTGATATGGATGATATTGTTGTTTCAAATATTATGTACATTTATGCATCTATCAATCATGTCCCGATACATGGTTTTTGGACTGATCAACATGATAAGGATAATCTATGTATTCTCAAGCTACTTCATTCTCTCATATATTCTAAAAAATGCATCACACTCTATTCTAATTCTACTTATGGACATATTATTCTACCTATCATTGTTGGCTCTATTACTACATAGGTCCCATTTCTAGTGGCTTCCACTCTAAGTGCAAGTGACATAGATTTAGGTATCCCTTGGTTACATGCTCTTAGGGTTGTCCCATCTTTTTTGCACCAATGTGTTGATTTTATTCACCAAAAATAAGTTGTTACAATTCAAGTATCCCTTTTAGGCTCCTCTTCTGTGTTGCTTTGTCATACTACTATAGTTCCTACTCTGAGGTCTCTTGATTGGACTTCTGCTTCACACGTTGTCTCCAGTGGATCTATCCCTCTTAGGTATCCTAATAGGCCTCCTAACACATGTGTTTTATGTAGCGGCTCTAGCCCTCCTAGGTATCCTGGTAAGTATTCTCACATGCGTGTTATGTCCAAAGGGGCTCTTGCCCTCCTAGGATTCCTCATAAGGCTTCCAGTACATATTTTCTCTAGTGTCTCTCACTCTACTAGTCCTCCTCGTAGATCTAATCCATCACACAATTCCTTTTTTGGATGTAGTCCACCTTGCTCTCCTCCCAATATTTATATTGCACATGTTATCACTTTTGTACCACTCACATATAAGCATCCTTCCTTAGCACAAATGAGGCTTGCACCTCCCATTTCTTTTGGATCGACTTCGCCTCGTTATGAGGCTCTCATTGGTAGATCTTTTACCACCCCTCCTTATACATAACTTGAATTCAATAATACAAAAAAATCATATATTTGAAAAAATACAAAATCACGACCTATATGCATATCTTGATTTGTTTGCACTTTACATTACATATGTTGTTTGTCATAAGCTTGTTTCATTGATACCATATATTTTCTCCTCTTTACATGCATGTGTTCGCGGGCTATATCGAGCTTCACATAGGAGACATAGATTATTACATAATAATAGTAGTTAGTTTGGCTCCTTACATTAGTTCTCTTAAGAGTGTCCCTCCACTTTATACATGTGTTGTTATTTCATTATAGTTCCTTTTTGCTTCCTTGTTACACTTGATTACATATATTATGTACATCGAATCTTTTGAACTAACGGACTAACACTTGTCTTTTACAACATTGACATATCTTTCTTTGTGTGTTTTCTTACTACTTGCTATGATATCTTTATCATTATTTGAATTTATTGTTTGTTACACCATGTTTGCTACTTGTTTTTGTTACTACTTGTCTATTTCATTGTTTGTAGTATGTGTATTACTTGTCTTGTGACACTCGGGTGTCCCATGTTTATGTTTTATGGCTTATTGTGTCATATTGCTTCTTTTGTTGATTATCTTGTGAGACCATGGGTGTCCCATGTTTGCTTCTCCAAGCCTTGATGCAACTCTTTTTGCATTCTATTGCTTCTATTTTCTCACTTGATTGTTGTTTTGTTTCTATACTAGCTCTATTACATTTGTGTTGTTGTTAATATTATTGTTTTTTTCTACCACTACTATTGTTGTTTTGGTTTTTATGGTTATTTTCCTCTTTTCACACCATGGTTTCCACCATGCGTAACACTTTGTAGGTACATGTTCTCAAAGGTGACATATAATGCATGTTGTATAAATCTATTATTTTTAACGATGTACTTAAATGCTTTATCTCCCACACATCAAAAAAGGGGCATTCATCAAGATATATTCTACACTTATAGGTAAAATTATAAGTTTAAACACATATTTTCATAGGAAAATTTATATAAAACAACTCCAAATATCAAAATTTGACAGAAAAATACACAGTTCAAGACCATATAGAAAGGTCAAGAATGTATAGATGTTCCCGGCCCTATCATGCATTTATACCATAGGGAAGATACATTATATTTCTCTTCGATTCCATATTTATAATTATGGGTATAAGTTTTGGAATAATCTCAAACTCATGTTGATATAGTTTAGATTAGTTTACGGTGGACAAAAATATTTCACTCCTTCACTTCAGATACTCAATTTTGGTCACAAAATATAAATGTTTTGGGGCATGGGTCTCCTTCTTCATTGATATTTCATTGTACTATAAATTCTTACTTAGTAGTATAGCACATGAGAAGAGCATGGGGACACTCACTCTCTTTAATACCTTCAGTATATATATATATCTAGACATTGGGCCTAGATATGTCCCAGCAACGTGTGGTCTATGGGGTTATGGAAAGTATCAAAGAAACTTTAGATCTTTGTATGTAGTGTTTCCTCTCTTGTTTTTAAAGGATAAGATATAAAGGTCACTAAAAAATTTGATACACGGTTTTCTTCCTTCATGGGGTGCATTGGTACCTTTTCTATTCTCTCTCTACCTTCTATTCGGTGTTGGAACGTATGCACCCAATACTCTAGTTTTCCTTCAAAGATAATTGGGGACTAATCATTGTTAGGAATTTCAAACATTGAGATGGGGGCTGAATTAGTGTTTATAAAACTTTTACAATGAATTTCCACTTCCTTAATATGTTAATGTTCAACTATATTGGTTGTCATAAACATGCATAGTCAATCATGAGAGATAGAAAGAGAAATATACACACATGCACATCGGGGACAAGATTTAATGTGGGAAACCCTTCTCGGGACAAAAACCCACTGAAACCAAAGAACTAACTTAGACAACTATCCTACAGAGTTACAATGATTTCATGATTGAGCTACAACTCAATCTGGAGCTACAAGTCCAAAATTTAACAAAACACCCACTCGGTCTTTGACAAGTTACAACTTGTCTGGAAGCTACAACTCTCAAATTTATTACAACACACGTTGACCTTTAGTAAGCTCCCACTTACAAGGAGGCTTCAACCCCCTATAATTTAATCAACCACAATTGATATTCTATAAGCCACTATTTACAAGGAGGATGCAACCCCATGTGATCTGAGTATTTACTAAAACAAATTTTATAAAGAATTTTATCATATAGATCCTATGTTGCACATATAACAGATTATGATCACTCTTTTCTTACTCTCATTACTCACTCTTTAGGAACAAATATTCAACATTCTCCTTACCTCTATTTTTCATCTCTCCCCTCAAACAATCATTGGATTTGGGTTTCTTCTTCTCTCTACAACTATGTCATTATCATCTGTTCCAAGCAACGGATCTTCATTTGGTAGACAGCTCCTCTCTATCTATACAAAAATTTCTTTAGCATGTAGCTCTCCTCTTTTTCATCAATAGATCTACATTATCCAATAATATTTCCTTCATCATATACCTCTCCTCTCTTTCAAAGAATAGATATTCATTGTACACCAATGTCTCCTTCCTCTCTCGTGAAAAAAAACCTCTGCTCGATTGCACCCTTGATATCCTTTTCTTCAAAACTAATCATGCATCAATTTTTTCTTAAATAGACAAGTATTTATTCTTATTCTTAGCTCATGATTTTTGGTTTTAATTGCTTTTATTGCTCTTCACATTGTTGGTAGATGCAAGACACATTACAAAATAGTTTCCCAAAATTATCTGACATTTTTCCATGATTTTCTCAATCATTAAGGTGAGGACGTTACCATATTCCCTTTCGACATTCGCTTATAGCTTCAAAATTTTATTTTTCTATTCCATGGCATAGAGGATGAAACCACCTTTCCAAAAAGTCCAAAAACTTAAAAATTGAACACCTGGAGTGAAAGTTATGGCCATTCGAGTTCTGAAGTAGCTTTGTTATCCTCCTTTGTTCTGGGTTCTGAGGTGCCATTACGCCTCACTTCTATTCTCAACGCATTTTCAAGTTATTCTTTGCTTAACTTCTCTTCTTAGCAGGTTTTCGAGGTGTTACTTGCTAACTTATCTTCTTTGTGGGATTTGGGAACCGCTTTGCTTGGGTTTTGACCTGCCACCACTTTGCATTTATGTCACATGCACCGAATTTCTAATTTACTCCTCTTTCTTTTCTTTGCTTTGTAGGTTTCATGGGCACCTTTTCTTTTGATAGGTTTACGAAGTGCCATTACTCCTCAATTTCCCGAGTCATATTTTCGGCTTACTCTCCTCCCATATTATGCTTTTAGGGGTTTGGAGTGACTTAACTTGCGAGTTTTTCGAGCTTTAATGCTCTGCACTTGTCCCTCATTGCATCCCCACATTACACTTTTCCTTCTCTTTGATTTGTAGGTTTTGGAGTTGCTTTACTTTTGGTTTTAGGGTCTCGATTACTCACGGTTGGTATGAGTCGAAAACCTGAGTTACTCCAAACTCCTTCTTTATGGGTTTGTGAGATGACTTTACTCCACTCGCTCCCAACTCCTTTGCGGGTTTGCGGGATGAATTTACTCTACTCGGGATTTCGGACCAATACTCCATCACTTCGCAGCCTCGGCACATCGTATCTCCACAATACACTTGAAAACTCAAATTACTCATTTTTCTCCAAATTTTTCTAAGTATCGATTTTTGTTTTCTCCAAACATATCTTGTGAGCACTTAGAACATATGATTAAGACTTTCAGACCTATAAATCAACCGAGCCAAGCATACCAACCTCTTCAATCTCTTCAAGGGAATCCTATCTCACTTACCAAACTTACAAGAGTGTTTTGTATTCATCCCGAATCCATTCCTAATGCTTAATGAAGTAACCTCGAACCACTGCACACTACTGAAACAACTCATACACCTTGGAGACTTTTACAGAATTATTAACACATGTTTCACATATGATTAATCATGTCTGACCTTGGAAGTCCGCATACCACCTCTGGAAGTTATTGAGTTGTGGAGCTCAATTACTTGGCTTAGCATACAATGGAAACTTGCTTTGGAAAATAGAGTAATTGCCATAAGTCAAGGGGAACCGACATCGGTTACCTAGGACCGACACAGCAAGGCAAGGAAGGAACTAGAAGTGGTTAGGAATAACAGGCGTCAGTTAGCTGTGTGAGGATGTTTTAGTTAACTCTCGAGAATTAGATCTATTTTTAGCATTAAAGTATATCTATTGATTGTAATTGCATGGCTAAGTGCCCTAAGTCTATAAATAACTATATAAGCATAAAGTTAGGGTTTAGAAATAAGAAATTAACAAGAATTAGAAAGAACTTGGAAAAGGTTGAGTGAAAGAAAGTATTATACATCGAGAGCATGGAAGATTGTAAATCTTCATTGTATATCTTATCAAAGCTTTGGATAATAGATTAGCTTGTTTCTTGGTGGATGTAGCCCACACTAGGTGAACCACGTTAAATCTGGTGTTGATTTATGTCTCTTGTTTTGTATATTTCTTCTGGTAGAATATCCACTTTTATTTGCATGTATGCTTAGATCTGATATATTGTCTGTACAACCGGTGTGCTAACCCCAATAACTGGTATCAAAGCTTTGTTTGAGGGTTTTGTGTGTTGACAGATTTACTCACAGAGGTTTTTTTGATTGAGTGGGAGCTACAACAATGGCAGAAGATAATAAATACAAGGTAGAGAAATTTGACGGCTGAAATTATCAATTATGGAAGATGCATATTGAGGATTATTTGTATCAAAGAGATTTATATTTATCGTTGGATGAGAAGTCTAGACCTACGAAGATGACTGATGAAGAATGGAAGATTCTTGACAGAAAGGCTTTGGGATCTATAAGATTGAGCCTGACATCCATGGCTTCCAATATTACAGAAGCGGCTTCTACGGTAGACTTAATGAAATCTCTTGCTAATTTATATAAAAACCTAGTGCTTCAAATAAAGTTTATTTGATGAAGAAACTATTTAGTTCTAAGATGCATGAAGGTGGATCTACATCTAGTTATTTGAATGATTTCCTATCTATTATAAATCAGTTAAAATCGGTTGCAATACCATTTAATGATGAAGTAAAACCGGTTTTCTCTTATGTTCTTTACTTGATAGTTGGGATAACTTGGTAATGGTTGTTAGTAATACAACATCTGCTAATAATATTTTGAAGTTTGATGGTGTGGTTAGTATAATCTTGAATGAAGAAATTCACAGAAGAGTATAGAGGAAACATCATCTGGAAATGCTTTGAATGTAGAAAGCAAGGGCAGGTAGAAGGAGAGATCCAAGAGTAAGAGTAATGGGAAATCAAAGTCAAGGGATAGTAAATCTAAATCCAAAAGTAAGGGAATTACTTGTTGGAAATGTGGAAAGAAATGACATGCAAAGAAAGATTGTTGGTCAAAGGATAAAGAGAACCAACAACCAAGACAAAGGTAAAGAAGTAAATCTTGCTACATCGAGGTAATGCAAGATGTTCTTATTCTTTCTTTAGATAATAGAATTGAATCATGGGTTTTAGATTCAGGAGCTTCTTTCCATACAACCCCTAATAAGGGTTATTTCAGAAATTATGTCTAGGGCAATTTTGGGCATGTTTATTTGGGTGATGATGAACCTTGCAGATACTCGGTAAAGGGAAGTTCATATAAAAGGAAATACATGGGTATTAAAAGATGTGAGGCATGTGCCAAGCCTCGGGAGGAATCTTATTTCTGTAGGGTAATTAGGTGAATCTTGTTCCATGGTTACTTTTACAAGAGACTCTTGGAAAGTCACCAAGGGTGCTTTTGTTGTGATAAGAGGTAAGAAGGTAGGAACATTATATTTATCTACCTGTATTACTCGATTCCTTTTCGCATTATCTACTTCAGATTCAGATGCATGCATGTGGCATAATTGGTTGGGTCATATGAGTCAAAAAGGAATATAGATCTTAAAGGCTAAGGTTAAGTTATCGATTTGAAATATTTAGATCTTGATTTCTGTGAGCATCAGTATCTCTGAAAGCAAAAGAGAGTGAGATTTCTCAAAGTTAGGGCAACTAAGAAGGAGCAGAAATTGGAGCTTGTACACTCAGATGTGTGGGGACCGGCTTAGGTAGCTTCTCGTGGAGGATCCCAGTATTATGTTACTTTCATTGATGATGCTACAAGAAAGGTATGGGTTTATTGCATTAAACGTAAATATGATGTTTTTGAGACTTTTAAAAGATGGAAAACCCTTGTTAAGAATGAATCAAATTCTAAATTAAAGTGCCTTAGATCGATAATGGTGGTGAATACCGTAGCAAGGATTTTAATGATTATTGTTCGTGAAAGGAATACGTAGAGAAATAATGGTTCCAAGAACACCATAGAGAATGGTGTTGCAAAAGAATGAACAGGATAATCATAGAACGTGCTAGAAGTATGAGGATACATTCTCGGATTTCCCTTACGCTTTGGGGCGAAGTAGTTAATATAGTGGTTTATTTGATTAACCATGGTCCTTCAAGTTCACTAGATGGAGGAATACCACATGAATCTTGGACCGAGAAAAGAGGCAAATCTTTCTTTTCTTAAAGTTTTTGGTTCAGAAGCTTTTGTGCATGTTGATAACAAAAATAGAAAGAAGTTAGATGTAAAATCCAAGAGATGCACTTTCACTGGTTATGGATCCGTGATTTCGGGCTTCGTTTTTGGGATTTAGAGAATTCTAAAATTATTAGAGTTGCGATGTTGAATGGAATGAAAAGAGAATGGACATGGATCAAATTTTGGTACCCAAGGATGAACCTGTTGAGGAGTTTGTGAATAAAAATGAACTCTCGGATTTAAAAGAATTACCGACAGGGTTACATAGTAACGATGTCAGATTGACCCTGACCGACAATCACCGGTCGATGAACTAAGTATCGCTTCTGTAAGATCTAAACCGACATTGGTTAGCGGAATCGACGTCACACTATTAGATTTGGATCGGAATGTCCAAGAGGCCCATATTGGGCCTCTCGTACCCCAAACTCCCGTGAGAAGGTCATAAAGGGTAAGTAAACTTCTAGAAAGGGTAAGTAAACTTCCTTGAACAGAACTGCACATGGTATTTGGTTAAATTGTTAGTAGGTAAGAGATCATTACTGAACAAGTGGGTTTACAAGATCAAGGAAGAAGAGGGTGGACGAAAAGGTACAAGACAAGGCTTGTAGTAAAGGAATTTACACGTAAAGTAGGTATTAACTTTGATGAAATATTTTCTCATCATTGTTAAGATGACTTCTATTCATATTGTATTGAGCTTATTTGCAGTAGAGAGGATTTGCATTTAGAGCATCTAGATGTGAAGACGACTTTCTTTCATGGTGATTTGGGTGAAGAGATTTATATGCAGCAACCGCTTGGGTATGAAGTCAAGGGTAAGGAGAAATTAGTGTGTTGGTTGAAAAAGAGCCTTATGGGCTCAAGCAAGCTTCAAGACAATGGTACATGAGGTTTGATAGTTTTATGCATGAGCATGGTTACTTGAGATGTGAATTTGACCATTGTGTTTATTTTTAGCATTAAAGTATATCTATTGATTGTAATTGCATGGCTAAGTGCCCTAAGTCTATAAACTACTATATAAGCATAAAACTAGGGTTTAGAAGTAAGAGATTAACAAGAATTAGAAAGACTTGAAAAAGATTGAGTGAAAGAAAGTATTGTACACTGACACTTGTGGAAGATTATAAATCTTCATTGATATCTTGTCAAAGCTTTGGATAATAGATTGGCTTGTTTCTTGGTGGATGTAGCCCACACCGGGTCAACCACGTTAAATATGGTGTTGATTTATCTCTCTTGTTTTGTATATTTCTTCTGGTAGAATATCCGCTTTTATTTGCATGTATGTTTAGATCTCGATATATTGTCTGCAATTGGTGTGCTAACCCCAATGTAAGTCCATGCACCTATCATAGAGAGGCTTGTTTGACATGATTCTAATTGAGCTTCACCATATTCACCTTTTACTTAACCACGACACTACCAATCAACCTTCAACTTCACAATTCACACTTTTGTCATCAATGTCACTAGACATCAATGACAACACTAATGACTAGGTTCTAACAAACTCACCCTTTGTCATTGATGGAAACATAATCAAAAACCCGAAAATTTGATGGCAAAAACACTTTCAAACTTGGTTTCTAATAACACTCTCTCCCCCTTTGAAATCTACAATAACAATTCAAATATTCAACACCATTATCAATATGCAGATAAGCTTAATAAATCATAATATTACCTCAAGAAGCTCCCCCTTGGATGATGTTGATCTTTTGATCGAGAACATTCATGCAAATGCATGATCCATAAACCGGGTTAAACAATTTTACACAATGGATATTGAAGTTCTCAATTCCTTTAAAAACATAGAATTGGAAGCGGATTCTCAACTTTCCTTTAGTATTGAATAGAAAATTGGATTCTTTTACTATTCTAGGAATGTAAAAAAATCTCACTTAGAAACCTTTGATGAATTCATTCCTGCTTAACTCTTTCATGTGTCATTTTGAGAATCTTCACAAGTTTGTTAACTGATGCATTCAAATCCATTTGCAACTGCATTTAACTGAACAATGAACAAACTAAAATGAAAGACACAAAGTTGATAACGGAGTTCATCCCATTTGGGACTACATCTCCAGGTTCGAATAATGAACCATTTCCATTAAAAAACCAATGTAAAACTTTCTTTTACAATTTCCATCAGTATGGATATTTAAAACTGAAATAGTACTTCACTGAGTGTGGGATTCATTGATCTCAAGATCAAGTTTCTGTTCCCAAAAACTCCAAGTACCTGTAACTTTCTCCACCTTGTGGGTATTCAAAACTCCCTGATCTGGGTATGCAAATCAACTGTAAATTGCATAGAAACCCATTAGAGTAATAACTCAAATCTATAGAGGCCCTGGATCATTCTTGTAAACTACAATTTTACTTCCATAGCTACTTAGCTTCATACAACAAAAGATTACAGATGTACATACAGGATAAACTGATCAATATATCTCTCTAACTATGTTGCAATAATAATTAAATTATGTAAATAAAACATAAAATATATGAACCTATAAATAGTAGTGAAATTGAACTTTAAGAACCTCTAAAACCATTCATAGAAGTGTCTCCACAAGTTCGTAGCACTAGTTCATCATCTCTCTGCTCCTTCCTTGAGTTCTCCATAAAAACCCTCACATTTTGCTTCCAAAAATAGGTCAAACAAACTCAAAATGGGAAAAGAATCACATCACTGGATTTCTCTGAATTCTTGACAAAATTCCAAAAGACATCAAGTCTCCATTCGGCCTCCAAGACCCTCAAATATGGCCTTGAATCAAAACTGTCGAAGACAATCAAATAATAATACACTTGTGTGTATTCTTCTTCCTCTCTTCAACCTCACAAATACCCATTTATATACACACTTAAGTTTATATTTAGTAAATTTAATCCCATTTAAATCTCCAAATAATACTCCTAAAGCCCATGATTTTCTCTTATCCATATGAGTGGGTTTTAGCATAAAAATGAAGGAATAATCCCACTTATAATGCGATATTACCAATTTTAGACCTTATCAAAGCCTTCAAATCCTCCATTTAATGTGCATACCAAGTCCACATAATGCTAACCACCCTCCTCTCGTGGAGATTTTCTTTGCTGGAAAAATGGCTTGCCTTGAAAAATGCATCAAAACTTGGGAGAGAAGATTTGGTCAAAATTTGAGAAATTTAAGGTGCTTAATTAGGATTAATCAAACGGATATCTTAGGATTAATTTATGAATTAATAAAATATGTTAACTAAGGGTATCTTGTAGTTGGAATATTGGCTAGATGTTCCACCTACATAATATCACTAGTTAGCATAAATAATTCGAAAATTTGAAGATTTAAAATAATTACGGCGGTCCGAATCAACTTCCGAAATGCATAACTTTTGCATACGAACTCAAATTTGGTCTATTCAAAATGCATCGGAAAGCTTGTGATGAGCTCTATACCATGGAACTAATTTTGAAATATTACAAGACCATAATTTTTTCCTTGTTGCCAACTACCACGTGTCACCTTGTCATTGGTCCACTTGTTGACCTGTTGACCAGGGTTGACCCGTTTACGACCTTAACTTTGACCGCGATAGAATTTGCATACGAACTCGATTCTGAAGTTCAACATACCGTTGGAAAGGTCTCAAGAATCTATTCATCATGGTCTAGGTTTAGGATAATTTAGGGAATATCTACATGGTGAAAAATCCTCCGGATCACTACATGACATTCTTTACACCTTTTGTCTTGGACTAGTAACTAAATTTCCTTGTCCACGTAAGTTGTCCTAGGATTGTATCCCATCTTCTCTTACTCTAATCAGACACAAATCTGATCCATTGACCTAATATGAACCTTATCGTGGCTCCCACTGAGCTGATACACTCCATGATGGGATTTAATCTTATCATACATCTTTGTTTTATGCCAAATTCATTATCACATCTTTATAAATGCCTTCGTAGCTAGCATAGTCATCATTAAATTTGCTTCCTATTACTCAAGTAATTTCACTTAGAAGCACCTCTTGAACCTTGGGCATACTTGAGAGACTATGTTTTCATGTTTACAAACTTCCTTTAGGGTTGTACTCTCTAACTTGTCCTCATTTGGCCATTCACAATGTTTTAAACTTGAGTCTTTTCAAGAACCATGTCAAATCAACATACTCTATCCTCATACTTAGTTGGCTCACTGATTTGCACTTGTACCAGCCTTGAGTGATCTTCAATTTGACAAATCCAAGCTCCCCTTGGACACAACCAATCTACCTTTGAAGACAATGTACCAGTCTCACCATATTCATGTCATTTCACTTCACTATACTCAATCAACAAGCTGATACTTTTCCCTTTGAATCATTCATTCATTTCTCTTTTCAAGACCTTTACCATATTCACTCATGTATATACAATTTCTTCGGATATGGCACACCGAAACTACATCATATCATTTCTCGTACTCGTAGGTGAGAAAAATTGTCCTCTCGAGTCATATCATTGAGCATTTAGTCACAATTTCAATGTCTTAGACATGGGTATTAGCTAATCTCGGGCTTTACACTCTTATACCACTTTCGATCTTTGTGAGTCCCTTGTCATAGCTCTCAATATTGTTGATCATCAAAACCAACCTTCCTCGGGAGTGTGCACTTTCAAATTGACTCATCACATAAAGTTCATGAAATTTTATTCGAGTGCCTTTCAAATCTTCAATGCAATCTCGCCTTCATTAATGTCCTTCTCACAATTTCGACTTGTATGAGCTTCATCGTTATCTTTTCTAGAGCTTGGTTCATTATATGATCCACTCACTTATTTTGCATTTTGCTTCTTATTGAGAACTTTTATGCTCATATTGATGGGTCACTCGTCTTTAAGGAGCTATAACACACAATATTTAGCTTAATGCTCAACATGGACTCAAACATGCCCTGTCAAAACCTTGGAAATTCCTTAGAATTTTAATTCACATGACTGTCTTGCAGTTTTCAGATTATTCATCATAACCAGTTAATAAACTAACCAAGAACAACTTTGTACATGATCAAAGATACAAGAAACTTTACATGTTTCAACACCCATTACATTCTCCAGATCAGTATTTTACTTGATAACAACCTTGAATAGATGACCGAAACAATGATTCAATCTCAAAGAGCAAGGAGAAAGATAACTCATATTTTGAGACTTCTTTTTACACATTCTTAACATGAACACTCACACCCACTCATTCACATCAAATCTTAGAACTGTTCTAATTTAGATTTCCACAAGACAATTAACTTGTATGTTGACTCAAGATACTCTTCTTGGAGACACCATTGACAACATTTAGAAGATATATGCAAGACTTGGAATATATTGACAACATTTTCTCTCTTTTTTTGCTCAAGAAGACACTCAAAGACATTAACTTGTGATATACTTTCAACATGGAGCAAGACAAGCATTTCTTGAAATGAACATACCTTGGCAACTTAATAGAGGCAACAATCAACAACAACTGGTGCCAACGCATCCTTGACCTTTTTATTCAAGTTCATCATGAGGAACTCTTGATTAATATATAGATAAAGAGCATACTATGCTTCCTTTAGCTTGTGTATACCTTCTAGAAGCCTAGAGAAGGCATATTATCTTGTCATATCACATCAGAACAAAAGAAAGTCATCAAAACAACATGATTTCTCGATTCTATCTTTCCTTGTCCTTGTTCTCTTGTCAGCTTCCTTGGATGCATTTCTTGGTGTGACCCCCACATCACATGATATTTCACTTTCTGATTGAATGCCTGAAAGACACATATGGTGCAACTTATACACTTGATCTAATAGTGCTTGAGGAAGAAGTTCTTCATTATTTGCACTCAACTTGTCTTCCTTTTTCTTGCCTTTATCAATATTCACTGTTGTCTTATTTATCATAGATTTTAGATTTTCTACATCATCTGCCCATGTTATTTTCTTGTCCTTCTTTGCTTCATTGACTTTTGAATTTTCTTCCTTGATCTTGTATACCCATTTCATCTCCTTCTTTCTAGAGGCTACTTGGGACTTGGTTGACTCATATCTTATTTCTAGGAAGTGTTTTTCCTTTGAATATCCTTTTAGCTAACCTTTTGAATGTCTCGAGTTATGATGCTATGCTTTGGGAATTGATTTTGACAACACTACTTAGAAAAATGTCTAATTTCATGACAAATAAAACACCTAACTTAATTCTTGCTTCTATAAAAATATGGATTGTGATTCCAACCACAATTAGCACTCTCATGACTAGAACAATTTCTAAAGAATGTGTCCAATTCTCACATTACAGCTATATCAAAATATATCATTCATTCCTTTTGAATCTTATTCATCCCAAAATTGACTTAATGGTTCTTCTTAACAATACCGGCTATGTGACCTTTATTTTCGCAATTGAAGCACACTATGTTCCTTTCATATTCAGTGCCATAAGTCCTCTATGGGTGTTCTTTGTCAAAGTTCTTCATGCAATCCCTAGCTCTATGTCCAAAACCATAACATGAAAAACAATATCCATTAAAAGTTCTCTTTTACCGGATGCATTTGGTTAGTTAACTAACTTAACACCTCCTTGTGTTTGTCTCCTTGGTTTGATTCTTGTCTATTTGTATGTTGGGACCATCCTTGTCACCTTCCTTGGTCTATGAACATCCTTAACAAAATATATGGCTTGATTTAGCCTTCAATTCCCTTTGCCTTGCTTGTTCTATTTCCTCTCTGAGGGTCTTTAGATCTGGATTGAATTCCTCACATTCTTCACTCTTGGCTTAAATAGTTGTTTGACATATCTCATGCTCTATTTCACTGTATGTCTTTGTTGCTTTGCAATTCATCAAGTTGGTTAGTAACTTGTTCCAAATCAATCTTCACTTAGTTCCTCTTCAAATTTAAGACAAGCATTTTCTTTGTCTCTTAAATCCTTTGACACTTTTTCAACAAATGAAGCCATCTCATTAAGTTCTTGACCATGGTGAACTTTCATTTGCTTGATTTCATTTTTCGACCATCTATCAGAGTTTGAGAAATCTTATATTTTCTCTTCAGACTGATTCTCGCTAAAGTACTGTGTTTGTCTTCATGATCACCTCCAAGCCATTAGGATTAATACAAGAGGACTTTGCTTTGATACCAATTGTTAGGAATTTCAGGCATTGAGAGGGGGGGTGAATCAATGCTTTTAAAACTTTTACAATCAATTTCCACTTCCTTAATATGCTACTGTTAAACTATATTGATTTTTATAATCATGCAAAATCAATCATGAGAGATAGAGAGAGAAATATACACACATACACATCAGAGACAAGATTTAATACTAATAAGATAAAGCATACAAACAATGAATGCGGAAATAACCAAAAGATAAAATAAAACAAGAGAAAGATAACACCAGATTTAACGTGGTTCACCCAGTGTGGGCTACATCTACCAAGAAATGACCAATATTATTATTCAACGCTTTACAGAGAAAATACAATGAAGATTTGTTGTCTTCCAACACCTCTCAAGATGTTCAATGCTTTTCCCTCACTCGGCTACTCTTTCTTACTCACCAAGAAAACTAACATGCAAACAATGTTTATTTTCATCTCTCATACCCTCGTACAATGCATACATGCATATATAACTATTTTGGGCAGCTAACTATGCTTTTACAATGAATAAATCATCTTTAAAGCAAGAGATTTATTTTAATTCTCGTTAAAGAACAAAATCACCATCGCACAGGTGACCGATGTCAGTCCTTGCCTGACCGATGTCGGTCATGTCCTAATTGATGTTGGTTATCCCCTCGACCAATGTCGGCTTCTCCTCCTGACTAATGTCGGTCCACTGTCAAAACCAATAACATGTAAAAGCAAGTTTCTTGTGAAGAAATTAAGCTCCATACTCAACAATTTCCCACTTGGAGATCAATTGTTGCACTTTATTGTGCATCACCATCCTTGGTTCCTTTTCCTTGGCCCGTTTCTTTCTCTTCAAATCTCAAACTCGAAGACCAACAGAAGTGGAGTGAAGCTCCAACTTCTCCCTTACCAATGGCTTTGTTAGCATATCCACAGGGTTCTCATCCGTATGGATTTTCTCTAACTTCAGCTTGCCCATCCTCCAACACTTGTCATATGAAGTGATACCTTAACTGAATGTGTTTCATTCTTTGTCAAATGAATCGTGCTTTGAATATTTGTGTATAATCTGTAATCCTCTTGCTCATTTCCCAACTCTTTCATGAACCCACTCATCCATATCATCTCTTTGCTAGCTTCTATAGCTGCAACATACTCTGCCTCTATAGTAGATAAAGCCACGACATTCTACAATCTCAAAATCTAGATAACTGTTGTTCCACCTATTGTGAAAACATATCTAGTGGTGTTCCTCATGCCATCCAAATCTCCAGCCATATCTGAATCAACATAGCCACGTAAAGAAGTATCTAACCCTCCATAGCATAACTCCATGTCATATGTCCCTCTCAAATACACCATTGAAAATCCATCAACTACTTTCCAATGTTATTTACTCCTCGGATTAGCCATAAACCCGATCACAACTCAACCTCCTTGTGTGATGAAAGACACTAATTTTTGTTCAATTTGAAGTGTCCAACCATAGGTGTACTAACAGGTTTTGAATTTTACATGTTAAACATTTCCAACACCTTATTGATATAAGCCTTCTGAGACAAATACAACTTCTTATTTTTCATGTCTCTGAATTTGCATGCCAAGGATTTTCTTTGCAGCTCCCAAATCCTTCATTGCAAATGTGTGAGCTAACCTTTCTTTGAGTTTACTAATGTCTTGTATACTAGATCCTACAATCAACATATCATCCACATACAGTAACAAAATAACATAACTCCCATTTTCAAGCTTCTTAAAATAAACACAATGGTCAAATTCACATCTCATATAACCATGCTCATGCATAAAACTGTCAAATCTCAAATACCATTGCCTTGGATCTTGCTTGAGCCCATATAGGCTCTTTTTCAATTTGCACACAAGTTTCTCCTTACCCTTGACTTCATAACCAAGTGGTTGTTGCATATAAATCTCTTCCTCCAAATCACCATGAAGAAAATCCATCTTAACATCAAGTTGTTCTAAATGCAAATATTTTGTTACAACTAAACTTAGAACAATACGAATATAATTCATCTTAACTACAGGAGAAAAAATCTCATCAAATTCAATACCTGCTTTCTGTGCAAATCCCTTTACCACAAGCCTCGCCTTGTACTTTTTCAGTCCACCCTCTTCTTTCGTGATTCTCAGTAAACCCATTTGTTCTCAGTATAGTTTTCTTACCTGCTGGCAACTTGACCAAATGTTATCTCGATTTTGTTCTAAGGATTCCATCTCCTCATCCATGCCATGCTCCCACTGCTCATGGGTATCTACCTGCATTGCTTCTTCAAAGCTTTCCGGTTCACCACTATCAGTCAATAATAAATAAGAAAAGGAAGGTGAAAATCTCTCAAGAGGTCTACTTACTCTTTGTGACCTTCTTACTGAGATCTGGGGTATTTGAGGCTCATTTTGTGCCTGTTGCATATTCATGTGAATCTCTCGTTAGTGACCGACACCGATCACCTATAACCGACCGCGGTTCTAGAATCGACCGTGGTTCCTCTCTCTCTCACAACCGACTACGGTTGCCTTACCGACATCAGTTCGAGGAGCACCGACACTAGTTCTTATAGCTATCTTCTCGTAACTCCGATCATGTCTATCGATGCCAGCTTAGCTTTGACCGACATCGGTGTCTCAGGATGTCTCTGCTTTTAGGGTTGAAAGTTGATTTTCCTTCAAAATATCCTCAACTTGTTCATGTTTAGGCACCAAAACTTGATTCCTATACATTATTTTTTTCATTCCAATCAACGTCACGACTCCTAAAAATCTTAGAATCTTCTAAATTCTAAAATCGATATTTGAAATCACCAGAGCCATAACTAATGAAAGTACATCTCTTAGATTTAGCATCTAAATTCTTCCTATTTTCCCTATCAACATGCACAAAAGCTTTTGAGCCAAAAAATCTAAGAAAATAAAAATCTACCTCTTTTCCAAACCAAGCTTCTTCTAGTATTCCACCATCCAGTGTTGTTGAAGGCCCATAGTTGATCGAGTAAATTATTGTATCCACTACTTTTGTCGAAAACTTCAAAGGCAAGCCGACATGTATCCTCATGCTTCTAAAGATGTTCCAAGATTGTTATTTTCATTCTTTTTGGAAACTCCATTCTCATATGGAGTTCTAGGAACATGTAATGTCCCATTTCCTACGCCAAAGGCCTAAGGGCCAATTTGAGTCCAAGCCTTGGTCATACCCAAGGGGATTTGGACGCTGGGAGCTATTGGGTATGAATATCTAGTCCATTTTGTTATAATTCTTCATTGACATATGCAAAAAGGTGTTTTGGAAGGACTAGATGTTATGTTTTGTCGTTAGGAAGGGGCCACATGGTACTAATGTTCTAATTTTGTGTTTGGGGGTCACTTTTGGACCATGGTGACTTAAAAAGGGAAAAGTAACTTAAGTTACTTTTATTTTATTAGCCCTTCCAAGGGAAAAATGTGACTAGGGTTTATTGGGGCTCTTTTGCCTTGGAGAAGTTATATAAGGAGTTGGGGAGAAAGGAAAGGCATCCTTGCATACCTAATTATCTCCTTTCATGTGTAATTGTTGTTTGCAAATCTATAGCTTGTGGAGTGAAATCCCAGAACCCTAGCTTCGGTGGTGAGAGATCCATCCCTAGCTAGCAAAGCATTCTTCTAGTAGTGAAAGATCTACCCTAACTTGTCATTTTGAAGTTGTTTTCAGGGATGATTCACAAAGATATTTTTAGAGGTTTCAAAGATAGGGTTTTGAGGGGTTTTGAGATAATTTGTGAAGGTAATCAATGGGTTTTCATATCAGACTTACATTACGACAAAGAATAAAGAAAGGGTTTGGCATCATTTCCAGAGGATTTCAAAGGGGTTTTGACCATCTAATAAAAAGGGCGGCTTGTTTTGGAGATTGTAGACTTTATTTGGAGGGTTTCCAGTTGGCCATTTCTAGATCTGAGGGTTGAATATCATCTTCTATATTTGTAAATGTTATTTCCAATTTTTCATAGTTTTTGCACTTGTATTCGTGAAGATACAAATTTTAGAAGTTTTCCACTGTTTAGGGCACGCTGTAATTTTCTGGCAGCGTTATATTGTCGAAAAAAATCCAAAAAAAGTTTCCTTATGTTCTTTATAATATTATCAAGCCCTCTTTAAATTTTCAAGTGATTTGAGTGGATATTTTGGGAGTTATTAATTTTTTCTCGTTACGCTACCCTAACTAGTAAAAATCTGCAAAAACCAGTATTTTATTTGGCTACAAATTTTCAATATTTTGTTGTACACCACAAGGGATGTATTAGAACTATTCTTTCTCTTCATATTCCATTCACTAAACAATAATCATTAAAAGCCTTGCTGTAGTACTCACCACCATTGTCAGATCTAACGCACTTTAATTTTAAGTTTGTTTCATTTTCCATAAGGGCTTTCCACCCTTTAAAACTTTAAAAACATCGTATTTATGCTTAATACAATAGATCCATACCTTCTTTGTGGCATCATCAATGAAAGTCACATAATATTGAGATCTTCCAATAGAAGCTACCTGAGTTGGTCCCCACACATCTGAGTGTACAAGCTCCAACTTCCGTTCCTTCTTTGTTAACCCAACCTTGAGAAATCTTGCTCTCTTCTCGCTTTCCAAATATGCAAGGTGCTCACAAAATTCAAGATCTAATTTATTCAAATATGATAGCTTACCATTAGCCTTTAAGATCTGCATTCTTTTTCACTCATATGGCCTAGCCGATTATGCCACATGGTTACATCTGAAATTGTAGTAGATAGCATAGAAAAGAATTAGTAACACAGGTAGATAGATATAAAGTTCCTACCTTCTTACCTCTTGCCACAACAAGAGATCCCTTGGTAACCTTCCAAGAATTGGTTGTGAATGTAACCACGCATCCAGATTCACCTAGTTTCCCTGCAGATATTAGATTTATCTTGAGGCTTGGCACATGCCTCACATCTTTCAATACCCATGGATTTCCATTCTATAACTTTAGATGAACATCACCTTTACCAGTAATATTACATGGCTCATCATCTCCTAAATAAACTTGTCCAAAATCACCCTAAACATAATTACTAAAATAACCCTTATTAGGGGTAGCATGGAAAGAAGCTCCAAAATCTAAAACCCAAGATTCTAATTTATTATCCAAGGAGAGAATAAGGGCATCTTGTTTTACCTCACTTGCAATGTTTTCCTCTTTACCTTTGTCTGATGTATTCTCTTTTTTTTCCTAGACCAACACTCCTTTACGTTTCCTCTCTTTCCAAAATCTAGTAAAGTAAATCTCTGAACCTGGATCTAGATTTGCCATGTCTTGACTTTGATCTCCCATTCTTCTTGCTCTTAGATGATCTCTCCTTAGATCTTCCCCTACTTTCTACAGTTAAAGTGTTTCTAGATGATGCTTCTCCTAAGATTTTCCTGTGTATTTCCTCATTAAGGATTACACTAACCACATCATCAAATTTTAAACCTTTAGAAGCAATCATTGTATTACTAACAACCATTACCAAGTTATCCCAACTATCTGGAAAAGAGCATAAGAATAAAAGTGCTTTCACTTCATCAAACATAATTTCTACCGATTTTAATTGATTTACAATAGATCAGAAATCATTCAAATGATTAGATACAAATCCACCTTCTTACATCTTAGAATTAAACAATTTTTTCATCAAATATACCTTATTCGAAGCACTAAGAGTTTCATACAAATTTTCTAAAAATTTCATCAACTCTACCATGGTTTTTGCATCTGTAAAATTCAAAGCCACCGATGTTGTCAGGGCTTAATCTTATAGCTCTCAAAGCCTTTCTTCAAAGAACATTCCATTCTTCATCACCATGGTGTCTAAATATCCATGGTCATCCATTGGTAAGTATAAATCTTTCTGATACAAATAATCCTCCACTTGCATCTTGCATAGTTGATAATTATGACCGACAAATTTCTCTACTCGTATTTGCTATCTTTTGCCATTGCTTTGCTCCCACTCAATCAAAACCCTCTAAGAGTAAATCCTGCCAACACACAAAACCTCCAAACAAAGCTCGATACCGCTTATTGGGGTTAAACCATGTAACAATGTTGCACATATCTTTAATCAGATAAAGCATACAAGCAATGAATGTGGAAATAACCAAAGATAAAATAAAACAAGAGAAAGATAACACCAAATTTAACGTGGTTCACCCAGTGTGGGCTACATCCACTAAGAAATGACAAATATTATTATCCAAAGGCTTTATAAAGGAAATACAATGAAGATTTGTTGTCTTCTAACACCTCTCAGGATGTTCAATAAATAATCTTTAAAACAAGAGATTTATTCTAACTCTCGTTAAAGAACAAAAGCACCATCACACAAGTGACCGATGTCGGTCATGTCCTAACCGATGTCGGTTATCCGCTGACCGATGTCGGTTTCCTCCTGACCGATACCAGTCACTATCAAAACTAGTAACATGTAAAAGCAAGTTTCTTGTGAAGCAATTAAGCTCCATACTCATTTAGCGCATGTTGTTGTCTCTTTCCTAAATTTCTTATTCCTACATATTGATGTGTCGACAAGTTCCTAATATAAATCCACAAAATAAAATTTTAACTTCGTATGATCCTAGTGCAACTTTTAGATTTCATTCACGTTTTCCCCATTCAAAACCATATAAATTGGTCAAGTTCTATAATCTTGTCCCGTGACCGACAAATTTTCCAACTCTACTTTTAATGTGATAACATTTTTTTGGGTCTATTTTGATTCTTGAGTTGGCTCTACAATGATAATTTACCTATGGAACCATATATCAAGATGTTAACATCACCTCATTTACACACTTGAAAAACACAAAAAAATCCTTAGTATCCTCATTTACAATACTCACAAATGTAACTCAAGGCTCCTAGATCCTCCTTAAGTTGATGCACATCCATTAGGAAGCCAAAAATATAGTTATGAAGCACTCAACCATGTCAAGGAGTCTATATTCGCTCATTTCCGAGACACACCAAGTTCCCTACTTCAATGTCTTAACAAGAGCACGATCTTATAAAGCATGTTCAAAGCGGATCAAGTTGCCAACTAGCTGCATTCATATAGATGTTACGTGTTAGAGGGAGAATTATGTTTGGTTCGAGTCCTCTTCTAAGTAGTGCCAACATACGTGGTGCATAGATTTTACTTTAACCCAAACCTTCATGTAGGGTCTTCCACCCAAGGTTAGGGTTTTGGGGTGATTCAACTTATTACAAATAGTTTCAAGATTGTGTAAAGCAGCTTAGGGTTTTAAAATGAAACACATTTAAAGATCACCAAAGGACCCAAAAAGATACAAATTCTCATTCCAAGAAGGTCCAAGATTTTACCATAGGGATAAGGCCATATTCTACGTCCCAACCAAGCTATATGCTCCCACACCATAGGGATTTCAATTCACATACCAAAAATAAAGCATCTTTAGCCTCTGCACTCATAAATCCTACAGCTTTGTGTATCCATATCTCGCTTGTACAATCCTATATAGCTAAGTACACCTTCCTCTTTGTGCTTTCAAGCTTGTGGGATATCAGAATAATCAATTAAAAGAACCAATATGTTATTTTGATATTATACAAATAATGTTGGAGTTTAATCAATCAAAATAACTCTAAGTTTTTAAATCTTACATTCATTTTTAGTGTTTTGCATGTCCATGACATTTAATCTACTAATGTTAAAAAGGATGCAAGCATAAATATTACTTAAGGAGAAGTTGATTAATTTAAAGAAATACAATTCTTGTAGGAAGAGATATTGTATCTGGGATTTGTAATTTATAGTGAAGGATTTAAGATGGGCCTTGAAAAGGTTTGCACAATTATGGATTGGTCATCACTACATATTGCTTCATATATTCATGGATTGTCTATTTCTCCCACATATAGTCAATAACTTTAGCGTTGTGTGTGTGTATGTGCATGTGCGTGTGTGCATGGGTGTGTGTGGGTGTGGGTGTGGGTGTGGGTGTATTACGAGAGGTCATACAAGGAGATAAAAGATTTTTTTTTACCATAAACATAGAGAACAATTTTATGGAATTGGAGAAGAAGAAGGTGGTAAAGGAACAAGTGTTGGCATTACCAAAAATTGTGAAAGTATTTTAGGATAATTGCAATGTTGGTGGTCTAAAAATTGGTGTAGTATTGAGTCCATAAGGTAGGCTATTTCATATTTTAGTGAGAAATTGAATGAAACAAAGAGAAAGTATAATGTTTATGATTAATGATCTTATGTAATTGTGTAAGTGTTAAATAAGTGGAGATGTTACTTGTTTCCAAAGGAGTTTTTCTCATACACGGACATCGGGATTGTAATTTATTAATAACAAGGGAAAATTAAATCAAATTCATGTGAATTATGTGTAGTACCTACATCAATACACATTTTGATTGAATCATAGGAGAAAAACATCTAACAACGTGGTTGATACACTTAATAGGCGTAGTTGTCTATTAAGAGAGATGAGATTCAAAGTCAGGGTTTTATACCCATGAAGGAATTGTATGTGTGGGATGAATATATTAAATAAGTATAGGAGGCATGCATGATAATCACAAGTATTGACATGACACATAGGTTGGACTATTTCGTGCAATATGGATTGATGTTCGAGAGGAAGACAAATATGCATACCACAAGCTCAATTCAAGAGAATTTAGTGAGAGAAAGGTATCACAAAGAATCATTAGGGAACTTTGGCTTGATAAAACCTTAGCACAATTAGGGAAAGTTACTTTTGGCCATAAATGAGTGTGGATGATTGCACATGTTTTTGTAAAAATTGTGTTCTTCAATTTGCTAAAATGGATCTCAAAATGCATGGTCAGATTAACATTTTCCCATTCTAGAGAAGAATTAGGGAGACATCGTATTAATTTGTTTTCGGTTTTCCCATAATGCAAAGGGATGTTGATTTTATTTTTGTATTGGTGGACATATTTTCAATAATAACACATTTTTTTATATAGAATACCAATGATGAAATTCATATTACAATTCATTTGTATAGTGTATGTATGTAAAGATATAAATTTTGTTAGTCATTTTTGGTAAACATTATGGAAGAAGTTGGATATTGTAGAACCCAAAAAATTCTTGTAAGTTAAATTAACTATGGATAAGTCTAATCAGGATTAGATGAGATCATCATTGTGTGTAAAATTCATTTGGTTCGTCGTGTCATGACCCACAGCTTCTATTGCGGGGCATGACACTGCAGAATGAATAACCCCGCACCCACCTTTATGATCCTTCCTAAAAAATGTGGTTAGGCCTTAATCGTAGGTAAAATGGTTCATAAATGATTGTGAATCTTTCGGTTATTTGTATTTGGTTACTTTATTTTATTCGGTTTGGTCGTCTTTTGTTTTGTTCGACTTTTGCATGACCGCGATGATAATTGCCTCTGTTTTATTTGACTAAGCTATATTAAGCCAACTTTATGAGAATATTTAAATTATGATTTACGGACTTGGTGATTTTCGTTATTGGAATGTTTTATATAAACCTGGAAATTCAACTAATTATTATGGTAATATATTGTGGGAGATATGTGGACTTGTATTATGAAGGTTAATTTTTACTTAACCATTAAGTTGGGTAACAACTAAAGTAAAAAAATATGTATGAAATATTAATTAGTATATATATTTTAGAGGGATTTGGCATGTAAGCCAAAAAGTTTTTATTTAGACATTGAAATTTATGGGTTTCATAAAAGTGAAACACCTTCACATGGCACAAGTGTGTGGCATGCACTAGTACACGTACCAGCATTGGGAAGCCCAAAATTCTTCAATATGCCACCCAACTATAGTCTCTTTCATTATTATTTTTTTGTTATTTCTCCTTGGTCTATTTTTCATTCTCCCCTTCTGGAATACCTGCGTGAGTTTTGGAGGAAAGAAGGATTCAACTTGTTGGAGCTGGAAGAGTAGAAAGTTGCGATTCTGGGTTTACTTCAGGCATGAATATCTTCTCCCTTCTTTGTTGCGTTGTTTGTAAAAAGGAAAAAAGAGGAAATACACATTCTGTTTTTTTTTTATGGCAATCAAGGAATTTGTGGTCAACTTTTGATTTAATTGTTTGGAGATGAAGTTTGAAAAGGAAATTGATGAATTTTGTATTCTTTTTAGTTTTCTTTGTGTGGTTTTAACTAAACCCAGAAAAATACGCAGATGGGGTTTTGGGTTTTGATATGCAAAAATAAAGTAAAAGAAAGGTTAAAAATTCCTTCTTTGCATTAAAATAAATTGTAACCAAAGGAAAAGAGTTGGGTTTTTCCTGTACTGGAAGAAGGAAAACGTTTTGTGAATTTATGTGTTTAAAATTGATTTGTGCTTGTGGGTTTTCATTTTGGTTTACTGAAATTTAGTTGTGTGTTTTCTGTAAACAAATCGATTTGGGTAACTCCATCGATATGGGTATGTAACCGGTTGGGGTTTTGTATTTTTCTTTTTTGTTGTTATATGCAGGTCTGATTGTTAATTTATTGTGATCTCTTGAATGATAATTTGTGGATGTCAAAGCTCTTGCATGGGGTTGTTTTTCCAAAAATTTTATCTTTATGGACATCTAAATCGGATCATGTATAAATGAGGGTGTGTTGTTATGTGTAAAAATGCATTTAACCTGTAACTTCCAGCCTGGCAATATGACTTGGATTTTTGTAAAACAGTGAAAAAGAAATTGCTTGTCTTGGTAAGGGCATGAAAGCCAGGACAACTTGACCCAGATGCACCAAGGAGTAATTGGTGGCATGATTGGGTTTTATATAATGATATCTTATGAAAGAAGTAATTAGTTGTTCTTTTACTAAACAAAGTATGTTTACATGATGTAATCAGGGTGCTTCTATATTGTTTTGTTGGGGTTGTTCGTTTACCAGATAGAACATGTTAAAGTGATGTAAATTTGGTGATATTTGTGCTAATTTGTAGAGCTTCTCATTGACTGAAAAGAAATAAGTTTTATTTCCTTGGTAATGATGTTCTTGGACAATATGATGAGCTGCTCATTAACTAGAAAGAATATGTTTGATTAGTTTTTGGTAATGATGATTTTTGGACAGTTTTGTTAAGTTGCTCGTTGATTTGGAAGATAAGAGAAATAGTATTAAAATCTATACCAAATAAAGTATGATTTTCTTGTGGTCATAATTTGAATTCGGAGGTTGAGTGATTACGGTTTGATTATGCTGAAATAGAGATTGGTTGTTCTATTTGTATGCATCCATAGCTGTATCTTTATAGAACCAGGGTAAATCATTTTCAGCTGTATTACCATATGCTTGTTGATAAAACAACATGTATATCCTTTCTTATTTTACTAATTAATTACATTAGAAAATGGAGTTAATATTCATGCCAGTTCATTTTGAATTGACATCATACCACTACTCCAGTCTTGCAGGACCATTAGCCATTACTTTCGGATGTGCGGAAACTCATGTTTTGTGAAGTTTTATCGTAGCATGGATCAAAATGAGATACTTGGATTTCAATTTGTAGAAGGATGAAATCCTAGAATTTTGACTGAATTTATTGGGATCTTGGACCCATTGTAAATATTTAAACCTCACTATGTGAGAGTTATTATACCGGTTATATATTTCGCCTTAACGACATATGTAATTTATGATTTTAATAAAGAGATAATTACTTTGTGTGTAATAATGTCTCAAAATGAGTAAATGATGAATACTTGAGTTGAGAAATCTTACTTTTCACAAATTGTTAAATATATTTATTTGATAGTAATCAATGTATGAAGCCGATAATTGGACAATTATTGTAACAATCATTTGTCTTTTAATTTCTAAATTTAATAGCTATTTAGTGGCGTAGCTAATCAAGGAATATATATATATATATATATATATATATATATATATATATATATATATATATATATATATATATATATATATATTTAATTCAGACTTTCGGTAAACTTGGTATTATTATGATAAGATTGTAAATCCTGTTGTATAGAGAATGGAAGAGTATTGTTGTAAAGAGGTAATTTAAGGTTAAGGAATCAAACGTCAGGAATAGAGAGACTAAATGGGATGGTAAATAGATGAAACGATCCGTTAGGCATATTAAGGGATAAGTACATGGGAATGTTGATATAGTTACATTTCAGCATAACGAATGTACTTATCTCATAATGATCCTAGTTGGCCTTTGGCATCTATTTTAATATAAACTCTTGCAAGATAGGTTAAATTGGAAATAAAATAAAAACAAACTATAAAGATCTAGATAACTATGAAAGGGATAGTTGTGAGGTGGCGGAAGACTTAAAACTCATAAGACTAGTGTGTTGTCTTGAGTTTAGCCGTAACCTGCACGGTGGATAACTTTGGCCAAAGTAATGCATTGATGGTTGTGCATTGTCTGATCACCTAAGTCCTCCAATTAAAATAAAAATTGTCTGTAACCTGATCATGGGAAGTTGAACACTGAACATGAGGTAGACAATGGTCGATACCAGAATACGAAGTCGGGAAATTAGCTTCGTGGTAGACCCAAGGACTTTCACATAGTTCCCATGACCTTTAAAAGGTTGAGCCGAAATGCTAGTAAGCATTGTCACTCGAAGTAGTGACGAAGGGAGATCGTGGAGATCTAGATACACCCTTCTCAGCCGCACATGGCTTACATGGATGTTATCAGATAGATCAAAAGAACCAATTTGATTTAATGAATTTGATTAAATAAATCTATATGATTGCAGCTGTGTAATTTGTTTTTATGTTTAAAAAAACAATCCTCATTTTCCAGCTCTTGTAATTTTGAGTGTTATAGATATGAAGTTATAATTCAATTTTACACACCATCCACAAACCGATGGGAAGACGAAAGTTGTAAATGGGATCTTTATAGATTTATTTAGATGTTTGGTTAGAGATATGTTATGAACATGGGATATGGCTTTATCGTAGGAAAATTTACTTATAATAATTCAATAAATACGAGTAGAGAATAAAACACAATTACAAATTATATAAAGGGACAAACGAAGAGGAATTTTTGAGTTGAGAGACTTACCGTATAATGAAGAAAGAAGTGTAAAAGTAGGTTAATTCACATAGAACACGAAAGAAGTACACCAACAAGTGGGTGATTAGCTTCAAAAGATGAATGTGTAGTACATGTAGTTTATAGATGAGAAAAAGAGAGAAGTTGATTATCGTATTAAAGACATAGTCTTACCATATTTACACCAAGAGATATTTTTCGAGTGAACATATAATAAACTTAAGTGGAAGAAGATGGGACCATGCAAAATCATCATAAAGTTTGTGCAAAACACACGAGATCGAGTTTCTATAAGGAATTGATATCTCTAATATATTTAATGTGGTGGATATGTATCCATACCGCATAAAGATGTCAAGAAGGTGAGAAAGAATTGAAATAAGAAGATAATGAAGTAGATTGGAGAATGCAAATGCTAAAGAAGGCACATAATGAAGTAGAAAGGGTGATAGATACCGGATCAAGAAGACACATAGGAAGGAGTATAAGGAGTATCTAGTCAAGTAGAAAGGAAAGGATATTTGGGATGCTTCTTGGATGAGAGTTGCCGATGTAAGTCAACATAGTATTCTAGAAGATTGTCTTCTTTGATGAGGAGATCAAGTTTTCAAAATTACAAATGGTGTGTAATGTGGGAGAATCTAGGTTCATAGGAAATACATATATCAATTAAAAAATTGAATAGTTGGAGTTAGTTTGTGTGTTGTAATCTATTATGTATTGGTGTTGATGGTGGTCCTTATACTAGAAAAGTGTGTTGTTGGCGTCGTGTAGTGAAGGAGTGTTGTTGTCACGATATGCAAAAAGAGAGTATGTTATTGGTAGGATGTAGAGTTCAATGTTGCATTTTATAAAGTTTATATGTTCGTGATAAATGTCTTCATGAATGCCCAACTTCTCTACGAAATGTTTGGTTCATCACTTGATTATTTCAAAGTGTGTAACATTATCTACATAATCTTGTTTAGGTTGAAAAGATTAGTATGTGGTGTTTCAAACATGTTTGGCTTAGCTTACACTATATAATAATAAGAACTTAATTAAAACCCGCAAAATATAAATAAGATATTCAAATCCGTCAATTTAGAATAATTGAATGTTTGAAGCCACGAGTTTTGAAAAGGTCAAGTGGTTGTACTTTGGATCTAGTGATTTGGGTACTTTAAGACTTTAGATTTGAATTCCAAAAGTTAGGAGTCTTAGGATTTGGCAAAGATGACGATATAAACAAAACTTTGTTGCCTTAGGAAGTATATTAACATGAAGTGTTATGTCAAAGTTGACTTTGAGAGTAGGGTATGGATGTGAAATTAATGCTCTAAATAATAAGGTTGGTAATCAAGTTTCAAAATATCACATGACATAAAGGAGAATAATTATATGATGTTGACTATATCATTGGTGATTGCTCTAAGAGTGTTATTAATTTGAATGTATGAATAAAAGTCTTGTTTTTGTGTAATTTTCAAATCTATGTTCATTTGATATTTCCCACTTATGTATAATTCCAATACTATTAGGTTTGTTTTACATGTATTATTTAGGGTTGCAGTAAGGTGTAAGGTGGATCTTCGTTGAGCACCCCGATCTCGTTTTCATCAAAAGGTGAGTTATACTTTCTTTTATAGATATTCTTAGGTTTAATTTCACATTAAGGCCAACATATGCGATATAGAATAACCCATAAAAGATCTATCAAATTGAAAAAGTATCCATTGGGTAGAGATACAATCCCATTTATCTTAGGCCAAACCATGTGATGGTTTGGACCTATCCAACCGGTCTCATACAAGCACTCATGGGACTTTATAACTTTTAGGGACCGATGCTTGAGGAGATTAAATTATTTCATATTAATGCAACTTATCCTTTGAATGACTAATAAATGTGAATAGATAATAAATTATTTCATGTTTACAAACTTCCCTTAGGATCGTACTCTCTAACCCTTCCTCATTTGGCCATTCACAATGTTTTAAACTTGAGTCTTTTCAAGCATGCATGTCAAATCAACATACTTTGTCATTAGACCGAGTTAGCTCACCGATTTGCACTTGTACCAGCCTTGAGTAATCTTTAATTTTACAAATCCAAGCTCCCCTTGGACACAAACAATCTACCTTTGAAGACAATATACATGTCTCACCATACTCATGTCATTTCACTTCACTATACTCAATCAAAGAAGTTGATAATTTTCCCTTTGAATCATTCATTCCTTTCTATTTTCAAGACCTTCACCATATTTACTCATGTATATACAATTTCTTCTGAATATGGCACATTAGAAACTACATCATATCATTTCTCATACCCGTAGGCAAGCAAATTTGTCCTCTCGAGTCATATCATTGTAGCATTTAGTCACAATTTCAATGTCTTAGACACGGTATTAGTTAATCTCAAGATTTACACTCTTATACCACTTTAAGATCTTTGTGAGTCCTTGTCATAGCTCTCAATAATGTTGATCATCAAGAACCAACCTTCCCTTCGGAGTGTGTGCTTTCAACTTGACTCATCACATAAAGTTCATGAAGTTTTATTCGAGTGCCTTTCAAATCTTCAATGTAATCTCAATCTTCATTAATCTCCTTCCATCAATGTTTGAATTGTATGAGCTTCATCGTTATCTTTTCTAGAGCTTGGTTCATTTTATGATCCACCTCATTGATTGTACATTTTTCTTCTTATTGGTAACTTATATGCACAAACCGATGGGTCACTTGTCTTTCAAGAGCTATAAAACACAATATTTATCTTAATGCCACGACATGGACTCAAACATTCCCTCGATAACCTTGGAAATTCCTTAGATTTTTACTTCACATGAATGTCTTGCAATTTTCATATTATTCATCATAATCGAGTTAATAAACTAACTAAGAACAACTTTGTACATGATCAAAGATACAAGACACTTGACATGTTTCAACACCCATTACATTCTCCAAATGCCATTGTTTACTTGATAACAACCTTGAATAGATGACCCAAACAATTATTCAATCTCGGTACCAAGGAGAAAGACAACTCATATTTTGAGACTTCTTGATTACAAATTCTTAACATGAACACTTGCACCCACTCATTCACATTAAAGCTCAGAACCGTTTTGATTCAGATTTCCACAAGACAATTAACTTGTATGTTGACTCAAGATACTCTTCTTAGAGACACCATTGAAAACATTTAGAAGATATATGCAAGCCCTAGAATCTATTGAAAACATTCTGTCTCTCTTTTGTTTAAGAAGACACTCAAAGACTTTAACTTGTGTTATACTTTCAACATGGAGCAAGACAAACATTTCTTGAAACTAACATACCTTGCCAACTTAATATAGGCAGTAATCAACAACAACCAAAGTCGCATCCTCGACCTTTTTATTCAACTTCATCATGATGAAATCTAAATTGGTAGACAAATGAAGAGCAGACTATGCTTCCTTTAGATTGTGTATACCTTCTAGAAGCCTAGAGAAGGCATACTATCTTGTCATATCACATCAAAACAAAAGAAAGTCATCAAAACAACATCATGTATAAGTTCTATCTTTCCTCGTACTTGTTCTCTTGTCAGTTTCCTTGGATGCATTTTTTGGTGTGAGCTCCACATTATATGATTTTTCACTTTCTTATTGAACGCGCCTTAAAGACACATATGGTGTAGCTTATACACCTACTCTATATACTTGTTTGAGGAAGAATTTCTTCATTATTTGCACTCAACTTGACTTCCTTCTTCTTTCCTTTATCAATATTCATCGTTGTCTTATTTGTCATAGATTTCTTATTTTCTACATCATATGCCCATGCTATTTTCTTTGCTTCTTTGACCTTTGATTTTGCTTCCTTGATCTTGTATACCCATTTCATCTCCTTCTTTCTAGAGGCTACTTGAGACTTGGTTGATTGTATCCAATTTCTAGGAAGTGTATTTCCTTTGAATATCCTTTTCTCTAACCTTTTTAATGTATAATTTATGTTGTTATGCTTCAGAATTGATTTTGACAACACTTTGCTTGAAATTTTTCAATTTCATGACAAATAAAACACCTAACTTGATTCTTTCTTCTATATAAATATGGACTGTGATTCCAACCATACTTATCACTCTCATCACTACAACAATCTATAACGATACGTCCAATTTTGTTACGATTATACCAAAATATCTCATTCATTCGTTTTGAATCTTCTTCATCCCAATAATGACTTAATGGTTTTTCTAAACATCACCTGGTTATGTGACCTTTATTTTTGTAATTGAAGCAAACTATGTTCCTTTTATATTCGAAAGTGTCACAATCTCTTCATGGGTGTTCTTTGTCAAAGTTCTTCATGCAGTCCCTAGCTCTATGTCTAAAACCATAACATGAAAAATAATATCCATGAAAATTTCTCTCATCCCTGGATGCATTTGGTTACCAAACTGACTTAGGCTCTCCCTGAGTTTGTCTCCTTGGTTTGTTTCTTGTTTGTTTGTATGCTAGGATCAACCTTGTGATATTCCTTGGTCTCTTAACATCCTTAACAAAATACATAGCTTAGAGACTTGTTTGTTCTATGAAGTGTTTTAGCAGTGTGTAGTGGTTCCCTTTTCCTTGCTTGTTCTATTTCCTCTCCAAGGGTCTTTAGATTTGCATTTAATTTCTCACATTCTTCACTCTTGGCTTGAATAGTTATCGACATATCTCATGCTCTACTTCACCAAAATGTTTTTGTTTGCTTTGCAAGCCATCAAGCTAGTTAGTAACTTGTTCCAACTCAATCTTCAGGGTCTTTAGTTCCTCTTCAAGTTTAAGGCAAGCATTTTCTTTGTCTCTTAAAGCCTTTGACACTTTTTCAACAAATGAAGCCATCTCATTAAGTTCTTGACCATGGTGAACTTTCATGTGCTTGATTTCATTTTTCAGACCATCTATCAGAGTTTGAGAAATCTCATATTTTCTCTTCAGGATTAATTCTACTAAAGTATCTATGCTTATATCTTCAGGATCACCTCCAAGTGTTAGGATTAATATAAGAGGACTTTGTTGTGATACCAATTGTTAGGAATTTTAGGCACTGAGAGTGGGGGTGAATCAGTGCTTTTAAAAATTTTACAATCAATTTCCAATTCCTTAATATGTTATTGTTAAACTATATTGATTTTCATAAGCATGTATAATCAATCATGAGAGATAGAGAGAAAATATACACACATACACATGAGGAGACAATATTTAATGTGGGAAACCCTTCTTAGGAAAAAAACCCACTAAAACCAAAGAACTAACTTGGACAAATGTCCTATAGAGTTACAATGATTTCACAATTGAGCTATAACTCCAAAATTTAACTAAGCTCCCACTCTGTCTTTGACAAGTTACAACTTGTTTGGAAGCTAAAATTCCAAATTTATTACAACACCCACTGACCTTTAGTAAGCTCCCACTTACAAGGAGGATTCAACCCCCTATAATTTAATCACCCACAATTGATTTTTGTAAACCACTACTTATAAGGAGGCCACAACCCCTTGTGATCTAAGCATTTACTTAGACAAATTTTGCAAAAAAATTTATCATATAGATCCTGTGTTGCACATATAACAGATTATGACCACTCTTCTCTTACTCTCATTACTCACTATTCAAGAACAAATATTCAACATTCTCCTTACCTCTCTTTTTCATATCTCTCCCCTCAGACATTCATTGGATTTGGGTTTCTTCTTCTCTCCACAACTATGTCATTATCTTATCTTGCAAGCAACAAATCTTCATTTAGTAGAACAATCTCCTCTCTATCTCTGCAAAAATTTCTTCATTATGTAGCTCTCCTCTTTTTCATCAATAGATTTGCATTATGTAACAATGTCTCCTTAAGCATATAGCTCTCCTCTCTTTCAACAATAGATCTTCATTGTACAACAATGTCTCCTTCCTCTCTCTGTAAAAAAACACTATGCTCGGTTGCACCCTTGTTATCCTTTTCTTCAACACTAATCATGCATCAAATTTTTACTTAAATAGACAAGAATTTCTTATTTTTCTATTTTAATTGCTTTGATTGCTCTTCACATTGCTGGTAGATGTAAGACACATTACAAAATAGTTTTCCAAAATTATCTGACATTCTTCCATGATTTTCTCGATCATTTAGGTGATGACGTTACAAGATTCCCTTTCTAACATTCAGTTATACCTCCAAATTTGGATTTTTCTATTATGTGGCATAGAGGATGAAACAAGGTTTCGAAAAAGTCAAAAAACTTGAAAATCTGACACCTGGAGTGAAATTTATGGCCATTCGGGTTTACGAAGTAGCTTTGTTGTCCTCCTTTGTTATGGAGTTCTAAGGTGCCATTACTGCCTCACTTCTTTTCTCAAAGGGTTTTGGGGTGCTACTACTTAACTTTTATTCTCAACATGTTTTCGTGGTGCTAGTTCTTAACTTCTCTTCTCTACAGGATTTGGGAACCGCTTTACTTCAAGTTTTTGACCCCCACTACTTCGCAGTTGTGTTACACCAAATTTCTGATTTACTCCTCTTTCTTTGCTTTAATTTGCGGATTCATGGGCACCTTTGCTTTGCTTGAGTTTACGGAGTTTCATTACTCCTCAGTTTCCCCGAGTTGTATTTATGGCTTACTCTCCTCCCATATTCTACTTTTTGGGGTTTTGGAGTGACTTAGCTTGCGGGTTTTTTAAGCTCTATTGCTTCACACTTGTCCTCGTCACATACCCGCATTGCACCTTACCTTCTCTTTGATTTGTAGGTTTATGGAGTTTCTTTACTTTGGGTTTTGGGGTCTTCATTACTCGTAGTTGGTATGAGTCAAAAACCGAGTTACTCCCAACTCCTTCTTTACGAGTTTGTGAGATGATTTTATTCTACTCACTCCCAACTCCTTCTTTGTGGATTTACAGGATGAATTTACTCTACTCGGGCTTTTGAGACTGCTCTACTTCATCGTTTCCCAGTCTTGGCACATCGTATCTCTGCAATACACTAGAAAACTCAAATTACTCATTTTCCTCCAAATTGTTTCAAGTTTTAGAATTTATGTTTTCTCCATACAGATCTTGTGAGCACTTAGAAAATATGATTAAGACTTTCAAACCTGTAAATCAACTGAGCCAAGTGTACCAACCTCTTAAATATCTTCAGTGGACTCCTATCTCACTTACCAAACTTGTATTGTCCTGAATTCATCCTGAATCCATTATGAATGCTTCATGAAGTAGTATGGAACCACTACACACTACTAAAACACTTCATACACCTTAGAGACTTATTTACGAGACTTATTAACATCTATTTCACATATGATTGATCATGTTTGACCTTGGAAGCCTGCATACCACCTTTGGAAGTCGGCCATGCACCTATCTCAAAGAGGCTTGTTTAACATGATTAAGACCGAGCTTCACCATATTCACCTTTTGCATAACCATAGCGCTACCAATCAACCTTCAACTTCACCATTCACACATTTTGCCATCAATGCCACTTGACATCAATGAAAAGGGTCTAATAATCACCCACGATCCTTTAGTAAATTTCAGCAGGACAATCAATTTTCTAACTATGGGCAAGGAAAACGGGAAGCTCTTCAAGACAAACATGTGTATTATTTCCATGAATTTACTCTCTTAATTTCACTGGTTTAAAATTATATATATATATATATAATTTTAAACTTGTGTAAAGGAAACACATGTTTGTCTTGAAAGAGCTTCCTTTCTTCTTCCTCTACAAGACAAACATGTGTATTATTTCCATGATTTTACATCTCTTGATTTCACTTTATACAAGTTCAAAATTATATATTTAAATATTTTATATATATATATAATTTAATTACATTTCAATTTTTACTATGAACATTGACTATACTTTGTGTTTCAGTTTTCATCTTGGAGCATGCCAACCCTAACACATCTAAAACACAAAAACCACCGAGTGAAGACAAAGTGTGTCTACACACTCAAGTATTTTTTCCTTTAAATATGTAATTTTCATTTCATAGTTGAAGGGGGTAAATTTATACACTCAAATTTGGCAATTTACCCTTTGATACTAATAAATTGACTATGTTTATTAGCTAAAAGAAACACCCACATCATATCCCCACTTGGCGCATGTTGTTATCTCTTTCCTAACTTTGTTATTCTTACGTATTGATGTGTCGACAAGTTCTGAATATAAATCCATAAAATAAAAGCTTAACTTCATATGATACTAGTCAACTTTTATATTTCATTCAGGTTTTCCCCATTCAAAACCATACAAATTGGTTGAGTTCTATAATTTGGTTCTGCACTGACACATTTTCCAACTCTACTTTTGATGCGATAACAATTTTTACGTCTATTTGTATTCTTGAGTTAGCCCTAAAATGATAATTTACCTATGGAACCATATATTAATATGTTAACATCACCTCATTTACACACTTGAAAAACACAAAAATCTTAGTATCCTCATTTACAATACTCACAAATGTCACTCAAGGCTCCCTAGATCTTCCTTAAGTTGATGCACATCCATTAGGGAAGCCAAAACTATAGTTATGAGGCACTCGACCATGTCAAGGAGTATATATTCCCTCATTTCCAAACACACCAAGTTCCCTACTTCAAAGTCTTAACAAGAGCACAATCTTATCAAGCATGTTCAAAGTGGTTCAAGTTGCCAACTAGTTGCATTCATATAGATGTTACGTGTTAGTGGGAGATCTATGTTTAGTTTGAGGCCTCTTCTAAGTAGTTCTAATGTACGTGGTGCATAGATTTTAATTTAACCCAAACCTTCTTGTAGGGTCTTCCACCCATGGTTAGGGTTTTGGCGTGATTCAACTAATTACAAATAGTTTTAGGATTGTGTAACAATTAGGGTTTAACAATGAAACACATTTCAAGATCACCGAAGGACCCAAAAAGTTACAAATTCTCATTCCAAGAGGTCAAAGATCACCATAGGGACAAAACCATATTTTATGTCCCAACCAAGCTATATGGTCCTACACCATAGGGGTTTCAATTCACATTACCAAAAATAAAGCATCTTTAGCCTCTACACTCATAAATCCTCCGGTTTGTGTATCCATATCATGTCTATACAATCCTATATAGCTAAGTACACCTTCCTCATTGTGTTTTCAAGTTTGTGGTATATTGTAATAATTAATTAAAAGAACCAATATGTTATTTTGATATCATACAAATAATGTCAAAGTTGAATCAATCAAAATAGCTCTTAGTTTTTAAATCTTACATTCATGTTTAGTGTTTTGCATATCCATAAAATTTAATCTACTAATGTTAAAAAGGGTGTAAACATAAAGATTGCATAAGGAGAAGTTGATTAATTTAAAGAAATAATTTTTTTTTAGGAAGAGATATTGTATATGGGATTTTTAATTTATAATGAGGGATTTAAGATGGACCTTGAAAAGGTTTGCACAATTATGGATTGATCATCACCGCAGAGTGCTTCATATATTCATGGATTGTCTATTTTTCCCTACATATATTCAATAACTTTAGTGGTGTGTATGTGTGTGTATGTGTGTTTATGTTTATTACGGAGGTCATATTAGGAGAGAAAATATATTTTTGGAGCATAAACATAGATAAGAGTTTTATGGAATTGGAGAAGAAGGTGGTAGAGCAACAAGTGTTGGTATGATCAAATTTTGTGAAAGTATTTTAGGATAATTGCAATGTTGGTGGTCTAAAAATTGGTGTTGTATTGGGTCAATAAGGTAGGTTATTTCATATTTTATTGTGAAATTGAATGTTACAAAGAGAAATTATAGTGTTTATGATTAGTAATTTTATGTAATTGTGTAAGAGTTAAATAAGTGGAGATGTTACTTGTTTCCAAAGGAGTTTTTGTCATACACGGACCATCAAGGATTGTAATTTATTAATAACAAGGGAAAATTAAATCAAATTCATGTGAAGTATGTGTATTACCTACATCAATACACATTTTGATTGAATCATAGGAGAAAACATCTAACAAGGTGGTTGATACACTTAGTAGGTGTAGTTGTCTATTAGTAGAGATGAGATTCAAAGTTGTGGGTTTTATACCCATGAAGAAATTGTATGCGTGGGATAAATATATTAAATAAGTATAGGAGGCATGCATAATAATCATAAGTATTGACATGACACATAGGTTGGACTATTTTGTGCAAGATGGATTGATGTTCGAGGAAGACAAATATGCATACCACAAGGTCAATTCAAGAGAATTTAGTGAGAGAAAGGTATTGCGAAAGAATCATTAGGGAACTTTGGCTTGGATAAAACCTTAGCACAATTAGAGGAAAGTTGATTTTGGCCATAAATGAGTGTGGATGTGCACATGTTTTTGTAAAAATTTGTGTACTTAAATTTGCTAAAGGGGATCTCATAATGCATGGTTGTATCAACATTTTCCCATTCTACGATGAATTGGGGAGACATAAGTATTGATTTGTTTTCAGTTTTCCCATAATGTAAAGGGATGTTGATTTTATTTTTGTATTGGTGGACATATTTTCAATAATAACACATTTTATATATAGAAGACCAATGATGAAATGCATATTACAATTCGTTTGTATAGTGTCCGACAAAGATATAAATTTTGTTAGTCATTTTTGGTAAACATTATGGAAGAAGTTGGATATGAAGTTACAATTCAATTTTACACACCATCCACAAATTGATGGGAAGATGAAATTTGTAAATGGGATCTTTATAGATTTACTTAGATGTTTGGTTAGAGATATCTTTTATGAACATGGGATATGGCTTTATCGCATGAAAAATTGGTTATAATAATTCAATAGATATGAGTAGAGAATAAAACACAATTACAAATTATATAAAGGGACAAACGAAGAGGATTTTTTAGTTGAGAGACTTACCGTACAATGAAGAAATAAGTGTAAAAGTAGGTTAATTCGCATAAAACACGATAGAAGTGCACCAACAAGTGGGTGATTAGTTTCAAAAGATGAATGTGTAGTACAAGTATTTTATAGATGAGAAAAAGAGAGAATTTGATTATCGTATTAAAGACATAGTCTTACCATATTTACACCAAGAGATATTTTTCGAGTGAACATATAATAAACTTAAGTGGAAGAAGATAGGGCCATGCAAAATCATCATAAAGTTTGTGCAAAACACATGAGATCGAGTTTCTATACGGAATTGATATCCTAATATATTTAATGTGGTGGATATGCATCCATACCGCACAAGATCTGAAGGTGAGAAAGAATTGAAATAAGAAGATAGTGAAGTAGATTGGAGAATGCAAATGCTAAAGAAGGCACATAATGAAGTAGAAAGGGTGATAGATACCAAGATCAAAGACACATAGGAAGGAGTATAAGGAGTATCTAGTCAAGTAGAAAGGAAAGGATATTTGGGATGCTTCTTGGATGAGAGTTGCCGATGTAAGTCAACATAGTATTCTAGAAGATTGTCTTCTTTGATGAGGAGATCAAGTTTTCAAAATTACAAATGGTGTGTAATGTGGGAGAATCTAGGTTCACATGTAATACATATATCAATTAAAAAATTGAATAGTTGGAGTTAGTTTGTGTTTGGAATCTATTATGTATTGGTGTTGGTGGTGGTCCTTGTACTAGAAAAGTGTGTTGTTGGCAGTCGTGTAGTGAAGGAGTGTTGTTTGCATGATGTGCAAAAAGAGAGTATGTTATTGGTAGGATGTAGAGTTCGGTGTTGCATAATATAAAGTGTACATGTTCATTATAAACGTCTTCATGAATGCCCAACTCCTCTACGTAATGTTGGTTCATCACTTGATTGTTTGATGTGTAACATTATTTGCATAATCTTGTTTAGGCTGAAAAATATTAGTATGTGGTGCTTGAAATATGTGGGTTAGCGTGCACTATATAATAATAAGAACTTAATTAAAACCCACAAAAATTAATAAGAAATTCAAATCTATGAATTTAGAATAATTGAATGTTTAAAGCCACGAGTTTTGAAAAGGTCAAATGGTTGTACCTAGAGCCACAAGGTCCCGTAGAAGATGATAATATCCCTCTTATAGGATATATGTCTCTAGAGCCAAAAAAGAATTGATTACATGGGATTGTCAAGTTTGGTTTGGAATAATTTGAAATCTTGTTAGGATTGTGAAGAAGATTAAGATGACCATCTACAACACATGTAATGTTGAAATCACGAGCTCAAGAGAGATATGAGTGAAAGAAATTGTTGACGAAGTGGAGTTTTCACTTTGTAGTCCTCCATTGTATAGGATTGTGTTAAGGGAAATTGCGAAAATAGTGAGAAAGACGATAATTATACTCCTACAAGTCTTAAATATAGGGTTAACTTTCTATAATTCAAATAGTTAGAAGAAGAGAAACAAAACCAAGTGAGGCTAGTATAAATACTAATGTGAGAACCAATTAGTTGGGAATGTAATTGAATCGATGACAAAACTCAAGTTTTAATAAATGTGAGGCCATTCGAGTGGTTATTTGAGTGAGAAAGATTGAGGATTATTGTGAAAGTAGTATCTCTAGTTATAAAACAAAAGTGAAACTAGATGGAGTAATACAAAGGTTGGAAGAAATACAAGAAGGAAAGAAACATAGGCTCACAATATGGTGTGTTAAATGCGAAGATGAAAGATATACCAAGGAAAAAGCAAGAGGATGGGGAGAGTATTGTGATGTGTTTGGGTTATGGGGTTATTCTAAACTTCTACTTATACAAACTTGTGTCAAATAGTCTCATAACATGGTGTGTACCTTCAGTAAGGCACCCATGAAGCTAAGGAATGGAAGGATTTGAAGGAGGAAATTACTAGGAATGTGTTCATAGCATAAAATCAATTCGTCACCATAGTAAAACCAATTATTATGGAGGTAGAGATGACCACGTCCCTTTGACTAATTGTTGATCAAGAATTTCGCGCTTTGTTACTGTCCAAGTTCTTGTGCCAAACTAAACACAAAAACCCGAAAAACTCCAATGAAATCGATACGATAGATAAGATCCGAAGATGTAGATGGATAAGGAAGTCGATGTAGATAAGACGGACGCACACGAGCAATTACGCACGGTAGATCCAAGTAACTGCGAGACACCGTGCTTGTGAAAAAGACCACGTTAAAGATATTTAGGTGGGTACCGCCCGAGAAAGCAATAAGCTCCTCGGCGGATGTCAGTCCACGTTTTCAATTAAGTAAAGAAGTATACATGATAAAAGATGTATGTACAAGACTAGATTTTCTGATCAAAGTAATAAACAGAATCTAAACAATAGACAGAAAAGCAATAGAAAATAGGAAACTGTGAAAACAAAGCTGGATTTGTGTTACCCGTGTCCTTTACCTATTTGCAGGATGATCGGCGTCGACTATGCAGAATCGGCGTCGACTGGTATAGATCGGCATCGACTGATGTAGATTGGCGTCGACTTGTTTAGATCGGCATTGATTGATATAGATCGGCGTCGATCCGAGACAAAATGCAAGAAGATTTGGGAATCGGAAAACGAAGGCAAGATCGTCAACGTTTGCTGGATCTGCAGAAGCCAGAGAGATACTAGCAAGACTCCACCGTCTTTGGAGTGCGAGAGAGTCACCAGAAAATCAATGGAGACGTGCGATGTTGATGTGATAAGAGCAGAGTAACGGTGCTCCTCTCAGGGATTGATTTGGACAAGATCCGCTCTCATTCGATAGATAATGTTCACACTTGATGCTAAAAGATCTCTCGTTCTCTCTCTTACAATCTGTGTCTCTGTGTCACGATCTGTCTCTCTCTGTCGCTCTGGTTCTTCCCGTGTCCTCCCAGAACTGAGTTCTGGGCCTCTATTTATAATCGGCGCCGCTCCGAAAAATCGGCGTCGACCGAGTACCGGTCGGCGCCGATCACGGAACAGACTCCCGAGATGGCCAAAATGAGCGATTTCTGGGAAGATAAGAGTGATCCCTCCACTTCAAATACGGGAAATATCCCGCTTTGGGAGGAGGAGAAATAGGGGGGATATATGGATAGAATAGATATGAGGTAGATAAGTGGTTAGGATACATGTGAAAAGGTGTAATTAAATAGTTAATATTTAATTACTCACGGGTAAAACATAATGGGGTGAATTAAACTTAGGATAGGTGTTTAAATCACAAATTGAATAATATCCCAAGGGGATAGTGGTGATATAAACGTGCCCCTCAGTTACTTGAGAAAGCAAATGCGTCGAGGGACACCAAATTGGATGACCAATTTTAGGTGTCTACATTTTGCCCCTTTTTGTCAAGTAACTTGTGATAAGCGAGGTTATGAGACAAAAACAAGGAGATGGAAGAAAGGAAGAAAAAAGTGATGATGTGATCCCCCTCAAACTAGGGATGGGATGGGTGATAGAATAAACGATCCCAAGTTTGAAAAAGGTAGATGAAAACGTGGGATGCCCCAGCTGGATGTCTGGAGTAGATCTGATCATTAATGATGCACAAACATGAATAAAGAGGCAGCCACCTAAGGAACTCACATTGGTAGGGCGGTAGACAGTCTCCTCATGAGACGCAGCGTTAGTACCTACTGCACCCATGAGTGTAAGGAGAGAGGAAAAATAGTCGGCATCTAAAGAGAGACACATTGGTAGGGACAACCGACGGTCCGCATGGCGACGACATTAGTGCTATGACCCGTTAACTCTAAGTTTGCCAAAAAGTGCGAGTGCCCCACACAAAGGGAACAAACTCGAAATGGACGGTGATATCAAAAATATGTGCCAAAAGGCAACATTCAGCGCACAATAATGACCAGATAAATAAGCCAAGCTTCAACACTATGGCAAAGAGATGGAAAATCGACGGCGATCACACTAATCGGCGTCGACCTAAATAAACGGCGCTACCAAAACAATCGGCGCCGACTGCCGTTCGAGCACATTTAAATATGTGAATTGAAACGTGAACGATTTATTTTCACCGTGACGATTGATTCAGAGAGAGTCAAAAATTGGATTTGAGCACCATGGAAGCCTCTGGAAGCGGTCAGAAGCGGAGGAGGACACGACTTGGGGTAAGTGGTTCTTATTGAACTCTTCATTGTATTTTTGCTTTTTTATTTCTATTTTGCTTGATGGGAGGCCAGGGTGTGTTTTACGTCCGGCCTAGCAATCGGCGTCGATTGGTAGAATCGACGCCGATGTGATGTAGGCGCCGATTAATATTAATCGGCGTCGACTAAATAACAACGATGTCGATTGTATTTAATCGACGCCGATTAGATAGACTTGTGAATAGATTAAAAAAATTGTTTTGGATGTTCGGATTTGGGTAAATATGAAGCTAATATTGCTCTTGATGTCGTGGATGCATGCACGAGAGGTACTACACATGAGGGATGTGATTCCCGAGCTACTGGAGACCATTCTCCCAGCGTCACCGATGCAGATTAGCGCCACTTAGAGTTATCTGGGCTCGGGGTTTTAGGTACTACTGAGGCGAGTCTTTGCGAGATGTAGAGTTGATGCGAGCACTAGTGCGATGATGGGATAGCCGACTTGCACTTTTTGGTTCGGGACGGTGAGATGACCATCACCCATGAGGATATATACAGATTTTGAGGCTGCCGATCACCTGGGACCCGATAGAGATTACGCCACGAGAGCGGCAACGAGAGAGCCCTAGTTCGATTGTATGGAGACACGGCGAGATGATTCGAAGATAGTGTTCGGGCGGAGAGATAGCCTCGCGCAAAGATAGAATGGATGTTCCCGGAGAGCGACGGATAGTTTTGATTCGAGATGACGATCTCCTATTTTGCTCTACCCAGTTCAAGGTGGGAGATTCCCATTATTATTACTAGATGCGTTTGCGACATCACTGCATTGAGCGAGTGTTTGATTTTCTTGATGCCTTGATAGCTCGAATATATCATGAGTTATGGATGTATACCACCGGGAGGACAGTATCGATGTCGATTTTGTGCTCCATTCTTGGGCATATGAGCATATAAGCGATGTCGAGCCATCCGAGCTTCCTTGATGCAGCGGCGATGGGAGCTATTGATTACAATTCCGACGATGGCGGGCCGATATGGCCTCGGGAGATACGGTAGATCCACAGATTGGTATACGAGCGTTTGATGCGACACCGAGCGAGTCATCGGAGACCATATCGGGTATTTCCGACATGGGCCGATCAGGATGCTCACCTGGTGGGATTGAGACGGAGCGGGGTGGTTAGGGCCGAGCTGATATGTGGGAGCGCGTCCGTTTATACGGGTATTGAGATAGTTCGGCCTAAATACTGAGGCAGTGCCGACCACCTACAGGCCTTACAGGTGAGGCAATGAGAGACTGCCCGATCTGCCGATTTTGATCCCGACAGATCCATTAGGAGAGGCCCCACCCTCCACAGATAGTGATGATGACGCTAGAGTGGATGATGGTTACGCGGCATGGTATGCGACAGAGCTACCACGACACCTTCCAGCATCTATAGATGCCGATGAGGAGGATATGGCTACCGTGCTGGAGAGACTGGAGGGAGAGCACGCCACCCTGACACATACACACCAGGCGGCTCTCGAGGAGATCAAAGCTCTGACAGCGGAGAGGGATGCCCTGATTTTGGAGAGAGACACCGCTCGACAGGAGTGAGATACAAATGATCCGGCGAGAGGGATCGCTACCATCGACATAGGGAGGCCCTCAGGGCCAAATATGGGGAGACAGTACCACGTCCAGTGCAGGGACACGGGCGCAACCATAGGATGGGCACCACCAAGAAGGCCTGCACCAGCGCCACTACGAGCACCTGGTACCGTGAGCTTGAGCACATATTAGTCTCTCCTCGTTGAGGTGAGATACTACGAGGATGCCCTAGCGCAGCATGCCCCAGATGTGCCTCGGTGCGGGCGAGAGGAGATCAACGATAGCCACGGCGCGAGCGGGGCATCGAGGGAGGGAGCAGGAGAGGCAGAGGTGGGCGAGGCCTCCAAGAATAGTGCGTCTAGCTCGATAAGTAGCGGTCGGGAGAGACAACCTGGTCCAGAGGAGGGTGGAGGAGATAGTGTCCTCCACGCATCAGATTTTACGATATAGGGATTGATGTATTTTGTATCAGTGTAGTGATGTAGCCTCGATTGGAAGGCATTGTATAGATGGCTTGATTGAGAGCCACCCATTTTTTGTTGTACAGACACTCATGGTATATATATATATATATATATATATATATATATATATATATTCATCATTTCCTTTGTCATATGATTGTTCTCCTACTTTTAATTTTGATATACATGGATAGATGTAGCGTAATTGTGATGGATGTAGACATAGATTGATAGATAATAAATAGATGTGATTGGATGAACATAGACATAGAGGATAGATAGACGTGATGTAATTTGATGTGATTGATATGTGGATTTAATTTTGATGAAAAATAGATATAGATAGATGTAGCGTAACTTGGATGTACACATTTTTAGATGTTTTGATGGATAGATGGATAGATGTGATTGATGTATGGATTTAATTTTGATGAAAAATAGATATAGATAGATGTAGTGTAACTTGGATGTACAAGTTTTTAGATGGTTTGATGGATAGATGGATAGATGGGATTGATAGATTTGATATGTTTGAGATGTTAATTTAATTTTGATGAAAATAGATAGGCAGATCCACATGTGTTGACAATACATGCTTTGATATGACAAAGTAGATAAGATGAAATTAGATAGATGATAGATTTTGATTAAATTAACATGTGAAATGTCAATTTAACTGGATGAATAACAAATAATAATGGGGAATACTCTCTGCGAGAGCCAATGATGTAATGAAATAACCTTGATTAGAAACAAAGGAAATACACCTAGATAAGAAAAAGAAATGATAAGCTGGACTCCCAACCGACCATAAATAGAATCTGGATAGGAAACCAAAAGACCATGCATCTGAAGGCCATTTATGAGGTTAAAATAAACTGACACTAACTAGTCGCAAACCAGATTTAGGAGGGAAACGGAAGGAGCAATAAGTAGGTATCTTGTCAAAATTTACAAGGGACGAAATACATGTTCATCTTTGGGAAAATAGAATTCTCCATATGATCGACAAAAGGTCTTATATCTCAGCTTCATGATTTCTGGTAGAAAAAACAAACTGATCAATGCGGGAAGTTTGCTAGATATGGAAAGACTGATCAATACGGAAGTCTTTCAGCGATGCTAAAAAGTGTATAAACCGATCAAAGGCTGATCAATGCAAGAAGCCTTGAGAATTTCTTTGAGAAACAGCCGTCCTTCAAGGGAGCGGTATGTATTTTGAATTTTAATGATAGCCATCCTTCGAGGGCATGGTCTATATCTTTTGATTCATTTGATTCATTTGATTGTATGGATAAATTTGTCCTTGAGGATCGGTTTATCTTGTTTTTTGGATAACATCTTTTTTTTTTTTTTTTTTGGAAGAAGCTGAGTTTAGACCTAGATAGATCAGATAGAGGGGAAGAAAACGTATAAAGAGCACGCACTCATGCCCCGAGTAGATCCGATTAAGATAAGCACTTGGGACAAATGAAACGGTGATTAAGGTGTTCCTACCATGAGGAGAAACATATCCAGAAGAAAAATGCTATGAGTAGAGCCGCGATACTCATATTTAAGGTAAAAAAGACAATAGGTGGAGAACCACATAATTTCGAATCACCATGAAAGTATATGACCGGTTGTTAAATGGATGAAAGATCTCTTGTGACTAGATTTGTGTAAGATAAATTTTAACTTGAGAGAAGGCCGTAGATGCAAGGCATTAAGAGGTTCCACTTCGTGTATACCATCCATGGAAGATAGACGATAAGCCCCCACCCATATTTATGAGTGATAACGTGCGGACCCATCCATTGGGAGCAAACTTACCACGTTGACTCCTTTCGAGTGTAGTGACATTTTGATTTTCTTTAAGAACAAGATCACCAATTTTGAAGTCACGGTCTTTGCAAGTGCTTGTTATAAGCACGTTTGACACGTTAAGATAGACTTGATGATGTTCAAGAGCATTGAGATGCCACTCATCTAATAATTCAAGTTGTCTTTAGACAATTTTGACGATAGTCCTCATCAGAGACAAATTCTCTAAGAGAAACACGGAGAGATGGGATTTGGACTTCCAAAGGAAGAACAACCTCAGACCCATAGATGAGAGAGAAGGGAGTAGCACCAGTAGGAGTACGGATGCTAGTCCGATAAGCCCAGAGAGCAAAAGGGATATGTAAATGCCAATCCCTACCAGCTCGACTAGTTACCTTTGCGAGGATATTACGTAAAGTTTTATTGGAAGCTTCAGCCTGACCATTAGCTTGAGGATAGTATGGAGAAGAAAAGCTGAGTTTGATATTGAAAGCGTCGCAGAGGTTCTGCAAATCAACGTTTTGAAAGACTTACCGTTATTTGTGATGAGTTTGTGTGGAACACCAAAGCGACAAATGATGTGTTGATAGACAAAATCAACTATGGGTTTAGCTTTTGTTGAAGAAAGAGGGATAGCTTCCACCCACTTAGTAAAGTATTCAATGGCAGTAATGATAGAATGATGACGCTGTGAAGAACGGGGATTGATGAGACCAATGAGATCAAGACCCCATTGCGAAAAAGGCCACAAATCCGCTGTAGGTTGTAAAGCTTGACTAGGGATATGTGTGAGATTGGAATGTTGTTGACACTTGACGCATTTCTTAGTGTATTCACAACAATCTCGATTAAGAGAAGGCCAATAATATCCCAAATGTAAGATGCGTTTAGCTACAGCCAAGCCACTAAAATGTCCACCACAGATACCGTCATGGACCTCCTGGATAGCTTTAGATGATTCATGGGTTTTGAGGCACCGAAGCAAAATACCATCAAAGCCGCGTTTGTAGAGGATCCCTCCTAGAATAGTATAGCGATTAATGCGTAGGATAAAAGATCTTCTACCATTGGAAGTCAGATCTGGAGGAAGCACCGAATGAGATAGATAATCAACGATCTGTTGATACCACTCATCCTGAGTATGGGTTGTGATAGCATGGATTGAAGTTAGTTGCCTAAGATGAGATGGTTGATCTAATCGTTGCACAACCACATAAAGTCGCGAGTCCTCGATAAAGGCGAGATAAGTGAGGCTAACGAGGCCATTGTATCATGAATCGATTCGCGGTGCGAGGAATAGCTTGGATAGTGAATTTATCGAAAGATTGGAGTTGAGCAGAGAGCGATATCATGATATTTTTGAAGGATATCATTCTGCGATGATAGACACACGTGACTTGATTAACGATGAGCTCGAGAATCACCAAAGATGTCAATATGACGAGCGTCGAGATTAATGGCATTTCGAAGACCCGAGACAAGAGCTTCATATTCACCATATTATTGGTGCACTCAAAGTTCAATTTGTGTGTATCGATAGGCGTACCCAAGGAGGAATCATCACGAAACCTGCGCCTCCCCTTGCGGCATTTGGATCCATCAAAGAAGAGCTTTACTTTAAATGGAGACAGACCAAATTCAATTTGTTGGATATATTCATCGGGGAATTGAGCAAGGGGGACTTGAGTGTCCTGGAAGAGGAGCATCAACTAATTGATCTGCAATGACCTGACCCTTGATAGACTTTTGCGGGATAAACTCGAGATCAAATTCTGTCATAAGCATGAGCCAACGAGTGATACGATCATTGTGATAAGGCTTCGCATGAATTGTCTTGAGTGGATTGACACTTGTGACAATGTAAGTTTTGTGATTAAGGAGGTAATGACGAAGCTTAGAAGTTGCGAAGAAGAGAGCACAACACAGCTTTTCAGCTTGAATAACGTGTTTCATACTCATGGAGGGTGCGACTGATGTAATAGACAGCTTGTTCTTTACCGCAAGCATCCGATCGAGATCATGGCTCCCGAGCATGGTCGATCCACGAGATATAAAGATAGAAAGGCTCCCCCTCGCGTGGAGGTGTAAGCACAGGTGGAGAAAGAAGATAAGCTTTGAGATCATCGAAGGCCTTTTGGCAATGTTCATCCCATTCAAAATGAACATTCTTACGGAGGAGATGATGAAAAGGTTGACAACGGTCCAACAATTGTGAGATAAAGCAGCGCTTGATTGAAGACGTCCTTGGAGACTGCAGGAGTTGCTTTAAGTTAGAAGGGGGAGGCATCTCAAGGATAGCTTTTATTTTTGTGGGGTCTACTTCAATACCCCTAATGGAAATGATAAAACCTAAAATTTTACCAGTGAGAATGCCAAACGCGCACTTAGATGGATTTAGGCAAGACAAAATCGAATAAGCCTCTCGAAAGAGAGTGCGAAGAATGAAAAGATGATCCCGACGGCGTAATCTTCCACAGTTTTGTGTAAGAGATCATGGAAGATGTAGGTCATTGCTCATTGATAGGTTGCTCCTGCGTTCTTAAGACCGAAAGGCATGACACGATAACAAAAGGTCCCCGAGGAGTTATGAAAAGAAGTCTTATGTTGGTCTTACAGTGCGATGAGAATTTGATTATACCCGGAGAGAAACCATCCATAAGAGAAAGCATCTCATGACCTTGATTAAATCCACGAGTTGGTCGATATTAGGTAGAGGAAAATCATCTTTTGGACAAGCGAAGATTAAGATCCGGAAGTCGGTACAAATTCGAATTTTCCCGGTAGCTTTAATTCTTGGTACTACATTGGAACCCATTGTGGATAATCGATGGGTTGGATGAAGTTAGCCGAGAGCGGCGTTGCAATTCTTCTTTAACAAGAAGGGCTACTCTAGGGTGCATTTTACGTAATTTTTGTTTAACCTAGGTTTGATGTCGGGAAGAGTAACGATATTGTGGACCACAATATCGAGATCGAAATCTGGCATATTCTCATATGACCAAGCAAAGGCTTCACGATGGTTGGAAAGAAAAGTGGTAAAGTCTCTAACTCCTGTGGATTAAGGGATTGGCCGACCTTAATGATGCGAGGGTATTTAGAAGTCCCTATATTAAGGTCGGCAGGTGGCTTCGTTGAGAAGCGTAGACGTGTCGAAGGAATGGTTTTAGGAAGATAGGAATCCTCTGCCCCTAGATAGGTGAGGACAGAATCATCATCCGCACAGTGGATAGTGTTGATAGTAGGAGAGTCGTCTCCAACTATTTCAGGGAAAATTAACGGTATGGAAGTGGACCTGTCATTAGTCTTATAGGCTAGTGGCCCTAAGGAAATGGTATTGACTAAAAAAAAAGTTAGACGGGATGGAAATGGCGTCGTCCACATCGAGTGATGCTTCTGACTTAGCGGGAGAAGATGGTTCCTCAATAGGAAGAGACTCATCGAGAACAGTGACGGTGGCTTTTGAAAGAGGTTTGAATCCTAAACCAAATTTTTGATGTGGCTTGAGAGTTGGAATGGACGCGAGGTCATGCACACCTTGTTCATATTTACCCAAGCCAAAGCCCTTCCACGCGCATCGATATAAATAAGTTTTTGCAAACGTGGGATTACGTGAGACAATCGAACCTTGTTAAATAAGGTTTGGTCCTAGGAGGAGAATCAAGGCGATAGTGAGGCGTGTCAGAGACCACCGTAAATGAAATTAGTCTGTTGATTGGGCGGACCAATGGTGACGATGCGACCAAGACTTGGCGATATTCGGGTTGTTTATGCAGTCTACCATACTCACTAGGTTTGAGATGGGTGTCGAAAAGAAAGGAGAGGAAGCTCTCTAGTGAGAAACGCTGCAATGTCTCTTCAAAATTTTGTAAATATGGTAGTTTGGTTGCGGTATGGAAGAAGATGAGGCCCCGTCGGGAGAATGACATTTTCCTTTAGAGAGGCGAGACCACTGTGGTCATGTCGCATTGTGCGGAAGGAAAAGGATCTCTGGATGAGTATAGATTTTGCCCTCATATTGATATTTTAAGCATCGATGGAGGGTGGATGGGACCTGAATGCATTGCACGAATCCAGGAGCGTCCAGGATCATATTATAGTGGAATTTTCCTTCAATAATGTAAAGAGTTCGTGAAGCGACTTCTTACCTACTCGAATGGGTAAGACCACGATTCTGCTTAGTGATCGTTAAATGATCGAAGGGCGAAAGGCGGGGTGACACTACGTTCTTTGGTAACTTAAGTTACTCGAATGTGTGCGAGGAGATGATGTTGAGTGCGGCACCACTTGTCGATCATAATGCGTTTTAATGTAGTGTTGTCGATTTGGTGTGATAAAGAGAGAGCCTCGAATCCTCGGAAGAAAGGAAGGAATTTACGAATCTTGAAAAAGAAATGGTGGTTGATGGTCTATTTAATCCAACAACCATCTCGAAAGGCAGGCTCATTTGAATTCAACTGCGATGCGGCCTTGATTATCAATCGAGCTGCGATGTTGCGGAGAGGATTAAATGAGGTCAAAAGAGACATTTTGGCCAGGAGCACAGGTGAGTTGTTTCAAACACTCTCCTCAACCGACATGGGAATTTGAGCCCGAGGTGCAACACGAATAGAGACCCAGGTCTCGGGGCTAATGAGGAAGGAGGAACTCCTTCGGGGCTGCGAAATGACAACTTTGTGGTCGAGATCTTTGTAGATGAGGATGGATTATCATCTTGTTGGGTTCTAGTGGTGATATGAATTGTGTCGATTTGAGAAGGTGGAAGATCATTTGGAGTGGAATCACTTTAGAAGTAGAGGCTGAGTAGATCGTTGGGGCTCGGATGGAGCTAAGATGACGGGAGGTGCTTGTTTCTCCTCCAAAGCCAAAAGATCACTTTCTTCCAAAAGGCATTGACGACATATTGAAGAGCTTTACATCCCTCGATATCATGACCGAGAATGCAGTGGTAAGCACAAATCAAATCGAGTTAAACCAGTAGGTTTAACTCCTTTAGGGTTATAGGGTTTAATCGGAGGAAGAGATATGGATGAAGATTGGATAAGTTGGCGAAGGATTTTAGTATAGAACCCGGTAGACAAAGATGAGGACGAGAGATGGTGAAGGCGCCTCTTTTACTTTAGCAGATGCCGAGGTAAAAAAGAACTCCGCATGTTAGGTTTGTGATCTTTTTAGGGATCATCTTGTTTTTTTGGACATACGGAGGAGCAGCCTTGGGCACTTGAGATGGAAGTAAGTGAGACATGATTGATTTTGGTGTAGGAGGAGCCCCTAAAATAGATTTTGAAGATGATGGAGATGTGACAAGTGTTGTGAGTGCGAGAGATGAGGAGAGGCTGCTTGGTGAAACTAATGATGATTTAGATGATGTCGATTTCGATGAGGAGAAGCTTCCAAAATAGGTGTAATCGGAGGGACAGAGGGTGCCCTAGTTTTTGGTAACGAAGATGATGATTCTGATAAAAGAGGTGACGTCTTTTTAGTAGGTAAGTCCACTTTTCGAGGTGCTGGTGAAGAATGTGTTGTAGAAGAAGATGATGGTTTTGATAAGTTTGTAGAAGAAGACGCCTTCTCAGTGGACAAATCCAATCTTTTATGAGGCGCAGAGAGAGATTTTTGCGGAAAGCACCAAGAGTCTTGATGGTTCGAAATATGGGCTTTCCTTTTTCAGGGATGGTGACAATTTCAACCGCATAAGGTGATTGTAACCTTTTCGGGAAGCAAATGGGGAGGTACTGATGACGCAACGTTAGATTTCGGTTGTCTCGGTCTAAGTTCAGGAACCGAGCATATAGGTGTCGGTGCTACTTCTTTAGATTTTCCCTTAATAGGAAAAGTAGCATTTGTGATGGAAGAAGTGAGTGATGAAGAAGCAGTTCCTTGCGAGGGAACTACTTCCGATGCGTCTGATGTTATCGGTGAAACTACTGTAGGAAAGGAAACAGGAAGAGTCAAAATCGAAGACGCTTCCGTCGAAGTCGGCACAACTATAGGTACATTCACCAAGGGCATAGTCGCAGCAAAAATGGGAGAAACGAGTGGATGTATCCGCGGTGGAAACTCGAAGGGATGTAATTGCCTCAGCATTGAAAGAATGTCGACGATGAGGCAGATGAGGGATGACAACTTGTCTTGGGTATGGATGGAAGATCGACAAAGAAGCGAGAGAGAGGTGAATCCGTATCTAATAATGATGGGCTATCTCGAAGATGGTGGAATCCCAACGATTAACGAAGCGGAAGGAGGTTCTGATTCGGTCGATGTGTTCGTAGATGGCTTAGTTTTAGAAGAAGATTCTTCAGTAGAGATGAAGCTGATAGTATGAGTGTTTGGTTTTTGAGACTCTGAAGCATCATGGTTCGGGGAATGATTGGGAAAAGGTTGCTTAAAAACATCAAGCGCTTGATTTGGGGGAGCATTTGGGTTATCCAGAATGAGCTCGCCTTTATCAATGAATTTCTGGACAAGATTTTTGAAGGTCTGACATCGTTCGATGTCATGACCTTTGGTTCTATGATAATGACAAGTCATTTCCCTATACGAGAATGGGCGTTCTTGCTTTCATCAATATTCCTAATGGGGAAGTTCGATCATGTGGACTTCCAACATTTTTTCGGAGATAGAAGCATATGATTCCCCGAATGAAGTGAAAGATCGAAATGATGAGGTCCCTTTTCGAGAAGATGAGGAGTCTCTTCGTGGTGTTTGATTAGAAGTGTTATCGGCCGTGATGTTTTTAATACGATAGCATTGGTGGATCCACCGATTCTTGTCTTTAGAAGTGGAAGGATTTGATTTGGTAAACCGGGAAAAATCTGGTTTAGATTTAGAGCGAAGTTTTAACTTCCCTTGTTGATGGCGTGGGATTCAAGTTTGCGTGCCATCGTAAAGGCTTCTTCAAATGTATAAAAGGTCTGGATCCTTAAAGTGGAAGAAATATGATTAGCACAAGATCGAGTAAACAACTCGATCTGTTGGGATTGAGGAAGGAGAAAGACAATTGGTTTATTAACCCTCTCCAACGAGTGACAAATTCTGCAATAGACTCATCATCGAATTGTGAATGTTATAAAGATCATGTAATCGAGATCTTATGCGCGATATTTATTGAAAAGTTTTCAACAAACATCTGAGCGATTGAGAGAAAAAAAACAAGGAATGTTGAGGAATGTTATTGTACAATCTAAAGCGGGACTGCTAGAGACATAGGAAAAATCACGGAGCATAAGCTCCCGATCACAGACTTTGAGGTAGCAAGCATGTTTGAATGCTCATGCAAATCTTTGTTGAGGGTCCTCCCGACTATGAAATTTTGAAAATTTAGGAAGTTCCCATTGGGGAGGATAAGGCTTAAAAGCCACTTTGAGGGATGAATGGGTCCATTACACACTTCTTGAAAAGAGTATGAAGGACGAGTCCCTTTGGTGGAGGCTTCCAAGTCTGCGATTTTCTTGAAAAGAATTTGAACCACGTCAAATTGAGGAGGCACACTGGCATGTCTACATGAGAAGCAAATGGTGGATGTTCTTTGAGGTGTCAATTGGGGATTCATCATTGATTGATAGGATGATAAGAGGAGTAACCAGGCGTTACAGGTGACACACAGTGGGGTATTTCTTTGTGAAGGACCATGTATAGGCGGCAATGTGGGATAATAAGTGGTTGAGAAAATGAAGGTTGGATGACAGAGCTTTGCACGTGATTGGTGGACTCTATGCTTGTTGGTGAATCGGAGCAGTTGAGGAACATGGGTGCCGATTTGATTAGACATGGTGAAACAAGACACGAAAGAGGCTTTTTGCTTCTGCTAGGATTAGTTGTTAAGGGTGCAATCTTTAGAGGATGGGCGAAGGTCACTTTATTCTTTGGAACATTGGAAGAAAAACTCACTGGAGGACGAGAAGCAGGAACCAACTGACTAGTCGAAGGGGGTTGACTCATAAAGGGGTATTGACCCTGGGACACGATGGACGACATAGATGAATTAACAGCAATATGCGGGTGCACAGACGCACTCATTATAGCCAGAGAAGAGGACCTCTCAGAAGTAGGTTGTGGAATAGTCGAGGTAACTGCGGCGTTAGGAATAGGTAAGACTATTTGAGAACTAGTCGATATGGTCGGTGGAAGAGAAAAAGGAGGCACAGGTGCGCCACCCTCCTCTGTGGCTCGAGGCGGGAAAAATGATGCTAAGCTATTCTCAAAAGCTTTGGGATGGTTCACGAGAATAATCGTACACTTGCTTGAATTGGTGGTCCTTGATCAAATATTTGAATAGACTTGTGTCTTAGGTAGTCCTTGAGGGCTCCTGGATTGCGATCGAGGCGCTGAAATTCAGGATCCTCGCGAGGAACATACTCGAGTCGAAGCGAGATGATATTTACGAAGGACCGAGGAAAGGCTGGGCGTGATGGGGTTCTTTGGCATGATATAAAGGATTATATGACTAGGATGGGGAACCAACTAACAAAGGGTCCCGAGGAAGACACAGGGGTGCCGAAATATCCACACTAGTGGTGATCTCGGAGGAAGAAGGGGCTAATTGAGCCATTCTTCTAGATTGCTGGAGTGATGACCGTCATAAACAAGCAAAAATAAGATTGACCTAACTAATGCCTGAGATAATTCAAGCGGCGTAGGTGATTATCTCTTTTAAGTTTTACGCTTTTAAGAAAGAGAATATTAGGAAGGCCTTTTAGAACAGAACTACTCGAGATAGCCAAACTAGGGATGGTTTAGGGGATGTTTTGGTGAGGAGTCCCAAGGCACTTGATAAAAAGACCCGAAGACGTGGCTTGATATAGGGGCCTACCCCCGCACTTCACACACCGCTGCGATAAGGGAGTAGGGTGCTTTGCCAATATATAACGAGAACTTCCATGAATTTATAAGCGCGGCCGAGTACCGCGTAGGCTCTTCCTCTTGGATGTCACTTCCAGTAGGTGAGGCCGGGGAAAGAATTTTGTTTAAATGCTTTATACCTAGTGATTTTGGCTTTGTGTGCAAGGGTGAAAATAAAAATCAAATAGTGTGACTACCAACTTTGAACAATTTTCCACCTAATTAAAACTAGATGAAAAACATACGATAGAGATGACAAAGAAAGAGTTTTTTTTTTTTTTTTTTCAAGCACTTAAAAACGAAGTATTTGATTTCGATGAAGACAAGTCAAACAAATTCTTTCCCAAATGCGATTAAATTCTTTTTAAGCACCAAAAATTGAAATGTTTGAATGTGATAGACAACAAACAAAGAACTTTTTTTTTTTTTTAGTTCCTAAAAAGGAGAAAACACCGTAAAAGAGAAATACCTGTAGATTTAGCTCTCCAAGGTGTGTGGACTTCAAAAAGTGCGTTGTTGAGCTCTTCCCCTCGAACAATCCCATGAACAAGCAAAGTGCTCCACAAGAAAAGGTTAAGCAAACACCAAACAAAATCCAGAAAGATATATCCAGATAATGGTGAAACAGAAATTTCTATTTTAAGGAACTAGAAAAATTTCAAGGAAATAACAATTTCGCATAAAGAGCAAGATTGAAACGATGAAAGGAAATGCTCAAGTAGAACTGATAAAAATCAGTGAAGAAAAAGAACAAAGCTCAAAACTAAAAAGAGATGAACTTACCAATAAGGGACTTTGGTTGGGTCCCACCGGGCATGCCAGAATGTTGATCAAGAATTTCACGCTTGTTACCTGTCCAAGTTAATGTACCAAACTAAACACAAAAACCCTGAAAAACTCGATGAAATCGATACGATAGATAAGATCCGAAGATGTGACGGATAAGGAAATCGATGTAGATAAGACAGCGCACACGAGCAATTGCACGGTAGATCCAAGTAACCTATGAGACACCGATGCTTGAGAAAAAGACCACGTTAAAAGATATTTAGGTGGGTTGCACGAGAAGCGGGTCAGGAAGCGATAAGCTCCTCGGCGGATGTCGATCCACGTCTTGAATTAAGTAAAGAAGTATACATGATAAAAGATGTACGTCAAGACTAGATTTTACGATCAAAGTAATAAACAAAATCTAAAGAATGAGTAGAGCAAGCAGAAAAGCAGAACCTATGAAAACAAAGCTGGATTTGTGTTACTGTGTCCTTTTACCTATTTGCGGGATGATCGGCGTCATTATGCGAAATCGGTGTCAAGCCGGTATAGATCGGCGTCGGCCGATGTAGATCGGCGTCGATAGTTTAGATCGGCGTCGGCCCATATAGATTGGCGTCGATCCGAGACAAAATGCAAGAAGATTTGGGAATCGAAAAACAAAGGCAAGATCGTCGCGTCTGCTTGGATCTGCGAAGCGGAGAGATACTGCAGACTCCACCGGTCTTTGGGTGCGAGAACGAGTCACTAGAAAATCAATGGAGACGTGCGATGTTGATGTGATAAGAGCAGAGTAACGGTGCTCCTCTTAGGGATTGATTTGGACAAGATCCGCTCTCATTCGATAGATAATGTTCACACTTGATGCTAAAAGATCTCTCGTTCTCTCTCTTACAATCTGTGTCTCTGTGTCACAATCTATCTCTCTCTGTCACTCTGGTTCTTCTGTGTCCTTCCATAACCGAGTTACAGGGCCTCTTATTTATAATCAGCGCCACTCAGAAAAATCGGCGTCGGCCAAGTACGGTCGGCGCCGATCACTGAAGACTCAGATGGCCAAAATGAGCGATTTACTGGAAGATAAGAGTGATCCCTCCACTTCAATACGGGAAATATCCCGCTTTGGGAGGAGGGGAAATAGGGGGATATATGGATAGAATAGATATGAGGTAGATAAGTGGTTAGGATACATGTGAAAAGGTGTAATTAAATAGTTAATATTTAATTACTCACGGATAAAAACATAATGGGGTGAATTAAACTTAGGATAGGTGTTTAAATCACAAATTGAATAATATCCCAAGGGATAGTGGTGATATAAACGTGCCCCGGGTTACAGAAAGCAAGCGCAAGACGAGGGACACCAAATGGATGACCAATTTTAGGTGTCTACACTAATGACACAGTGGTCTCCTTCTTCCTTCTTGAAAATCTCACAATGGATACCGTAATCTTCACAAGCCATTATGTCTTGGGCTCCACCATCTTTGCAAAATAACATAATATGGGTACCTCCTTCATTACAACAATTGTCGGGATGGAACCTATAGGAACCAAAAGTACCATTCAAAATTACCCACGACCAAAACTAAGGATGGAATGCCCCACAAAGACCTTATGGTGTGCAACAAGGAGGATACTAGGCGATTACCAACAAAGGAGGACAAGACCTATACATGAAAGACAAAGAGTAATTTGTTATCTTTGTAGAGAATTAAATCACATTATATGGAATTTTCATCGAATCTCACGAGCGGAAGTATTCTACACATGTTATAGAGTGCATGCACAACATAATATAGAAGATTGTTACTAGAGAATCAAAGGAAGGGAAAGTACCACAATTTCAAAATGATTAATGTGGTGCTCAATGAAACTAGCATTCTGAAGCCATTATTAGAATGCAAAGTAAAGAACAAGGCTTTGAGTATGCGGAGATTGCTTTGGAGCCCCAAATTTGGTGTGATTATAAATACATATACCTAAACCGAGAAATGAAAAGACACTACTTGAAGAAGCTAAAGGATTGCTCCACTTGATCCAAAAGAAAGATGTCATACATAAAATATTGTGGAAGCCAAAACACAAATTTACAAACAAATGATGATAATATCAAAACAACAAGGAGTGGTTCTGACTTTATAGGATTTCTTGAACATAGCAAATATCCTAAACAATGAGGATATTTCTGCAAAACATATCTAACTCGCTCAAAACTCTATTAGAAAGCACATCGGGTGGAGCGGTGCAAGTAAAGAAAGAAATATGGTGTGTAGAGACAAAAAATAATGGGATGTGGACACTTAATTAAATGTAATTATGTGAGGTTATGTAATAAAGGATGCGATATTCGACTTACGATTCCCACATCTCTAGCCAGATTAGGTCTCCTCGTAGGACTTTAGTTCTCCACATTATTTCCAGTAGCTGACCCTCCTCTTGTCTCTTGATAGGCCTTTGGTTGCACACACTACTTCTCGCAACTCTAATTCCCCCTAGGTCTCTAGCGAGGCCTTTGGTTTCACACATTGTCTCTAGTGTCTCTCACTCTCATAGGATTTCACGTTAGTCCTCTAATGTGCATGTTATCTCCACACTTCTCATAAGTCTTCTTGTGCATATGGTATGTGTATGAGTACTATCTCTTCTAGTCATACACACACGATCTTCTACTTAACACATTACTCATGGATCTCTCTAACTTTGGTTCAACTTGTAGGCCTTGTTTCACATATATCAATAGTCTCTTATTGCATGAGAAGCATTTAAGTCACATTCCTTTGAACAATTGAGGCATGTACTCCATCTTCTTTTCCATTTACTTTACCTCTTTAGGACATTCTCATTGGGTAGTTATTGTGTTAGCAATTTCTCTGTACATACATGTTGGCGAAATAATTTGTCATGTTATAAATTGTTGGTTTCCACCAATGGTCATGGGGCTAATCCCCTCCTTTTTGTGTATGGGGAGACTCCCATTATTGAATGTAAACTACTTGAACTACCTCAAAGTCGCGGGTGGCCATTAAGTTGGGGATCACACAAGAATACTCCACTAAACTTGTGGCAAAGTGCTTTTTACAAGGTATAAGGGAGGAATTTGTAGTGAGGAAGGTAAATGTGAGTTAGGGAAATAAGGAGAGAGAGGGTTATTGTTGTGAGCAGGTTTACAAAATTCACATGCACTAACCAAAGTAGGTCTACATTCAATTAGAATAACATAACAATGCAAACAAATGACAAGACCAACAAATTGTAGACAAATAATTCCATTAACTCATTTATCAAAGGCGCAAACTCCTTTCTTGGTTTTACAAGATTATCATGTATGTAAAGTTAGAAAGTAAAGAGAGAGAGAGAGAGTAGAGGAAGAGAACATAAGTTAAGGAATAGAATAATTTCAACTTTTATTGCTTCACATAGTAGTGGTCATCTCAATAACATACATTCAATCAACAATTGGAAACCCTTTTGGAATGGAGAAGCCATTATAGTTTATAGCATTATAATTTGTCTCTTCATCTACCCCCACCACGACCTTTCACCTATCCCCATCGCTTGACCTTTCATATTCCTAGGAGGTGAGTCTTTTACTTATTAATGAAAAAAGACTCTTACAATGTTTAATTGAGGGTCGCTTAAGTGAATATGACGAAATATCAAAAAGTACATCTTTAATGGAAAATTAGAATATGGAGAGAGAGAGAGAGAGAGAGAGAAGGGGTTGACTAATCTGATGGAGATGAAGCTTTGTTGATAGAACCTTAAAGAAATGCTTCACGAATAAGAATCTTTGCCTTTGATAGCTTGTTAAACTAAAACACGTAGATTTCATATGTTTCCTCCTTTGGTGAGATGCATGAACACTCCAGTCTTGAATGATTGTTTAGAAACACTTGTCATAAGGCATGGCAATGTGAACCTAGGATGACCACGACTAACCATTGACATCACCCATGATGATCCTCTCATGTCATGTTTCTTATGACTATTGCCTTAATGACATGAATTTTGATGTTTCAAAACTGCATAGGCTTCATGATATTCTTGATTTTACTAGTTACTTAAGTGACCATATGTGGATTTAAAACATTGTGGTTGTAAATTACTCCTCTGATGAGATGTAGGAACAACTCAAGACATTGAATTAGTGTTGAAGAACACTATTATGAGGCATTACAATGCGAGCTTGGGATGACTATGGGAATCACTCATGATGGTTATTTCCTAATCTCATAGTGATAATGAGGATCACTTTCTTGTTTCTTAGGCTTTCATAGTTGACCTTAGTGATCAAAAATCAACTCTATGATGCTTGAATCTCTTGATACTTATCTTTCATTCACTGAAATAGATCCTCACTTTGCAGATAGAGGATTGCTTCCCAAATGAGATTCTTATCATATGGCTATCCGTTGAACCAAAATGAGTTGATTGAAATGTGCTTCTTCCTTGAGGCATGATCACACCACAAGGTTTGAATGAGTGTTTAATAACATTACCCAATGAATAACATAAATTAGAATTGAGATGGTTTCTCATTATTCTTACCTTTCTTAGCTCTAGAATTATTCTTGAACGAGATCAACTCATACACCTCATGCTCACATGTTTCTCATGGGAATGGATGATTTCTCGATTCTTCACACTTGGTGATCTTGAGTGCCTTGATAGTTCAATTAGCTCACTTCAACTTTCTCCTCAGAGAGATGATGGAGAATTTAGGACACGATGAATCTCGACTTGTTCCACGAGCTTCACATTTCAATCGTTTGAGTGCATGTAAGATTGTCATCATTTCCTTCTCATAGGTGGGCTTGACAACATTTCTTTCCTTTTAGTTGTCGGTTCTTAAATGATATGGAATGTCCTTCTTGTATGAGTACTACCCCTATCCCATTTTTGAAGCATCGCATTAAACTATGAGGGTCTTAGAGAATTTTGGAGTTCTTAACACTTGGGTGGTGCACATCGTCGTCTTGATTTTTCAAATGCCCTAGAATCTTCCACATTCCAATGAAAGGATTTTTTCTTCAAAAAAATGTGAGTGGTGTTGCTTTATCTTGCCATAGTTCTTTACAAATCTGCGATAGTACCCTATGAGACCTAAGAAACCTCATAAATGCTTGAGGTTTCTTAGTACTTCCCATTCCACCGTGATCTTGATCTTGCGAAGTTCCACCTTAACACCTTCATGAGAAATAAAATGGCCCAATTATTCCACTTCTTGTACCCCAAAAGAACATTTTGAAGGATTGGAATATAGTTGATGTTTCTCTAGGGCTTAAAAGACTGCATTTACATGATGTAAATGTTACTCCCATGATTTGTTGTAGATTAGGATATCATCAAAAATACCAAGACAAACTTCGTAGGAATGGTTGAAATAAAAATTCATCAAACTTTGAAATGTGGATGGTACATTAGTTAGACCAAAAGACATCAATATAAATTATTGAGAAGGGGAAATACCGTACATAAGTAAGCCAAAACCAAACCCCACATCTCGACCCTTCCGTACGGTTTTGGATAGGAGAGAAAACACTTAAAACTAAAAGTTGTGTAATGAATAACATATGTTTTTATGCTACCTTGGTTGAATAATATTTCTAAAATTATTGATAGAAATTGGTGTAAAGATAAGAGAGTTGTAGAATAGCTAGAGAGATGAGGATATTGGATTATGAATGTGAGCATTTGTCTTAGTAAGGATACAAGGTCAATCTTGGCATTACACAAGGACAAGTTACTAGATTTTGGTGTCTACAATAACCAAGTAGCAGATTAAAGTCATGTAGATGGTAAAACAACCCAAGATTCAACAAAATAGAGAGTAATTCTTGTTGGGTATCAAAATGTGCCATAATAGTGACATGTGTAATAATCAATATAGGGTCAATTGTACTAATAACATGTTGTGAAGGTTCAAGTACATCTTAAAAAGCAAGGGTAACAGAGGTAGATGTGTCAAATGTAATAGATTCGAGTCGAAAATGTCCAGGACATGAAGACAAATAGAGAATGAAACATAAACTTGGTATCATCATTGGGATTAAATTTTAACTTGTGCAAGGAACCATCAGGAAGTGCAATAATATCTACATCATTGTCCAAGGAGTAGTATTCAACATTGCCATGTTATATAGAATGAGACAAAAAAAAGGATGAGGAGATGGAAAATTATTAGCAAAGAAAGCAGTAGTATCTAAAGTTGTGGGTTGTTCTAGCATTGATGGTGGAGAAGTGGCAATATCAAATATGTGATTATATTCGCCCACATTAAAGGTGGGAAATTTGTCCATTTCAAGCGGTAGAGGTCATACAACCATGTTTTAGAAAGAGCAAAGTCACTCCAAGCATTACATAAAGATTACGACCAACAAAGCGTTTGGTCACATGGATGAGGCACACCACATATCACTACTACCGTGCTAGGTACATTCTATACTACAGAGTTATCCCACTATCGTTGTGTCAAGAGACACAAGGGCACCCCTATGAGGTTGGTTAGCTATTCACACTTGCACAAGCACTCGGGAAAATTACATGAGGCTTGATCCCATAACGAGGGTGTATAGTGCAACACTTGGATTGGTTCAACAACTTGGAGAATGAATGTTAAGGGTAGTCCAACCTCACCACCCATGCATATTTTCTCCTTTTGGTTTGCTTGTTCTCTGGTGAAGGGTTCCACAAATTCTAGGGTTTCCACTTTATTGAATGTGATTATATGTCATCTTGAAGTTGTATGAGTAAGAAAAACATAAAGTGAAGATCATTACTAGACAAACAAAATACATAGAAAATTACAGTTCAAATCACAAAGGATGCAAGATCATATAATTCCATGTTTGGATTGTACAAATTATGTTTGGACCAAACAAAAATTGTACAAATCCTACCCATGTTAAAATTGCAGCTCCAAAACCTCCATCGAAGTATCTACAAATCCTTATGGAAGAAGGGACATGGTTTGTTGTTGGATTGAATATGGTTTGACATTGGATTGAATAGGTGATTCTTAACATTGGATTGAAGCATAAAAGGAATGTTTAAGGAAGATAAAGACATGAATGTAAGGTTAGAAATAAAAATGTGAGAATTAAATACATGCATGCCCCACACTTCTTCGATGAGTTAGATTGTTCCCACCCAAATAAAATCTGCTATGTGCTCCAATTTTTGTCTCGATCTCACTTGCAACATGCACATGATTGCAATTCACATTTAAAGGGAAAAAATTTAAAAATGAGGAAAACCCAATAAATGTTTGTTTTCGCTTACACTATTATTACTTGTATGGGAACAAGGGATGCACGAAAAAACATCGATAATCAAGCCACACAAGTAGTTGGCCATCAAAGTGAAGGTAGGTTTCATCTACCATTTGAAAGAGAGATTTCTAAATAAAAACACGAGAATTAAATACCTGCATGTCCCACCCCTATTCCATGACTTAGTAAAAACATGGGAATCAAATATTTGTGTTATTACATTTTACTGCACAGTGAGAACCTAGATAGTCATGAGATAAATCTCCCTCATTTACCGCCGAGGCTCCCATGTAAGATTTTGTCGGTTTATATTTCCTAGTGTCTATTTTGTTGGTATTACTTTAACTGTATAGCTCATGAACCATAGCTATACAATTCTGCAACAAGTAAGCAACTGTAAAAGAAAGGAAAAATTTGCAGAAGAGGAAAATAATAGGAAATGGGGAAAGAAGAGAGGATGTGCAACCCAAGCAATAGTTTACAGAGTTGATTGCATGCACGTAGATTAAAACAAATGCATCATTAAACACAAAACTCAAAGCGAAGGAAACTTTCATATCTAGATCTAGAATAACACAAAGTTTATGAATATATCCAAAAATAAATACGAGACGAATGCACCATTGACACGATGTTCTCCGTAAATCTCCTCTCTATTCCATTGCTTATAGAAAGCTATCAAGGGTTTCAACTCAAAGTCTGGAACACAAGAATGCTAATTACAAATTCTGATTCTTTAACCCGTAGGTTCTTCCTCTACTTATAGTGTGTAGAGGGGAAATTACAAATGGGAAACTGCAACTGAACTAGAACATGAAGAAGTAGTAAAGGGAACATTTGGCAGTTATCTTCCTAGAATTCCTCTCTTAGTGACATGCATCAGGAGTTTGAGCAAAAATTGTGCACATCTGCCACCTATCTTAAAGAATCTTTCCAAATAACTTAAAGTAATGGTTTTTAAACCAATAACTTTAATTTTACATTTTCATCCGGGAACATAAGAAATAAGAGAAGGAAGAAGAGAAGAAAGAACATCTGCAAATTGTAACACTTATACTTTCTTTTTGTTCTAATTTTGAATATATTTGTCGAACATGTAACTCAACATCTTCCCATTTGTTTTAACAATAGCATCTCTCTCGGTTACGAATCATAATGAACTCTCTGCAGACAAAGCAACAGTGTTAGCCTTCACTCTCTCTAAACCAGGCCCATATCCCTCAACATCCGCCTTGAGCTTTACGAGTCTACCAATTGAATCCATCGTGAAAGGTATGGTGGCTTCATCAACTTATTTCCGCATAACCAACATAAATTCCTCATGGGGAAGCGGGTAATTCATCCGAGATGCTCAATAACACTTCTCCCATCTTACTCTCTAGCAAATACATCCTCTTCAGCATGAGTTTGAGGATCTCGACGAGCGGAAGGAAACTGAAATATCTAGTTGCTTCCTTTTTCTACCAATCCGCCAGGCATGATCTGCTCTGTAATCAACACATCCTTTGACAACGAGTGTATCTTAGCCAAAGTATCTAGATGACTTTCAACAACTATGTTCTCATCTTCTATCTATGTCATCAGTTCCTTCAGTTGAGATCTTGCCCTGTGCATGTTCTCCAATTCAGCCGGTATTGGTTCGAATTGTTCTGAAGCTTGGTGAATGATTTGTTCCTTCCAGTGGGCAATAGCTTTGACTTGGTCCCCTGCATCTTCTACCTCCTACATCAGATGATCACTCACCTACTCATGTGCTAGAATGGGTTGAGAGGAAGGTTTAGCAACCTTAGCAATGATCTTGCATAGCTGGAACACCTACTTTTGAAGCTTGGATCTCTCATCCTTCTCTTTGTCAAGCTTAAGGAATAAAGCATTCATTAGTGTCTGCATATCCTACTTTAATCCTTCTGTGGTAGTTTGACCTATTGGCACTTTGATCACTACTATATCGATTCATTCTGTGAGGTCTCCCTTGTGCTTTGGTTTTGCTAGAATGGATAACTCAACGAACTTATGTCTCGATTCCTCAATAATCAACCTAGAAGTCATTTTGGCAACTTTAGGTCTTATATCTGTTCCTCCCAAACTCAAGAGCAAATTTGAAAATTGTGTCCTTCCCGAGTTGATATTCTCTCCGGCTTCCAGGATCATCTGTAAAGCTAACCATGATGAAAATTTTCTTCTTGGGGAATGAGAAGTCACCGAATGCACCACCATCTCATGCTTTGACTCTCCTCTATAAGAATTTGCCACCATGTTATGATTGCCACCCTCTGAATTGTCCAAAGATAGTGTTTTTAAAACTCTGCCATATGTGCTTTCAACTTCTCTACATGGATAGGTGAAGACCTAAGTGGTCGAGGAGAAAATATAAATGACGTTGGATTCAAAGGAGGAACAACAAGATCTCTCTGAGGTTTTGAGGCTGCTGAAGTTATGAGTTGATGTTGGAGAAGTTGGAACTGGAACAATAGCCGTAAATTTGGCCTTCTCCTATATGTGAGACTTCTTGTGAACTTTAAGCTTTTCTAGCCTTCTGATACAGCTTCTTTCACCTTCATGCTTCCTCTTACTAGAGTCTCCTGTGGTAAAGTTTTATGTGATCTCGATTCATCAATGCTTCATCCAGGCAATACCCCTTTGTCAGCAACCAATTTGAAGTGTTAACGAGAACCACGGAAGATCTTTCTTCAATCATATGGCAGCCACAAATGTTTTCCTAAAGAGCAGCTCTATCTCCTCCCATATGATGATACAAGTCAAGTATCGTATGCCCATCATCTCCAAGATCTACGGTGTCATGTGCCTAACCATAATTAGACACATGTTACACCGAGATAACTTTCTTGAAGTCTTTCTTTCTGACTTCATACTCATTCTTGCACTTCATCTAGAAGTCCTCCAACGAAGGCACATGTGAATATTCCTAGGAGATTGTCTTCCTTGCTACTCCATATGGGTCAAAGTTTAGCTGTGTTGGGAAGAACTCAAGCTCATACTCAGAAAACATTTTAGCTTTGACTCCTCTAGCTTTGTGGATGCTCTGGCAGCTATAGTAACCCACTGTGACTGGAAAGAAACCTGTAGACTTGTCACTTTGATTGTAAGTCATGCATCTCCATGAGTTGTCTACACAACTCCATGATGACCCACTTGTCATTTGGATACCTCAACAACTTTACTGGTTCTCCCGAAAAGCTAGTTACCTTGAGATAGGTGAAGTCTGTAAACTGGATGAAAATGCAACCATCTTTGAGATCTGACTTCCCAAGCTTCTTTGCTCACCCTGTTGGTCTTCAGATCACCATTTAGTTTGCAGATGAATTCATAAAAGAACCCATCGTTGACCGCTTTGTAATCTTTATGGCACTCAGGAACTATCAACTATGGATAACAATCAAAGATATGATCTTTTGCCAGTATGCCTCATCTATCCAGCTTGGAAAATATGCCCTGTGGGGCTGCTGCATATACCAGGTATGAAGTCATTTTGAAGGCTGTAAGTCTACCTCACACTCAAGTTGCTCAATTGATTATTGAATCAACTCTGTTGATCTCGATAGTCCTCACGAAAGACATACATCCATGAGCGAAAGTTGTGAGTATTGGCTTCTCCACTTATCCTACAAAGTAATTTAGTGATATCATCCACCTCCTGCACCAAGTTGGATCGTGGAAGAGTTCTCGGGAACTTTGATGGAGACCTAGGATTCTTCATATATTGGTTGTTCATTATGCTCACACAATCTGCTTTGTGTTTCTCTCATTTGTTACCTGCATCCAACATGTTAATTGCAATCACCGTCATTCGTGTCGGAATCTTCAGACAATAATTGATAAACTGTGCATCCAACCTAATAATTGTCTTTCCTGCAGCATCCCAGATTGTTTTGGAAAGAGGATGATATGATCTCACACACTCCATGACAAATTCGAACAATCGAAATTTGTGGTGGGAATGCTTGATGTTGGAATAATTCCACTTGCTTTTTCATTGCCGCACACGAGAAATGTCTTTCCGACTACGGATTTGGTAATTATTTCGAGAGATCGGTTACGGGCCCATGTCTGAGTCATTGATATCAGCAAATATGGAAGCTATACATGATTCTATTGATCCCTCTCTATCATCACGCTTCATCATGGCTGGAGCAATCTTTATTTGTGTTCTTTTTCTTTTAATCCTGCTAATTCTTTATAAGCTGGATCAATTTGTGCGAGATCTATCAATTTCTTTAGATTCGGAAGATATATTCAATGTACCTGACATTGATTTGAACATCCTTTCACCTGTATGAACACCTGTAATGAATACCTTGAAGCTTCCCGATAATGAAAAACACCTCCATATGCAAAAAAACTCCTTTCTTTGGCGCTAAAACCGTCAAGACTCTGATCCTTAGCAAAAAAATTAATGGCCTCTTTATCATGGCACCCATGCTTATATAACCCTTAACATTATATTTCTAATAATTGCCCATCCTATTTTTGGCAATTAATTAATAAACAAACATGTTTATTCACCCAAATTGGGCGCCTATTTTTGCATGTTGCTGGCTGCCATTAAATAAATTTAATTTATTTATTTTTAGCATGCTTCCTTCAGTTCTCTTTGGCTTATCTTCATGCATTGACTTTTCCTCCATCCTGGGCGCCAAAATTAGGCAAAGCAACTATTAATAAATATCATTAAAAGCTTTATTTAATGCCCAAATGGGTCACACTTTTTGGCATGGGTGAATTCTAAAATTAAGAAGTCAACTTCTAGTGGGAATTTTCACCCTGCACCGCAGCTCTAAAAATCCCTTCTTCCACTTAAGTTATTTGACTTTTATAATGAGAATTTTTACCCTGCAAGGCAGGTAATAAATTCCCGCCTGCCTGCCACCTCCAATTTTCCCACTGCAGCTTAAGTGACTTTCTAAAAAGTGTGACTTGTATTAAAAATAGCTTCTTTTGGAAAAGTGTGACTTGTATGGGTGAATAAAACCTTCTGATGGGAAAAGTTAGCCTGCTAGGCAGGCTAGAAAATTCCCACTGGTGCTTTAAGTGATTTTTCTTTATTTTATAATGGGAATTTTCACCCTGCAAGGCAGGTAAGAAATTCTGCTGTCTGCCGCCTCTAATTTTCCCATCGCAGCTTAAGTGACTTTGACTTCATGGGGAAAAGCACCCTGCAAGGTAGATAATAAATTCGTGCATGCTTGCAGCTACCAAAAATCCCATTGCAGCTTACACTCATTACTTCTAGAAAATGCGACTTGCCTGGGAGAGGCTTTTTGTGCATGACTTCATCATTTTTGGTTAGAAGCTTACATTTTGAGGTTGATTCCTTCTAGTGTTGTGTTGGTAGATGATCTTTAGATCTACATGCACTTAAACAGACTATACTGGCGAAGGACTTGACCTAGGGAAATTTCACAGAGAGAACTAAGGAGAAAACCAGGAAAAAACGCAAAAGAAAGAAGAAGAAGAAAACGTTGCCACAAGTTGCGGACAATGCCCTGAATTCATTCATGGTGAAAACCCTAATGAGATAAGTGAATACTGGCATGCAAAACTTCAACAAGATTCAACTATAGCACAATTTCTTTTAAATGAGGCATTATTTTTTCAATAAATAATTAAATAAAAATTTCCCACGAACAAAACTTGGCGGAGGAATAAAATGAGTTTGGGCATCCGGTATTTGTCGAAATTGGCTCATATGATTCACTTTGGGAATATCCTAACACAATACGAGACATCTTACGCAATAAAAACACAAAAAGACCCGTTATTTTAAAATAACATTTTTTTAAATGGGTGGTCCCATATTTCGAGCGAAATCTGGGACACCGGTTGCATGTCCCACACCTATTCCCAGACTAATTTTTGTTCTTACCTAAATAATATATCTTTATGTGTTCCACTTTTTTATTGATCTTATCTCGCATTATTCAAATCAATGCAATTTGAGCGAAAGGTATTTTCATTTACCATTCAAAAGAGGGATTTTTATATAAAAAAGTGGGAATTAAATACTTGCATGTCCCACACTTATTCCATGAATTATTTTGTAGAAATATACTCACGTATCACCTCCTCCCCTATAAGCACTGAAGCTTGAAACTGATAACGAACATTTATTGGGTTTCCATTTTTTTGGGCATTTTAAACGCATATTGCATTCATGTGCATAATGCGAGCGAGATCACAATGAAAAAGTGGAACACATAACATATATTATTTTAGGTGGGAACAATCTAAGTCATGGTGCTCCACTTCCCTTTTAAGTTTCAAGCTCGAGCAAGCACATGAGAATAAAGGGCGTAAGAAATCATCGATAATCAAGTTCTTCAAGCGGTTGGCCAAATGAGAGAAAGGTGGCTTTTATTTTCCATTCAAAAGAGGGATTTGAACTAATAAAACCATAAAAGTGTACTATGCAATGTATAGGTGGAAAGAGGTTGCTTGTTTTCTTAATTTAAGATATGATGTGTTTAGTCTACGTTTAAGTAGTTCATGTCTTGCAAATTATAGTCATGAAATAATTGGTTACTAAAAATATACAATCTATTAATAATATTCAAATTTAAATTAGAGTTCAAATATGTAAACAAATGTTACTTATGGTGTGCAAGGGGTTGAGGCAACATATTTTAGAGATATCTAAGAACGCAAAGAGTGGTCGATCAAAATTGCATATGTCAATAGTTGTTTGTGTTTTCAACTCTTGCATTATATGGGTAGTTAGGACAAAAGTAAATGTAAGGGGATTCACTTTCATGTTTTAATAGATAATTTAGAGACAAGGATATGTCGAGTGGATCTAAAACCCAAGGGTGGGGGTTTCATACACAATTGTGATTAGGGTTTATGTATAACTATTAGGAAAACAAATATACTTTGCCTCTAGCCATACACATGAAGCATGTAGTTTTTCTAGATGTGAATGATGTAGCTGAAGTACACCTTGGAAGTGTGAAGGGAAATTTTAATTTTAATTTAGATATTAATGTCCACAAAAGGCCAAGAATGGCCTATGGGATAGAAAATACAAACCAAGAACCAAAACATAAAGGGAGTGCCAAAACATCTCCAGAAAAAGGAAACAACAAATCAACCACTAGAAGGTTGCAAATCTTGAAACCAATAGAAAGTGCGTTGTTTGACACATCTGACCAGGTTGTCTGCATTTGAGATCTCTTAAGATTCCTAAAATCAGTAATTTGGAAGTAAGATCTGATATATATACTCATTTGTATTTAAGGACTACAATTTGAGTGTTCTTTCCCGAATTTGAAGCATCTCATGAATAAATAAAGCTAAGCATTTCTGATCTTCATATCGAATGAGACTCCTTAAAGATCCATTGGAATCTTTGAAAAGACAATGATATCTTCCATGAATTTCATAGTAGATGGGACACTTGAATATAAAATGCTCTTCACTTTCAAGTTCTAGAAAACACAACTGACAAATCCGCTCATGTTGTGGAAGGCTATGATCAGATTCCATCCGAAGAGGTGAGAGCAAATGCAAAACCGAATGGCTGGCTTTGGCAATGGAGTTTCTCGCTCGAGAGGTGTCTTGAGATGACAACCCAATAGCTGAAATTACTTCCCCCGATCGGGTGTAACGAGGACACATAAAAGGAATGTTTAGGGAAGACAAAGATATGAATTGAAGGTCAAAAATAAAATGTGATAATTCTATAATGCATACCCTACTATTATTCCATGAGTTAGATTGTTCCCCTCAAATAAAATCTGCTATGTGCTCCACTTTTTGTCTCAATCTCTCATGCATCATGCACATGAATGCAATTCACATTTAAAGGTACCAAAATTTAAAAATGAAGAAAACCTAGTTTACGTTCTTTTTCGATTTAAGCTTGATTACTTGCGGGGAATAAGTGATGCGTGAACAATCATTGATGATTGAGGCACACAAGTAGTTGGCCATACGAGTGATTCGAAAAGGTTTTAAAATAAAAACATGGGAATAAGATACCTGCATGTCCCACCCCTATTCCATGTCTTACTAAAAATGTGGGAATTAAATACCGACATGTCCCACACCCATTCCCCGACTTAGATTTTTCTTACCTAAATAATATCTGATATGTGCTCCACTTTATCATCTCGATCTCGCCCATATTATTAACATGAATGCAATTTGTGTTTAAAGGGACCAAAATTAAAAAATGAGAAAAGCCCAACAAACTTCCCTTTTCATTTTCAAGCTCGAGCAAGCACACAAAAATAGTCGACGCACAAAAAAATCATCGATAATCTAGTCCTTTAAACAGTTGGCCAAATGAGAGAAAGGTGGTTTTTATTTGTCATTTGAAAGAGATATTTGAATTAATAAAACCATCAAAGTGTACCATGAAATGTATACAGTGGAAAGAGGTTGCTTGTTTTCTTAATTTAAGATCTGATGTGTTTAGTCTACATTTAAGCAGTTCATGTCTTACAAATTATAGTCATGGAATAATTGGTTACTAAAAATATGCAATCTATTAATAATATTCAAATTTAAATTAGAGTTCAAATGTGTTAAAAAATGTTAAAACAAATCTCAAAATTCAATTCCAAAAATCTCAAAAATCAATTCCAACGAAACAACTAAATCCAGACCTAAACAATTGAATCGAGTTGGATGTGGGTCTTATTGAAGATGATTTGCCAAGCTTCGTGTCTTATTTCCTGATAAATTTCTGCTCATTGTTTTCATTTTCTACTATTATTTGCAATGATGACGTGTGTAATGGTATATGACAAGAATAGATGACTAATAGTGATATTTTAATGTCTTCATATAAATTCGGAATCACAAAGTGAATAAACAACATTTACAAATCTAACTAAATGGAAAGACAATGATATATAAGCTCTGAGTTATATATATTCAATGCAGATTTGGAACGATTACTTTATTTCTCACAGTTTGTCATTGGAACTCATAGTGGTAAGGTACATTCAACAACCAACCACGAAGAATGTGCAATCTATCTTCCACAACACAACTTTCATAATATAATTCAAATTAAACGCTTTTCACCCTACAACAAACAAGCTCCCTTTTTTGGTGCACACAGAGGTCTCACGAATTGGCGAAAGAGCGAGCTTGGGATAGCCTTGCAAAAGTGTTCCCTCCTCAAGGAAGAAAGACGATGTCTCAACAACGATAGTGTCATTGCCCAACTTCAAGGCGGCACCATAATCCCTATCGTTAGTGTCTTTGCCGACATTAAAAATCCAAGCCAAAACAAACAAATTATTATTTATAGAAAAACATATAAATTAGATTAATTTTTATCCGATTTAAAATGAGTTCCTCGGAAAAATAAAAATAAATTATTCACTAAAAATTCCACAAAACATAATAATGTAATCTTACAATAAATAAGCCCATACGACAAGTACTACATTAATTAACGATCACAACATTTGGGTTCCGCCAAGTACTGCAAAAACAAAATCTTCACTCAGTAGCAGTAGCAGAAGTAGCAGAAGCCGAAGACGGTTCGTTATGTGTTAAAGTACATTTCAGATCTCTTTGCTTTGCTTCCTCCAGGTAAAGATCTTGAACTAAATCTATTCGATCTGTATTTTATACTTTTAATCTTGAAAGCCATCAAATTCTTTTTTGATATACAGATTTTTATGTCAAAAATTTCAGCAATTTTCTTCAGATCTGCTGTTTAGCGTTAAATCACGGGGAACGAACTTAAAAAAATGTCGTGGTGACGTAAACATTTGTAAGATAGGTACATGTTTTTCTCCGAATTTGGTTGTTGATTCCATTCCGCGGGATTCGACCCCGAGCTGCATTTTAAACTAGTATTTAATGGTTGGGGTTTTCAGATCTGGATTTGCAATGGAAATTGAAATATGGAATGAAATGCCGCGGAATCAGAACATAGTCTGCAAAGTGGAGCTCAGTTCAGAGCTTACTCTGTTATTTCTTTTTGTTTCGTAAATCTCGAGCAGGGCGGCCTTCATAATGCTGTGGGGTAAAGCTTTGACGGTGATTGCATCCTTAAGATCTATAAACATGGCTTAAGACTTGTTTATTGATTGATAAATTTTCTTAAGAACTACCTTTAACATGGTGAGGGTTAGGCTTTGATTACATTCTTAAGATTTGTAAACGTGGTTTAAGATTTACGGACATGCTTTAGGCTCAAATGTAAGTTATAATTGTTACACTGCAATCATTCGGCATGCCGGCTGAAATTACCGGCCGAAGGATTTTGAACCCGCGTTAGGCTCTTACACGTGCCCTTTATGATTATTACACCAGAACCCCCTTGTACAATACAAATTTATTCTCGCGCTAGTTTACTCTGGCAATTGGTGCGTAATGAAAGGGATGGATATTGGGGTAAGTGTAAACCATAAAATTGAGATTTCTAGGTTATCAATGTCCCGAGGTTGCAGTTCCCTTGTTATGTATATCTAGCATTATTGTAAGTAACGCATAGAGAACTTTTTGTCTCACCTTTTAAAAGTCCACTATCATTCTACAACTTAGGACTATATACTTGGAAGTCATCCATTCCAGTGTCGATGTATACATTTATTTGTTTGGTAAATGTTGGGCGAGGTTATGGGCCATCTCCTTTAAGCGCTGTGATGTATGATTGGAAGCCTTCTTAAGGTCTGTAAACATGGCTTGCGCTTGAATTTACTTTATAATGTTTAGATTTCAACTTTACCACAATGTCTGCTTGGGTTATGTGCTGCTTTATTGCAGTGGCCCGTGGGGATATTTGACCCTGCATCATACTTTTATGAGTGCCCATGATTACGCTATTACACCACAAACCATTGGAGCGGAGGTTTTGGTTTCGCTTTATTGTACTTACAGCGGCTTAGTCGTCACAATTAAAGTTTTCCGCTCCTTTCTCAGATCCAGTTATCATATGGTCCATATTATAGTAGATTTTGATTTTGATAGTGAACTAGTGAGGCTCAGGGCTCAAATACTAGCACACAAGCACACACTTATTGAGATGTCTGTCTTTGAGCTTGGATGCAGAAAAAGTCTTAAGCAGTGGACACACACTGGTAGCAGGCAGCAGTTAATCTTGATGACCCGCGTATTACAAGTAATCTCAAGAAGAATCACACTTGCTTTGCAAACATTAATAGTCAAATGATCAATGGTCTTATCTTTGTGGTCCCGGCATGAGGGTTTGGCCTAGTGATTTAGAGCTCCTGTGTACGTAAATATATTCTTTTCACTGCTTTTGTTTTTGCATTGATCTATAAGATGCAGGAAGCTCAGTTTGAGATGTCGTGTGATCTCCCATGCCGTCCGTTTAATGATAATGGTAAAAGGGTCTGCAATTAATGATGAACAGGCCTTCTTTTCGCAATGGATCATTCCTTAACCTAGAAGTTTAACTCATTCTTCACACCTCCATGGGATTGCTGAAGTGCAAAAGTCAACTCTGCTACCTTTTGCACCCAGCTGCATTTAGAAAGTCAAGCCTCCACTGTATTGCTGAACTGTCTATAGCGACTCATGGTTACACCCAAGAACGGTGCAGATGCATTCCCACATATTTGGAATGGATTCAGACTGCTTTTTTACTGTGCAGCCACATAAGCTTCACCCTATTTTATACCAAGCTGCATTAGCACGGGTCATGCCTGATGGGATTGAACTCGAGTCTTTGTGGCAGTGAGTGTGCACCTTACTGCCTGGCTACAGCTGGACTGACCAGTCTCCTTTGCTGGTTTTGTGTATGTCATTGACTGAATCATGTCACTCAAGGCGGAAATAAAACTTTAGAAATGGTTCCTTAAATCAAAATACCAAACTAGGGCCTTCTTAACTGATAAGACAGTTTACATGCCCTTGGTTGTGTAAGATGAGCACACTTGGTAAAAGAAAGGAAAGGTATATATGAAAATACATTATATTGTATTAATTAATTGGAGATGTATTAAAAAGTTCATTAAATCACTTATCTGTAGAACTGGAGTTCATTTTCAAAGTATTTCAAACTACAAGGCCATTGTTTTCTATTGCGTTTGTAGTTTAGATACAAGAAAGGACTCACAGCTTGCTTGCAAACATTTGCATGGAATTCTGTTGGTGTCTATTGAAGAGGAAATTATTCCTCTTGTTATGCAGCATGCCTGTCTACAAATGCACACTACTACAACACTTCTGTGCATCAAATCAAGAAATAGAGCAGAAATAATATACCCAGGTTTATAGTTAATGCAAGTAACTTTGAACTTTGTAACAATGTAAGTAAAGAGATGCAAAACATGGAAGGAATACACTCGGTCGTTTTACAGAAGGAGGAGCTCCTATTTCGTGTTGCACATTGGAGACTTGGAGTTGTTGAAATGTTAGAGGATTGGTAAATGTTGGGTGAGGTTATGGGCCGTCTCCTTTAGGTGCTGTGATGTATGATTGGAAGACTTCTTAAGGTCCGTAAACGTGGCTTGTATATGAATTTACTTTATAATATTTAGATTTCAACTTTACCACAATGTCTGCTGGGCTTATGTGCTGCTTTATTGCAGTGGGGATATTTGACCCTGCATCACACTTTTACGATTGCCCATGATTACACTATTACACCATGAACCCTTGGAATAGAGGTTTTGGTTTAGCTTTATTGTACTTACAGCGGCTTAGTTGTCACAATTAAAATTTTGCTGATCCTTTCTCAGATCCAGTTGTCATATGGTCCATAGTATAGTAGATTTTGATTTTGATAGTGAACTGGAGAGGCTTGGGGTTCAAATACTAGCACACACTTATTGAGATGCCTGTCTTTGAGCTTGGATGCAGAAAAAGTCTTCAGCAATAGACACACACTGGTAGCAGGCAGCAGTCGATCTTGATGACCCGTGTGTAACAAGTAATATCAAGAAGAATCACCCTTGCTTTTCAAACATTAATAGTCAAATGATCAATGGTCTTATCTTCGTCGTCCTGGCAAGAGGGTTTGCCCTAGTGATTTAGAGCTGCTGTGTACATAAATCTATTCTTTTCACTGCTTTTGTTTTTGCATTGGTCTAGAAGATGCAGGGAAGCTCAGTTTGAGATGTCTTGTGATCTCCCATGCTGTCTGTTTGACGATAATGGTAAAAGGGTCTGCAATTAATGATGAATAGGCCTTCTTTTTGCAATGGATTATTCCTTGACCTAGAAGTTTAACTCATTCTTCACACCTCCATGGGATTGCTGAAGTGCAAAAGTCAACTCCACTACCTTTTGCACCCAGCTGCATTTAGAAAGTCAAGCCTCCACTGTATTGTTGAACTGTCCATAGCATCTCATGGTTACACCCAAGAACGGTGCAGATGCATTCCCACATATTTGGAATGGATTCGGACTGCTTTTACTGTGCAGCCACATAAGCTTCACCCTATTTTATACCAAGCTGCATTAGCACAGGTTGTGCCTGATGGGATTGAACTCAAGTCTTTGTGGCAGTGAGTGTGCTCCTTACTGCCTGGCTACAGCTGGACTGACCAGCCTCCTTTGCTGGTTTTGTGTATGTCATTGACTGAATCATGTCACTCAAGATGGGAAATAAAAACTTTAGAAATGGTTCCTTAAATCAAAATACCAAACTAGGGCCTTCTTAACTGATAAGACAGTTTACATGCCCTTGGTTGTGTAAGATGAGCACACTTGGTAAAAGAAAGGAAAGGTATATATGAAAATACATTATATTGTATTAATTAATTGGAGATGTATTAAAAGTTCATTAAATCACTTATCTGTAGAACTGGAGTTCATTCTCAAAGTATTTCAAACTACAAGGCCGTTGTTTTCTATTGTGTTTTTAGTTTAGATACAAGAAAGGACTCACAGCCTGCTTGCAAACATTTGCATGGAATTCTGTTGGTGTCTATTGAAGAGGAAATTATTCTTCTTGTTATGGAGCATGCCTGTCTACAAATATGCACTACTACAACACTTCTGTGCATCAAATCAAGAAATAGAGCAGAAATAATAGCGATAACAGAAATACATCTTTAAAAACAAAATATTTTCCTGAAACAGAGAGTGAGGGCACGTGCACACCAAAGGATTAATTGCAACTATAGATGAAATATCCCTTGTGGGATACCACTCAAAAACACACAAATTAAAGATAAATTGCAGCAAATAGAAAATCTGATTTTTGCCGTAAATACTCAGCTAGGGCAGCAAACTGTTTTTATTTATTTTTCTCAAAATATTTGCCCAAAACATATGAAAATTTGCAGGAAGCTTGCTATGATAATAAAGAACCCTAGAACAATATTTTTGGAATTTTTCGAATCATATATGACTACCAGAAAATTACAGAAAACCCTAGACAGCTAGAAAACCTTAAAAATCCATATCTTCTCAAATACATATGATAAAATTCTGAAATTTTGGAAATAACATCTATTAATAATATGAATGAAATCCCAATTGCCAGACCATGAAAAAGCACTCTGAAAACCCTCCAAAAATCACTGTAAAATCCCAAAATGGGTCGCTCCACCTGGAAAGAGACCAAAAACCCTCCAAAATTCCTCCAGAAATGGTGCCAAACCTGCTCTAATTGCTGCAATAAAACAGATTCGGAAACCCTTGATTTTTCTCCACCAAAAAGCCCAAAATTCCTCCGAAACCCTTCTTTGAAATCTCTGAAATTGATCTCTGAAAAACAACCCTGAATTAGTCCCAAATTGACAAGCTAGGGTGGATCTTCCACCACCAAAGAATGCCCTGCTAGCTAGGAATGGATCTCTCACCACCGAAGCTAGGTTTCTGTGGGATCTTACTCCACAAGCTAGAAAAAACAAACAGCAGTTGCTCAAAGGAAATCATAAGTGTGTATGCAAGAATGACCTCTCTTTCTCCTCCCAATCTCCTTTTATAATTTCCCCCAAACAACTTGTGGCCCAAGAAACCTAAGTCGACCTTTTCTAGGAAGGACCACCAAATAATAAAGTAACTTAAAGTTACTTTTCTTCCCCCAAGTCGCCATAGGGACATAAGTGACCCCAACGAAAGAATATAACATTAAAGTGTTATTAGTCACCCCCATAACGATAAAACATAACGTTTGCCCCCACCAAGCCACTTAACACCCATGCCAACACAAAAATATAACAAATAAGCAAGGTGGAATACCCAATAGCCTCTAAAGTCTTTAGCCCCTTGGGTATGACCAAGGCTAAGACTAAATATTGGCCCTTAGGCCCTCTGTGAAGGAAAGGGGACATTAGAACAAATTTAAATGATTGGGGGAGATTTCACGAAGAGACCCTCCATCCCGACGAATATTAGGAATCAATTTTGATTGATTGAATGCAGCTTAAAAGGGCGGGGAGTACCCCTTCGTAAAGTAAAATTGCAATTCATAGCTTATAGAGTACTCCATCCACTTGAGGATCTCCACCAAATATTGGCGTACGTACCTAACTATTATATTCTACCTAATAACCATGACATCTTAGGACAACATGCCTAACACATAACATAATATGCGATTTCAAAATCGGGAGCTTACAAAATCAGGAGCTTACATTCAAAATAACACATGTACATCGATCTTATCTACTTAATCAAAATGTGATTTTTGGGTATGCACCACTTTCTAGTTAAATGACTTAAGTTACTTGATATGTTTTGGATACGGGTATGGATACGAAGAATCAAATATATGGATACGACAAGTATTTGGGTCTTGGATACGGTTGTACAAAATGAGAAAATATATGAAAAGCAAAAATATATAAATTCTAGCCTGATAAATAGGAATTGACCTCACATTATGCATATTAAAAAAATAAAACCATGAAACACTACTGATAATTTATATAATGCCAACCAAATGCCAAATGACAAGTCACAAATGTCATGATAAATATTAAATTTAATTATTACATCAAAATTAGTATTCAATATTCATCATATTGCTCTTCATTGAGAGCATCAAGAGCATCATCATGATGTGGTTCATTAGAACCACATGGACTCCAAACACTTCCACTAGTACTAGCATCCCATGTGGGTCCGGTGACACCAAAGATGTTTCCATGTTATGTGTTACAAAAATCCTCCTTTCAAGCTCCTCAACCACCTTGGCAACGAATGTGCACTCCTACTAGTGTAGGAAAATGATGACAATATGTGTTGATGAAGTATCAAACTTAAATGAGCAAAGAGAGCTTGGAGAGGTAAGTATACAATGAAGGAATGAGAGGTAAGTGTTTTTACTTTTATTTTATGTTGTATTCTTGACTTTTTAGGGTTTTCATTGTCATTTAGGTGTATTGGTATCTTAGGTTGCAGCAGCATGTCCACTCCTGCTTCCCTTATTTCCTTATTTTTCATGATTATGTTATTAAATATTTCTTTGTCACATTATGATTAACTTAATATCGAGTTCCTTTGTTTGTTAGTTCGGAGAAGTTTTGTATGTCCAAAAGGTTTTGTTTCCTTATGGCTAGTGGGTGGATAGTCAAATTCATTACATACTTTGTTTCAACTATGGGATTGTACCAATTTTTATATCAAGCTCTTGATACCTTCATAATTATCTCAATCCAAGGCAAACTTGTATTTTTCCAATACAGTTTTTTGATTTAGTGGTCCTAGCCTTGAGCAAAAGTTTTCATCTATAAATCTCAACCGAGAAAAAAATCTAACAGAAAACAAATTTACTTGGATGGACTTGAAAAACTTTTGTAATATCCTTGAAAATAATTTCTAATAGTTACGGATATTTTGTTAAACCTTAGGGCAGCAATATTAAATATCTAACTTTTATAACAATGATAACCTGATTTTTTATATTAAAACAATGAACCATAATTCGTAAAAAACCAGTTTTTATTTATTGAATACAAACCAGTACAATAAAAATACTAGTGTTTTAATACAATTGTTTGAAGTTGAGCGGTGTAACACTTGCACTGAATTGTCACTGCAACCCCCGAATGGAATTGCCAAGCTCGGATGTGAGGGTTTTCACCCTCGAGACTTGTATGCAAATGAGGGATTTCGTCCTCTATTGCTATTACGGTGTTAGGAAATTTAGGGGATAAATAATGTTACAAATTATAGATCCACCACATTAAATTGCCAAGAATTATAGTTTATGAAGTGCAATGATTAAAACATAGATTAAGATGTTTATATTGCAGATTACAGAATGTCAACAACATGAAATAGAAAGTAAATGAACACAGTGACACAAAATATAAGTGGGAAAACCATGAAAGATAAAAAAAACCACTGGAAATCTTATCTTTATTGAGAATATATATTCAACCCAACACTCCCACTATTTCATAAGATCCACAACTGTTACACCTTCATGGAGGAACAGTCAATACATTTGCTTATGAGAAGAGATCAACCTTCGATGTTACCTTCTATGTAACCATTCTCAATGAGATCACCTTGATTTATATCAAGGCGGGTGGTCCGGATCCACTCTTAATGCCAAATCAGTTCATGCTTATATTTTAAGTTTAATTCATAAGCCATGACCGTTAGTCTTTGGCGGGTTTTTATTAAGTCAGTTTCTCGCTTAATATTACAACCCCAACATGTAGAAGCTAAAGCTACTTGCGGCAAAGAAAATAATTGATGAATTTCCAAGATGAATGTACAATAAACCCCAAATCTGCCTTTATAACCTCCAACCCTTCTCCAAAGTGGGCACCCCTTTTGGAAATACATGCATGCCCCATAAACAAATAAAATAATACTTTATTCTCTTCAAGTTGGTGCCCCATCCTAATATTAGGAATATGCAATATTAAAAAGCTCTATCTTCACTTTATCCTAAAAATAGGATCTGTTTTCTCATGCAGCCCACTCTATCCTTGGTGCCCCCATTATAGAATTCTTTATTTAATTATTATCCAACTTTGGTGCCTAATAATAGAAGTACATCATTCTATTATTATTTTATTCTATTTATGCTTTTTGGATTAAAATATACTTTAAGTGTCCTTTCTCCAATTAAAATATAAAAATATCCTTGGATCACTTATATTAATTTATTTTCCTCTTTTAATTTACCCTTAGCCTATGAAAAATAATAAAAATAGGCTTTAGGTATTCAAAATTAATTAATTCTAAAAAGGGGACATTACAATTCACCTTTCTTAGAATTGCTTGCCCTCAAGCAATTGCAAGTCCCTTCTGCAAATACCAGGATCCCAAACTCTCATGTTCACACAATTTGGAACTTGTATGAACGGATCTATGTGCCCTTTGCCACTCAAAGTGTTCTTCACTCTATCACCATTTCCACTATGTTGTCCATGATGACCACACATCTGAAATGACTTAGTAGGAAACAACAAATCCACAACACTTTCATACCTTTGGCTGTCCTCAACTTGTTCACCTTCCTTTGTTGAATGAAGCTTGGTTGAGATATCTTCAACATCCCCAACCTTGTGACTTGGAACTTTTGGGTTAGGATCAACATTCTTCTTCACCTTGAACTCTTCACATTCAACAAGTGAATCTTGTTGATGCATGCAAAAATTAGAAGTCAATAAAACATCTTCATGATTTTTGCTAAAGTCATGAACACAGTCAATTTGCTTCCCATTGGTTGTTCTGAAAATTCCAGCAAATTGAAAATCAACATTAGCAATCGGTAAAGCCCTTTTTTCATTTTCTTGCCCCTCAACATGGTCTTCTTGGAACTCCACCCCAAAACCTTCCTGCAGATCTGATTTTTTTCTTCGATTCATGGCCTCTCGATTTCTTCCTCTCTCCTCATCATTAAGGAAGAACTCTTATTAGATCCATCAAAAGTAGGGAGTGACAACTTCCCTAAAGCTTGTTGTAGGTCTCTCTGATTAGTTTGTGGCCTAGGTTCAACTCTTGGTCCACCCTGCTTTCCTTCAGATTAATAAAATTGGTGAGGGATATGGCATCTCTAATCTCACCGGGAAGTACCTTGTACTCTTCATAGCTAGCAGCAATATCATTTGCTATGGTAAGCTGAATTTCTGCCTCTTGAATTGCTTCCTCTCTACGTAGGAAGTTAGGTGGAAGGGCCTAACAGTAGAACCGGTGACTGTCCTTTGAGTTTGTTGGTTATGGTTCACTCCTTAAGAGCTTCCCTCACCGTTTGGAGCCCTTTGCACATTCGTGTTCTGCATGGTGTGGACTAACTGAGCCATCATGTTAGCTAATCGTTCATGTCCTTGCACAAGCCTATCGAAATGTACATCGTCTAGGTCTCTGTTACCCATGACTTCTGGCTGTTCTGTAGCTTTCTTTTTCTCCCTTTGCTGGTACTTGATTTCTTTGTCACTACCTTGCATGAAGTTCAAAGCTACAATTTTTATTTTTATTTTTTCTTTTCCTTCGTTGTTTTTAATCCTTCAACAAGTTGGGAGGAAATTTGCTTTGATACCACTGTAATATCCCTGAAAATAATTTCTAACAGATTTGGATATTTTGTTAAACCCTAGGCAAAGTGTATTACAAATCCAACTTTAATAATGTTAACGATAATTTTATTTTATTTATATAAAAACAACGATCCATAATGTGTAAAAATCGGTCTTTTATTTATTGAATACGAATCAGGTACAATAAAAATACCAGTGTCTTGATACAATTGTTTGGAGCTGAACTAGTGGAACACTTCCACCTTGAATTGTCACTGCAACCTCTGAATGGAATTGTTAAGCTCAAATGTGAGGGTTTTTTTCTTTAGACTTGTATGCAAATGATGGATTTTGTCTTCTATTACTATTGCAAAAGCTTAAGCTACTTGCAGACAGAAAATAATTGATGAATTTCCAAGATGAATGTATAATAAACCCCAAATCTGCCTTTATAACCTCCAACCCTTCTCCAAAGTGGGCACCCCCTTCTGGAAATACATGCATGCTCCATAAACAAATAAAATAATACTTTATTCTCTTCAAGTTGGCGCCCCATCCTAATATTATGAATATGCAATATTAAAAAGCTCTATCTTCACTTTATCCTAAAAATAGGATCTGTTTTCTCATGCAGCCCACTCTATCCTTGCCCCCATTATAGACTGTTTTATTTAATTATTATCCAACTTTGGCGCCTAATAAGAGGAGTACATCATTTTATTCTATTTCTGCTTTTTGAATTAAAATATACTTTAAGTGTCCTTTCTCGAATTAAAATATAAAAATATCCGTGGACCACTTATATTAATTTATTTTCCTCTTTTAATTTCCCCTTAGCCTACGGAAAATATTAAAAATAGGCTTTAGGTATTTTGAAAAGGGGACATTACAACTTTTGCCACAGAAGGTAAATGGACAGGAATTCAGGCTGAAAACGAGCATAGTCCATATGAATGGATGGCTGAATAAAACAGAAAACTTTTCACTCAATCTGCAAGATACATTTTTGTCTTTTAGTTCAACTTCTGTTTGTCTTTTAAAAACTATGTACATGAGCTACACTTTTCAGCAAACATCAAAAGCATAATTTCATAGTTGTGGATAAGTATCCTTAACCAAAAGACCAAACCACTGTATTCAGCAAGGTACTCACTTTTATAATTATTTGTTGCATTTGTTATAAGTTGGACCATAACATATCAAAACAATGACAAAAGATGGCATAGAATGGAATATGAAACCCGACAAACAGTTTGCCAACGCAAATCTATAACCTCAATGACACAAGGTATCAGCTGAAATAGGAAATCTAATGTGAGCATGTTATGCCGTACCTCACGAAATGTGGATTTCAAGATGGGGCATCAAAATGTGCAAGGCATGTAAGAAAAATGTTACCATAGGTGAACCACACTTATTTTTAAAGTGGCGTATGTACAATAGCACATTATCAACATATAAAATGACTACAAGTAGCTTATTTCCAGATCTACTAGTGACCCAAAGGAATAAACAATCAGGGGAATTGCAAAAAGAAATTTCATATTATCAGGTTTATATTAGACTGCACGGAAATGCCCTAGACCCCTCGTACTAGCCCAGTACGTACCCACAGTTTTTTTTTGTTTAAGTGCAAAAAAATAAATAAAAAGAGTACCTAGAGAGTACCCACAGTCTTTTCTTGTTTTTAAGTTCAAAAAAATAAATAAAACATGAGGGCTTTGATTGGAATTGAACTTTGGAAAGTTCGTGTGAGATTCAATGTTGCCAATAGGCTCAAGGGTCGAGAGAGAGACGAAAAGGGCTTCATTTGGTTGACTTACTATTTGGGGGCTTTCTTGTTGCTCCTCATGGGTCCTTTATTCTTCAGTCAATTTGGAAGGCATGGGAACAAGTGAAGCACTTGGTGGTTGGGCAGCCTATCTTCTCTTCATTTGACATTAGTTGCCAAGCCTACAAATCGATTTCGTTGAATCAGAAATATAATGACAAGATCCTTGCCTTGACAAGAGGCTGTTCTGCCCTTCTTTGGTTTGAGAAAGGAATTAAAATATTTCATGACTTTAAATGTTTTTTTAATGTCCAATGATACGTCTAACTCAAGCTTAAGGCATTAATAATGAATTATCAAATCTATAATACAGTCTATGTTATTATTTATTATGTTTTGAACATTATGAATCAATACAAACTCAAGTCTCAATTCTCAAAGTATTGGAAATTTGTTTTCATGTTCTATGAATGATTTTAAGTTGTATGAGTATTAAATTTCAATAAGTATGCAAATGTTTCTTTAAATTTATAATTTTATATGCATATATATATATAAAACGTACCCAAAAGCGTACCGTACCCAAGATTTTTAAAAATTTGTCGTTTCAGTGTACCGAAACCGTACCTGTATCTGTATCCGTGCAGTCTAGGGTTTAAATAGAAAAAATAGAGTATATGATTGTCTTGAAATGGAATGGTTTAACCGTACCCCTGTAGTAAAAAAATTTAAAGAAAAGAAGAATTCCTAGGTATGGCATTTTTGTTTCTAGCTGTTCAGTTATTTACCGTTAGCTATTGCAGTTTACTTCTTTACGCTAATTGCAGATGAAGGCAGAACTTGTCTGCCGCTCATTTAAACAAATGTCTTTGTCTGGCTATCTGTTGCAATCAAAGTGGTTTGAACTACTAACATTATGAAAAAAATAAACCAATCAGGTGAACAATAACCATTGAAGTTACATGATCATGCATGACAATATGCAGCATGAACTCTTTATATCTTCTAATGCAGTCTGTAAAAACATCCATAACATGGTATCCATATCTTTCTCAGAAAGTGTGCAATTGCGATGCCTTTATGAGTTGAAGAACATAACTCGTGCCAATTGAAGACGGCATTCATATGAGATTTGTCTCTGGTTCGACCAAGGTTTGATAATGTCTGTTTTGCAGGAAAATTTAAGTCTAGCAGAATCAAAGCAATGTCTCGGAGGCCAGTAAATCCAACTGCTAGACGTTTTGCTGAGAGTACAGTTACACCATCAACCAGTCCTTCTCATCAGAAGTCTCGATCGTCGCCTATACTTTCACTTGGCTTGGTCCTTCTGGTATTCCTTTCTCATCATATTATAGGCAACCATTATTGGAATTATTTTCCTACACCATGGAAATCCAAAGAAAAAGCTCAATTTCTTCCATTTGACAGCCTCAGTTGAGTATTTCTGTAAGAATAATATGGGTTTGCTTTTCAGGGGCATTTCTTCTTCTTGGATATTCATACAGTGGTTCAGGTATGAAAATTATTCTCAATCATAAATAATTGGGATTTCCTTGTTACATGTTGGTTGTGCATCATACTTTCTTGTCGTTATTAGCATAGTCAAGGGTTTTGTTTTTCATGCTGAATTTGAAACACAAGTGGCTGACTGTTTAATGCCTTATTATATGAACATCATTTCTAGAAGAACATGGGGATAAGCCATTCAATATGATGTAATTCCATTTGTCTTGCCACTCTGGTGTATAAATCACAAATTTAAGTCTTGATTGGGAATGCTCTCCTTGACTTTATATGAGAATGCTTTTGGAAAGAAGTATATCTTGATTCTCATTCATGGTTTTCATTTCAGGCACAACAAACAAAGCATACTCCAGGAAGGACAAAACTAGGAGGCTTTAAGCACGAGTAATGGTAAGCATATTTGGATGATTATATTTCTAGATTTCACCACAGTTTGATTTTATGGATAGTACTATATTTGCTAAAGTATTTTTAAAAAAAGTGTTGCTTACTTTAAATTACAGCATTATAATTCCTATCTTGTTATGGAACCATATTTCATGTATACGAAGAATCCAAATGCAGAGTAAACAAGGAAACGACAGATATTCCAAACATACAACTCTCTTTTGGAAATGTGTTGTATATTCTGCATGATTTCACAAATGCTCGCACATGCATTGGTACCCTTAAATAATGTACACTTAGGCACGATGTACAGTACGACGTTTTGAGTGCAGGCCCTATATGTGGTTTTGGTCCATAGTTTATGACTCATGGTATGGTATGGATGGTTTCTACCCACTGTAATGTAATATCTGTTGGAAATGTGTCTCATACTTCGCATGCGTCTGCACAGGAAGGTTGTGCATAGGATTTGAGCTAAGTATGCATGCAAAAATAACTGCACAGGATGTTTGCTCAGTAAAACTATAAACATGACTTGTGTGGCAGTGATATTGCACAGGACTTGCACAATGATTTGGGATGGTTGTGTGCAAGTATGCTGCACTGGAAGGTTGCATATGGTTGTGCAGAAACTAGTTATGCAACATGGAAATGCACTGCAGGTTTATCATGATGTGTTATCATACACTTGTCAGACTGTATTTGTTTACTGGTGTGTGAGTAATGGATTCTGATGCTCTGACACGAAGTTGTTGAGGTGTGTTATGTGATAATTACTTTGGTTAGCGGTTGGTGTGAATCTGCAAATTCCCTTTTCTGTGGATGCCACAAAGTGATCTGCCAGTATATAGGCAGGAATCTTCTTTGATGCATGTTGATATGCGGTATAATGTGCATGCAATCACTTGTAAATTAAAGTGTTGTGTGATAAGTTGCCGAATCCTTAAAGTACGTTGTTATATTTTAAACGGTTTAGTTAATACAATCTAACAAAGGTTAGTGTGTTGGGTTTTTTTACCTGAAAGGGTTTTCCCACATGAAATTTTGCGTTCTGTGTGCGGGTCTTTTCCTTGTACATTGTTTAGACTATTAAAGCATAGCTCCTCTGTGTTAGTTTATTATGCATAGGGATCTCTCCGAACAATATGGCTTGGATGGTTTCCTATTGATATGCTTACTAATACTTGCACATGCATTAGGGTAAATCAAGAACTTCAAAGTATGTTATTGTATTGTAAACAGTTGAGTTAATGCAATAAGGAAGAAGCTTGTTGTGTTGGGGGTTTCCCAGGACAAAGTCTTGTGTGTGCGTGTGAGCGCATACATTATTTCTGATATAGTTTAAGATTCTGTTACATTTGCTTCTCCTGCATAAGTTTACCAGTCTATTTCTCTTCATATGGTATTAGAGCTAGGGTTTTGCTTTGTTTGAAGAACTAGGACATCTTGGCTTTGTGATGGATTTTTTCTTGAGTGGGAGCTTTGTGTGTGAGGACCTCTATAAATGAAAATGACTGAAAACACAAGGATATAAATAGACAAATTTAATAGCCAACACTTTGAGTTATGAAAGCTCAACATTGAAGATCTTGTGGATAGAGATCAGTGCGTTGTAGTGTCAGGAAAAGCTCCGAGGACATGAAGTTATAAGATTGGAAGAAGCAGATTAGGAAGCCAAATAATTCTATCAGACCGTGCCTTTCAGATTCGGTGTTGTTAAATGTCTTGAGAGAAGCCAATGCTAAGCAACTATGTGATAAGTAAGGGGCTTTGTATAAGACAAAGTCACAAGTAAAGAAATACTTTCTGTGTAAGAGGTAGTATTCTCTTAGGATCTGGATGAATAATGGTGACTCTGTGGCAAACATTTGAATGCTTTTAATATTGTGGCAAGTCAGTTATTTTTAGATGAAATTAAATGGATGACGAAAAGTGTACTGTCTCCTTTTTGACCTGCAAACACTGAACTGTTGGTAGTTGACATGGATTGGGTGTTGAATGGATCCTATCAGCTGTTATATTCAGTTAGTCTTTCAGTTGGTCAGTTGATTTTAGTTGTGTCAGCTATGTAAGAGACACTGCAGTTATTCCATTAGTTTCTGTCAGTTAAATAAGGGATCAATTTTATATAAATAAGAATTCAGGCAGTCAGTTAACTGCCAGAAATTGTGGAGAGTTGTGTGTCAGTTAGATACTACCAATTGTGGAATTAACTACCATTGATTTGTGATCCCTTGAGTTGAAGAATATATAGATAGCGTTAGTAAGAGAACAGGGGATGGATTATTATAAACCCAAAACTTCATTCTGTTTACAGCAATTGGACGCTGCTACAACAGCTTGTGCTTGAGACAGAATCTTCATCTTCAAGCTTATTAGATCGTTTCTCACGAGGAGAAAAACCTTTTGAGACATTTAATAGTACAGGATGACATCATGGTTATTTTGAGGCGCTCAGAAGTGCAAGGCGACAACAAGGTCATTCTGATGCTTTCTGCAATACTAGGTGGCAACAAGGATCATGCAAAGAGATTAGTGTCAGTGAGTAGTTTAAATTTGTTGTATGGCTTCCTGAGTATATGTATTCCAGAAAAGACAAATAATACACACACACACACACACACACACACACACACACACACATCTGCTGTTAGAATCGTTTCCGAATTTATTTTCAGTGTATTTAGACTAGGCTATTACAGTCCTTTCTGGGTTTACTCTGTGTATTTAGACTAGGATATTATAGTGGTATCAGAGGTGTGATCTTGCCAACCTATGGAAAAATATATATAAAAACATCCAGCCAAACCTTGATTGCATGTCAGAAAGTGACAGGGAAATAAGGTATCAACATCGGGAATAGAGAAAGTAGAAGATGCCAAGTGAGGATAAAGAACAGGATTTTTTTGAAGTAATTAAGTCCTTGAAGGATATTACAGGGGTATTAACGGATGGGCAGCAACAGCTCATTGAATTGTACACTCAGCACAAGCAGGGTAAGGAAACCAATCAGGCCACTACACCTCCGGGTTATGGTACATAAGGGGCCTCTTCATCTGCAGAAATAAACCAGAACATCCCAGCGAAATCAGACGTAGGTACAGGTCTACCCAGGGTCACGTTCTTGCAGAAAGAAGTCTTGACGCAAGGCGAAGAAATGGACAATCAGCAGGAGGAAGATTTGGGCATCCTTCATGCAGATTACTGGGAAAAGAATGCAGAATTCAGGAAGATATTTCCTTCATGAATTTTTGTACCCTGAAGTCAAAAACCAGACCAAGGAATGCAAGTAAAACCCCTCTAATCAGGCGTCATAAAGACTTGCAAAGCAGATTGGGAAAGCTTACTTCTCATGAGCTGATGTACTAGGAGGAGGAAATGAAATTTGCAATCTTTCACCTGGAAGGGGTTGCACACTGAACGGTGGTACCCGCCTTAGTTATTCAAGGGCACAACCATATCACCACCTATGAGGAGTTTTGCAGGAGGTTGATAGATAGATTTGAGAGGTAAGATCCCGAGGAGCCCTTCAAAGAGCTCACACAACTTATGTCACCGCAGCTCATTGGAGGCTTATGTGACTGATTTTCAAAGAATATAAATAATGGTACTTGATATATCGGAGAGGTGCCTTGTAGTTCTTTTCACGGAAGGATAAAAAAATCTGAAAATCCGAAGTTCTCGAAAAAATCCGGTTCAGAATATATATACTTATATTATTATATATTTATATTATTGTATACTTATATTATTATATATAGACAAATCATACAAAAAAATATCCATCTACCATCATCATCATCATAAGAACATAAAATTAAAGTTTGTAGAATTGAGAAATGCAAAAGAGTTTGAAATTTTTATCAGATTAAAAGAGAGGCATGGTTTCGAGCCTAAGCTCCACATTGAAATGAAACTTAAAAGTTTCAAACATTTGCAACATCAAAACCTGCTTCAACATCAAAGCCTTCTTCAAAATCAAAACTAGCACTAGCACTATCATCTAATCCATGTTCATCATCACTATCAATGATTTCTTGAATTTCTTCAAAGGATGATTCTCCAAAGTGAGACTCGCCATCTTCTTTTGCAAGATTGTTCTCAAGCAAACACAAATTGCTGTGGACAAACACAAAATTTGAGAGTTTTTTAGCTCCTAGGCGGTTCTTCTTGTTGTGTGGATCAAATCATGTGTACTCCAATTTCTTTCGCATGCTGAAGCATTAGCACACTGGTTGTGTATACGCACGACAAACTTTTGAAGCTTTGAAGTAGAAGAACCATAAGTCTGCCACCATAAATGGGGATCCATGTAGTGGATGTCTTCTTGTGCCTCCTTACGAGAAAACATGCCCTCTTGGTTCTTGAATATAGTGAGTTGCCTTCTCACCTTAGCCTTCTCATCATCATCACGAACCAACCCGTTTATAGTTTTCAATACACCATTCTTTACCTCATTTGCATCATGATCCACCTCTATCAGCTTAGGATTTAAATAGCACCCCACTGCATGGATAGGGCGATGTAGCATGTCCCAACGTATGTCCACAATGTCCTGTTTTTATTGAATTTCAGAATCATTTGCAAGTACTTTTTTATTTGTTCTTTTGCTTGCTCCATGCCCTCATACACAAAGCTAATGCAAGGTTTCATGCCATCAGCCAATCTCAACAGTTGGACAAGTGGCTCAAACACCTTTAAGGCCTTCTCAACGCTCTCCCAAAATGAACTTCCTAAGATGATTCTCTCAACATCTTTTGCAAGGCTTTCCTTAGAAAGCTTAGATTGTGCCCATTCTTCACTCACCACAACTTTTCTCAGAGCTGTCCTCTCCTCCACCTCTCTCTGCAAAGTGATAAAATTAGATGCAAATCTTGTTTCAACAGGGGAAAGAAGTTCACGCTTTGCAAATGACCGATACAAACTCAAGGTCAAGCGGTGATTAAGTATGAATTTGGAAATTTGTTTCCCTTCTCTAACAACATTATTTACCCACTCTAACTTTGCTAGATCTTCAAGCAAAAGATCTAAAACATGAGTTGCACATGGGGTCCAAAACAGATGAGGAAACCTAGCCATAAGAAGTTCACCTGCTGCTTTACAATTTGCTGCATTATCTGTAATAACCTGGACTACATATTCTTCTCCAATCTCTAGAATGGCAGATTCAATGCATTTGAAAAAGAATTTGCAGTCTTTAGCTCCTTGCTTGTATCGATTGATTTGATAAACATAGCACCTTTTGGACATTGTGTCAGAATGTTTAGGAGGGGCCTTCAGATGACACCTCTTCTTCTAGCAGAGTAGTTCTAAGGATTTCAAAAGATGGCATTGTATAACCTTTCCCAAAACTCGCAATCCCCTCTACCATGGCTTTTGTATGGGGATTTCGAACAACATTGAAAGGGATGGCATTTGCATAAAAGCCACCAATTTGTCAACATCATGCTTTTCTTGTGGCTTCCACAGCGATTTCAATGAACCCTGAGACATCCCTTGTGCACTTTTACTTCCTTGGGCAAATGCTTGATGAAGGAGTTGAGCTACTAAAAGAGCCAATTTGTGACATTTGCTTTGGATTTTGGCTTTTTTTGAAGTTGTTGTTGTTGTTGCAAGTGTCTTCAATTCATATTTGCTTCAAATTCGATTAACGAATTCAACATACTTCCCTTCCTCTTTTGTTACTGGGCAAGTCTTCACATCTTGCCCCCAATATGAACCCTTGTTACAGTGCCCGTGATATTTGAATTACATAGAGTGCATCTCATATTTTTGGGATTATCGTCTCACTGGACAATGTATTTCATCTCCAACGCACGACTTGCCATGGTGTTGTTGATAAGGTACCCTTCCTGCAAAAAATGATAAACATTTTCAATACATATATTGCTTATTAATTAAAAGGTTAAAAATAAAATAAAGAGAACATATTAAAGAGAACATGTTAATTAATATTTAATAATAAAATGAAAAAAATAAAAAATAAATACTTTATTTTAAAAAAATTTACTTGTCCATTTGTAACATGTAATAAAATATAAATAAAAAATTATAAATAATAAAAATGATATAAATTGATAACTCAAAAATAAAAATAATAATTACTTTTTTTTTCCCCAAGAGAAAAATCGTAATTTTATTCCAATAAGAGCAAAATTACATTAAGAAGATGCAAACAACATTCCAGCATCACCAGAAATTGGCCACAAGAGAGAGGTAAGAAGGAAAATGCAGCAAGAAGATCCGCCTCAGAAAACTCCCGGAGGTGTCCCAAAGAACAACGCAATGGAGAAAAGTGTATCTCCAGCACAGAGGAGAACGAATACCAAGATACGAGTCCAAGATCAGACTCAGAGAATCCCAAACCTCACGCCAAAAACAGCAAGAACAGAAATGATTCCTGCCCATGCCATTCAGAATTCCGAAATCCCCCAAGAAAAGTAGGTCCGCAATTGATACCTCATTCAGAGTCCATTTCTAATATTCATGGAAAGGCCTGTGATAATGTTCAAAATGTGAATTCTCCTGCTGTTCATGTATTTGCATCTGCCCATATCTCAATCTAATGCCTTCCTTTGATAAATGATCCGCCAATACATTGAGCTCCCTGAAGATGTGAGAAATTTCAAAATAATCGAACGCAAATACAATATCTTTGATGTCCTTCAGCAGTGGTTGAAGATGGGTATGGTGACATATTTGATGCCCTTTGATCCAATTGACCACAAGCAACGAATCCCCATAACCTGAACGGATTTGATAGATTTCTCTAAGGCAAACAATAAGGAGTATTTGAGAGACAGCAGTTCAACATAATTGTTTGTGCCATTACCCAGACCCATACTAATTTTATAAAAATGTGAATCAGAAAGGTGTAAGACTCCACCCCCACCGCAAATAGATGGTTCGCCCTGAGCAGCGCCATCAAAAAGAAGCCATGGCAGGTTCTTGTTGATGGGAGCTTTCACCACTTTCCGTTGTCTCGAACAGTCCTTATTCTGCAAAAATGAGAAAGAAAACCGATTCCTTGAATAGCTACCAAGCTTGGGTTCGATTGTTTTTCCTCAAAAATGTTCTTGTTTCGTGCAATCCAAATACCCCAGCATATAATTAGTGGAAGAGCTTTCCTATGACGATTAGGAGCACTAGAGATCCACTGCTTTAAAGCCCGTCCACGGTTATCCCTTGCCATAAACACAATTCCTTCAGAATTCTAGAGCATTCAGCCCAAACCGCCTTTGAAAACCTGCAAAAAAGAAAGAGATGTTCCACAGTTTCAAATTCAGATTTACAAAGAATGCACCAGCCAGGGCCATGGAACTGCCTTTTCTGAAGATTATCCCAAGTTGGAGCCTTGTTCTCCAGGATGCACCACATAAATAACCGAGTTTTGTGTGGGCATTTCATCTTCCAAATCTGCTTCCACCACCATCTTATATCTCTCTGAAAGCAGTCTGCATTTAACTTTATATAACCACCTTTGGGAGTATAAAAGCCCGAGGGATCATTGTCCCAAATAAGAACATCCTCCTCTTCGCCAATTCTGATATGGGCAGCTTTAAGATTATTAATAAACTGAGACCAAATGCCAGCCTCTTCATCCGCTAGACCCACACGATCAGCCTTCAGCCAACCTTGGCTCCAAAGAGAAGTCACCGCCGGGTCAGCCACTTGAGATAATAGAAAAAATCCTCTTTCTTGTAGATGATTAACCACAGCCTGAGGAAGCAGATGACTGCCTCTACTGCCTGGCCATGGATCCATGCCAAGACGGACCTGACAGCCATTGCCAATCTGCCAAGCCAAACCGCTACCCACCACATTGAAAGAATTTATAATGGCTTTCCAAATAATAGAGGCATTGCCCCCCTTTTTGTTTGGATTCCTTATCCATTCTAAAATAGAGCAAGGAGCAATATATTTTTGAACGATCACCTCAGTCCACAAACTGCTGGTAGAAATGAGTCTCCATACCCCTTTGGCTGCCAGAGCTTTTGAAAAAAGGAGTATATTCTTTAGTCCCCATCCTCCCATATCTTTAGGAGTTGCTATCCTTTCCCATCTGACCCAAGGAGTGAAATGATGTTCCTTGTGTCCACGCCAAAGAAAGGAGGAGCAAAGTCTACGAACCTTCTCTAAAATGCCCTTAGGGATCCATGCTAAAGACATCCAATAGACAGGGATAACATCTAGCACCGACTTAACCAGAACCAACCTACCAGCCCTAGATAACCACTTGTGACTCCAAACCTTGATCCTCTTTTCCAGTTTTGCAATCAACCACATCCAATCTTCCTTACGGTAACAATTTGGTTTCAAATGGAAGCCCAAATACTTCAAACCAGCTTCAAAACTTGCCAAAGGAAACCCAAAACATCTAACAATAAAAGCCTCTTCATCCACCTCCAAATTTTGACAGGAAATAGTGGATTTTCTATCATTGATAGCCATTCCAGTGGCTTTGCTAAATAAGTCCAGCAAAGCTTTCAAATTTTCAACACTCCTATGCGAACCATCACAAAAGATTAAAATATCATCAACAAAAAGCAAATGAGTGATATGAAGAATCTGAGAAATTTGAAGGCCTTTAAAGCATCCATTTTGTTTTGACTCCATCAAAGCTCTGCTCAGCCCTTCAACAACCAGCAGAAAAAGCAGCGGAGACAGAGGACAACCCTGTCTAAGACCTCTTTCAGCATAGAAAAAAGGTGATGCTGCACCATTAATCAGTACCGCAAAGGATACGTAGTGATGCAACTCATCACCCAATTAATAAAACATAACTCGAATCCCAGGTGAGTGAGGAGAAGACGAATATAGAGCCAGCTCACCCGATCAAATGCCTTTGAAAGATCAATTTTTATGACAGCCCCTTTTAGATTCTTTACCTTTAAACTGTGCAGACCCTCCTGAGCCACACCAATCGCTTCGTGGATCTGCCTTCCTTCCAAAAAACCGAATTGTTCTTTGGATATGGATTTGGAAAGAACAACCTTGAGCCTGCGAGCAATAATCTTAGCAATAACTTTATATATACAGTTACATAAAGAAATTGGCCTGAACTCATCAAAAGACTCCGGAACATCGGTCTTTGGAATGAGGGCAAGGAAAGTAGAATTGAAGGTATTGTAAATCTTCCCAGACCTCCTGGATTCCTCCACAACCCTCAGCAAATCCACACCAATTAGATAAAAAAACCAAGAAAAACTCCACAGTCCATCCATCAGGCCCAGGCTTTTATCCTTTTGGAAACTATGAAGAGTCTCAGAGAGCTCCTCCACAGAGACTTTAGCCATCAAATTTCTATTTCCAGCTAGGTCAGTGAAAGCAGGAAAAAAATTTGCAATCTTAACCACTTCAGCTATAGAGGTTACGATCGGGGCTTTATAAAGCGTTTTAAAGAAGTCGACGCCCGATGTTGCCAGCTCATTGAAAGAAGAGATCCTCTCTCCTTTCGAGTTTTTTAGTCCCCATATAGTATTTCTCAGCTTTCACCTGTGTGCATAGGACTGAAAAAAATTTGTATTCTCGTCCCCACATTCAAGCCACAAAGCTCTACTTTTGAGGCGCCACAAAGTCTCATGCTCATCCAATAGACACCTTCTCCTTTTTTCAAGAATCCCAAGCTGAGTCTTATCCTCCTCAGTCAAGAATCCACCCCCCTCTGAATCATACCACTTCTGCAAGGCCTCCTCAATTTCAATAAGATCTTTCTCATCCCTTTCCTTCTTCTTACGAGCCCATAATTTAGTATCCAGCTTAATATTTTTTAAATTTTCAGCGAACTGAAAAGCAACAGTAGTGTTCGAATCAGAGCAAAAGGGAATCCATTTAGAACGGACCAACTCTTGAAAAGAAACATCCTTGAGCCAACCAACATTAAATTTGAACGGGCTTGCCGGCTTTTTTTCCCTGCCTTTCATCTCCAAACAAATAGGAAAATGATCAGATTCCCCTCCACTATCCACCCATTGACGAATAAGGCACACAGACTCGATCACCTCCTCGGATACAAGAAATCGATCTAATCTCTTTTCAACTCTATCATCCCCTATACGTTTATTTCGCCACGTAGGCTTCAACTTAACAGGAACCAAGTCAATCGATTATGCCTCTCAAAAGACTGAATGAAATACTCAGCCAAAGAGTCCACTTTCGCTTTTGGACCCCAAACCTCCGCGGCCCCAAGCGTGAAATTTAAATCTCCTCCCAATAGGATGGCTTTTGATTTCCAGATATCCTTACACCAAATTTTCTCCCAGAAATCAACTCTATCCCCATATGGCCCATAAATGTTAAGAGCCAACATTTCCATATCCATCTCCTCAGAGAAAAAATCCAATCCAAGACCAGATTCAAAACCCCACGAACTGACCATCCTGATTTTCTGTGGATTCCACCCTATAGCAAGTCCTCCTGACCGACCTCTAGCATCACTTGCAAAGAACATCCATCCTTTGAATAAAGATTCCAAAATGCTCGAAATCTGTAGTTCAGCTCCCAAAGTTTCCTGAAGGAGAATTATTTCGGGGAAGTAGTCTGAAAAAGTCTTTTCAGTGACGATTTTTTTTCCCGGCTCGCCAAACCTCTGCAATTGAAAGATAACACTTTCATTAAGGCACCACCAAAGGGGCTTTCGCTGCTCTAAGTGCCCATTCAATTGAAACTTGTCTGCCATCAGCTATATCCACTCTCGCCCTATCCTTAGCCACTTGATAAGTGAGATTGTAATGTCCCCTTTTCCAATCGAAGACCTTTGGCCTATTTTGTCAACTTTGATGGCCAAAGGAAAATATAAGGGTGACTTAAGTTTTATAAATTTTATTGTATTGTGCAAAAAATTACAATATAATAGCACATATAATAAATTAATAAACTTAACATTAAAATAGAACCTATAAAAGTGCATCAAAAGAAAAGCACTTATTTAATTTGTATTTTCTAGGAAAATGGCGACTTGCCTTAAGGGGAAAATGGGAACTTAGAAAGGATAAAACATTTCTATTGTGTATTCCCTCTAAGGAAAAGTGACCAGCCTTGGGAGAGAAGAAAATAATTATTAAATACCTTTTGTATTCTCTCTAAGAGAAATGAAGGGTGGAAAATGCATCGAAAGAATCATACAAGCTGATCGGTGGTCTTGAAGGTTGTTTTGGGTCTCTTCTTCCTTTAAAAGGAGAAGTAGACTTGCTTGAGAGACATTCCATATTCATTTGATATATTCTGAATTGTGTTGAAGCCTGAAGCTTTCACCAAAAATATTCTAAGGACGAAAACCCTTAGTATATTGCCTCTAGAGGACGAAAACCCTCTTAGAGTTTAGGAGGAATTTCTGCGCTGGATTTTCCATAGAGCTTATTCATAATTTCAGCGCGTAATTATGGAGTTTTTGCAATAAAAAGTTGATTACCAGAGTTGCAGCAGTGCTGTACTTATTTTCTCTAATGGAGCGACTCAAATGTGGCTGTTATGTGATGTTTTGAAGTCATTCTAAGGTCTGATCCTTGCTGCTATCTATTGTATTTATTTTTACAACTCAGGAGAAGGTATTTTCAATCTGTGGATGGATTTATATTACTGTTTCAGCCTCTTTAGATCTGCAGATTTCTGTGTTAAATTCCAGCCTGTTTTATATTTATAAACATCAGATTTTTATCAGACTTCAGATCTGATTTTCTGGGTTGTATCAGCTGTAATAAAGTCAGTTTCTTGTATAATTCAGTCTCTAAATACCTGCGATCATTACAAATCAGAAATATTACCATTGGGTGTTATTTTTATTAATTCTCTATTAGACCAAACTAGTCGCATTTTTTTAGATCTGCATTAGGGAAATCGCCATATCATACGAAAATCTGTATTTGTTGTTTTGTTTGATTTAAAACTCTTTGGGGTATAAAGAGATCCATTTGGGGATCTTTCAGTGGTATCAGAGCAATGTTCCTCCCACCTGGAGGGTTTTTTGATTTGATGTAGCCACGAGAGTTGGTGATAGAGCTGAATCATGGAAGTTAGACAGAAAAGCTTTCCATGGAATATGGATAGCGATCTTCTTAGGACTATGATTACCACCCATCAGCAGATGATACGGACCATGCAACAGATTATGCAGAGAATGAATGTGGATAGGTCAAGAGGTAGAAGAGACAGTTTGAGGGTCAGACAAGATCGGAGGCCTAGATCATCATCATCATTTTCTATTCACAAAGTTCTAACACCTCAAGACAAGGAAGCAGAAGTGATTAGCATATTTGAGGAGTATAACATTCTTCCTCAAGATGTTAAGGAGAATTTTCCTTTCATGAACTACATGGACATGCACCCAAGTATTGGCTACAAGACTGAGCAGGCAAGGAAGGAATATCACACCATAGCTTCTAAATGGTTGATACGTGGAAGGAATAGAAAGACTTCACATATGGATGATACAACTCTTCACAAGAGGGCTTTGGTGTCTTCAAATTCCAAAGAGGTATGCAAAAATTTATATGATGAGTTTGATAGTGCTGATTTGAATTTGGTCATATCATCTACACATGGAGAAAAATCTGATTATAACAGCCATGGATGTTCTGAACAAAGGCCTATGATTTGGGAAGAGGTTGATGCTTGCAATGAAAGCGTGAAGGAGGATCCCAAGAGTCTGATTTGGGACAGCATTAATTTATCTCCCTACTCTCATGAGATGGCAGCCCTTACACATGGAGAAAAGAATGAAGAAGAATCTACAAGTGTTGGCATTCAAAGTACATGTGCTGGATATGAAAATTCCACGGAAGATGCACTTGTGAAGCTTGAAGACATGGCAAAAGAGTATGATAGGTATTCTGATTTTTATGACAGCAGTCATGTTTCTTTACCCCATCATGAGAGGATGCTCATTTTACATGAGGATGACAATGCCATGGGGTCTTCCATAGGTGGCATCCAAGAATTGGGTGTTAAAAATGGGTTTTGTGTGATGAATTCAAGTCATAAGAACTCTGATTTTTTATATCAGACTTGGGAGGATGTGACAAAGACACAACTTTTGTGTGATATGTGGTCACAAAAAGCCAAAGAGGCTAGATTAGTGGCTGCCAATGCAAGACAACATCTTCAAGGAGTCAAAGAAAAGATCAATCTCATCAACATAGCAAGGGACAAAAGGATTGATGAATGCGTGGAAGAAGATATGCCGTCTCATTTATCGCAACAACTGGTTCACAACAATATTCATCCCATTCCGCAAAGAATGAAGGGGAATTGGTGCAACAAAGTCAAGCCATTGTGAAGTCCAAGATTGACGTGGATGTTGGCGATACTCCAAGGTATGATAAACATAATAATGGTTCTTATTTATTGCTGCCTAGTCCAATCTATTTTCATCATAGGATGCATGATATGGTAGAAGATGAAGTCTTCATTTTGGAGTTTGTTGAACCATTGGTCCAAATATATGAGCAACTTGTTGAGGGAATATGGTGGCAAGTTATAGCTCACTTGACAGGAACAGGGGCCAGGCTGGTAGAACATTTCAGCATGTTTTGTCTCTTGTGCATGCTTGAGGGCAAGCAATCTCGAGGAAGGGAGGAGGACCGTAATGTCCCCTTTTCCAATCGAAGACCTTTGGCCTATTTTGTCAACCCGATGGCCAAAGGAAAAATATAAGGGTGACTTAAGTTTTATAAATTTTATTGTATTGTGCAAAAAATTACAATATAATAGCACATATAATAAATTAATAAACTTAACATTAAAATAGAACCTATAAAAGTGCATCAAAAGAAAAGCACTTATTTAAGTTGTATTTTCTAGGGAAAATGGCGACTTGCCTTAAGGGGAAAATGGGAACTTAGAAAGGATAAAACATTTCTATTGTGTATTCCCTCTAGGGAAAAGTGAGCAGCCTTGGGAGAGAAGAAAATAATTATTAAATACCTTTTGTATTTTCCCTAAGAGAAATGGAGGGTGGAAAATGCATCGAAAGAATCATACAAGCTGATTGGTGGTCTTGAAGGTTGTTTTGGGTCTCTTCTTCCTTTAAAAGGAGAAGTAGACTTGCTTGAGAGGCATTCCATATTTATTTGATATATTCTGAGTTGTGTTGAAGCCTCAAGCTTTCACCAAAAATATTCTAAGGACAAAAACCCTTAGTATATTGCCTCTAGAGGACGAAAACCCTCTTAGAGTTTAGGAGGAATTTCTGCGTACTGGATTTTCCATAGAGCTTACACATAATTTCAGTGTTTTTCAGCAGTAATTATGGATTTTTGCAATAAAAAGTTGATTACCGAGTTGCGGCGTGTTGTACTGATTTTCTCTAATGGAGCGACTCAAATGTGGCTGTTATGTGATGTTTTGAAGTCATTCTAAGGTCTGATCCTTGCTGCTATCTGTTGTATTTATTTTTACAACTCAGGAGAAGGTATTTTCAATACTGTGGATGGATTTATATTACTGTTTCAGCCTCTTTAGATCTGCAGATTTCTGTGTTAAATTCCAGCCTGTTTTATATTCATAAACATCAAATTTTTATCAGACTTCAGATCTGATTTTCTGGGTTGTATCAGTGTAATAAAGTTAGTTTCTGTATAATTCAGTCTCTAAATACTTGGGCGATCTTTAGAAATTAGAAATATTACCATTGGGTGTTATTTTTATTAATTCTCTATTAGACCCTAGTCACATTTTTTTAGATCTGCATTAGGAAATCGCCATATCATACGAAAATCTGTATTTGCTGTTTTGTTTGATTTAAAACTCTTTGGGGTATAAAGAGATCCATTTGGGGATCTTTCAGAGATTAACACTTCATTTAACACTTTATAAAACTTAAGTCACCCTTATATTTTTCCTTTGGCCATCAAGGTGGTTGACAAAATAGGCCAAAGGTCTTCGATTGGAAAATGGGAAATTACAGTCCTCCCTTCCCGAGATTGCTTGCCCTCAAGCATGCACAAGAGACAAAACATGCTGAAATGTTCTACCAGCTTTGGCTGCCCTGCTCCTCTGCCAAGTGAGCTATAACTTGCCACCATATTCCCTCAACAAGTTGCTCATATATTTGGACCAATGGTTTAACAAACTCCAAAATGAAGACTTCATCTTCTACCATATCATGCATCCTATGATGAAAATAGATTGGACTAGGCAGCAATAAATAAGAACCATTATTATGTTTATCATACCTTGAGTATTGCCAACATCCACGTCAATCTTGGACTTCACAATGGCTTGACTTTGTTGCACCAATTCCCCTTCATTCTTGTCTGGAATGGGATGAATATTGTTGTGAACCAGCTGCTGCGATAAATGAGACGACATATCTTCTTCCACGCATTCATCAATCCTTTTGTCCCTTGCTATGTTGATGAGATTGATCTTTTCTTTGACTCCTTGAAGATGTTGTCTTGCATTGGCAGCCACTAATCTAGCCTCTTTGGCTTTTTGTGACCACATATATCACAAAAGTTGTGTCTTTGTCACATCCTCCCAAGTCTGATATAAAAAATCAGAGTTCTTATGACTTGAATTCATCACACAAAACCCATTTTTAACACCCAATTCTTGGATGCCACCTATGGAAGACCCCATGGCATTGTCATCCTCATGTAAAATGAGCATCCTCTCATAATGGGGTAAAGAAACATGACTGCTGTCATAAAAATCAGAATACCTATCATACTCTTTTGCCATGTCTTCAAGCTTCACAAATGCATCTTCCGTGGAATTTTCATATGCAGCACATGTACTTTGAATGCCAACACTTGTAGATTCTTCTTCATTCTTTTCTCCATGTATAAGGGCTGCCATCTCATGAGAGTAGGGAGATAAATTAATGCTGTCCCAAATCAGACTCTTGGGATCCTCCTTCACGCTTTCATTGCAAACATCAACCTCTTCCCAAATCATAGGCCTTTATTCGAACATCCATCGCTATTATAATCAGAATTTTCTCCATGTGTAGATGATATGACCAAATTCAAATCAGCACTATCAAACTCATCATATAAATTTTTGCATACCTCTTTGGAATTTGAAGACACCAAAGCCCTCTTGTGAAGAGTTGTATCATCCATATGTGAAGTCTTTCTATTCCTTCCACGTATCAACCATTTAGAAGCTATGGTGTGATATTCCTTCCTTTGCCTCGCTCACTCAGTAGCCAATACTTGGGTGCATGTCCATGTAGTTCATGAAAGGAAAATTCTCCTTAACATCTTGAGGAAGAATGTTATACTCCTCAAATATGCTAATCACTTCGCTTTCCTTGTCTTGAGGTGTTAGAACTTTGTGAATAGAAAATGATGATGATGATCTAGGCCTCCGATCTTGTCTCGACCTCAAACTGCTTCTTCTACCTCTTGACCTATCCACATTCATTCTCTGCATAATCTGTTGCATGGTCCGTATCATCTGTTGATGGGTGGTAATCATAGTCCTAAGAAGATCGCTATCCATATTCCATGGAAAGCTTTTCTGTCTAACTTCCATGATTCAGCTCTATCACCAACTCTCGTGGCTACATCAAATCAAAAAACCCTCCAGGTGGGAGGAACATTGCTCTGATACCACTGAAAGATCCCCAAATGGATCTCTTTACGCTCCAATGAGTTTTAAATCAAACAGAACAACAAATACAGATTTTTCGTATGTTATGGCACTTTCCCTAATGCAGATTTGAAAAAATGCGGCTAGTTTGGCATATAAAATTCCCACAACAGCAATCAAACCAAATAAAATCTGACTCATTAAAGTATTGGCAGCGAAAAATACATATAAAATCTTACTTTTCTGAGTTGTCATTAATCTGAAATTTATATCAGAAATCTACAGATCTAAAGAGGCTGAAACAAAGTAATATAAATCCATCCATAGTATTGAAAATACCTTCTCCCGAGTTGTAAAAATAAATACAATAGATAGCAACAAGGATCAGACCTTAGAATGACTTCAAAACATCACATAACAGCCACATTTGAGTCGCTCCATTAGAGAAAATCGCATACAACACTCGCCGCAACTCGTAATCAACTTTTATTGCAAAAATCCATAATTACTGCTGAAAAACACTGAAATTCTGTGTAAGCTCTATGGAAAATCCAGCGCAGAAATTCCTCCTAAACTCTAAGAGGGTTTTCGTCCTCTAGAGGCAATATACTAAGGGTTTTCGTCCTTAGAATATTTTTGGTGAAAGCTTGTGCTTCAACACAATTCTTCCAATATATCAAATGAATATGGAATGCCTCTCAAGCAAGTCTACTTCTCCTTTTAAAGGAAGAAGAGACCCAAAACAACCTTCAAGACCACCAATCAGCTTGTATGATTCTTTCGATGCATTTTCCACCCTCCATTTCTCTTAGGGAGAATACAAAAGGTATTTAATAATTATTTTCTTCTCTCCCAAGGCTGGTCGCTTTTCCCTAGAGGGAATACACAATAGAAATGTTTTATCCTTTCTAAGTTCCCATTTTCCCCTTAAGGCAAGTCGCCATTTTCCCTAGAAAATACAAATTAAATAAGTGCTTTTCTTTTGATGCACTTTTTTAGGTTCTATTTTAATGTTAAGTTTATTAATTTATTATATGTGCTATTATATTGTAATTTTTTGCACAATATAATAAAATTAATAAAACTTAAGTCACCCTTATATTTTTCCTTTGGCCTTCGGGTTGACAAAATAGGCCAAAGGTCTTCGATTGGAAAAGGGGACATTACAAGGATGAGACCTATAATGGTGACTCCTTATTTTGATCCTCGTGCGTACAGGATGAGATAGAGAGGATTATAGAGGGCTGCCGAAATTGGAACACATTAGACCTAGCACAAGTCCATTTGCATCTTCAGTGGTATTGGTAAAGAAGAAAGATGGAACATTGAGGATGTGTATAGATTACAGGATTCTGAATAAGAAGACTATCAAGAACAGATAGCCCATACTTCATATTGATGAGTTGCTTGATGAGTTACACAGGGCAGCATATTACACCAAAATTGATTTCTTTGGCTTGGCTATCACCAGATAAGGTTAAACCTAAAGGAACTTTCAGGACTGCCTTCACATGTCATCGTGGGCATTGTGAGTTTCTGGTGATGGCTTTTGGGCTCACCAATGCACGAGCCTCTTTCCAGGCAGCAATGAATGAAATTTTCAGACCTTATTTGAGGAAATTTGTGTTGGTATTCTTTGACAACATTCTGATTTACATTTGGACATGGGAAGAACACATGAAACACCTAGATGTAGTGCTGGCCATACTGCAGCAGCAAACTTTCTTTGCCAAAGAAAGCAAGTGTGAGTTTGGAATGCAGAAGATTTTGTACTTGGGACCATAGTTACCAGGTCCGGAAATCCGGATCCGTTTGTGAGGGGAAAAATCCGAAAATCCGGAACTCTTGAAAAAGTTTGGAAAAATTTGATGCATAATATATACATATTATATATGAGCATAATTTATAAATATGAAAAAATTGACAAATACAGAAAAAATATTAATAATGTATGATAAACATTAATATATTTATTATTAAATAATATTAAAAGGTGTTCGGTGTCTTTTTATTGCAATTTTTTTCAAAAAATATTATTTTCTTGGGAAAAAACCAGGTTCGACCTGGACCAAATTTATCCGGGCCACCTGAAAAATTTGGATCCGGACAGATTTTGTGCAGATCTGGCCGGATCTGGTAACTATGCTTGGGACACATAATCAGCAATGTAGGTGTAGTAATGGTTCCAACCAAGGTGCGATCCATTTGAACGGCCTATTCCGAAGACACTGACACAATTATGAGGATTCTTGGGCCTTTGTAGCTTATTATGGGAGGCTTATTAGAGGATTTCCATAGTTAACCTTGCCTTCGACATAATAACCTAAAGCTGTGTTTTCTATTGGTCCATAGCAGCGCAGGAGCCATTTGGCCATTTGAAAAGGGTCATATGCATTGATCCCATTCTTGCCATTCCGGATTTTGCATTAACTTTTGCGGTAGAGTGCGATGCTTCAGGAGAGGGTCTAGGGGCTGTTCTCATGCGAAAGGGACAACCCATATCATTTGACAGCTGAAACTTGATAGAGACGGAGCATAATTTCTCTATATATGATAAAGAGATGTTGGCGGTCATTCATGAAGTGGCTAAATTCAGACGATATTTAGTCTGTTGATGTTTTGTGGTTTATGGATCACAACAGCCTAAGATTTTTCTTATGCAGCGTGACTTCAATGACAGGCAGCAAAAATGGGTGAGCAAATTACAAGCTTATGATTTTGACATCGAGTATGTCAAGGGAAAGAATAATAGGGTAGCAGATGCACTCTCCCGGAGACCTGAATTATCAGCCATTTCTTCAGCAGAAATTGATTGGAAGGAAGAGTTGTTGGCTGAGTATGCCAAAGACTCACTAGCTACAGGGCTAATTGAGGGTACAATCACTGCCTCAGACAGGGATGAGAGATACCAGGTGAAGAATGGTATTATTTTGTTCAAGGACAGAATTTTTGTCATGCCAGGATTGAAGCTGAAATAAAAATTATTGCAGCATTACATGATTCTGCACTTGTTGGTCACATGGGATTTTTAAAAGCTTTTAGACAAGTAAGGAGTAGATATACTTGGAAGGGTCTGAAAGAGGATGTTTTACAATATGTACAGGAGTGTGGAGTGTGCCAAAGGATGAAACACGAAACTACATACCCTGCAGGTCTGCTTCAGCCCCTCCCCATTCCTCAGCAGAAATTGGAATCCATATCAATGGATTTAATCACAGGCTTGCCTCGAGTGGGGAAAAGAACTGCATCTTTGTAGCTGTTGATTGCTTGACAAAGTTTGCACATTGCTTTTCCATGCCCAATGAATTAAAAGCTCCGTAGACAGCATACCTTTTTTCAGGAGGTCTTTAGATTGCATGGATTACCCCATACTGTGGTCAGCGATAGAGATGCCCGCTACATGAGTACCTTTTGGCAAGAGTTATTCAAGTTGACAGGAACAAAATTGACACCCAACACCAGCTATCACCCCCAGACAGATGGGCAGATGGAGATAGTGAACAAATGGGTTGAGGGGTACTTGAGGAGTTTTGTGACCAAGTACTGGTCAGCTTGGGTGCAATGGCTAAACCTAGGCGAGTATTGCTACAATACCACCTACCACATGTCCATCAAGATGTCCCCTTTCATGGTGTTATACGAGTATGATGCACCAACTCTTGCAGAGTTGACAGTTCTAGAGACACGAGTTCCTGCAGCAGGAGACTTCCTTGAGCAGAGCAAGAAGGTTTTGACACTTCTATGTGATCAGCTTCAGCATGTACAAAATCAGCAAAAGCTTTATGCTGATAGACATCACACTGAGAGACATGGTATTCCTTTGGTTGCATCCCTATAGGCAGTCTACTTTAAAAAGGAGTGGAGCTGAAAAACTAAAACCCGTTTCTACGGTCCCTACAAAATTGCTAAGTTGCCGCATTCGAATTCGTGTTCGAATTCGCCGATGATTACATTCATAAAAAAATCGTTGCTAAAAAAATCAACAATAAAATTTGTGATTAAATTCGACTGAAAGGAATATATTGTTTAAATTAAATATAATTAAAAATAATTAAAAATATACTTTTATAATTTAATATTTAAACCTATATAGTTAAAAGCATATATAGTTAATAAAATATGGGTCACTATCCTAAGACCTAGACAATATTCATATTTATATATAATCTTTTTTTTAAAACATTCATCAAATGTAAAGTAAACCTAAAATAGTAAACCTAAATAGTATAATATTAATATAATTGCAAGTGCAACTATATACAGCAACATGATCACTTGGTTTTCTATAAGTGTAAATAGTATAATATTATATAATTGTGGTGTTACATTTTAACTTTTAACACTTAATAAGCATTCGATTACATTTAATATTTAAAAATTAAATAATATAAAATATAAAAATATATTTTAAAATTAATAATATATTAAATTTTAAACATTGATATTTTTATTTGCAAATCATATTAATTTTTAAATCTTAATTAATATTTTAAAGATGTTATTTAAATCATATTTTACTTAATATTTTTAAGAACGTCATTTAGATTTATGAAGATGATATGGTGGCTCTAGTTCTGAACAATTTACCTTTCTAATATGAATCTTTTGTGGAGGCTCTCCATTTAATCGCTGAGAGTCAAACTCTTATGTTTGACAAGGTGAGTTCCTACTTGTTGCAAAAGGAATGAAGATAGACACAAGCTCAAGAGTCCAATTTTGGACAATTTGAGAGCGTTTTTGTTGCTCAGTCCAAAGGAAAGTGGAAGCGACAAGCTGATACATCTACTTCCTCTCCTAAATTTCAAGTGAAGTGTTACTATTGTCACAAACTTGGTCATGTGAAGAAGGATTGTCAAAAGCGACAAAATGCCCTGAAGAAGCAAAAGGGGTAGGCACATGTGGCAACAATTGAACACGAGTCAGAAGAAGAGTATGTCCTCATGGCATCTTGGGTGGCAACCCTACTTGGTGTTGGGCTTTTGACATGCTAATTTATGTTCTTCTGATTCAATTACTTTAGGAAATGGGAGATCACATACTATAGAAGGGATTAGGGACGTCTGTATCATGTTGAATGATAACACCAAACTGCTTGTGAAGAATGTTAGATATGTGCCTAACATGAATAAGAATTTATTATCTATCAATCAGCTAACTGATAATCCTAATATCTCTGTAAACTTTTCTGGCAAATAATGTATTGTGTTTGATATCAAGCAAAATAAGGTTGTTGCCTTGGGGATTGGGCATGGTGGTCTATATAGGCTTGTTGATCCTGCCACGGTCAACTTGCATGCCTTAGTTGTGGAAGGCAATACCAATGTTTTGTGGCATGAGAGATGAACATCTCAACCTTTAATATCCTTTTGCCTTCTAATAGGTTGTTGGTTTGCTTCCTATCTAGGAAAAATAAGATATGTGTGCCGGCTATTTTGCAGGACAACATAAGCAAAAACCTTTTACCACTGAAGGTGCTTGGTGTGCAAAGGGGCTCTTGGATCTTGTGCATGTCGATTTGTGTGAGCCATTGTGGAAGACTCCCATGGTCCTTGGTGCGCGTTATTTTCTCTTGTTGGCGGATGACCATTCCCAACAGATGCAGGTCTATTTTTTGAAGAAGTCTGATTATTTTGCTTCCTTTGTCAAGTTTAAGGCCTTGGTGGAGAACCAAACCAGCCAATGGATCAAGACTTTGAAATCTGATAATGTGGGTGAGTTCACCTCTAAACAATTTGCAGATTTCTGTGGTAAAGAAGGGACTCAATGACAATTGACAGCCCATATATCCCACAACAGAATGGGGTGGCAAAGAGGTGGAACAAAACTATCATGGAGATGGCAAGGTGCATGATGCACAGTCGAGGAGTGCCATATAAGTACCGGGAGAAGTTTTCAGCACAACAATATATAGTCCGAATCGGAATCTTTGCAAAGTCTTGCATTAGATCACACTAGAAGAGGCTTGGTCCAAAATCAAACCTGAGGTATCAACATTTTGTGTTTTTGGTTTAGCTGCTTATACTTTGGTTCTTGATCGTAAGAGGAGTAAGTTAGATTCCAAATGTTCTAGATATTTCTTTGTTGGTTATAGTGATCATTCTAAAGCCTATAGATTGATTGATACTTCCACTAATAAAATCATTGTTAGTCGAGATGTTTATGTAAAAGAAACAGTGTCTCTTTGGCTGTAATCAGCAAGGGGACCAACAAGGGGGCAACAATCAGCAAGGGGTAGTAACAAAGATTGATTCTTTTTCCTTGCCCAATGATGAGTCTGGTCCTTCTCATACTCCTCCACGGACTCCAATATAGTCTATGCACTCTCTCGTTGAGACTTTTGAGTCTCCAGGAAATCAACTTGCGTTGGTTTTGCCTTCGAAAGCACCACAACCGGATCCCACATCCTCAGTCCAAGCAACAACCTAAGTGGTTTTACTCCATTGTTTAGGATTTGCGGAACGAAGAATTGTCTCCTCTCTTAGATGGCCGGTCTTGAGGAACTTGTAAAAAGATTGATTATTCTGAGCAAGATTAATTTACTCTTGCTTCTGATCTTCTTCATATTCATGAGCCACAAAAATATTTTGAAGCATAAGGCATACCAAAATGGGAAACTACCATGCAACTAGAGTACGATGCCTTGATTAAAAATAATACCTGGAAGTTGGTACCATTGCCTCCAGGGAAACATCCCATTGGTTGTAAATGGGTGTACAGAATCAAGTGCAAAGAAGATGGTACTTTGGATAAGTATAAGGCTCGACTTGTTGCAAAAGGATTTTTGCAATAGGTGGGGATAGACCACGAGGAGACTTTTGATCCTACTGCGAAGATGGTCACTTTTCGGTTACTTCTTTCCGTTGCAGCTCAGTTTGGTTGGAAAGTATTTTAGATGGATGTCGAAGTGCTCTCCTGAATGGCGATTTGGAGGAAGAGGTGTATATGACATAACTTGAGGGTTTTCGGGCATGTGGTTGTGAGCATCTGGTATGCAGGTTGATTAAGTCCTTGTATGGACTTAAGCAGGCTCCTCAATCCTGGTATATTAAGATAAATAAACATCTCAGAGATTCGGGCTTCAAACGGAGTCATTCTGATCCGAATCTCTATGTCAAAAGTAATGGTAATGACATTGTGATTCTTATTGTTTATGTTGATGACCTTGCCATCACGGTGGAGATGCTGCTGCGATTCATAAGGTAAAATCAGATTTATGTGCTAATTTTGACACGACTGATTTAGGCCTCCACTATTTTCTTGGCGTAGAATTCTAGCAACATGATCACTTGGTTTTCATTTCTCAAGTTAAGTATGCCACAAACCTCTTACAAAAATTTCAGATGTATAACTGTAACTTTTCTTCTACACCTATGGAGGTCGGGTAGAAACTTTCAACTCATGATGATTCACCACCGGTTGATGAATCACTGTACAAATAGTTGGTGGGTAGTTTGATCTACCTCACAACTACATGACCGGATCTATGTTTTGCTGTTAGCTATCTTTCTCGGTTTTTGGCTAAACCGCAACTCATTCACTGGAGTGCAGCAAAACGAGTTTTGAGATATGTCAAAGGTACTCTTGACTTTGGCATTTTGTATCAAAGAGTCCCTGATTTCAGACTAATTGGCTTTGCGGACTCTGATTGGGGCGGATCAATGGATACCCGACGATCTACCACTGGGCATATCTTCTCTCTTGGTTTAGGAGTTGTTTCTTGGCAGAGTAAGCTTCAACCCATCAGTAGCCATCTCTTCCACTGAAGCAGAATACAAGGCTGCTGTTAGTGCCAGTTGCGAAGCAATATGGCTTCGTCGGATTTTGATTGATTTTCAGTTTCCTCAAGCTACTGCTACACCTCTTTCACTCTTTTGTGATAATCAAGGTGTTCTAAAGATGGTGAAGAACCCTATCTATCATGCCCACACTAAACATATTGAGATTCATCATCACTATATTCGACAGTTGGTTGACTCAGGTGATATCTCTCTTCATTTCCATCCTCCTAAGGAGCAGCCTGCTGATGCAATGACTTTCTGTTTGTCAAGTTTAGAGACAAACTTGGTGTTGTTTCCGGGTTAGTCATTAAGAAGGGGTGTTGAATATATATAGTTTTCTGATTGGTTACGCAGTTTTATCTGCCTCTAACCACTAATTGATTTAACCACCAAACCTCATAATAAATACTTGCTGCTATGTTCATTCTGGGTAGTGCAGACTTGCTTCTCTCATTTCTTTTTCTGTTTGCTTCTGCTAACGATTGATTTTGGTCATATCTTCTCTTGTTGCTTAGTAACCTTCTATTAAATTTCTTTTGGCTGTTGCTTTTGATATTAAAGCAGAAGTAATGGATGTAAAGACAATATTTCTTCATGGGGAGCTTGAGGAAGAGATCTACATGGTGCAGTGAGAAAGTTGAGGGAAAGGCCTTGGAGTGTAGGTCAAAGAAGTCTCTTTATGGTTTGACACAATCACCAAGAATGTGGAATCAAAAGTTGGCTTTGTCTGAAGCAAAGCTAATCATTGTGTATTTCAAACATGATGGCTATAACCTTGTTATCATTATATGCGGATGACATGTTAATTGGTAACAAGGAAATGATCAAGCAAGTTAAATCTAAGTTTCTAGGTGTTGCAATTCATTTTTGTAATGGAAATTAAAAGGGATTGACTAAACAAGAAATAATGGTCGAGTCATAGAAATCATGTTGAGATGATATGGTAGAGGTTTAGTATGCAAGAATGTGAATCTGTAGGTATTCCTTTTCCAATTGGTCTAAACTTCTAAAGTTATCTAATGAGCAGTGTCCCATGTCATAAGAAGATATTGAGAACATGTTACAACTTCTTTCTGCAATTGCATTGCAAGTGCAGCTGGAAGCCTAGTGTATGATATACAGTTTGTACAAGATCTGATATTGCCCAGGCAGTGAGAGTTGTGAATAGATATATGTCCAACCCAAGGAAGGAACATTGGCTTGTTGTGAAGAGGATCTTTAGATATTTGTGTTGAACTTTAGATTATGCAATCTGCTATGAAAGAATACCTGGGTGAACGAAACAGTAAATGCACAAGAATTTGTTGATGTTGACTAGGTTGGAGATTGTGACTGCTAAAGTTCTACAATTGGTTATGTGTTTAACCTTTTTGGTGGAGCAGTCAGCTGGATAAGTAAGAGGTAGGTAGTTGTATTTTCAACTACATAAGCTGAGTAAATGGCAGCCATTCATGCAATTAAGTAAGTTGTATGGTTACAAAGGCTGTGTTCAAATGTCGGTTTATTACAGAAATCTGTAAGAATAGATTGTGACAATCAACAATCTGTTAGAAAAAGAATCCCACTTATCATGCCTGGTTGAAGCATATGGATGTACAATATCATTTTGTTAGAGACATGGTTGAAAACAAGGTGTTGTTGGAATAGGTTGATATATTGAAGAATGTTGCTGATTCACTGATGAAGGCTATGAACAGTGAGAAGTTTTCTTGGTGCAAAAGGTCAATGGGCATGGTTGCCATTAGCAACTAATTTATGTATGCGTGTTCCCCAGTTGAAGCAATCAACAAGTGGGAGAATGTTGGAAATGTGTCCTATATTTTGCATGATTTAACTATATGTTCAGGCACGACGTTAGTCAGACATATTGAGTGGTGTCCTCATAGGTGGTTTCGGGTGTCCTATGGGTGGTTTTAGCCCATAGTTTACGACACATGGTTTTTTTAATATCCATGGTATGGTATGGATGGTTTCTAAGCCCATGGTTTCTACCTAGTATTATAATACTGCTATGATGGTTTTGTATTGATGTGCCTACAATATTCACACATGTATTAGGGTAAAGTAAGAACTTCAAAATACGTTATTGTATTGTAAATGGTTTGAGTTAATGCAGCGAGAAAGAAAGTTGATGTGCTGGGTGTTTTTCCTGAAAGGGTTTCCCTAGGTGAAAATCCCTCGTGTGTGCTTTTTCTCTTCTGATATAATTTAAGATTCTGTTAGCATTGCTTCTCCTGCATAAGTTTATCAGTCTATTTCTCCAGACTGTCACAAAGATTCAGTTTTTTCCACAAAACCAGGCAGCATATAATGTAATATTCAAAATAATATCAAACTTGAGCTTTTAGCCTCATACTTGGGCAGGTCAGAAAACTTCTAAAAGTAAACTCTTTCAAAGCACGGAGCAACAACTATCCAGCAGACCAAAACACAGACTATAAATTATGCATTGCTGTCTTTATAACTTTTTTCCTGTAATCTGACTACGTATCTGCTATGTTTCTAGGGAAAATTTGTCTTGATCAAATTCAACTTTTTCAAAGCATGGAGCAATAACATCTATATTCAGCAGACCAAAATACAAACAACGAATTATGTGCTGCTGTCTTTATAAATTCCCATAATCTGAATATGTATCTGCCATTCCTCCAGGGGAAATTTATCTTCACCAAATTTAAAAATTCAGAACTAAAAATTTGGTGCGTCTCTTAACAATAAGCAAAAGGAACTTTGTCGAAAAAGAATGCTACCATGTACTCTTTCATATGAAGTCACGAACTAATTCCGGTCAACGAAGGGCAGTCCTTACTAAAATTTTTATACTTGTGTATACATGATCACATGCCTTTTTGAGCTTTAAATCTGGTGGCAACATCCTCACGGCATGATGACTGTGCAATTCTTATAGGAGTATTTTATGTGTATGGCTGCTTTCTGGGAATCTAAGTTCATGGTCGTTTGATTGGATGTCCGTGACATTAATTGAGACTTGAATATTTGTATGTTATTTGACTACTTAGTGGGCCCTGTTTCCTGTGGGTTTCCAAGTTTCCCCATCAAAAATTACCAATAAAAAAAAACTGCTTTTATACATCAATCTGTTTGCCTATAAAACTGGGCTTTACACCCTTCATGTCTTGTTCATGTTTACCCAAGTTATTGCTGGCTTTGTATTTTGATAATGTTTCTATGTTATAAGGTACCTTTTCAAGCATCCTATCAGTATGAAAAGGGCTGATGGGAGTTCTAATTCCTAAAATATCATTTTCTTGTATTCATTTTTGCATGCTTAAGATTGAAGATCTTTTTATTCCTTGGTTTAAATATGATATTTTCTGAAAATGTTTCTTGCCCTTACATTTCCTCCATGAAATCTGGGTCAGGTTGGTATGACAATATATGCAACAGAAGGGGCTTACATATTTTAATTGCACTGGCATTTGTGTATCGTTTTCTTCTGCAATTTGCTTTTTTCTTTAGCTAGATTGTTATCTTTGTTTGGCTAAATTGTCATTATTCCTGCTCTGACAAAGGCTTTTCATGCTCATTGTTATCGTAGAGGATGATTTATCCTGTGGTTCAGAAATCCTAAAGGCCTTACCAATCTTGCAAGAAGTTTATGGTGAGAGCATGCACAAGGTGCTGCATGTTGGTCCTGAATCGTGTGCTGTCACATCAAAACTGTTGAGGGAAGAGGACACTGAAGCTTGGGGCATTGATCCATTTGATATAATATCCCCACTAGACAATTTTTGCAAAAATCTGATTCGCAAGGGCATTGTTCGAGTAGCTGACATCAAGTTTCCACTACCTTATAAAGCACAATCATTCTCAACTGTGCTTGTTTCAGATGCTCCAGACAGTTTGTCTCCAAAATACCTGAATAAGACACTTCCAGATCTTGCTAGAGTCTCAGTTGATGGAGTTGTTATGTTTGTTGGTAAGCATTAAAAGCTCTGTATGATCTGTAATGGGTAAACTGGATATGACTTCCCTTTCAAATTGTCTCCTCTTTATTTTTATTTGTCTTTTCAGCTTAATAAGTTGTATGGTTGGAGTTTCTTTATAAAGTGAATAAGATAGTGTGAGGAACTCGCTAGTTGAACTCAATTTCTTTAACTATAGACCTGTTTTGGAGTGCACTTATGTAAGTGGTACTAATACTGTTAGACCTCTTTAAAGCACTCCACTTTTTGTTGATGCATTCAAGGTTCCAAATGTATCTTTTATGATCTGAAATAAGAAAATTAATAATAAACATGAACTTCAACAGAACTCAAAAATAATTCTGAAACAGCAATATGAAATCCATTCCTTTTGAAAGAAATTTGCTGTTGAAGACTGAAAACTGAAATACTCGGGAGATGTACTCTATTTGAATCAAACTGAAGTATTTAAGAAAATGCCTGAACAAGCCTTCACCTTTATTGAAATCATTGCCAAAAACAACAAACATTTTTCCTGAGGTGTGGATGCCAACTCAGGCTTAATACAAGAGCAGTAGGGGTGCTGCACTTGGCCACAAATGGTCTTTTGACAAGATCCCGTTCAATATTTTTTCTAGCCCTAAAAGACACTCTCTCTTGTGTGAGGGCTTTTTACAACTCCTTCAGGCTCGAAGGCCTTAGTCTAACTGACTTCGTATTCCTTTTCTTGTTTTGCCATCTAGAGGGTGAATTTATTCTAATTGACGTTTTCCTAATGATGGCTGCATAACTAATGATAACTTCTGAGTAACTAATGATTGCTTCTGGACATAACTGTAATATTCCAACAGAATTGACATATTGCTGCTTGACACAAGGATGCCTTGTACCTTTAGGCATCATAAGAATATTGATAGCTTAATTAATATACATAAAACTCTAGAAACATTTTGTCTCAAGAAGTGCAATTTTGTTATTTTCCTATTTCGAGAATGAAATATCTGAATGAACATTGGAAGAAGAAATTAATTTATATGACTAAAAATAAGTTGGTGGACCTCGACAGTAACTTCTGTTTAAACTTTTAAAGTCAGTATTGCTGAATGGAGATCACTAAATCCAATACTATACAAATAAATTCAATTGTTATGAACCATAGACTTGGACAAATATTGAAATATATAATTTATTTTTAGTCTTTGACAACGATAGTTGAGGTCAGGCTTTACAGGGGGTATTCTTTTGAAAGCATTCATTTTACAAGAATATATATTTCAAATTGTGTAAATTGCTATTTGTATTTGTCTATTTAGCAAACAATACAAAAGTGATGGTTTCATGAAGACTTATCATTTTGATTATTGACTTATAATTGCTGTTACTTTTTATTTGGAAAGGCCAACCAGGTCATCGCAGTTCAACAAAAACAGCCCAAATTATTCAACAGAGCGTTGGGAGGCCTGTAAGTTCAAGATATTTGATTTCATGTTTTCTTTTGCTTGTGCATAATTTAAACATTCAATCAGCAAAACAATTATAATGTAGCTGGTCAGGCATGTTCTCAATGTTTTTATATTCTGAGTCATATATAGTGGCATGCTTTTGATCGGTAAATTATCATATAATAGAACACTGAATGTGGAGGCATATGATAGGTAATTCCCATCTCCAAGAGGGCACAGGTGATGATTCCTGCCATTGATACAATTATTCAGCCTATGATTCCAGAATCAAATGTTTTGATGGATGGAAAGTTTAACTACAATAATTCTCCATATTACTTAATCCTATTCTATATATGGCACAGATGATGCCACCCTACCATTCCTATTTTTGTTAAGCATAAAAAGGCAAGATTACTTTGGAAGTGAAGAGTTCACATGAAGCCGCCCGTTGGATACTCCCCAAATCCATTTGTACTGCTCTTGCATCAATGTTGATGTCTACAATCCTCTTTTAGGCCTGTTCTGTTTTGAGATACAAAATAAGCAGGACTCCTGACTTGGCACTCCCATTCATCAAACACATTCTTTTTCTTAGTTTAAATACATTTGTCACTTGCGTTCAAATCATGCGCAGGGTATATTTTAAATTATCAGATTGTTTCTGCCTTCTTAACCATATTTGTTTCTGCCTTCTTAACCATAACTTTGCAATTGGAAAGTTATTTAGTGGGGTATCTGCTGGAAGAGTCTGTGATCACCTGTACTTGTACATCAATAAAAATCATGAATCTATTTAAGCTAGAGGACATCTATATCCTTCCAGATGGTAAGTTTGCCTGATGGAAAATCGGATCAACTTAGCTTTTTCTAAATTCTGTCTGGGGCAATTAATCAATATGTTACCTCAATCAGTCAATTTTCTCTGTTCTGTACCTGAAATGATACAATCCTTTGTTACACCGCATACTTTTGTGACCTTTCTGTACTTCTATAGTGTCATATATTGAGCGTATACTGAACACACTTAGAAGTTGTATTGCAGTCACCTGTTGTAGAATCTGATATTTCCCCAAGCTACATGCTCATTTAGAAGCAATCAGCGTTGTTGCTTCTCCCATTTCTCTTGTATGGAAATCATCATCTAAGCATTTCTCAAGCTAAAATGTTGGAATTCTATATAGTCTGCTCTAGTTTTTTGCTTCATTGCAAAAAGAAAAGAAAATTCATTGGTAGTATCTCTTGTGGATTAGTAAGGGATAATTTGTTTTGTTGAAAAAATGTTTCAACATTATTTACAGTGGATGATATTAATTATGCATAAAATTATAATCAGATTTGTATTAACAAAGTTGCCAAGGATCGACACACAGCGTAAATGACCTACCCTATAGAACATTGCTACCTGAGGCTTTAGATAATGTTTTTGCATTTGTTAGAAGAGCGTTTGTTCTAGACTTTCACAATTCTTCTTTCCGAGTGATTTCCTAAAGATTTTTGCTTAGTTACATTTCCCAGCAGTCAATAAATGTATATTCATCAGTCCAGTCTTAACTCGTAATTGAAGTGACATTAAGAATGAATTATTCAATAATGCTTTGTTTCTTGCTTTGCATTTCCTCAAATATTGTTTGTCAAGAATTTAACAGGTATTGTTTTTGCAGCCGAAGTTGCGAGGTAAAGCATGGTGGCAACGGTCCTTCGAGGCTATGGGATTGCAAGAAAATGAGAGTATGGCTAAAAAGTTTCAGGAGCTTCAGATGCAGAAGTCCTACAAGTTTAACTGCCAGATATTTCACTTAAGCCCAGCAGATCTTTCACTCTGAGCACCCTTGCTTGCATGCTCAACAGTTTGGATCATATGCAAGCTTCTCTCCATAAAATCAGGAGATGAATTTGAGAGCTGTTATAACTTTCTACATTATGATATTGCAGAAGTTTTGCTTGGTAAATTGAGCTCTGGCCACGAGGGGAATCCTCTTAAGGTTCTGTTCATTTATTCGTTAATTTTGTTTTCGAGTTTAGCTACAATGATTTTCTTCCTGTCACATTTTTTTGAAGTAATACGAGCTTATCTGCAATTCAAAGCTAGCTAATTGAAAAATGAAAAACTGTTTCACTGGAGATATTTAAAACTCTTGTGCAAGTTAGAAGAGAATGTGGATGCTGTGTGGTCCCTCTGATGAGGTTTTTTTAATTTTTGAAACTAGTTGTACAATTTTGTATCCATCGAACATTAGGTTTTGTATCTTTGAAGTTTGTACATGTAATCATTTGGAAATACTAAAGAGACGAGTCTGTCAAAGTTAATTGGGTTTGAAACTAAAGATGGTTAGCCAACCTTAATCTATTAGATGGTAATCAAATTAATTTGCCTGTGAGTCACCTACATCCTGTAAGTGGACACAGATATGAAAACTTCACATATGATCACCAATATATTTTGGAAACGTCTATAAAATATTGTGTTTTCATCATTCACTTTGTTAGTATTAAATTCAAAATAAATCCATGATAGATAAAATAGTATAAATTTAACAAAAAAAAGATTAGAAGTGCAATATTATGCCATATTATGCAATCCAAGTGAAGTAGGATGGCTAATCAAGAGGTATATAGCAGTAATTGTACTAAAAGGTTTTGGGCATATGCTGATAGGGGTTATTTAAGTAAAGGAGAACAGCTAAAAAATTCTAAGAGTAAATTAAACATTTAATAAATCATCAATTAAATTTTCTACTTAAACCAAGCAAGCTCACAAATGAACAAAAGGCATGGTCTGTAATCTTATGTTTGAGAGAGAATTCAGTAAATTAAAAAATTGAAAGTTCATCAGCAAGTACCCATGATTCCAATATTTCAATTGTCATTTTTCAGTCTATTTCTATAATTCTATAAGCAATGCAATGCCTGCCAAGTTATAATTTTCTCTCTATTATATTTTATCCCATAAAAAAATTCTAAAATCAAAGATACTAAATCCAAAAGACCTGGATACACCCTTGTGCAGCAAAGATGCAATGTGAAAATGATGGGACCAAAAAGGGGAACAACAATCTTGACAACTAAGGACTGTATTACACTCCCTCTGTATTACTTGAACCAACGAAAGCAAAATGACAGTGTTCATTGTTTGGATTGTTCATTATACATACTCCGAGCGTCTCAGATTTTGAATGGAATAAAAATCAAATATAATATAATGCCTTGGAGGCATATGAAAGAATATTTCATTTTTAAACCTGCGCATCTAACCTGGTCTTTAATCTATCCACGATTTGTCAACATGTTTTAATGAAAATTGTCAACGATATGATATGTAGACCACACCTGAAATGTACTCTACTGTTTTGACATGCAACGGAAAATGGAGGCCAATCAAATTGATTTTAGGTTACCCTGATAGCATTTAGAATTCTTCCCTTCCAAATTTATATTTGTAGGCACAATTAATAAGGGTGCCAGCCATACGTGACTAACCGTATTCACCAAAATTATGGGCAGATATAAACTGATTTTGTTTTTAAGTATTTGCCTCCGTCTCTAGCCCGTCATAACTGTTTAAATTATAGTACAACAATTCTAAGCATTTCATACACACATTGTTGGAACGGCCTGACACTTAAACATTGAATTAACGCCAATACAAGTAACTAACCATTTAGTGGCCAAGAAATTTATTTGAAAAGACATTATTAAAATAATCTTTTGACTATTTTAAAAAAAAAAAAAGTAGTACTAAAATAGTGTTACCCTCCTTTTTCAACACCAATTCTTATTCATAAAAACATAATTCCCAGTTTTATAGCAGTTTTCCGCCCAAGGAAAATATAAGCCCTTCAAAAACTGCGGTGATAATAATTCTAGATGGCCTGTTTGCGCCCTTGAATAGAAAACTCTACACGACCTCTAATTTTAGGGTCCTTCCTGCAAGAGGCCTTATCGGTGGAATCTTGTGTATCAAAGTTGACTGGCATCCGAGCACTTCAATCTTAATTCTTGGCTTTTTTGGTTCAAGTGGTTTTTGGTGATACTTTATATAATTTAGGATATGGTAATTTCACATTAAAAAACACATCATTAAGAGGTGTAGGCGAAAATGACACCCTCAAAGGTAGTGGAGTAAAATGAGATAGAAGATAGTATTTCAAAATTGTCACGATCTTACGGGGATGTAATTTAAATGTGGAAAAAAACTTTTCCTAGGCTACTTACTATAACATCCGACACCATAGCACTCTTGATGCAAGTTGAAGCATCAAGTCGAAATGAAAATTCAAAACATGTGTACAAACCAACACATAGGAACATCTATGTAATTTAATCATAAAACAAAAAAACAAAACAAAGCATCACAAAAACTAACGTGCAAAACTCTGCAAATCACGAAATCAACAAGACTTTAACCTCTGAATTTTCACCCGTTGCAATGAGCCTTACATTAATCTTTTTTAAGGTTGCCAAAGATTTGTGGAAGGATTTTTTTGATGTTATTTCCGAGATCCACCGATGGCTTTCATGGCAGCATGCCCCCTATGGCTACCATAGAACCAACAAACCCTTTGCAAGCATAATTAAATGAAGCCACATTCTCAATAGGGGCTGCATACCTGATAAATAACATGCACACTACACAAGAATGTTAAGATCCAATGGTTACAATTTTTTGGATGATCTTGCCATGTACACCATACAAAGGCATTGTTAGCCATTGATTCACACTATAACACGAGTGGGATGAGTAATGTTTCTCGAAATGACATGAATGGATGAGATTTATTCAATGGTCGTCCCACATACAACACAATTGTTGGCCATTGATTGACCCAAATAGGTCAATGGATCTTGTTGTGCAATGCCTATTGACGTAAATATGATGTCCATCATGAATATGGAGCCCGATAAAACAAAAAAACATAAAAGAGAGGTGGAGAGAGAAGAGAAAAGGTGGCCATAGACATCCTCATCCAACAAGAACATCCACAAGGTATTTCACTTTGAGATATTACTAAGAAGATTTCTACAAAACTACATTTTGCCAAACCACGAGGCATACTCAAATGTCAACACCACTAGCATCCTTGAAGATAAAAATTAGTGACCACAGTCCATTAGAGCTAAGGCTAGGCTAATGAGAAAATCACCATTCAATAACCTTTCTACCCAAACCAAGGCCCAATCATAAAAAAATATAGAATGAGCAACAAAGTACACCAAGGACTAAACCTTATGCGGATCACAAAACTTGTAAGGCTAAATAGGTCCAATGCCTATCGAAAATGTGGTAACCAAAATTACACCAAAAAACAAGGGGAAGATAGAAATTAGTGACCACAATCCATTAGAGGAAAGGCTTGGTTAACGAGAAAATCACCATCCAACAAACCAAATACCCAAATACGACCCAATCATTGAAAACGACAAAACAAGTAGTTGAAGCATGCCAACATGTAATATCCTTATATACCCCACAAAAACATAATAGGTTGCATAGGTCCAATGACTATGGAAAACCCTATAACCAAAGTTGAACCAAAAACCAAAGGGGATTACATTTGAGATGGAAGGAATGAAATCCTTTCCATCCCCATCAACTCGTTAGGTTGTGGAGCTAAATAGCTTCACAAATGACATGCATTTCGAGGCTTGCTTTGGTTTACATAGTAACCGACGCGTCGGTTGCCTAGGAGCCGACATCGGTCCGGTAACCGTATTAGTTATTTGTGCGTTCATGTTTTTATTTTAGACGTGGATTAGATCTGACCCTTGGTTATAAAGGTGATCGAAGGGTTGTCAGAACCGACGTCGGTTAGGTAATCGGTGTCGGTTGCCTAAAAGGAGCCGACATTGGTCCTGGATAAGACGTAATTGGCATCGGTTATCTGTGCGTTCATGTTTTTATATTAGACGTGGATTAGATCCGACCCTTGGTTATAAAGGTGATCGAGAGGGTTGTAAATGCATAACTAAGTTGCCCTAAAGTTTGTATATGCTTATAAGCTAGAAAACTAGGGTTAGAAGGTGAGAATAGAGATTATTGTAAGAAGGTTTTCTTGGAGAAAGATGAGAGAAGCTTGTGAGGAAAAAGTACTGTACATCTATGAGAGGTGTGGAAGATTGTAAATCTTCATTGTATATCCTTTGTGAAGCAAAGAATAATAGATTGGTTGTTTCTTGGTGGACGTAGCCCACACTGGGTGAACCACGTTATATCTTGTGTATTTTTCTTCTGGTTTAATTTCCGTGTTTATTGCTTGTATGCTTAAATTGAATATAGATCTGTACAACACTTTGTATTATGATCCTCATGTGGGATTTCACTAACGCTTTGAAGTTTTGGTGTAACGGTTCGTTACATTTGGTATCGAGAGGACCACCTGGGTTCAAGTCCCGACACGGGTAGCTATGTTGACATTGTAGTGTTCGCCCAAGGCTTGTATAGGGCAGGGTGTGGTCCCGATATACGGGCACAAATCTAGCCCAGGGTCCGGGTTATAGAAGCGTGGCGGGATGTTATGATCCTCATGTGCGGATTTCACTAACGCCTCAAGGTTTTGGTGTAATGGTTCGTTACATGTGTTCTAACCCCAACAACTGGTATCAGAGATGTTTTGTTTGAGGGTTTTGTGTGTTGACAAATTTACTCATAGAGGGATTTCTGATTGAGTGGGAGCACAACAATGACAAAAGATAACAAATACAAAGTGGATAAATTTGATGGCCGTAATTTTCAATTATGGAAGATGCAGGTGGAAGATTTTCTGTATCAGAAAGATTTATATTTACCGTTGGATGTGAATGCGAAGCCTACAAAGATGACAGATAAAGAATGGAAGATTCTTTACGTAAAGACTCTGAGATCTGTAAGATTGAGCGACAACATCTCGAACTTTGAATATTATCAAGCAAAGAACAGCATGTAGAGTTGATGAAATCTTTAGCTAATTTATATGAAAAACCAAGTGCTTCAAATAAAGTTTATTTGATGAAGAAATTATTTAATTCAAAAATGCAAGAAGGTGGATCTGTATCAAGCCACTTGAATGATTTCCATTCCATTGTAAATCAATTAAAATCAGTTAATATTCCATTTGATGATGAAGTGAAAGTACTTTTATTCTTATGCTTTTTTCCAGATAGTTGGGATAATTTGGTAATCATTATTAGTAATACATCTGCTACTAATATTTTGAAGTTTGATGATGTGGTTAATATAATTTTGAATGAAAAAATATGCAAGAAAAGTAAAAGAGAGTAAAGAGACAAATGTTACAACTGAGGTAATGCAAGATGCCCTTATTCTCTCCTTGGATAATAAAATAGAATTATGAGTTTTGGATTCAAGAGCTTCTTTCCATGCTACCCTTAATAAGGGTTATTTTAGAAATTATGTCCAGGGTAATTTTGGGCATGTTTATTTAGGAGATGATGAACCATGCAATATTACTGGTAAATGAGAAGTTCATCTAAAATTGTAGAATGAAAATACATGGATATTGAAAGATGTGAGGCATGTGCCAAACCTCAAGAGAAATCTAATTTTTGCAGGATAACTAGGTGAATTTGGTTGCATGGTTACATTCATAGCCGACTCTTGGAAAGTTACCAAGGGAGCTCTTTTTGTAGCAAGAGGCAAGAAGGTAGAAACATTATGTTTGTCTACTTGTATTATTGATTACTTTTTTGTGCTATCTACTTCAGATTCAAATGCAAACATGTGGCATAATTGGCTAGGCTATATGAGCAAAAAGAGAATGCAAATATTAAAGGCAAATAATAAGTTATCGGATTTGAAACATTTAGATCTTGATTTCTGTGAGCATTGCATATTTGGAAAGACAAAAGAGTGATATTTCTTAAAGTTGGGGCAACAAAGGAGGAGTAAAAATTGGAGCTTGTGCACTCAAATGTGTGGGGACCAACCTAGGTAGCTTCTCATGGAGGATCCCAATATTATGTGACTTTCATTGATGATGCCACAAGAAAGGTATGGGTTTATTGTATAAAACGTAAATATGATGTTTTGAGACTTTTAAAAGATGGAAATCCCTTATGGAAAATGAAACTAGTTTAAATTTAAAATGTCTTAGATATGACAATGGTGGTGAGTACTGCAACAAGACTTTCAATGATTATTGTTTAGTGAATGGAATACACAGAGAAAGAATGGTTCCTAGAACACCACAGGAGAATGGTGTGGTTGAAAGAATGAATAGAACTATCATGGAACATGCAAGAAGCATGAGAATACATGTTGGATTACCCTTACAATTTTGGGTAGAAGTAGTAGACACGACAATATATTTAATCAACCATGGGCCTTCAAGTGCACTGGATGGTGGAATACTAGAAGAAGCTTGGATTGGAAAAGAGGTAGATCTTTCTTTTCTTAGAGTATTTGGTTGAAGCTTTTTGTGCATGTTGATAAAGAAAATAGGAAGAAGTTGGATGCTAAATCCAAGAGATGCACTTTTATTGGTTATGGCTCTAGTGATTTCGGATTTTGTTTTGGGATTTAGATGATGCTAAGATTGTTAGGAGTTGTGATATTGAGTGGAATGAAAAAGAATGTATAGGGATCAAATTTTGATGCCTAAGGATGAACCAGTTAAAGAGTTTGTGGAAGAAAATACATTTTTAGATTTAAAATGACATCTACAAAGACCGGTGTTGGCATCCAGTTTCGAATCGTCGGTTGAAGTACAGACCAATGTTGGCATCTCGGATCGACATCGATCGAGATGACCTACGTTGGTTACTAGGGACCGATGTCAATGTAAGATGACTAGTGTTGAAGTTAATCGGCGAGAGGTTGATACAAATTTGGAGCACATACAAAATGAGCCTTAATCACCCCAAATTTCTGTGAGAAGGTCACAACAGGTAAGTAGACCTCCAGAAATATTTACACCTTTATTTTATCTATTATTGACTAATAGTGATGAGCCTTAAAGTTTTGAAGAAGCAATGCAGTGGATACCCACAAGAAGTGGGAACATGACATAGATGAGGAGATGGATTCCTTGGAATAAAATCAGACATGGGATTTCGTTAAGTTGCCTACAGGTAAGAAAAAATTGCAGAATAAATGGGTTTACAGATTAATGAGGAAGAAGGTGGATAGATAAGATACAAGGCAAGACTTGTGGTAAAAGGGTTTGCACAAAAACCAAATATTGATTTTGGTGAGAGTTTTTCCCCTGTAGTAAAAATGAATTCCATTCCTAATGTTTTGAGTTTAGTCATAGAGAAGATTTGCACTTAGAACAACTTGATGTTAAGACAACTTTCCGTCACGGTGACTTGGAGAAAGAGATATATATGCAACAACCGCTTGATTATGAAGTCAAGGGTAAGGAGAAACTTGTGTGCAGGTTGAAAAAGAGCTTGCATGGGCTCAAACAAGCTCCAAGGCAATGGTATACGAGGTTTGAAAATTTTATGCATGAGCATGGTTATATGAGATGTGAATATGATCATTTTGTTTATTTCAAGAAGCTTGAAAATGGAAGCTATATTATTTTGTTACTATATGTAGATGATATGCTTATTGCAGGATCTAGTATGCAAGACATTTTTGAGCTTAAAGAAAAGTTAGCTCATACATTTGAAATGAAATATTTAGGAGCTATAAAGAAAATCCTTGGCATGTAAATTCATAGAGACATGAAGAACAAGAAATTGTATTTGTCTCGGGAAGATTATATCAATAAGGTGTTGGAAAGCTTTATAATGCAGAATTCAAAACCAATAAGTACATCTATGGTTGGACACTTTAAATTAAGCAAAGATCATTGTCCTACATTAGATGAGGAGGTCGAGTACATGACACGGGTTCCATATGCTTCAACAGTTGGAAGCCTTATGTATGCAATGGTTTGTACCAAACCAGACATTCAGATGTGCAATTAGAGTTGTGAGCAGATTAATAGCCAATCCAAGTAAAGAGCATTAGAAAACAATTCAATGGATACTCAGATATTTGAGAGGGACATCCAACGTGCATTTATGCTATGGAGGGTCAGATACTTCTTCATGCGAATATGTTGATTCAAATATGGCTAGAGATTTGGATGGTAGGAGAAGCACCACTGGATATGCATTCACAGTAGGTGGTAAGGTAGTTAGTTGGATTTGAAGATTGCAGAAGGTTGTGGCCTTATCTACTACATAGGCCGAATATGTTGCATGCAATTACAAAGGCTAGCAAAGAGATGATATGGATGAACAAGTTCATGGAAAAGTTGGGAAAGAAGCAAGAGGATTGCAAATTGTATAATGATAATCAAAGTGGGATTCATTTGGCAAAGGAGTCAACATTTCATTCAAGAATAAAACACATTTAGTTGAGATATCACTTCATACGACAAGTGTTGAAGGATGAGCAACTGAAACTGGAGAAAATTCATACAAGTGAGAACCCTGTGGATATGCTAACGACATTGGCAAAGGAGAAGTTGGAGCTTCACTCAACTTCTCGTTGGTGTTCAAACTTGAGATTTGAAGAGGAAGAAACAAGCCAAGGAAAGTATCCAAGGATGGAGTTGTACGGTATAGTGCAAAAATTTATCTCCAAGTGGGAGATTGTTAGGTTGTGGAGCTAAATAGCTTCACAAATGGCATGCATTTCGAGGCTTGTTGGTTTACATAGTAACCGGCGTTGGTTGGGTAATGACATTGGTTGCCTAGAAGGAGCCGACATTGGTTTGGTAACCAACATCGCTATCTATGCATTCATGTTTTTATATTAGATGCGGATTAGATCCAACCCTTGGTTATAAAGGTGATCGAGGGTTGTAAATGCATAACTAAGTTTCCCTAAAGTTTGTATATGCTTATAAGCTAGAAAACTAGGGTTAGAAGGTGAGAATAGAGATTATTGTAAGAAATTTTCCTTTGGAGAAAGCTGAGCGAGGCTTGTGAGGAAAAAGTACTGTACATCTGGGATAGGTGTGGAAGATTGTAAATATTCATTGTATATCCTCTGTGAAGTAAATGTTGTATATTTTCCCTCTCCGGCCCGATGCCAGGGCAAATCGCGGGTGGAGGAGTCGGGCGAAGGCGGCGGAAAAGCGTGGCAGAGGAACAGGGCGCGGAAGGAAAACATGTATGCGGGCCTCCGAATCCCGACGCTGGAACATGTCGCGAAGGCCAAAAAAAAAAAAAAAAACCGATGCGAATGCAAACGTGGGTTTACAAGTCGGGCGAACAACAAAGGAAAACATGTCGGGGTTTCTTCCAAACCCGACAAAGGAGAAATGTGTCGGGGGGTCTCCAAAACCCGACGCACCTAGCAAATCGGGTTTTCGGGTAGGAAACGCATGATGAAAGAGCATGTCGGGAGCCCACCAAAACCCGACACCAAAGGACATGCCGGAAGGGTTAAAAATCCGACGCACAAGGAAATCGGGTTTCCGGGCCGGGAAAACAAGTCGGGTTCGCATGGTCAAAAAGCATGTCGGGAGCTCTAAAGAACCCGACACAAGAAAATATGTTTTCGGGTCGCCAAAACCCGACGCAAAAGCAAATCGGGAAAACACGTCGGAAGAGCATGAAAAGGAAGCATGTCGAGCGCTTCCAAGCCCGATGCAAATGCACGAGGGAGTTCCGAACCCGACAGGCGTTGGGGATCTCATCTGCCACCATGGTTGTTGAAGAATTGAATGCAGTTTTGGAGGTGGTTGGGAAAAGGGGGCGAATTCTTCTCCTCTCTCATCTTTTCTTCCTATATAATGTAAGGAGGGGCTTTTTTAAAGGTTGGACATTTTTGTTTTGCAACCCCTCCCTTCTCTCCTGCTTGCAAGAGAATTCGTGGAGTTTTCAAGCCTCCCACATGGACTGTAATGCCACTTTTTGCCTCTTGGCCATTGCAATGTATTGAATCGATCCTTTGAGCAATATATATATGTCTGTGATTAAATCTAAATCCTCTCATGTATTCATTGTTGTCATTTTGATCTCTCTTTGCATTTTGGCTGCCTGTGCATGGTGTGATATTGCATCTATATGGTCTGTGTTTATTTTTGCAAAGCTTATGTTCTTCATTCCTCGGTGCATCACCTCCTTAGCTTAGGTTTATTTTTATGCATTTCTCTCTCCCTGTCTCCTTGGTAGTTAGATTAGGTTTTTGGGTAAACCTCTGCGTTTCATTGGTGCATCTGAACAGAGGAATAGGAGCCGGCCTTCATCCGGAGAGCTTTTCCGATTTCGCAAGGTCCCACACTTGGGAAAAGCTCCATGTTGTGCAATCGCACTGGGAGTCTCAAACGATCGCGTTGCGAGTCCCGAGAGGGTGCCGTGATCTCGCATCAACTGCTTTTTTGCACGCTTTGGTGGGACCAAGAGGTCATTCCATCAAAATTTGAAGGAGTTTTCATGAAATTTGCACTAAAAATTTGCAAGTTTTTACAAATTTCGGATTTTGCACCTCCTAGCCTGAACTCCGAAATCAATTTTCAAGGGTTTAACTTGCTCAAAACGAGTCAAAATTTCACCAGTTGGTAGATCCGACTGTAATCTTCAAAAGGGTATTTTTAGTTTTTTGATATTTTGATTTTCAAAATTTCGGGTTTTTAGTGATTTCGGGATTTCGGGATCCGAGAGCATCAAAGCAGAAGCAGTAGTGTTTCGGGTTTCGGGGGATGCATTGCATGGTCCTACCCCCGACAGCAGTGATTTCGGGATTTCGGGATCCGAAAGCATCAAAACAGCCTTTCGGGTTTTGAGGGATGTCGGACATGTTCCAAGTTCCGACACATAGCAATTCGGGTTTTGTGAGTTGCATCGCATGACCTGAGTTCCGCCTGTACTTTTCGGGGATCCGCAGCTGCACAACAAGGCCCGAATTCGGATTGAAGATTGTCTCCTCTGGGTCCTTCAAAATTTAAATTATATTTCAAAGATTGTCAAGTTTGGTGTGTAACTTGACAAAATCCACCTTTAGAGGCTTGTTCTCTAACACATCTGGCGACTCCGAAGGGATTGAATTCAGCGGTGTAGCAGCACAAGTTGCCCAGGCACATGAGAAGAATTCGACAAGGTCTAATACTCGAGAAGAGGGGCTATTCCTCCACTTGCAACTTTCACCAGGTTGGGGAAGGAGAGGAAGAAGATCACAAAGATCGCCATCCCCACCTAACAGGACCTTGTCTACACCTCCACCTGGTAGGCCTTTTCTTGCATCAACCAGGGTTCTTAGGCCAATCATAATGGCGCATCTACCACCGAATCCCTTTGTAAATTTCACGGGCAGTAGTCCACTTGCCCTAAATGCTCGTAACCAAATTCCAAACATAGCGGCACTAAAAATATCCCCTACTTCACAGAGAAAATCATACTACTCCTATTGATCACATCCAGGATATTGCTAATGTATGTGCGATCCACGAAATAAATGCAATGGATATTGCAGTTTGTTGGCTTCATCTTTCAAAGGCAAGGCCTTACAATGGTTTAGGAGCCTAACAGCAGGGTCTATTACAAATTGGAACCAACTTTGTTCAGCTCTTTGCAGCCAGTTTGGGGAAAGGGCAGATAATTTGTCTTTATTGGAACAACTGACAACAATCAAAAGGGCTCCTAACGAGCAAATGGCAGATTTTAACTTCAGGTTCCAACGGACATGGGACAGAATTCCAATAGCTGTTAGGCCAACAGCCGAAGGAGCATTCCTTTATTTTTTAAAGGCCATAAATTCAGACATAGCCATGATGATCCAATCAATGGGAGGGACAACACGCTGTGGGGCATATGACATAGCGATCGTAGAGAGAATTGTTTGATCCAAGTCGCAAGCTTGCACAAAGGCCACTAATGCCTTTCTATCCGGATATGGGAAATCCTACAACTAAATCGCACCGAGTTGAATCCCATTCCAACTCCTAGAAATCAAAGCAATAATGAGGCGTCCACATCTTCAAACACTTCAAAAGAATTGCAGGAGGTCATGAAACAGCTGCAGAACCTTGGAAATGAGCTAGTGACTATCAAAAGACAGCAAGCTCAAAGTGCTAGACCGTATCAGCCTCAAGCGCAGTACCAAGCTAGGCCCCCGTACCAACAAAATAGACCACCAGCTCAGGCTACAAATCAAAACCAAAGCCAGGGACAACCTCAGGCTGCCAGGCCATTTCGACCGTATGATCCAAATGCAACGACATCCTCAAGAGCCTTGGTCCCAACACAAAATAACATGGCACAGGAGTATGACTGGTGTTACCCTTGCAATCTACCTCACAATCAGTCAGCATGTTTCAATGGTGCACTGAATCAGGCCTTGATGGTGCAAACCATTGGTATGCCTCAAGAACCAAGCCAAGAAGGGAATCAGCAGCAAGAAACGCAACAAGAGGGACCTCCGACAGAGACCACATTGGCCAATTGGCGAACGGAAGACTTCTGTGGAGTTAACCAACAACCTTTTTCGTGGCTACTACTGCCAAACACGGTCATTGAAGAGAATCATGGAAGAGGGACAACCGTGTAATCCAGTTGTTTCTCAACCCACTCTTACACAACAAGGGGTCGGTAGACCAAACGCAGCTCCAAATGTGCAAAATCAGCCCAAGGTACCTGTTGTAGCAACACATGCACCTGTTCAAGTTCCAGAAAAGCTTGCACCAAGTAAGGGGCAGCAAAAGAACAGCTCATCCCCCTTCAACATCATCGATCAAATGAAGAAGACACATGTGAACATTTCCATGTGGGAATCACTTGTGATCCTGTGGCAATGAGATTTATTGAAGCTGCCATGGCTAATTGGTCCGCTCCAAACGCATCACATCAGGGACATGAGAAAGTGCTCACTAATGCAGTGCAACAGGATGGGTGCCAGACAAACAAAAATTTGAAGCCTCCACCGTTCTATGTGTCATTGGTTGTTGGAAACCATTTGGTACACAATCCGCATGATAGATTTAGGGGCAAGTAGTTCGAGTGATGCCAAGCAAGTAGCGGACCAACTTGGTTTGAAGTATGATCTAGTCTTTGAAAGGAGTAGTACACTGGATGGAACGGCAGAGGAACCGCTGGAGTCATCAAGGGGTTAAGCCTAACACTACATTCCCGTCCCTAATGTTACAGTTCTGCAAGATGTGTCTGTGATTGACCTCCCGCCACTCTTTGCGTTGTGTCTATCAAGAGACTTCACTACAAAATCGGTGGATATTTATCTCGCAGATTGGTCACACATGATTTTTAGGACAAGGTATGGGGCCAAAGCAACAATCAGTCGTCGAAACCATTGCCAACTTCCATATTGAGCCTCACGTACCAAATCCTATCAATGCAAATTGCTCAATTTTTGATCGGAGGAGTGTCCAAATGATCTAGAGACAGTACTAAGGTCGAGGAATTCTGATTTAACTTTGGATGAATGGGCAAACAAGAGTCATGAATTTGACCCATACAAGGAAGTTGAAGAAGCTGAATTGGGCGTATATTGTGTACACGAAGAAAATTCACCCATTCCCGACATCATTCAGCCTGAACAAAGGAATGAAAACAAGGTTTGGCAACTATTCTTCGATGGTTCGAGAAGCAGGCAAGGTGCTGGAGGTGGTGCAATGTTGATTTCACCACAAGACATCAAATATTATTCAGCTTTTCGTTTCCAGTTTTCTTGTTCAAACAACACGGCTGAATACGAGGCATTAATTCATGGACTTCATTGGGCCAGGAAAAGGGGCATAAAGAACTTGCAGGTGTTTGGAGATAGCGAGCTAATCGTCAACCAAGTTAGAGGACAACATGCTACAAAGAACGACTTGTTGAAGAGCTACAAGAATAGGGTATGGGACCTCATCGAGGATTTCGAAGCTTTCAACATTATGTCCATACCCAGGAAGAAAAATGAAGCCGCAGATAGGCTTGCAGCAGTTGGAGCAACGTTTGATGTGGTTGAAAACATCAGAAGGAAAAAACACAACCACATATTCACGTGATTGTGAGGCCAGCAGTTCCAGATAATAACACAAGCTGGCAGGTGTTTGAGAACGATCAACAGATCGTCAATTTCTTACAAGAAGAGGCTGAATTCTCAGCTAGGAATCGGGAGCAGAGACTAGAGCGGCGATGACGGGATCCCGGTAGTGCAGGCTGCGACAAACAAGCTTCCTAAGGGTTTAGTAACATTGGAGTCTATCTTGAACCCTAACGACCCAGCCGTAAGGAAAAGGCTAACATACGAGTCAAGAGAGAAGATTCGAGGGCAGTCAGTTTGGGGAAGGCAAAACACTTCAAATTGGTAAAGTGGCCACGAGCGGAGAGAAATTAGATTTCATACAGCTTTGCCAAGAATTTCCAGATGTCTTCGCTTGGAGCTATGAAGACTTGAGAGGATTCGATCCGAAGCTGGCACAACATACCATAGAATTGGATCCAGATGCTAAGCCCATCAGGCAGAAACAGAGACCAGTCAACCCTCACATTGAGCCTCTGATGAAGAAAGAGCTAAACAAGCTAATAGAGGCAAGCATTATATTCCCGATCAAGCACTCAAGCTGGGTTGCAAACTTGGTCCCGGTCAGGAAGAAGAGCGGAGAAATCAGGTTGTGTGTAGACTTCCGAGACCTCAATAGGGCCTCTCTCAAAGACCATTACCCACTTCCTTCAATGGAACAAATATTGCAAGTAGTATCCGGTTCAGAGAGATTCTCTCTCCTAGATGGCTACTCAGGGGTATAATCAAGTGATGCTTTGAAAGAAGATGACCAATTCAAGACGGCTTTCACCACCAAATGGGGAACCTATGCCTACAAGAAAATGCCATTTGGGCTATCAAATGCTGGAGCCACTTTCCAAAGGGCAATGGATATGGCATTTAGGGGGTTGATCAATAAAATAGTTCTGATATATCTTGATGACATCACCGTATTCTCAAAAATGCAATGGGATCACCTCTGTCATTTGAGGCAAGTATTTCGAGATGTAGAAGATTTGGGGTATCATTGAATCCCAAAAATGCATATTTTGGCTCTCGAGGGAAAACTTCTAGGTCATATTGTTTCAAAGGAAGGGTTGGCGATTGACCCGTAAAGAGTTGAAGCAATTCGAGCATTGCCATTGCAAGTCACAAGAAGGCTCTTCAAAGCTTCTTGGGAAGGATCAATTTTGTCTGCGAGGTTTTGTTCCAAACTTTGCGGCTCTCGTGAAACCAATAACGTTGATGTTAAAGAAGAGCATGGCATTTAAATGGACATCTCAAGGCAAGGCGAGTTTTGAGGCAATAAAAGAGGCTATATCTCAAGCTCGACTCTTGTCGAATCCGACTTCTCCAAGGACTTCGTGCTTTATATGCCTTTGGTGGCGGAGACACAATTTCTGCAATCTTGGTACAACAAAACAAAGAGGATTAGAGCAACCGATTGCTTTCTTCGATCAAGGCTTGGAGGAGTATGAAACTTCGGTACTCTTTCGTTGAAAAGCATGTCCTTGCGATGTCGTGAGCTTAAAGAAATTCAAGCACCTAGTCTCAAACAACAAGATACACTTGTTGGTCTCTCATGCGAAGTCAAGGATTTCCTTCTAAACAAGGACCCGAATGAGAAGCGTGCGGGATGGATAACCGTGTCATGGAATATGACATCGAAATTAAGGTCACTAAGCTAGTACGTGGAAAGGGACTATGTGAGCAACTAGCTTTGAGTCAACAAGTTGAAGCAGGTGATGAAAAGAGACTGTGCTTGGTATTACAGGGATAGTCGAGGAGTAGGAAAATGATGATGTGCCAACTCCTTGTTGGACTCAGAGTATGATACACTTCCTACGGACAGGACTATGCCCCCCAGGAATGAGCAAAGCAAAAAGGAGATACTTCAGATTACAAGCTATTCCTTATGTGCTTGTTAATGGTGTTCTGTTCAAGAAAGACATCAATGGAGTTTTATTGAGGTGCATTGGGACAGGTCAAATTGAGAGGGTGTTACGAGATTTTCACGATGGAGGTTCTGGAGGACATTTTGCCCCACGAGTAACGGCTCTCAAGATAATGAAGGCAGGGTATTATTGGCCCACAGTGTTCAGTGACTGTTATACATGGATAAGAAAGTGTAAGAGATGTGCACTCTTCACAGGCAAAGAAAGACTAGCAGCACTTCCATTGCACCCGATTTTGGTTGACCAACCATTTATGCAATGGGGATTGGACTTCATTGGGGTCATAAATCCAAACTCAAGCCAAGGCCACAAGTGGATTCTCACGGCAACAGACTATTTCACCAAGTGGACCGAAGCGGTAGCGCTCAAAGAGGCAAACGAGTCCAACATACTAGACTTTTATGAAGGGATAGTAACCAGGTTCGGTGTGCCAGCCACTATCATATCAGACAACGCATTGGCATTCGTAGGTTCCAAGATCACAGAATGGGCTGTCAAAAATGGAATCTACTTGAGCACCTCTTCCAATTATTACCCACAGGGTAATGGGCAGGCAGAGTCCACGAACAAAAACTTGCTAAGAATCATCAGGAGGACTCTAGATGAAAATCAAAGAACATGGCATACCAAGCTAAAATCAGCATTATGGGCTGACAGAATAACACCAAAAAGGTCTACAGGGAATTCTCCCTACAAGCTGGTCTATGGGAAGGAGGCAGTGTTGCCCATATCATTAGAACTGCCTGACATTGGAGTTCATGAGGCAGTTGGAGTTAGCTGAGTTCGAACCAATGGAGGCCAGGTATGCGGAATTGATGGAATTGGAAGAAATAAGAGAACGTGCAGTTCAGACAATTGAGAAAGATCAGGCCTTGGTGAAAAGATGGTTTGATAAGAAAGCAAGAGCAAGGACCTTCCGGAAGGGGACCTAGTTCTCAAATGGGATGCGAGATCGGCAAAACCAGAAGGCATTCCAAGTTTGATGCCATTTGAGTGGCCCCTACATGGTCACGGGATGTAAGAATAGCAATGCTTTCGGTTGTCTACATTGGATGGAGAAGAACTCCCGATTCCGGTTAACTAATCTATCTTAAACATTCTTCTTTGAAAAGAAAAGGTTTACCCTTGTAAATATTAGCCTAGTTTTCAATTCCTCTAAGTGCGTATGCACATTGTCTTGTTGTAGTTAGGTTTCAGTTTCCCTAAGTGCTTTGGCACAGGTTTCGTTGCTCCTGGTTTGGTTTTCTACAGTGCAGCGTGTTCTCGGAGAGGGAGTTCAAATATCAGTTTAGTTCGGGTTATTGCTTATGACTCCATGCCCAATGGATTGCTGAAAGGCCACTGATCTTCTACCTAGCAGGCAGGTAATCCCGTTGAGTCGCCAAATTGTTGTATATTTTCCCTCTCCGGCCCGATGCCAGGGCAAATCGCGGGCGGAGGAGTCGGGCGAAGGCGGCGGAAAAGCGTGGCAGAGGAACAGGGCGCGGAAGGAAAACATGTATGCGGGCCTCCGAATCCCGACGCTGGAACATGTCGCGAAGGCCGAAAAAACAGACGCGAATGCAAACGCGGGTTTACAAGTCGGGCGAACAGCAAAGGAAAACATGTCGGGGTTTCTTCCAAACCCGACAAAGGAGAAATGTGTCGGGGTCTCCAAAACCCGACGCACCTAGCAAATCGGGTTTTCGGGTCGGAAACGCATGATGAAAGAGCATGTCGGGAGCCCACCAAAACCCGACACCAAAGGACATGCCGGAAGGGTTAAAAAATCCGACGCACAAGGAAATCGGGTTTCCGGGGCGGGAAAACAAGTCGGGTTCGCATGGTCAAAAAGCATGTCGGGAGCTCTAAAGAACCCGACACAAGAAAATATGTTTTCGGGTCGCCAAAACCCGACGCAAAAGCAAATCGGGAAAACACGTCGGAAGAGCATGAAAAGGAAGCATGTCGAGCCAGTTTCCAAGCCCGATGCAAATGCACGAGGGAGTTCCGAACCCGACAGGCGTTGGGGATCTCATCTGCCACCATGGTTGTTGAAGAATTGAATGCAGTTTTGGAGGTGGTTGGGAAAAGGGGGCGAATTCTTCTCCTCTCTCATCTTTTCTTCCTATATAATGTAAGGAGGGGCTGTTTTTAAAGGTTGGACATTTTTGTTTCTGACCCCCTCCCTTCTCTCTAGCTTGCAAGAGAATTCGTGGAGTTTTCAAGCCTCCCACATGGACTGTAATGCCACTGTTGCCTCTTGGCCACTGCAATGTATTGAATCGATTCTCTGAGCAATATATATGTCTGTGATTAAATTTAAATCCTCTCATGTATTCATTGTTGTCATTTTGATCTCTCATTGCATTTCGGTTACCTGTGCATGGTGTGGTATTGCATCTATATGGTCTGTGTTTATTTTTGCAAAGCTTATGTTCTTCATTCCTCGGTGCATCACCTCCCTAGCTTAGGTTTATTTTTATGCATTTCTCTCTCCCTGTCTCCTTGGTAGTTAGATTAGTTTTTTGGGTAAACCTCTGCGTTTCATTGGTGCATCTGAACAGAGGAATAGGAGCCGGCCTTCATCCGGAGAGCTTTTCCGATTTCGCAAGGTCCCACACTTGGGAAAAGCTCCATGTTGTGCAATCGCACTGGGAGTCTCAAACGATCGCGTTGCGGAGTCCCGAGAGTGGGTTTGTGATCTCGCATCAGCAGTAAATAATAATAGATTGACTGTTTCTTGGTGGACATAGCACACATTGGGTGAACCACGTTCTATCTTGTGTATTTTTCTTTTGGTTAATTTCTGTGTTTATTGCTTGTATGCTTAAATTGAATATAGATCATAACACAACGATGTGTTCTAACCCCAACAAAACCAATTATTGCAAAATCTCTAGAACTTATATCACTTGGAGAACCAACATCCACATCACACCCTAACCACTAGTTTGCCTCCACCCACACTCTTCCTATGAAGATGAACAAACTTGATTTCGGATTGATTTCCCATGGCCACTAGGACAAAATTGACATGAACAACCAAAAACAAAAATGCCTAGTTCCATCTATTGTTCCAACCTATAGGGTGGCCATCCAACACTTTTTTAATATCACAAAAACTCTTTCTCTCTTGAATATGCTCTTGCATTGATCCCAAGGTCAATTCGGTGGAAATAATTTCCTAGATCTCCCAAAATCATTATAGTATGGTAGAGGGATCCGAGAGATTTTTACACATATTTGAACATGTAAAAAGGACTCTTTTGGAGCAAGATACCATCTACAAAAGTTTCTAGTTGGAGGATCAAAATAGGGGCAACAAACCAATCATAATCCGACACGTGGCGGTCACGAAAAATAAAATAAGGATGTTTTTGTTTTGCCTCGGTCTTTGACACTCGAGTTCAGACAAGTGGGCCTCACTATTTGCTAGCTAGGGGCCCTTAGCTAGGTCAACACAATCTTTTTGTGGAGGGTGCCTTTGCCTCGAGATATTCATATTAGCATTGCTACATTTTTGCATATATATGCTTTTGTATTTCCCTTGCAAGCGTGTGTGGAATTAAAGCTCATTGTATTTTAAATGATTTACCATGCACCATGTCAACTCGCCAAGTAGACATCCAACTCCTTAGGCCACGAGACACCTTGCCCAAAACACATGTTATTGCACATGCCAATTACTGCTAAGTTTGGCGATCACCACATCTCAACCAATTCGACCACCATGAGCCAAACCGAGCCAACACAACTCGGTCCCAACCAGCCCACTATGCCACATCCCACGTGAACCTCTCAAACAAGGCAAAATGGGATGTTGTGTGGCCCAAGCCACGTTAGATATGAGCGGTGAAATCCTATTTAAAGGCTTCACATAGCTTTCACCCACAAAATGTGGGAATAAGCTCCCAAATAAGGCATAAACATGGGCGGTGGGTGGTTGGGGCGAATCGAACCCCAACCACATCCTTGTAAAAAAATATGCCTAGTAGTTGAGCTACACACTTGATTCATATATATATATATATATAGACACACACACACACATATGTGAGTTTTCCTTTATAGGAGGTTAAGCTATAGATTGTGTATTACGTAAAAAGAACAATTTGTAAAGAATTAGATTTTTGAGTAGTTTAGGGGCATTTTCAGATCTTGGTGTAAACTTGAAAGTTGTCAAAATTACGAGACATTCTTGGTGTATCCATTAATTATTTGATTTGGAGTTCTTTTGATGTCTTTCTAAACCGCGAAAATCACTTTTGACAAAGAACAAAGGGAAGAGAGCTGTAAGTGATTTGGGTAAGTGGAGGACAAACATGATCATCGAGTCTTCCGAAGGTCTAGAGCAAAAATTATAGGTTTTAGGATTCACAATTCTTGTAAGCTTGATTGTACTTACAATTTTTGACATTTTTAATGGATATGTTCAAATGATCTTGAATTGAAGACGTAGGCATTTTCCGAACTCCATAAACAAGTTTTAGTGTCATCTCTTCTCTCGATTTGGCATTATGATTTTTGATATTTTTTTGCATATTTAAGTCATATTTTAATTCGGATATGCATACTCTAATCCGTTACGACAATTTACGGAAATTGGGTAAAATGAAATCTGGATTGTTTTGATCGAACTGTTGATTAAGTTGATTTTTGGGAATCATAAAATTAGTTCTGGATCAATTTATAAACTTACAAAATTAAGATTTTAAGTCAATTTTAGATTCACACAAGTAATGAAAATTGATAAGTTAATTGATTGTTTTGTAAACATTCAAAACAATAGGGGGTTTATTGTTGTTTATAGATCAAGTTTTTAATATCGAGCAATTGAATTCGGTGGTTTTGCTTTCAGTTTGCATTTGATATCAGTTTGGTTTTCTAACTCCAGCAGATTTGCAGACATTGTTGGCTTGATCTTCCATTTGTAGTGTGCATTGTTTGGGAAGTACAAGTTATTTGCAGGTAGCCATGGGTAAAGCCTTGAAAAGAGAGAGACTGGAAGATCTTAAAAGCATAAAAAAATAAATCCATGAATTGAATGCTTTCCTGAGATGCAAGATCTACTCCCTTGAAGAGAATATTGAACGTTTGAAATCAAAATTAGAGATCAAGGATGAGCTCTTGATAAGATTGCAGTGTGGTGAGCAGAAGAAGGATTTTCCTTCCACTTCAAATGCAGAAACCATGAAAGATGATTGCCTTGTAAGTTTATCACCATGTTGTTCTTCCTCCCATTCAGATTCAGGTAATGATTTTGGTGAATTTGAAAAACATACTAATGGCATTGGATCTAAATTATTATTTAAAATGAGATTTGATGGAAGAGGCCTTAGTAAGAATGGCCAAGGTATTTCTAACCCAATACAGGTAGAGGATTGGCCTCGTTTTGCATGTTTGGGTTATTCCAGGTGCATGAATGGAATTTGGAGAGTGCTCCAAAAATGTTGAAGGGAGACAAGATTTTGACAACCAAGTGATTACCCCACTAGTTCTGCAGGAAGATTCTTTGTAGGAAATCATTGATTCATCATCACAGATTGATGAAGGATTGGGTAAGAAATTTCAAAGAAGAGGTAATGAGATTCCACCTCCTCATTCTTACACAAATCATAATCATAAACATAAGGGAAATTGTAAAACTTCTGATGATGCACTCTTTTAGTTTAAACAATATGGATTTGATATTCAAAAATGATGTATGATTTTCCATGCACATTTTGTGGGTTAAGTAATCATTCATTGCCTTTTGTTGGAAGAGAAAGTATTTTTTTGCGAAAGTGGTTTCCCGATGAGCTAAGTGCTAAAGACCAATCTTGTCATGTTGAGGCGAGAAATGGCAAACAGTTTTCCTCTCCTAGGAAGAGGAATTTTTGCACTCATTGTCGTATGAGTGGACACAGGGTTGAAAGATGCTAGAAACTTCATCCAACAAGCCATCCAAGAAATGGTAAGAAGATGCCATTTTATAGGGTAAACCAAAAAGAAGTTGTTAACCCACCAATAGAAAATAAAACAACCTTGGATCTATCCACAGATTTCCCACAGATGAGTCCATTTTATTTTGATATGGACAATGAAAAATCATTTGTTTTAATGGATAGATTTATATAGCATTGTTGATAGATGAATAACATGATTTCAATTCATTTTGTTACCTTTGCTTTTGGGATTCTGTTGATTTTGGTAAAGGAATTAAACCCAAATTTTAAAAAGCATTTAAAAGGGAAAATGAATTTTGGAGTTATTAGATTCATGAGAGGAATTGAGAGACAAGTTCATCATGCTCAGTTATCTTCTTATATTTGAAAATTTGAAAATACTCCATTTGAATATCCTATTTAGCATTTTGAGTTCCTGATATAGTTTGGGTACAAGGAATTAAACTCATATTTTCAGCTTTGGAGATTTTTGGACAACAATTTACATAGATTGTTGGGTACATTGGCAGCGATGTCAATTTCCCATACTTGAATTTTTGAGTAACTTTTATTTTGTGAATGCATCCATTTTTGGCATATATATGTTGGATGCATTTGAAGACCCATATTTTGGGCAGTGTTTGTAATTGTGATCACAATGTAATTTTTTGTTGTTGTCATACTTTTAAATCACATGTTGTATAAGATCCATGTGGGCAATAAATATGATTTCTAAATATGATTACGATGTTAGACTGCATTTTGATTACATTGACAAACAAATTTGTAGTTGCAGTGATCTGACAGTTTCACTAGGTCAGTGGACATTAGCCTAGCTATTGGCATTTGGTGTCTACTTATTACTAATCTATTTTGGGTGAAATTTTATTTTTAGAGATTGGCCATGTCACAGGGAATCAATTTGACAACTACCTCTTCTAGCATTTGATTTTCTATTTTAAAACCAATCAATTTTGTGATGGCAATTGCAATCAATGTGGTTTGAAAGTTCTATAGGGATTCAGTTAGACATTCACATATCATTGGCATTTGTTTGTCTTTTCAAATTGATCTATGTTGTTTGCAGAGGTTGGCAGATTCACGGGGAATTAGTCAGACTCTAGCCTCTTGTTGGCATATAGATCGTCCATTTTAAAAGCTGATGAAATTTGTGATATGATTTTGAATAATTTGGAATAAAATGTTTCCTACAACGCTATTTCTATGGATTATGTGTGTTTGTGATACGTAGAAAGATGATTGGCAGTTTAAGTGGGTGAAAACAACTTTTTGTGGAACAAAATCCTTCTTAGTGGGGAGGTGTGATTTAGGTGTCAATTCATTAGAAATTTTTCCCTAGATCTCCCAAAATCATTACAATACGGTAGTGGGCTCTGAGAGCTTTTTGACACGTATTTTAACACGTAAAAGGATTCCATTTGAGCGAATCTTTGTCCTTAGAAGTTTTAGTTGGAGGAGAAAAAATAGGGGCAACAAACCAATCGGAATGCGACACATGGTAATGCAAAAAAATAATAAAAGGGTGTTTTTGGTTTTCACCTCCAGTCTTCGACACTCGAGTTCGAGAAAGTGGGCCCACTTTTTTGGTGGGGGCCCCTCTCAAATGTCAACACACTCTTTTTGTGGAGGGGTGCCTTTGCCTCTGTATTTTCATATTAGCATTGTCACATTTTTGCTTATATATATGCCTTTGTATTTCCCCACACCATGCATGTGGGATTAAAGCTCATTATATTTCAAATGATTTACCACATACCATGTCAACTCATCGGTAGGCATCTAGCTCACTCGAGCCACAAGACAAATCACCCAACACACATGTTAATGCACATACTACAGACCTACTAAGTTTGGCGCTCACCACAACTCAACCAATTTGACCTCCTATGCACCAAATCGAGCAAACACAACCTAATCCAAACCAAACCACATATCTTCTATTCCATGTTCCTTGTGGACGTCCCAAACAAGGCAAAATGGGATGTTGCGTGGCCCAAGCCACATGAAATATGGGTGATGAAAGCCTATTTAAAGGCTTCATGTAGCTTTCGCCCACATCCTTGCAAATAATATGGGTGGTGGGTGGTTGTGGTGAATCGAACCCCCAAATCCTTGCAAAAATATGCCTAGTTGTTGAGCCACAATTGATTCAAATATATATATATATATATATATATATATATATATATATATATATATATAGTTATATATTTATATATATAGGTTAAGCTATGGATCCTTTATATGTGTTTTTGTGTAAACCGAGAAATTTGTAAAGAATTTGATTTTTGAGTAGTTTAGGGGCATTTTCAGATCTTGGTGTAAAATGGAAAGTTGTCCAAGATTCTAAGATGCTCTTGGTGCATCCATTACTTTTCCAATTTGGAATTATTTTGATGTCTTTTAAATCATGAAAGTCACTTTTGACGAAAAAAGGGAAGAGACTGCAAGTGCTTTAGGAAAGTGGAGCACAAACACTCGATCATTGTCGAGTCAAAGGTTTTAGGATTTGTAATTGTTATTGTAAGTTTGATTGTACTTGTAATTTTGACAATTTTTAATGGATCGGTTCTTCTTGAATCCGAAGACATAGGTATTTTTGAAACTTTGTAAACAAGTTTTGGTGTCATCTCTTATTTGATTTTGCATTCTAATTTCTGATTTTTTTGTATAATTAAGCCAAATTTTAATTCGGATATGCATACTCTAATCAATTACGACAATTAACGAAAACCGGTAAGATGAAATCGGATTGCTTTGATCAAATTGTTGATTAAGTTGATTTTTGGGAGTCATAAAATCGAGTTCCAGATCGGTTTATGAACTTGTAAAATTAATATTTTAAGTCATTTTAGATTCTCATACAAGTCATGAAAACTGATAAGTTAATTGATCGTTTTGTAAATATTCAAAAGAATAGGGGGTCTATTGTTGTTTACATATCATCCATTATCAAATCACCAATTTTAGGAGGAACCACACTCTTCCTATGAAGATTAAAAACTCGATTTTAGGTTAATTTCCCATAGCTAATAGGACAAAACTCATGAGAAACCATAGACACAAACACACCTAGTTCCATCAATTACTCCAATATGTAGGGTGGCCCATCCAACACTTTTTTCAAATTTCACACAAACCTTTTTCACCCGAATCCGCTTATTCATTGTCGGACCACCAATTTTATGAGGATCACTATGGCCTCTACAAGTATGTAGGTTTGAAGAAACATGTTCAAGTTTGGGGCTAAAAAAACGAGGATGAAGATAAAATCTTCACTTTTAAACCGAAATCACCATCGCTCACCAAATAAACAATCCACCTCATAATGCAATATATAGAAAAAAATAAATTCATATAAAACCTTACAACAAGCAAAGCATTCAAAAACATCTCTATTTTGTGACACACATCCTATTTTCAACATGATCCTCACCCTCAAAACAAACCCTCCTCCTTTACTTAACACGCTAAACATGGTGCCAATTCGAAAAATACTATGCAAAATCCCAAAAAGAAACCAACTCTCCATCACCGAAGACCTTTGAGATTTAATCTATTTTTGACAAACATTCTCCCAAAAGTTTGAAAAAATGTTTGAGGGATGGAGACAAAATAATGGGAGAAGAGTCCAAGAAGCTGGAAGGTGAAGAAAGTAGGAGTAAAGCAGTCAAGTTGAAACAAGGGTCATAATGATTGGATGACATAATATGATTGACACATTTATTTCCACACCCTTTGAAATCCAACACTTATCTCATGAAACCGTATCCTATTACTTTATTTATATTGAAACATTATGATAGAAAATGCATGGAAATTTCCACACCAAAACAATTGAATATCAAATAGAAGAAGAAGAAAATGCTAGGGGAGAGTGCGGTGAAGTAATAAAAAAGATTACAAAAATAACAAATGAATTGAGATAATGGCCTTTACTTAGGAGTGCCACAAATAATCCTTGCCACATGCAAACATGATTTATGCATGCTTTGAGACAAGGTATTAAAAATATTGTCTTTCTTGCAAGGTGCCACCTTGCCTCATGAAAAGGAAGTCACGCCCCCTTATGATTTCCAATTGATTTTCCCTATCCCTTCAAAATTCACAAGAAAGGATGAATTAAGATTTTGAAATTTTAAAAATAAACCAATTTCAGGGTCTATAGCATCTTGATAAAGGAGTTCCACCATATGTTATCTAAACTTACAACCAAGATAATTTTAAATGACTTATCAAAGGGACTTAACCATTTTTATGATCCGAGAAGGTGCAGGGAGACTACTTCAGTCCACCGTGGAAAGGAGCTTATCGTACCGTGAATTCTCCTAATCTGTAGAACAAGGGAATCAATAGTATATGGACTTATGTGAATATTGGTTGATTTGGGTGTCATGCGACATTCTTTCAACCTTGCACACACCGAGAAACAAGTCCTGGGAAAAGAAGAGAAATTTTTAAAGCACTACAAAACATTTTTATTTGTGAAGGAATCAAATGAATCCTCTAAGTTCAAAGATGCCGAACACTAGTTTAGTGTTCCGCGGGCTCACCAAATATAATGTCCCATGGGTTTTCTAAAACCTGCGGAATGATAAGAATAGCTGCAGATCGATAGGTTAGGCCCTTACAGGGTGGCTTGGAGGATTTTCGCTCTTTAAGGTAAAATGGAGGATTGTGAATTTGTGAAACATAGTGGAAGGTGGTGAAGTCGCGGCTGAATTGGAGCCAAAAGACCACCCCAACCACTTGAATTTAATGGCACCTCTCGGTATAGTCCGATGGCATGCGCCGTGTGATCAAGGACCGTGTTGTAATTGTTGATGGGATTTAGAGGTGACCATAACTATACTTGCATGAAAAATCAAAGGATCGATCATAGGCACTCATACTCATTCAATGCAAATTTTAGAGGTGACTAGTCTCAGCTCGACCATCCTTTTCCCTCTCTTTCTCCCTTTCTTCCATTTCATGAATGATATAAATGTAAGTGCCTTGGCATATAGAAAGAGTTTTCTCATATGGAGTTGTAAGTTTCACCTTAGAATTCCATACTTTCGGACCTTTGCAAAATATATTTCATGGAAATTATCGAGCCTCTACATTACGTGAATGCAAACAATTATTTAATGAAAGTAAATTTTGGTTTTCCTTCATGAGTTGTGTATTGAATGTGAAATATCAACCCTCTTGTCTCTCTTTAAGTCTATATATTCATCTTTTGCATTGATCTGAGTTTTTTTTGGTTTCTCACTTGATAGTTTGAATTGTGTTAATAGGCAAGGTTTGAATCATGTTTAATTTGGCACATCACCTTCTTTTAATTTGCAATCTCTCTCCTTTTACTTCTTAACCCTGAATCTTATGAAAATTTAGTTAGTGTTAGTCTTGTTACATTCTTAGGTTGTAGGTAGTTATGGGGGCTAAGACACAAAAGAACCATCCTTATCTAGATGTTGACCTCGCTTTGCAAGTCTCACATTTGCAAGATCATCCAATGTTTCCCAAAGTTCCGAGTGTCTGCCAAATAACATTCAAAGGGAACAAATTTTTGTGTTAACAATATTGGCACGCTCGGTGGGACTTTCTAGTTCTTTCACTAAGTTTTTTCGTGTAACTTAGTGATATTATCCTTTTAGGTAGTTCTTTAACACATATGGTGACTTTGACTATCTCATCTACTGGTTTCAATAACTAAAGTGCCAATTTCATGAGAATAATCTAGACAAGAAGAAGAATAGAAGATCCATTCAAATATTTGCGGTTGTCACCAAGAATAAGAAGAAGAGGCAAATTGATTCAAAGATCCACACCACCTCCAAACCGAGTTCTTTCCACTCCTACTAGTAGGCCCTTCTCACTTTATTTTCTAGGCTACTAAGACCTATTGCATTCATGGCCCATCAAAGGAACCAAACTTTTGTCTCTACTCTTTCATATGATGATATTCTAGTTGTGGCCTTGAAAAGTATTCCTTTCTTCACTGGAGAGAATACCACAACTCCTATTGAGCACATTAAGGATTTTGCTAACATATGTTCTAGTATACCATGTCACAAAAGATAATGTAGCGGTCAAGTTACTGGTGGCTTATTTTAAAGGAAAATCTTTGCAATGGTACAAAGGATTAAGGATAAATTCTATCACCACTTGGGATGAGTTAGGGGAAGCTCTTTGTAACCATTTTGAAGATAAATCAGATCACCTATCCTTGGTGGAGCGATTGACAAAAAAAAAAAAAGGAACCCAATGAGCCAATTTTTGATTTCAACATTAGGTTTCAAAGAACTTAGGACCAAATTTTGCAAGTGGTAAGGCCTACCCCTTAATATGTATTTACGTATTACCTAAGAGATTTAAATAGTGACATATCAGTCATGATTCAATCCATGGGGTAGAACTTTACCAGATGCTTATGATATTGCTATTTTGGCTAAAAATAGTCTCATTGAGGCTGGGAAACTTGCCCCTAGACCTCCAATGCCTATTTTTATAGAGCTGGGGACACCCTCGCCTCATCAAGTTCCTGAGTTAGCACCCATTACATCCCAAAAAATCCTAAGTCCAAGTCAACTATCCAACTTTGTAAGCTCTTCAAGCGAGTTATAAGAGGTCATGAAAGAATTGAAGAATTTTTGTAATGAGTTAGTATCCTTGATAAGGTATCAAGCTCAAAACATCAGACCTTACCAACCTCCATACCAACCTAACAAACCTCCTTACCCATAGGCCAAACTTGCCATTTTAAGTGGCTCCACAAAATCAAATCACTCATGAAAAACTATTTTAATCTTACAATCCAAATACAACTAGTTCATGTAAGGATTTGGTCCCAATACAAAATAATATTGTGTAATATTATGACTCGTGTTTTCCTTGTAATCTTCCCCATAATCAAGCAACATGTGCCAATGGCATCCTTAGCCAGGCCTTAGCAGTGTAGGATGATTTCACTCCATAATATACAACCACGAGAAGAAAATCCATAGCCAAATATTAGATAGGAAATGTCACCAAGCAATACTTCCTTGTAAATTGGAAAATGGAGGAATTCTATGGAATCGGTCAATTGCGGGAAAGTGGTCAAGCATTTTCATCAAGTGTAGCTAAAAACACTAGGGAAAAATAAGATAGTTGGAAGCGGACATCCCTTCCCTTATCCCTCCAAGTCCGCATCCTTAGATTAGGTGACTTTGTAGAATCGGGTAGATTCCAGGCCTCAACGATGGAACCACGGAATACAATAGTTCCACGACACCTTATAGACCCGAGCAAATAAAAAAAGATGTAGATTGAACAAACACGGAAAGAAAGTACCACACCTCTATTGTAAAATCCCATGAGTAGCCCTTTCAATATCCTAGATCAAATGAAAAGAACTAATGTAAGCATTTGCACGTGGAAATCCTTGGCCATCCATGGGCAAAAATATTTTCTACAAGATGTTATAGTTGATCTTCCCACGCCACATAGGATGTTCAAAGAGAAAGAAAAGGATAATCAAAAGGATAATCACCTTAGCAAAAGGATAATCAATCGGTAAGGACATCAAACCACCACCATTCTATGTGTCTCTTATTATAGGCAATCATCTAGTGCACAATTGCATGATAGAATCAAGGGCAAACAACTTAGTAATACCCAAACAAATAATAGATCAACTTGGCCTTGAACATGATTTTCTCTCTAAAGGAGTGGTGCAATTAGATGGAATCGCGGTTGGGACTATTGGGGTTATAAGAGGGCTAAGCTTTACGCTTCATGCATGCCCCAACTTATCAATCCCATAGGATGTGTTCATCATTGATATACCTCCTTTATTTTCTTTGTGTCTCTCATGGGATTTCACTACAAAAATTAGAGGATACCTATCCTTGGATTGGTCACATATGCTCTTCAAAACAAGATATGGCACCAGGGTCACCATAAAGTTTGAACCCATTGCCACATACCATATAAAACCTTATACACCTAATCCCATCAACTCAAATTGCACCATCTTTGATAAGGAGGATTGTCCAAATATCCAAAAAGTAGATACTCAAGTTGGGGATATCCCAAATTCACTTCTTGATGAATGGGGAAATGAACATCATGGTTTTGACCCATATAAGCAAATTGAAGAGGTTGGACTTGACATTTATTGTCAGCAAGAAGAAAATTTGCCTATTCTGATATTGTGAAACCATAAAATGAACAAGACAATGGCCTATGGAAAATGTTTTTGATGGTTCAAGAAGCAGAGAAGGAGTAGGAGGAGGTGTAATGCTTATATCTCCCTATGGTATGAGGTATTTCTCCACTTTCATGTTCCAATTTAGTTCTAACAAATCAACGAGTATGATTCTCTCATACAAGGTCTTGATGGGCGAGAACGAAGAACATTAAACAACTGCAAACTTTTGGGGATAATGAGCTAATTATAAATCAAGTTAGAGAACTGAATGCAATGAAGAATCATCAACTAAAAGCATACAAGCACATGGTATGGGACCTGATATAGGATTTTAAAGCTTTCAAGATTCTCTGCGCCATACCTAGAAAAGATAACAAGTATGCGAGACATATTAAGCGTAATAGGAGCAAGATTTGATATTATTGACCAAGTCAACACAAACAATGAGCAACCACACGTTAAATGAGGAATCATGTACTCTTAATTTTGTCATCTTAATATTATGAGAGTGAGTTACTTGATTTTCGTAGATATAACTCGTAAATCTAATTGAGCACAACCCTTCACTTGTTGTATGTAGGAAACGTTTTCCCATCGAGGATTACCACTTCAACATACAAAATCAAGACAACACACATTATCTATAGAAACACTTCACCAATACCATAGGACTCATCTATTACATTAGTAAATTATTTATTGAAACACTCCATCAATACCATGGGAGTGACTAAAAATGTACTCGACCTTCTTTATGCCTATGTAATCGTTGAGAGTGAAATTCACTCTCCATACACCAAATCCATGCTAACTCCCAACTCCAATTCCATATCATTGATTATCTTAAAATCCACTTATATTCCCATCGTTGCAACTTGCAATGCTCAAATTTTCACACTTCAAATCTGAATATCAGCTCATTTTCCCTCTCAAATGGCCGTTTCAAAGCATTTTCCCTATTTCTATTACCCTATGTGCATTAAAATATATTTCCTACCTTGATCCATGTGTAACTTGACTTTTCCCCGTGTGGTGGCAGCGTGACTCCATCATACTATGTGAACTTTCCTTATCTATGTATTCCCGAGTCATGCAAAATATTTCCACACAACTAACCTCAAGTTTAAACTTCCCCTTACTTTGAGCCTAAGCTATATTCCATGAACCCTTATAATTCCTCCCTTCTTTGTATCCCAACATACATATGCACCAAGTCCTCTTGCACATTCTTTCTATATCAACATATCTACAACTAACAATTATATTTTAGTGATGCGGTGGTGGCACCGATAGGAATGTAATGATGAAGTAAAAGTAGGAGTTTAGGGGAAACAATGCGGTAGTAGAGTGGTGATGAAGAAGAGGAATGGAGGAGGATAATTTTCTCGGTGGGAAAACAATTGAGGGATCTTACAGGATCATTTTATGATTATGGAAAAAATATATGGACCACCTTGTGTTTGTGGATAGTTAGATCCAATGCCATTTTGAGGAGAATTTGCTTATGCCAATTGCGGGTAGTTGTTTAGATCGAACATGTTGGGAAGACTCTTCATCCCATGTGAGGAAATTTTGAATACAAAAAGATGAGGACACAAACACATTAAATCAAAATAAGTATATTGATGATAAATTAATGTATGTGTCAAAAAACCAATAATAAAACATCACTTAAATCATTTAATGCAATGTATGTTGGGTATTAAATATGTGTTCATTGTCAATCAACTATAAAAGCCTTAACTTTTTAATAGATTATTATTTTTTGGAATATTGTATTTGCTTTTTTTTTTTGTAATGAGATCGTGTATAATGAGGCTTCACAAATGTCGGTGATAGACCTCGAAAGAGTGGCTATATATTAAAGAAGAGCTAACACTATAACGAGATTGAAATTGAAAACGGCTAAGAAAAGGTGGAAATTAATATGTACATGTCCAACACCTATTCAATGGCTCATATTGTTCCAACCTAAACAATATCATCTATCCGTGCTCCAATTTGTAATCTCGATCTTGCTTACATTGTTCACATGATTGCAATTTTCCATTAAAGGGGCCAAAATAAAAAATTGGGAAAATCCATTAGGTTTTAGGTTTGAAACCCAACTTTTGAGTTAGTGTGATTATTGTTTAATCCCCAAGAAATTTGAAATGTTTGATATACGTTGGGGAAAATATTGAATTGCAATGAATGGCCTAAATTTTTCCATACAACAAAGTATTGTATGTGACTAACACTAACCCTCAATTTGTCACTCTATGCTAGTGGTGGCCACCTCCTTCCCATAGAAGGAACGCCTAATATCACAATGAAGTCTTTTATGAGATATCCATGTAGCACGAAATTGGAAACGATTTCCACGAGTTAGTAATATGAGATGGAAAAGATTAAAAATCTAAATGTGGGAAATGTATTAATTTTGGGGACTACCCTTTTCATGGTACCCAAAAGGGCTATACTACTTCAAAAGATGAAATTATTTGTGGATGGATAAGATGGCTTTTCCATGTTTTACAAAGGGTTATAATTGTTTTTGATGTAGCTAGAATCAAGAAACTTTGAAATATTCTACTTTAATGGATTGATTTAGTTTTAATAATTAAATTATTATTATTATTTATTTTTTTAGAGGTGCCAAATTTGGAAAGATATCTAGAAGGTCTGATTACAATATTTTCCATAATGAATGGAAATTTGGAAAGAAAAAGATGGGGATTTAATACATACATGTTCCACACATATTCCACGGCTTAAATTGTTCCTACTTGAAACCATAACCCACGAGTATGTTGGCAAAGGTAAGTTGATCATGGTGAATGTTCATTTGTTTTATTTGGTGAAACAATCTCAATTATTCATGAGGATGACCATGTCTATATCTCGCATGACACCATTTTTGTCACCGGTCAATAAGAAATTTATAAGAACTATAAAATTATTAATTATTTATAGTTAAAAACTTATAAATACACGTAAACTATTGTCATTGAGTTTTTTTTTTCATTGAGATACATTTATATAGCGAGTGCAAACATGACTGTGATTACTTAACTGAATAGTTTTGGTAGTTTCCGTAATGTCATTGTTCTCTCTCCACTCTTATCCCTTTCTTTTATCAACACATTATAATTTCTCCCACCCGAGCTATTAGATTGTTTACTTCCAGCTTTTGGTAATGTAAGGAATCCATTTCTCATTCACACCCGTTTATTTTTAGGAATCATTTTCTACATGCCACACCGGACCAATTTTATGTGCTCCATCATGAATTCCATGCGGTTTAGGAGTCTAATTGAAATGATTCAATCACTTAGACTCTTGATATGCATTGAAATTGTATAATCTATTCATATTTTCATCCACATTTACACCTTTGATTCAATCACTTAAGACTCTCGATATGCATTGAAATTATATAATCTATTCATATTTTCATCCACATTTACACCTTTACGTATGCAATGATAGGCGTGTCTAATTGAAAATATTCAATCACTTAAGACTCTCGATATGCATTGAAATTATATAATCTATTCATATTTGCATCCACATTTACATATTTTATGTATGCATTGGAATTACCACCCTCCATTTCTTATAGAAGAGACTATTTATCATATAGATTAGTATGGTTTCAATATTAACCAATTAATGAGCTATGTAGGCCATTTTCGGTGGTATTTTTTCATTGATTAGTCAATAATTCAACTTGATAAATGTTTAGGTACAGCAGTTCGTCATTATCTAAGCTTATGTAATACTATTCTTTTTATAGCACTAAAGACTTCCTAATAACGTTGGATAATTGATATCTTTAGCTAGTTTGACAGCCTTAAAATTAGTTGTAAACATTACTCATAATATCGCCACCTCAACATTGTTTAAGAATCGATTGGCGTTTATTTTATTTTATTTTCCATAAAATAATATTAGAGGAAGGTCGAAACAACGAATTTCTCATATATAATCACATAGCCTTCATTTATATGTTCAATTCTACTCCTGTATTGATCCAGATTTTCCACATCTTCAAAAAATTGATTCTTATGTCTATAATCATCTCTTGATCATACTACATATTCCACGCAAAATACATTTCTCTTGGTTTTTCTCTTCCGGACTCTCAATATGAGCTCAATAAGTTCCTCCCTCATCATTTACATATATTTTTCCTTATTTCTTTGTCTAATTCAAGCACAATTGTCAATTCTCCTTGGAGATTCCGCATTTACCTCCATAGAATCGATAATAATATACTTTTACATGAACATATTTAGATATTTATTCACTATCTATTTCCACATCCGGTACACTTTTACTCTTGTTTTTGACGCCTCTTCAAGTCGTGTAATGGCTCTACTTCATGTTTTGATATTCACACTCAAATATTCATTTCTCCATTGTGTATTCCTATTTGGGACCCAAACCTTGTCCTGCTATACAAGTAAAACCATTCTTCCACACTTTACACTTATCATTCTATAAAACATTTTGGAAAACATGGGACATTCTTATATTTTATCCCCACATTAGAAGGCACACAAGTCCGAGAATTGGGACACTATCATTGATAGAGGTTAGTCACCCCACACTCAAAACATGTTCCCAGAACTTGACCTTCACATCTACTTCGTCCCCATATGCCCATAAAATCTACCCATAGTGTATTTTTTTTTGCATTAGTGCATCGATAGCATGAAGAAAGCCATGCTATTCCACCTCACATGATTCGTCAATGACCTAAAAAAACTATTGAACCATGCATGTTGGCCTCAAAAATCTTACATCAGAAAGTGACTTTTTTCATGTGCACTGTAACAATGAACAATTTCTCGTCTCGTGTTCCCCTGACAAACCTCAGTCCTACAGTCATCGATTATACGTTCATAGACAATCATTATTATTACTATGGCCTTATAGCTTGCAATTGGTTCCTCATAACCCTTTTTGAGTTTCATGTGCAATACATACACTGAACTTCTACAATTACTTATCCATCCTTCGAAATTACTGTTTCTAAAAATGGGCTCATATAGTGTCAAAATTTCTAGATGTTTCCATTCTCAATGAATCTTCCAATGCCTCTCATGCTTTTACGAAGGTATTCATTGTTAACTACGTTCAAAATAGAGGTAAAAATTCTCCTACAAAACACTGTACATTCTACAATGGACGTATGTAATAATATATATTAGATAAAACAGTCTCAAACCACACATCATACATGCTTACACCTTTCATGACATCCTATTTAATCTCCTTCAACATAGAGATGATATGTTGTTAAAATTAGGAATATGAAATTTATTCAAGTGGAGTAGTAAGAACCAAAAATATAAGTCCTCATGCCGATAATCTGAACTAATAAAAGCTAATAACGATGAAGAGTATCTAAATAGTTGAGCTCATAACAGCATCAAGTCGTAAAAATAACATATACACTTAAAACCCATAGGGATAAACATGGGAAACATATGTAGAGAGAAATAAGTACTAAAAATCAATAAAAATAACATATTAGTTTCATGAGAATGAATGGTCCACTTGGTATTCATTTCATTTGATTGATGCTCGTGGGGTTGAAACATAGGAATTTTCGGGAGGTCACTCATCCAACAATTTTTGGGCTCATACACACTTAACCATGGAGTATCTCCCATAGTGAAACATGCTTATTTTACAACTCAATTATAAAAACTTCAACAAGTGTTTTCACTTATGAATCATTCAATATGGAGCTCACTACATCATTCATTTATTGAAGTAGTGTTTCCTTAATGGATCAAATAGTGTAATTATTATTTGCGATTCAACTTGATAGTTTCAAGTCATTTTACAATGGTCCATATTTCTTGAGAAATCATTCATAAGATCTCATCTCTCACGAGTGTGAGTGGTCCACTTGTAAATCATTGCATCTAGGCGATGCTCACAAGGGTGAAGTATCAAGACTATTTAGGAGGTCACCCATCCCAATGCTACTTTTGCTCATTCATATTTAACCATGGAGTTTCTCCCACAATTTCACCCACTAAAATTGCTACCCCATTTTAAAAACATCTATCAAGTGTTATTCCTTGTTCACCATTCAATATGTGGCTCCCTAGCTCATTCATTTGTAAAAGTGGTGTTTCATGATGGATCAAATTGTGTAATGAGTTTTGGGATTCAACTATGTTGTCATGTCAAATGTACCTCTAATTTTTCAAAACTTTTTCTTGGTAACATGTTTTCCATCTTGGAAATCTCATGGTTTTCTCTCTCATTGTTCCAATTTTTGATCTTTTTCTGCACACTTCCATTTTTACCTCTTGGTATCATTTCAGCCTTCACTTGTACCCTTTGGTTAGTTTTCACAATATGCCATAATGGAGCTGGAGTGGAATGAACTCGAGATGACATGTTTCCAAACCACTTGTAGTATTGAAGTGGAAGAAACACTCATTGGAAGAAAATATCATATATTTGTCTTGGTTCCAAGGTTTGTCCTCTCCCATGAAGTGTTTTTCATTTGTATAAGTTCCAACATCATCTTCACAAGAGTGCTTTGGTTCCATTATGCACTCGAATAGAAATTTGCATTAGGAAAAGTCCTAATTTTCCATTGTGGTAGAAATTTTGTTCCAAAAAGACTCATAAGGGTGATTCACCTTTATATGGCTCCATAAAACCTTCAAAAATACACCCAAGGCACTTTATGAGTTCCCATGACCACTAAAAAGCATCCCTTAACTTGTTTTTATTCCAAATGAAGATTATAAATGTGACAGGCACACCATATGGGGTCCATTTATAATTTCCATTGGATCCAAATGCACTCTTGGTTCTAATTTTTTGCTAGAAGTGTGCCCATGTACCTTTTTGGTTTTAAAAACTCATTACAAGTGCACCCATGCATTTTATAGGTTCTAAAAATTAATTGAGAATGCACTCGTGAATTAAGTTGGTTAACAAAAGGTCGGAAGGAGGCACCTAAGTTTCCAAGAACCTATCCCAAGTGTGACCAATTTCTTAATGAAGTAAAAAAATGTACTCTACTTGGTGAGTTCATGACTTAAGGAGGTGGTGCGCTTTTGAGATGAAATGGTGGAATTGATTAAGCTAAATATGGAAATATATGCCTAATCGAATGCAAGATTGTAGTAAATAAATGAATAATTAAGTACATAAATTAACCCAAGCAAACTAAGAAAACAAATATGAAACCCTAAGTGTAAAGAGAGGGTAAAAAGCCTTAGGCTGGTTCATAGAGACCCAGAAGGTGCACAAAGCTGGAAAACTGGAAAATCCATAGCACTCGATTGTCACAACAAAGCTCGATAAAATGTAGAGATGGAGAAATATGCTAGACTGGGGTACTTGGAAAGGGACATGGGCATTTGTGGGAACCTTATACCCGATTATGGGTGCACTATGTCTGCGAAAATGATCAAAAACCTCCTCTAAGTGGTCGCATGAGTATTCATTGTTGTTCGCCTTTGGTCATTGTAAACATGCAATGAAATAATGACTGTAAAACCCTCAAAGAAACACCAAATCATGAAAAATAAAAATGCAAAATGAGGGGTCGAACTATCCTCAATTTGTCACAATGGTGATCTTACGATTGAGCACTACACTACATCTAAGACATAATGTAGTTTTATGTGCGTGTGTGTGGAATATTGCCCTAGGTGGCTCTTGTGCGTGTCGTACTTAATAATGAACAAAGTAGCTAGAAGTAAATAAATGTAATAGATGTGTGCATGGAATAGAATGAATTTACCCTCCTATGAAGTGTATGCGGTGTGACTAGACCTTATGTCCCTTAGATGGAGCTAGATGGATGTAATTAGGCTTTTAAATGCTTGATGGATGCAACCTCGGTGACGATAGCTAATGCTTAGTTCTTGGTCCCTTATTATGATCACATAACTTTATATTTATATGATTCCCTTGCTTGAATTTCGTAATTAACCCCGAAAAGGCCGACTACCAAAAAGATAAGATGCTCAAATGGATAGAAGTGACCCAAAAGATGTGAGTAAAGTATAAAGAGGTCGGGGCGCCCGGAGGGGATGAGGGTACATGGCGCTGGTGTCTTAGCTGAGCACTAGTGTCCAAGATGATAAATGTTGAGGTATAAAAAGGCAGATTGAGAAAGTAAGGGCCCAAGACCAAAAGTAACAACATAAAGTAAAGAAAGGTGGTCAATGCCATGGGTTAATTAGTACTTTTCTTACTTAGGAATCATATGAATAGTAGTATGCAATTAGGACTAAATAGTTACCCAAAGTGCATGATTTAGTGTCTACATTTGCCCCCAATTTATGTTGTTGAGCGAATGCTCGATAACATAAAGTAGATAAGAGATGTGTATTTGATAACCATGTAGATCGATGATGAGAGCATTCGAGGGACAAGACAAAGCGTGGAGTGATAAAAATATGAAGCGTGGATGCTAAGGAGGAAAAAGTGTAAAAATTGATGATGAAAATGACCTAGGGCAGAAACGCATGTGTAGATGTTGTGATGTGCCTGTTGCTGATGTCAATTGTTGTTGAATGATTTTGACTACCGCTTCCCATGAAGACGAACCTGCAAAAGAGAAGAACAAACAAGTAGTCAAATACACATGTATATGTGTAAAAAGTATGTAAAAATGAAAAATGTGAAAAAGGAACATGTGCACCTGATCTGTGATGAGGAAAGAGTGTAGAAAGGATCCTAAAGATGTTTGTAGACGAATGAGTTTTCGGCGATCTCATGCTTTAGTTGCGTCATTGCAGCTTTTTTGGGCGATCTCATGCTAAGTCATGGAAGAAGTGTAGAGAGAAAAGTCTAGTGTTATCCTCCAACCGTTAACTGCTTCCCAAAATGTAGATCACCAGTGAAAATGGTGTGTAAAATTTGAACAATTTGATCTAATGCAAAAGTGAAAAGTGTTGTGTAGTGCATGCATGCCGAGTGCTAAGCAATGTGTGCCATGTAAAAGCCAATGTGTGGACTTGAATAGATTGTGCTGAACTACCAAATGCTATGTAACTACCTCGTGGTCAAATGCATCTAGGAATGGTCGGGGTGCCCAAGCACTATTGTCTGGTTTGGGTCTTTGGTGTTTGTGTTATCTTTAAGGACCCAAGTTTGATTCGAGCCCACATCGATCTTGACGACCGTGTGTTCTATCAATATTGTCTTTGTGTTGAATTGTGACTCTATAACATTGTATGGGGTGATTGATTCAACCAAATGATGCCCCATCGTTTGGGGTGCATGTGATGTCGTGAAAAGATAATGCAGCCTAAAGGAGGACCTAATCTTGTGCCAAAATTGTACCCTTTAGGGGAGGGAATGTGCTTAGTAAAAACCAAGGCACACACAAACAAAGTGGCTAGGAGACAAGTGTTAGTACAAGAAAAGAAAAACACACATGTAAAAGACAAACGTAAGCTAAGCATGTAATGTAAACACGAAATAAGACAAAGTAGACCATAAAAAGTGGGTTGTAAACATGGGACACAACTCAACACACTCATCCCCGGGGAGAAGAATGTTTTAAATACCGTTATGGGATTCAAACTACATGTGTTGTAGGTGAAAGTGATTTAGTGGATCAAACAAGGACCATTCAAGTGAATTTACTTATTTTTCCATTGAGAAAGTACTTTTGTAAAGTCACTTAAGTGACTCAAGTGACTATTTCTATTTCTCTGTTGGAAAAGTGATTTTTGTCATAAAGTCACTTTAAGTTGTGACTTAAGTGAAAAGTGAATTGTAAAAGGTCACTTATTTACATTGAGGTATGTACAAGGTATTTATGCTCTAACATTAGAAATAAGGGTGGAGTTTCCATTGTGAGGGTTTGGTTCTCTATTTTTCTCTCAAATATGAAGGGCGTTTTTGCAAATTTGTGTGTATATGCTATTTTATCCTTCATGAATAAAAGAATGGAAGAAAGTGAAATAAGAATCATCTCGTGGTGTTGGCACTATCCAATCATGAAATTTTTCTTTTCTATTTATAGTCAAATGATGTCATTTATACCTCCATCTATATGCGTTGTGGGTGATATTATGATTTGTAGATTTGTATTATATATGTGCAGGTGGAATTTGTTCCATACATTTTTTTTAGAAATGTTGAAGACTTTGTTCTTCTCGGGTGATTTTAATCCATCATGCAAGCTGCTATTTGCAATTGCTATTTATGTTCTTTTTCTCATGTGAGAGCAAGAGGGTTACGGTATTTTGTTTACACGGAGTTATCTTATTAGATATCCGTGTCCATTCTGCCACGAGGTTCTCCCTTCCTCCTATGTTCTCTCATTTCTCCTTCCCCCCTTTTTTTCCTTTTTGATTTTTGGTTAAAATCACCAAAAATACAAAAAACCCCATTATGTGGAGGAAATTCCCTCTCAAATGTAGAGGAATATCAACCTTTTGATAGGGTACCTAATATGTATATTTTAAGACACTTCCATTAGGAGAGTATGAAATCAAGAAAATTGACTAAAAACTAATAAAAAATTGCATAGTTTTGATTCAATCTATATTGACCCATATTCATGAGGATTGGTTCCCAATAATCTATAGCTTATGAGTACAATCCATCCTCTTAGAAATTTATGCATGTAATTGATGCTCATAGGGATGAATTACTAGGATGAGGGTGATTGAAAAGGGGTTTAAGGGAGGGAAGGGCATTGTGTTCCACTATATCATCTATATCTTGAGCGCATAATTCACATGAGTGCGAATTACATTTAAATGGGACCAACACAAAATTAAGGAAAATCCAAAATGTTCCATGTTTGAGACCAACCTAAAAGTGAGAATTAAATACCTACATGTTTTCATGGCTTAAATTGTAACACCCAAATAAAATCTTTTATTTGTGAACTATACTTTATCGAATCAATCTCGCTTGCATTATTCACGTGAGTGCAATTTATGCTTAAAAGGGCCAAAATAAATAATGGGAAAAATCCAACAGTTCCATGTTGAAAACCCAACTAAATGTTTGTTTCTTGGTTTACTTTGTAGCCCTCCTTTATAATTCTAAGCTCAAGTAAATGCGAGGAAATAGAAGATGTGTGAACAATCATTGAGAGTTGAGTTTACATTATTCACATGACTGTAATTTGTGCTTAAAGGTGCCAAAAAAAAAATAGAAAAAACAATAGGTTCCATGTTTGAAGCCCATTCAAAATTCTTGCTTCTTGGAGCACTTTGTACTCCCACTTTACAATTCTAAGCTCAAGTAGGTGCAGGGAAATAGGAAACATGTAAACAATCATCGATAATTATCCTTTATTTGTGTTCCACTTTATCGTCACTTTGTATTCCCCCTTTACATCTCTAAGCTTGAGTAGGTGTAGGGAAATAGGCTAGGTGTAGGGTAATAGGTGATGTGCAAACAATCATCGATAATTATCCATTATGTGTCTTCCACTTTACTATCTTGATCCCACTTGCATTATTCACATGAGTGAAATTTGCACTTAAAGGGGCTAAAATAAAAAATGGGGAAATCTAAAAGGTTTAAAGGTCAAGACCCAACCAAAAATGATGTCAAGGTTTTCAATTTGATAGTGCTTGATTTGTAATATAAGACAAAGACATCAATGAAAATTTGGAAATAAAAAAGTGAAAATTAAATACCTGCATGTACCACACATTTTCCACGGGTCAAAGTGTAACACCCAAGTAATATCCACTATTTATGTTCCACTTTATCAACTTGATCTCACTCGTATTTTGTGAGTGTAATTTTCCCTTTAAAAGGGTATTAAACTATATATAAAAAATATATTATATACTATATAATATAAACTATACTATAACGGATATAAAGTATAAACTATATATACTATAAACTATATATTAAAATCCTATTTTACGAAGAGCTTAATTCCATTTTTTAATTTATTGCGAACATTAGTTTCTTTTCAAGGAGTATAATTAGCCATGGGAGGGGCATAGAAAGTCTAGGCTCACTCTAACATTTTTACACCCAAATTTCTCCTATAATTATCAATTCCAATAGAGGGAATATAATTATCTTTTTGTATTGATGCTCCACATGTGGATGGACCCCATTAATTGGATGACATTGATATGGGCTATGAAATAGATGGCCAAGATCACTGCATGTTCATACGAGTGTCAGAGGCAAACAACATTTCTAGCTATGTAAATGTCTTCGTTGTAAATATATTATAATAAATCTATATCAAATACGTCAATAAATATCAATTTCAAGGTTTTTAGGTTAGATTTTTACATACCTCTTTAATCAATAACTTCATTAAATTCTCTATCAATTTCACGTTGATTTGTGGCAAAAGGAATCATTTAACTACGTGATTGTATCGGTCTAAAAATATCTATTCAAGAAAAAAGTACCCAAACATCACTACATGGCCAAGATATTACTATTTTTTATTGACTTCTCCAAGAAAATAGAAACAAAACTATTTAAGTGATAGTCCAATAGAAGTCAAAGTTATAGATGAACTATCATGTGATGGTCAAATGGACGTCAAATTTAATGTCAAGAATAAAATTAAATAACTCACTCCATTACAACCTTACCTTCCATTGTAGGAATGCCTCACAAAAAATAAATTAAATAATAAACCAAATAAATACATACTTGACATATATTGTAAATCGCGAGGCCGGAAATGAATATATTAGAAATAAAGCCATGGTTAAGAAAAAATGACATCATTATGTGTTATCATTAAAATAGTAAACTACATAAGAGACATATCACATAAATTCTTTATAATATACTTGATACCATTCGCATCAAGTGTAGTTATCAAACATATTTATGGAATTCTATCCACACTTACAAATATGTAAAATATAGCTCTACAATTCACTTACATGACACAACTTATTTCAAAACTAAAATTTGAATGATGTAGTATTGGTTATCGAATCCAATGAAGACCTGGTTAGACTATGCATTCTAAATATACACACAACCAAGGGACACACAACACAAAATTCTTTGTGCAGTGAGAGACAATATACTTCAACATAATTATTTATTGAAAAAACACACATAATGAGGAGCACTAAATTGGACTCAAGGTCTTAGGCTATTGGTGAGTTACAAGTAGTTTGTAATCATCAACCCAAGTTCCATTCCCATTGAGTCCATTGCACACTTTCAATAAGTGGCCATGGGGACACCTTGAGGTAGGGTTTGAAATTCTCCATATGGACCAAGCGAACATAATGGGGCACTCCAAATGCGGATCACTTGGTGGAAATTAAGGACCCAAGCCCACCACATGTCCCACTTAGAGAAAGTGATCCTCCACTACTCTAGTTTATAGCTCTAGTATAATAAAAGCATTAATTATCCAAAATTTTGGACTCAAGGTCTTGGGCTACTAATGAGTTACAAGTAGTTTGTAATCACCAACCCAAGTTCCATTCCCATTGAGTCCATTGGACACTTTCAATAAGTGACCATGGGGACACCTTGAGGTAGGGTTCAAACTTCTCCATATGCACCAAGCGAGAACATAGCGGGGTGCTCGAATACGATCACTTGGCGGACATTAAGGACCCAAGCCCACCCCCATGTTCCAATTAGAGAAAGTGCTCATCCACCACTCTAGTTTATAACGCTGGTATAATAAAGCATTTATCATCCAAAGTTTTGGACCACAAAAAAATGGTGTCCACATAGGGTTTAGGGTTTCCCCGTCGCTTTGAGCACCCTGTTTGAAGATTCGAGGTTGCCTTCATTCCCTCTTTCGTCTTCGCCCTCTCAATGTTTAGTGGAGTTAGATGATGAGTGTGGTTTGGTCACAAATGTAGAACTTTATCGTAATAGAGTAGTGCAAAGATAAATGAAAGATGAATATCGACCACTAACATCTGTAATTGGTGTGAAAGGTAATGGGACAATGACATGTGCATTCACTTCCTCACAGAGGATTTTCCTTATGTCCTTGGTCTCCCAAATTTGACCCTTTTAATTCCAAAGCAAGGAGAAGTGCTTAGTTTGGGTGCATCTTTATTCACTCCCTTAAGAGTATTTGAGTCCAAGCATTCTATCCAAGATTTTTAGTTGCCTTAGCATGGTTTTTAGGGTTAAACCTAAAACCCTTGATGGCACTTTGGTGTCCTTTGCTAGAATTTTTATTTCGGTTGACTCCTCTCAATCCATCCCCGAGCCTATCAAGATCTCTTCTCCTTCAGAATTTGGTTGTAACTCGTGGATGTTGAGAAGATCCACTTTTGCTGCTTCAAATGTAAACGGAGGGTCACTTACGGAGAGATTGCAAAGGCACACCTCCCTTGAAGATAGCTCGAAATGGCTTCCCAAAATAAAACCCTAAGCATTTTTGTTCCAGAAGCTCTCCTCAAATCAAAAACCATTTATAGTCTTGATTTTCCTTCTTCCTCAACTCCTCTTAGCCCGAGATCACGATGCCACACATCAACCATCTCCACGTACTCTTATTGCTGATACCAAACAAGTGGTGCTTGAATCTACCTCTTTCTTGAATCTCCTTCAAACTGGGATAGATGTTGGGTATGGGGATTCTTTGGAGTCCCTTGAAAGATGGGTTGAGGAGAATGAGAAAGTGTTGTTGCAACCCCTCATTCAGAAGCATCCTCCCTCTCGGCTCAATTTGAGGCCGATTCGTTCATTCTTGATGCGTTAGATACTTCGATAGCTCACACATTGAGGCCGGGAAAGGCTCCCACTTGTAGAGCTATCGCGATGAAACTAGGCCCCAAATCTTTTATTACCAAGGTCAGCGATGAAGTGGCGTCGCAGTCGTCGAAGGACATCAAAAAAGTTTTCATCTTCAAGGTGGGAAAATCCTCTTCTCCCCCATCCTCATGAAGATCATTTCTTGGAACGTTAGTGGCTCCAACACCCCTAAATAATAATGCCTTATCGGTGTTTTGTTTTGGAGCAAGAAGGAAACCTTTTTCTCTTACAAGAGACCAAAATGACGAGTTCGATATCTCTACCCAATGGTTCAAAGGATGGAAGGGGTGGAAAGGAATATTTTCTGACACAATAGGTGCCTCGAGGGGTCTTCGTGTCTTTTGGAAAATTAGTAAGTTTGACGTCACCCTCATTTACAAGGGTAGTGCTAGATCTGGTTTAGGGTCCGGGTTCTTCATTTTGATGTTAATTTTATTTTGTGCAACGCGTCATGGTCCTAACAATGTTCTAGATATACGTTTGTTATGGGACTCTCTTCATTCGTAGCTTTCTTCCTCCCCGAGAACATTTCTCTTCTAGTAGGGGACATCAATGCGATTTTTTTGTAAGAGAAAATATGGAGGCATGATGAGGAAACCACAATCATTCAATTACTTTCGGGACTTTATTGATAAACTTTGGTCGATATTGAACCTAATATTAGGTGGTTTACCTGGACAAACAGTGCTCTGGTTTCAAAAATATTTCTTAAAGATTGGATAGATTTATCATCAATGGGGAATGGTTGCAAAGGAATTTACTCTTGGTTAGTTTGGTTCTTACTATTTTTGGCTTTGATCATTTTCCCATTGCCCTTGAGATTTTTTCCGAATTGGATCCTAAGCATTCCCCTTTCAAATAAGATGGGGGATGTTAATCTTAACGGGCTGGTCAAGGATTGGTGGAACTCCTTCCAGTGGCGGGTACATGCATGTTCATCTTGTTCAAAAATCTCTCTTATCAAAGCCAAACTTCGTGTATGGAATATTTCTCATTTTAAGAATATCTTATCCAAAAAGTCTCATATTGAAGCCGATCTTAAAGCCCTCAATCTCACCATCTTTGCTTCTAGGATGAGGCCTAATGAATATCTCCTTGAGAAATATCTCCTAGCTGAGTTGGGTGAGCTCCTTTCGCGAGAAGAGATCTTCTGGAAACAAAAATCTTGTGAAGCTTGGTTGCACGATGGTGATAGCAATTTGAAATTCTTTCATGCCTCTATCAAAGCTAAGCATAGTTCTAGTAACATTTTGTGGATCGAAAACGTTGTGGATGCAATTCTTTCCAAACCAGTGGAGATCAAAATGAAGTGGTCTCCTTCTTCTCCTCCCTTCTGGGTGGTGAAGCTTCTTCCTTTCTCCATAGTCAGAAGCATCTTCTTTCTCATTTCCCTCCTATTCTTGATGCTTCTAAGAACGAGAGGCTGTTGTCGTCTTTCTCGATTGAAGAAATCCATAAGGTGGTTTTCTCCATGGAGCGCAACAAAGCTCCTGGTCCTAATGGGTTTCCCGGTGCTTTCTTTCAAGATTTCTGGGACATTGTAGGCGAGGATGTTTCAGCAACCATGGATGAATCTTGTCAGTCCAAGAAGGTTTTCGGTGAACTAAATCATACTTTCATTTGTCTCTTTCCTAAAAAAGTACTAACCGTCTTCTTTTTACGACTTCCATCCCATTTTTTTATGCAACACGGCCTACAAGATCATATCCAAAGCTATTGCTTTTCAGATTAAACCTCTGACTGATTCTTTGATTGCCAAAGAGCAAAGCGGTTTTATTCCAGGTTGAAATATTTCTGACGGTGTTATGCTAGCTCATGAAATCGTTTATTCCCTCTCTTTGACTAAACAACCCAGGATGTTGATTAAGTTAGATTACAGAAAAGCTTATGATCGTATTAACTAGAGATTTCTGTGTCTTTCTCTGCACAAGATGGGTTTCCATCTGGACTTCTGTGAGTGGATTTTCAATTGTATCTCTTCTCCCATATATTCTGTCCTTGTGAATGAATCTACTGAAGGTTTTTTCACCAGCAATCGTGGTATTCATCAGGGTGACCCGCTCTCCTCTTTTCTATTTTTGCTTGTGTCCAAAGCTCTCGGTAAAGCTACTCAGAATACTCGTGGTCTCCTGGTCGCTGAAGGGGTGCCTTTCGTCTCTCACCAATGGTTAAGTGACAACACCTTTTTTTTTTTTGTGCCTCGAGTATGGAGGAAGCTCATACTTTTCAATCTTGTCTTTCATGTTATGCGAACGCTGCCGGCCAGGTGATCAATTTCCACAAATATGTCATTTTTATTTAAAACCCTTTTTGTGTGCAGCGTAGGAATCATGAATTTTTGGTTTCGAGTAGGGTTCCCTACCTCATAAGTATCTGGGGATTCCTCTGTTGTTGGGCCAGAGTTATTCATCCATATGGGATGGAATTGTGTCCTCCTTTTCGAAGTGCCTGCACTCGTGGAAAGGGAAATGGTTATATTTAGCAGGCAGAATCACCCTCATTCGATTTGTTCTCTATGCTCTTCCCATCGTTATGCTTTCTGTCATGCTCATCCCGTGAATCATTCTTCACAAGATTGAGAAACTAATGCGTACGTTCTTATGGTAGGGTACGTCCGAGGTTAAGAAATTTTACCTCATCAAATGGGAGGTGGTTAAAACGCAAAAGGTTTTGGGTAGTGCAGTCATTCCGGATCTCGGTCTGTGGAATCTCGCCTTAGGGGACAAACTCGTCTGGGGCATCATCAAGAATCCTGTGAGTCTCCTGAATCAATTCTTAATCAAGAAATATTTAGGCAATAGTCCTCCCCACTCTATTCTTTCGGCAGTAAACCTTCCCAAAGGTTCTCACATGTGGAATTTTTGTCCTCTTGTCAAATGATATTTACCAATCGAGTTTCTTGGCACATTGGCAACGACGCTATTTATGATTTCTGGGTGGACTCATATACTGGCCATGCTCCTTTGGCTAACATTACTGAACTCCAAGTTGTTAGAGACTACACTGAAGTTTTCTGTGGATTTAAATTCTGTGATTACGGTACCCAGGATGGCAACGAAGCTCCTCTCTTTGTGTGGAATGATCTTGCCACCTCTGGGATTTCTGACGAGCTTAAGTTATTGTTTAAAACTGAATTAGATAAAGATTATGTCGCTTATATTCCGAAGGAGGATCATATCATCTGGAATGGTTCTAAAAGTGGAAATTACTTGGCTTCTTCTGTTTGTCAGACACTCACCTAGGGTGATCCTCATCATCCTTCCTGGATGGATTGCTATAATTTTGCTTGTCTTCCAAAAGTAGGTGCTTTCGGTTGGTTGGCCTTTAAGGGAAATCTTGAGTCAGTTGCATAGGCAAAATTGGGGCTTGTTGGTCCCACTTAGTGTGTCATGTGCTTCCAAGTGGAAGATGATAGTGATCATCTAATCCTACACTGTCCCTTCACTTCTCATTACTGGTATTGGATATGTGATAAGCTTCAATTAACCTGGTCCCAAGGTGCTTCATTTGTCTCCACCATTACCTCTTGGCCTAACTAGGTTAAGTTCTATTCTAGGTTTTGTTTGGCTCTACAGACCCATTCTTTTTCTTTGGCATATTTGGTGGGAACACAAGATCTTCACATCTTCCATGATGAATCTTCCTCTTTGTCGATATACTTACCATTTTTGAGGTGGCTATTTTAGAAAACGTCACTTCACACTGCAAAGACATTGTAAATTTCTCCAGGTAGGGATATCAAGATCCCACATGCTTGGCCCCTCATTCGTCTCCTTGTCATGTGGACATTTTGTCTAAATGTATCTCCAAGGTCAATAAATTGGTTCGCATCGCAAGACTCGTTGGCACCTAGCCCATGGATTACTGTAAACTCAATTTCAACGGTTCTTTCAAAGGGAATCCCGGTCTTTCGGGGTGGGGTGCATTCTTCGTGACAAAAGGGGCATGCTTATCAAAGATGGATCCTATCACTTGCCCCTTGGTTCTAGTAATGCGGTAGAGGTGCAAAAATTGTTACATGGTATTAAGTTAGCCTTGAACAGTGTTTGTACTAAGTTTTACATCAAAGGGGACTCACAAGTTATCATTCTTTCCATTTGCAAGGGTAAGGTGGTGGCTTGGTTTCTTAATTTTTTAGTAATTAGACCATTTATTGGCTTTCCTTTCTTGATGAATGGTCTATCCGCCATGTTTATCGTGAAAATAATCAAGCTGCAGATGCCCTAGCTAATTTTGAGGTTAATCAACATGATGGGGCCATCATTCATAATAACGCTGAGGCTTGTGTGCTTCTTGATGTCACCCTTAATCATGATCAAGAAGGACTCCCCTCACACATGTTTGGGGGCATTTAAAGATGGAAGGGTTTTCATTCACTATCTTCCTTCTTTTTGCCTCCTTTCTATTTGTTCACGGTATTTCCTTCTTTCCCTCTCGTTAATTTGCTAGGTGAGAAGCCTAAAATGACCTTTTGTTATGGTGTCCTCTACTCGTTTGTGACACATATTCCTTCCTTGATGAATGGTCTATCCACCATGTTTATCGTGAAAATAATCAAGCTGCAAATACCTAGCTAATTTTGAGGTTAATTAACATGATGGGGCCATCATTCATAATAAAGTTGAGGCTTGTGCGCTTCTTGATGTCACCCTTAGTCACGATCAAGAAGGACTCTCCTCACACATGTTTCGAGGCATTTAAAGATGGAAGGGTTTTCAGTCGCCCCCATTCATGTTATTCACTATCTTCCTTCTTTTTGCCTCCTTTCTATTTGTTCACATGATTTCCTTCTTTCCCTCTCGTTAATTTGCTAGGTGAGAAGCCTAAAATGACCTTTTTGTTACGGTGTCCTCTACTCGTTTGTGACACATATTTCATATTGGATTGACTCTAGTTCAGAATGCTATCGATAAGGTTATGTGCATTGAGTATTTATAGTGTTTGGGAGGGCACATGTTAATTTGGAGATAGCTAGTGTCTTTGTTTCTAACCCCCTCATGTTGTGTGTTGACAGGATTTAGAGGTGGTGATTACAAAAACATTTCATCTCTCCTCGTTACCATCTAGGTCTAGATGAAGTGGTGGATAATGTTTGCCTTCCTTCCTGTCTTCGGTAGTCAACACCTCTACATCACCTCTAGTGGTGGACAAAAGGGATTTGTGTTGAGCTAGAACACAAAAATCATGTTCTCCTCAAATTCATGAAATTTGTTCATCATATATGTTGTTCTCATGGAGCTTTCATTTCTAGGGTTTCTTCTCTTTACCTATCTCTGCTCTCGCCACCCCTATTGCGCCTCTACCGGAATGTGTGGTGGATTTAAAGGCCTCAAAGGGTTCAACCTTTTTCTTCCTTAAAAGGTGGTGACGTGCGGCTCTCCGGATCAGGTTTCTCGGCCGAAAATTCTTGGATTTTTCCAAGCGAAGGAAGAGGTGGAGATTCTAAAAATATCTTCTTGATATCAATTCTCTGCTCTTGTTCCTACTTTTTGTTTTGTGGTTTTTTCGGCCTTGAGATCCTTGTCCTCATTTGGCCTTCATCTAGTTTTGGCCCCTTGTCTTTGGGAATGTTTTTGTTGTTGTTCCTTCATGATATCATCCTTTGCTTAATGTAGGGTGGGGCCCCATCAACCCTCCAGATTCATAACTTTGATCGAGAGGCATTTATCTATATAAAAAAGAGGAGCATAAGACAAATTACATCTAATATTATTAGTAAAGCAAAGCCCATTCAATTACCATGTGTTCAATTCAAATATTTTATCTTTGATTTCTCCTAAGTGGTACCCCATGAATAATTTCAATGTACACGAACCATAACTACTATGACGAAATGCCACCATCTGTTACATAATAAACCTGAAACTTGACGATCATAGGCAACAAAGATGGGGAACGATCAAAATGTGCACAGATTGCATTACCTACTTTTTTATTAATAATTCTCAGAAGATGTAGTAGCTCATCTTCCAGACTTATACACAGACGGGATTAAGGTAGTAATCACACAGGCTCGAGAAAAATCATTTTGCAGAATTATCTTCTGCATTAAAATATGTCAAAATATACAAAATGAGTAGTTATTTCTCCATTGATCTTGAGCAAAGAAAATCAAATATCAAATGAATTTTACACGATCTCAAGAAATAAAAACCAACAGGAGGAATCTATATGAGAATTTCACCCCATATAATAAATAAATCTAAAATATTATATTTATCTTACGCACAAATGATTACAAGACACAATCTAGTAGCAACGCCAAATGCCAAATGAGATATTGTCATGCACCATCTAGCCTAATACATAAAACAACAACTATGAAGAAAAATGTTTAGAAGTAAAAATAATTTATGAAAATAATCTAACCAAACCTATAAGAACATAACAACAACAAAGTAGGAAATGACCAAGGAGGCAAAATACCCTAGGATAACTTCATGATAAGGAACCACAAAGCTAGTGCAAGAATTGATAGATGTAGGACCCTTAGATGATGTAGGGACATGTCTTGGAGCTCGGCGAAAGGTCTTGTGATGATGAGGATGAAGTCGGTGAGGGGGAGGACACTAAAGGACTATGAGTGAGGGTTTGAGAAGCCGGTAGGATCTTGGGTGAGGATCGGGGCTCAATGAGGGTGCGACTCTGGTGTGGGAGATGGTGCGAGGGCCACACCAAAGATCTTAGTTGGTAACAAGAGCTTATTGATGTTATACCATGTAACGAGGGATCGTTCACCATAATCTTTGTGATGGTACTCTTTCTCGGTCGTATCCAACATAACAGTATCACCGATGGAAGAAACTAATACAACATATTTGTGGACTCCATTAGTAGTGAGAGTGCTCATGGGACCACTAGTGGTTTTGAGCATTCTGTCGGACCGTATACCCAAAACACATGGTATTCCAACATGGAAACTTCTTGAGTGCTGGAAAACTTATTTAGCTTCACCATGACCAGCTAGACGAAGGTTTGGTCTGTTGGTGTGAACAAAGTGGTGCCAGTAGAAATTACATCTTCATAGGTTTTCAAAACCTTGGTGGCGGTGATTAGATGAACATAGATCTTACACGTGGCCTTCTCGAGCATGGATGAGATATTTAGAGTGTTTACATAAGGATTTGGGGTAGAGAGATCAAATATTAGGATGACCTAACCTATCTCTAACATATATACATTGTAGGGATCTCCTTCACCGAATTGATATACATAACGTCCAACTTTGGCTTGGAGATGAGTGTGATCGAACCGAACCCCACCTTTTCACCCTTGAGGTCAATTATGTGCGAAACCATTTGTTTCCCACTATGTTGGCCATTGTGTGATTGTGTTGTCAACCCCATTTATGGAAAAGGGTGTCATGTAGTCATACGAGTCCCCATATGATGTTATTCAGGTGTCAAACATGTTGATTGAGTGGTTTGGTGAGTTGTCAAGGTGTCCTGGTGATTGGTTGATGTCATGAGGTCAAACATGGTTGGTATGATGTGTCATGGGTGTCTATGGGTCTGCATGTGGTCAACATGGTCGATTAATGGTTAAGTTAGGTCATTACAGGCTTGTTTCTAGCCCTGGTGCATGGAAAATGAGGTAGTGATGTGATTTTGGAGTTTATCAATCATGTAAAATCATTGTAATAGTGTTGTGACAATGTACCTGAGGTGTATTGCGAGTTCTATGTCATTTTGCAAAGGTTTGGTGGTGTTTCAGGGTCCTTGGGAAGCATGCAAGTGAGAAACAAACAATTTAACATAGGAAAGTTGTTGTGGCTGGATATTTTGAGACATATATGGGATATATGATGAATGTGGTCAGTTAGATCAGGTTTTCATGGTGCTTCATGCAAAATTTTAGGTCATTCTAAAGAATATTTTTGAAGATATGCAAGTTTTGGTGAAACTAGGTAAGTTACAATGTGTATTAATAACAAAGTTGGAACTTCTGATGCTTGTTGTGAATTGTATGATTTTCATAGGGACATGATCTCTTTGGCATAGATTCTAAGGTCATTTATGAATCTTTAAAAAAATAATGAGGTGGTTTGATCGTCACATTTTTATGAATGATCGTTAAGAAAGTAAAGTGGTTTGAAACCCTAGCAAAACCCTAGTTAGGAGTAGCTTGCAGAAAAGTGAGTATACAGAGCTTGTATTGATTAGTTGTCCAAAATAGATGCTTGGATGTTGTATAGGACTCTTCTATATTTCCAGAAAGGTATGTTAGAGCATGTGGTGATATGTGAGCCCAACCTAAATTTGCAAGTTTATGAAAAGTCTCAGTTTGTGGAAAATATATCCAAAGAAGGTGATGAATAAATTAGAATTTATGACAGCCCATGAGTTTTTCTTGATGTTAATGAAGGTTCAGATAATGTTTGTGTTTAAAATGTGCAAATTGTGCCCTATTTAGGAGGACTAGTTTTGGGGTAGTTTGGAGTAGTCTTCGATGAAATTGACATTGCGGGAGCTACACAGAGAGTTAGGACTTCATTCAAATTGTTTTGTGAATATGATTCATATAAATTTCCAATGGTATATCAAACATGTGTTTTTGATATGGTATGAAGAAGTTATGACCTTGTATTTTAGGGTCAAGTTTGGAGGATGCTCATTGAAGTAGGGTATAAAGTGCTACATAAGGTAAAGTTGATGTTTTTGAATTCTTCATGATTGGTGAAGGTTTCTAATGGATAAAGAATCATGTATACGTATGTTACATGATTTTTTTATGTGTTGAATTTTTTTGGTATGTTGGAGCAAGTTGGGCTAAGTGTCAGTTCTTGAGTCCAAGTAGAGTTAAAAAGCAATTTGCAAAGATTGGCTTGGTTGAAGGCCTTCCACTTGGAGTTGGAAGGAGTTATTATATGTTATGGAAATTTGATTCATAAATATTTCCAATGATTTATATATTTTCCCATTTTTAGCTCATTTGATTTGTCATTCGATCATTTTGTGAAGAAGTTTATAGCTACATTTTCAGGACAATCTTGTTCTTGCTTAAGTATTGAGTTGTTTAAGGCATGAGATGGATAAGTCGATGCTTTCTGTCACTTGAAAAGTTAAGAGGGGTTAATGTGTCATATATTTAAATTATTTTGAGGTCTTGAAAGTATCGGAAAGGGTGTTTATCAGCTGAGTTTGGAAAATAGGTTTTGGGAAGCTTGATTTGGTGAAGACAAAATTTGTTGTGGTTTGAACCAGGGGATGTTTCATGAGCTCTAAATTAATTAGATGTGTTTTATAGGTCTTTGGATTTCCATATATTTTTCACATGAAATATTTGAGGTGTTCTTGGGTAGTCTTGAGGCCCAAAGGTGAAATCAGGTTGTTGATAACAACTTTGTTTGGTGAAGGTAATGAGCAAGTGGGCCCATTAAACGAAATAATTTGATTGGTTCATGAAAATTATGACCACGGTTGATTTTTAAATGTAATTTTAAACATGTGTGGTGATTTTTAGAGATTGAAATAAAAATAATTTTGGTGTTAGAGTATATTTCTCATTCTAGTGATAACATTTTGAGGATTTTTGTTACATGGATGAAGGGTTTTGGCAAGGCTGACCTACTTGGGTCATATTTTACCTCTATAATGAATGTAATTTAATATTATAATGTTTTATGGGTCTAATTTATCATGAGGGACCACCTATTTTGGTTTTGGATGAAGAAAAACATATTTAAGTGCTTGTTTAGTTTATTTTTGAACTACTGCTCTTGGAGGGAAAAGTGCGACCTAGAGGAGAGTGATTTGTAGGTATATGTGCATGATTTGAAGGTTGAGGAAGAGCATGACAATTTGAATACTAATTGAAGACATGAGAGAAAGGGTTTAGAGCCAAGAGAAGTTGAGAAAGAGCAAGATTATGAGAGTTTGAGTATCCATGGTATGAGCTAGGGTTTGTGAGCTGAATATGTGATCTCCATCAGTTGTAGCAGTAGAAAAATCAAATATCAAACAATTTCAGGAGGCTAAGTTGGTGTTTATTCATCCTAGGGGGTTGTAGACTCCTTGTGGAGTTGGTGCTTCAATAAATTAGGGGTTGATGCTCCTTGTAGGGTTGATACTCTACTAAACTAGGGGTTGGTGTTTCTTTTGAAGTTGGTGCTTCACTATATTTAATTGTTGTGTGTAACATTAGAAAAGTTTCATTGGGTTTTCTTCCCCATGAGGTTTTCCCACTTAAATTTGGTGTCTTGTGTACTCTCTTGCTCTTGATCTTGTGTATGGTTGTTTATATGCTTAAGTAAACACACATATGGTTCATGGTTGAATAAATGGTTGTATGAATGATAATGAATAATGGATGGTAAATGAAATGAAATTTTTTTAGGACTGATTCACCCCCATCTCAGTCCATTGTTCTTCCAACAATTGGTATTAGAGTAGGTCCTTGTGAAACAAGTTTAGCACCTTAAAGTTGATCCTAGAAGCAAAAATGGGTAGGTCGATAATATTTGGAGGAAACAATATGAGATTGTTGAGTCTACGATGTTGGATTACAAGAGAATATGAGTGAAATGAATAAATATCATGATCAATCTATCAAGGATTTGAAATCTCAAGTGGAGAATATGTCTAAATCCCTAAAGGAGAAAGAGGAAGCATGTTTCATGTATGAAGACAAATTGAAAGCCTTTGAATCATATTTAGAGGATGCTTCTAATATTTGAAAATGTATGGCATCTTAGAGATGAGTTCCAAATATCTTGATGAGGTTTTAGAAGAAAAAAGGTGGCTAGTGACAAAATAGGCCTAGGGTTTGAAGGAATACATGTGAAGAGTGATGGAGAAGCTGGTCCAAGTTCCAAATCAGATGTGATGGTGACCAAGAAGAATTATTTGAGAAGATCTAACTCCATTATAAAACCTAATGATACGGGGTATGACTCTTCATTCAATGGTTATTGCTTTGTTTGTCATGATTTTGGTCATAGAGCTAGAGATTGTAAGAGAAGGCCTTTTGAGAATGGTGTGTCTTCAAGGGTGAGTGTTACTCATGTTATGAGTATGGTCATAGAGCTAAGGATTGTGGATGGAATCTTAGTGTGTTTGAACCAAGAAGGAAGAAAAATTATGGTGTATGTCATAGGTGTCATAAACAAGGACACATTGCTAGATTTTGTGGAACATCAAGAGTTCTTTAACATATTTCAAGCATCAAATAAAAGTGTTTTCAAGAGAAAAATAAATTCCATGCATGAGTCCAAGGAAGTCATGTCAGATCCAAAGGATAATAAGGATGTTGTTAGTCTTTGTCAAGAAGGAAAACAGGGGTTATCAAGCCTAAAATAGATCTAGAAAGTAAGTTTTTTTTGGTGGAAGAATCAAGTGTTGAATAAGAGCATCTGTTTCTCTCAACCTTCCGTTCACCATTTCATGATAAGTTGAAGATGTTAGGTGTGTGGGACACCTAAAAAGTTGTAAGGTATGCCAAGAAAATTTTCCATGTGTCTTTGAATCGGTTGTTTCATTAGTGTTGTCCCCTCAAAATTCCCCTCTTTTGAAAGTCAAAAATTTGAAAATTTTGAGTTGGCACCCTTCAGTAGTGTTTTAGTGAAGTAAGAAATTTGAAGAGATGGTGAAAATTCCATTTCTTGGGGTCATTTTAGTGACTTGCGGGTATGTCGGACATTTTTGTCCCTCATGTCCCAAGTACTGGTGGGCCTCTTGTTCGCCGATTGGCCAATTTCCCCACAAGTCCTTGTCCATCGGCTTTTTCAGAAATTTTCAGCCCATCTATCCCAAGTACGCTCGGGCCTCCTATTCACTGATTCCCCGCATCACCCGCATCGAGTTCTTTGTGTCCTTGCATTTTCATTTCCACGTGTCCTTTGGACCGCCCGTGCTCTCTTGGCCCGCATCGGCTGAATTGGCTCTTCGGCGTCCCTCATGTCCCAATGTTCCATGGACCGTCAGGCTAGTTTTTTTGCTTTTCCCACATTTCACCTTTTTGAGTCGGTGCAAGGTATATTTAATGTGCATTTATGATCTTCTCTCTCTGAATGACTATTTAAAGGGGCATGGAGATAGCGGAAGCATTAAAGAGATTCGAGCTGGATCCTCAAAACAGTGGGCCCTCCTCACCACAACTGATGTCCCTACTTATGGATCTTGATTTTCTTCTTCTTCTTTTAGTTCGAGATCTCCTTGTAATTTAATCAAGAACTTTATATTGTGTATTTCCTTAATTAATCATTTGGTTAAAAGAAACGGTTACTAAATGTAACCACTTTGTAAACTATATATTGGGCTCTCCACGCCATTCCAAAGGGCTGGAACTCTGATAATTTTGAAAGTGTAAAAGAACTAAAAGCTATAAGTACAGAAGATTTCCTTTCTTTTTCTATCTCGCATCGATTTATTATCTCTGGCTTGTCTAAATTTTGTGAATCATTAATCTATTGCATTAAGAAGCTTTGTATTCTTATGGATGTCATTTATGGAACTTTGTGTCTATGAAATAATATCTGGTGGTTTAATATGAATGATTATGTTCTATATATCATCCTTGCACAACATTTATAAGGAACTATTTTTCTATCTATATTTCTTGGGAATGCTGTTATGTTCTACCTTTTCCCTCCCTTAGTTCTTATGTTCTTTTGTATTGATGATCTTCCTTTGCATTAAAACACTTTCATGATATCAGAGTTCCTCATTAAAGTAGAAAGTTGTACATTTGTAAATAGTTTTGCTGCTTGCTTTCAATAAGGGCACCTCTCCCATTAAAGAGGAGGCACTTTTGTCCCTGAATGTTGCTTTCATTAAAGTCTTAATTTGACAACCAACAATTTTTGGCGACTCTACTAGGGATTCTTTTCAAAGAACAATTTTTGGCGACTCTGCTGGGGATTATTTTCAATGAATTCCAGTTTTAAAGAATAATTTCTTGATCATTTCTGATCTAGTGACTTTGAGATTTACTTACGAGAAGAAGGGCTCTTGGAGTTGAAGATTCTCGGTTTGAACTCCTGAGTAAGCAAGACTTTCCCCTTCCTTCAACAAGGAGAAATAGAAGAGCTCATTCTACAAGCACACCCCTTGTTGAAGACAGAGATTTTGGGAGTGGTATCCCTCAAGAACAACTCATCCCTAATATTCATGCTTTAATTCTTGTTGGTGTTGTAGTTCCACTTCAAGAAATTTTTCCAAGGATGGCAGTTCCATTACCTTGGGGCCAACGTGTTGGGCCTCTTGCCCTCCCTCAACCTTTGTATGAGTTACCCAGAGGTAACAGAAAGAACTTTCCCAAGTTCAGAGGTGATGGCAAGAGGCATCTGATGAACACATTGCATCCTTCATAGTTGCACGTGGGTCCCTTGGTGTTGAACATGAGGATGTCTCTGTGAAGCTTTTTATGGAGAATTTGCAGGACAATGCGGCAGATTGGTTTTACCATCTCCCCGCTGGGACCATCACCAATTGGACTACCATGAGAACTCGATTTGAGAACCGTTTCAAACCTGCAGAAGATGTGCATGCTTTACTAGCCCAAATTTCTCAAATCAAGAAAGAACCACAAGAGCCCAAGAGAGAATTTTTTGCCAAGTTTAACAAGATGATTAACAAGATCCCACATGACACTCGGCCTGTGGATCAAATTCAAAAATGTTTCTTCCTAAATGCTCAATTTCCTGAAGTAAGCTATGCACTGAGAAGAGCCAATCTTGAAACTTTGGATGTTGATCAGAGATTAGTTGTCGAGTGTTGAAATGACCTGATCATGTCTGTCAAATTGAAAAGAAACTCTTCCAAATCAAAAACTTCTTCTTCCTCTTCCTCTACTCCTAGAGCTAATGAAGATCAGTTTGTACAAAAGCTTGCCAATGACCTCATTGCCATCAAGAAACAATTGGCTCAACATGCTCCTTATCAAGACATTCCAAGGAGAAATTTCAGCCTAGAAACCATTTTCCTTCTTCTCAAACAAGGTTGGCAATCGAAGGACCACCCATCAAGGTCCCTGTTAATGCAACTTGTGAAGTTGAAGAACCTGATGATGAAGAGGTTAATGAAAACTTTGAAGAACTGGAGAAGAGGTTGAGGAAGAACTGGAAGAACTTGATGAATCTCGAGTTAATTTCCTCACTACTGAGGGCATTGATGAGGAAGATGATTATGATGAAGTAGTGGCAGAGATGAACAGTGAGTCATATGCTGTTATGACTCGGGAGCAAACAAACAAGAGAGAAAAAGTGATGCAGCCCAAAAAATCTAAGGAGCATCCCATGACTATTCCAGTGATTGCAAGAAGAGGATCTCCTATTCCCACTGCATCCACACAAAAGGTGAGTTCTGCTAATTCTTCTTCTTCTACTCCTACTTCTAAAACTTCTTATTCTCTAGCTCCAAAACCTGATAATCCTAGGATTCCTAGTGATGATACCCCATCCACCTCTGGATCTTTTGATATCATCGACCACCTCAAGAAGACAAAAATCTAGATTTTAGAGGCTGAGTTTTATCAAACCCATCCAAAAGCCTTTGCCAAAATGGTCCACTTTGTCAATTCCCATTCCAAAACTTCATCCAACACTTCTAAAGGTCTTTTTCCCACTCCCTCTTCATCCCAACCAAATCTTGTGGTTGCAGTCACCTCACCTAATGAGAAAATCAAACCATTCTATGTGACCCTCCTCATAGCTGGCCATAGACTCAACAACTGCGTCATAGACTCAGGAGCATCAGATAATGTGATGCCTGCCAAAGTGGCTCATGCTTTGGGTCTTACCCTCACATGCACTTTTGGTTCTTGCTATTCCATGGAGAGTAGGGAGGTGCCTTTGGTCGGAAGAATTAAGGATGCACAAGTAGCTTTTGTTGCTTTTCCAGAGAAAAAGGTTTTAGCTACTATTTTGGTAGCTGATATTCCTCCTTCATATGGCATGTTGTTGAGTAGAAATTTCTGTAAGGATGTAGGAGGAGAAATTTAAATGGATTGGTCACATGCCCTTATACCAATCAATGGAAAGATGAAGAAGCTGCTGCCCGAGAAGCAAATTGAATATATGTGCAAAAGATAGATGATCCCAATGCACAAATACTTTATGAAGATATTGGGCATGACAACTACATGATCATGTCTCAGGATGAGGTAGAACATCCCAAAGAAGTGCTCTATGATCCTAATAGCATTTGGAATTTGGAATTTGATGGAAGTTGCTCTTGCTGGTGCTGGGGCCGGTGTGGTATTGATATCTCCAGAAGGAAAGATTCATCCTTTCTCCTTCAAGCTACAATTTCAAAATAAAAATAACACAACAGAATATGAAGCTCTCATCGTTGGACTGAATGCAACAAAATAAAGAGGTGTGAGGAACCTCCTAGCTCATGGAGATTCGAAACTAGTTTTCAAACAAGTCAGAGACCTTTTCCAAGTGAAGAATAAAAGGTTGAAGCACTTATAGGAATCTGTCTGGGATTCTATTGAATTCTTTGATGCCTTCTCCATCGAAGCGGTGCCAAGGGAGAAGAACACTAGAGCTGATTCCCTAGTTGTTTCAGGGTCTTTGTTGATACCTCATCCCGATTTCTCTCAGGAAAAATTCACCATTGAAATGATCCATAGACCAAGTGTACCAGATAATGCAAACAACTAGCAAGTTTTCAATGACAACCAACATTTTCTCTCTTTCCTGGAGCTTAGGGATAACTTTGATCAATTGTATTTTGAAGGAAGTGACAATATGCCTCGAGAGAGTGTCTCTTCCAATGAGGAAGGTGTCAAGGAGGAGATGGATCAAGATGGTTGTATCAAACTAAAAGGTAACAAGATCCATAAAGGGCTGGTAAGTCTAGAGGAATTATTTGATAAACATGACAGATATGTCAAGTCCAAGGCTTCCAAAGGAGCTCAGTAGTCTACTGAATATGAAAATATTAACATTGGGAGCCCTACCAAACCCAAAATGGTGAACGTTGGAAAGTGTTTGCACCCAAGAGGAGAAGAATAAGGTGGTAAATCTTTTGAAGAGGTATGTCGATGTCCTTGCTTATTCTTATGATGATCTGAAAGCTTTCTAGCCAAAAGAAATGCAACACTTCATTCCCCTCAAACCTGGGATTAAACCTTTCAAGCAGAAGCAAAGGCAGTACAATCCAAAGATTGCCGACACCATTTTCCAAGAGATACATAAGTTGTTAAATGCCAAGATCATCTTCCCCATTCCTCATTCAACATGGATTGCTAATATTGTACCTTTCAGGAAGAAAATGGTGAGATTTAGATCTGTGTTGACTTTAGGAATCTAAATTAGGCTTCTTTGAAGGACAACTATCCCCTACCCATGATGGACTAGGTGTTACAAGCTGTCACAGTGTGGAAATGTTGTCCATGCTTGACGGTTTCTCAGGATATAACCAAGTGGAAGTCAATACTATAGATTAGCACAAGACTGCCTTTACCACTCCTTGGGGTACTTTTACCTACAAGAGGATGCCCTTTGGCCTCATTAATGTTGGTGCCACCTTTCAGAGAGCAATGGATTTGGCTTTCGGGGTTTGAAAGGAAAATTTATTGTTGTGTATCTAGATGATTTAACTGTGTTTTCCAAAACTAGAGCAGATCACTTTCAACATCTTGAAACAATCCTCTTGAAATGTAGAGAACATGGAGTCTCTCTAAATCCCAAGAAATCTATCTTTTGTGTCACGGAGGGCAAGCTATTGGGACATGTTGTCTCCAAAGAAGGAATCAAGATTGATCCTGAATGAGTTCAAGCCATCCAGTAGATTCCTCTTCCCATAAGCAAAAAGGGAGTGCACTCTTTCTTTGGTAAGATCAATTTCCTGAGAAGATTCATCCCATTTTGCAGAGCTGAATTTGAACATTTCCCAAATGATGAAAGGAAAGTAGATGTTTGGTTGGTCCTCTGAAGGAAAGGAAGCATTTGAAGGCATTAAGAAAGCTATTGCTAAGACTCCTATCTTAGCATGTCCATATTTTAGCAAATATTTTATTATCTATTGTTATGCCATAGAGAGTACCTTGGCCACTGTGTTGACTCAGAAAGATTCTAAAGACCATGAGCTCCCAATTGCATTCATGAGTTATATTCTAAAAACTCATGAGTTGAAGTACACTATGATGGAGAAACATGCTTTTACAGTAGTTAAAGCTATTAAGCAGTTTCATTTTACATTCTTAACTCTCACTCTGTTGTGCTTGTGCCCGATACGACTATCAAGTCTATTCTTACACAACAAGATTTTGGAACCAAGAGAGGAAATTGGTAGCGAAGTTTCAGGAGTATGATATTGACATCGAGACCAAAGAAGCTAGTTCGAGGTAAAGGCTATGTGAACTCATTGCCAAAGGAGTTGGTCATGATTTGCCTACGGATGAAGTTGATGTCCCTATTGTTTTGTTCTTCCTCACCTCAGATGATGAATGGTACGCTGAAATTTATCACTTCCTCACCTATGGTGAATGTTCATCTCACTTAACTGCCAAGGAGAAGAGAGCTATCAAGTTAAGGTCAACACAATACATGTTGTGGGAGAATGCTTTGTTCAAGCGAGGAGTGGATGGAAGATTCTTGAAGTGTGTTGACAAAGAGCAACAAAAGAAGTTGTTCTCATCCTTTCATGATCAAGCTTGTGGGGGTCATTTCTCATCTATTGTCACTTGCTCACAAAATTCTTCATGTGGGTACTATTGGCCTACTTTGTTTAGAGATGCATCAAAGTGGGTCGACAAGTGTGAAGCTTTCAAACCTTTGTGGGAAGACCTAAGTTGGTTGCTTTACCACTTAAGCTAGTTGTGATCGAAGAACCCTTTCAACAATGGGGTTTGGATTTCATCGGAACACTCAACCCACCTTCAAGTGCAGGACATACTCATGTTATGATTGCCACAGATTATTTCACCAAGTGGGTGGAAGCCATCCCAGTTAAAAGTACTAATTCTGAGTTAGTATACAATTTCATCAAAAAAAACATCTTGATAAGGTTTGGAGTACCAAACAAGATCGTGACTGATAATGCTTCAATTTTTTCTTCTACTGAGATGATGGATTAATGCTATGGGTATGGAATTTCCCTCACTCATTCTTCAAATTACTACCCTCAAGGGAATGGACAGGCAGAATCAACAAACAAGAATTTGGTGACCATTGTAAGAAAGCTTGTCAATGAATATCAGAGAAACTAGCACAAGAAGCTTTATGATGCTCTCTGGGCAGATAGGATTACACCCAAAAGAGCAATTGGGATGTCCCCTTTTCAAGTGGTGTATGGTGTGGAAGCTCAACTCCTAGTGACAATGGAACTACCAGCTTTACATTTGATGAAAGCTATTGAGGACCCCAATTTTAGTGATTCTTTGGATAAGAGGATCATGTATCTCCATAAGCTAGATGAAGACAGGCTGTAGGTTTTTGATAGGATCTCTGCCCATCAGTAGAAGGTGAAATATTTATTTGACAAGAAAACCAGATCCAAAGATTTCAAATTTGGAGACATTGTTTTACTATGGGACAAAAGGCATGAACCTCGAGGAAGCCATGGTAAGTTTGACTCTCTTTGGCTTGGTCCTTTCGAATCAGACACTTTCTTTGGTGAAAATTATTTCTATCTTGATTACATGGATGGATCTTCTCTCCCACTTCCTTATAGTGGGCAGTACTTGAAATTTTCAAATCCTAGGTGAATAGGAAGTCCTTTGTATATTATGTACAAGTGTGTGTTTGCCTTTCCTTGCCTTTGTTTTGTTGTTTTTTTTCATGTGTTTGCCTTCTATATTGATTTGCCTTTGACTCTATTGCCCAATGGATAAGGCACTAGTCTTCTTCCCTAGAGTTTTTCTTGAATTCTTGTCTTGCCTCGTTCCTGTGATCTAGTTAAGTCATCCCTAGAAAGAGCCAGTTGTTGTCCCCTCAAAATTCCCCTCTTTTGAAAGTAAAAAAATGAAAATTTTGAGTTGGCACCCTTCAGTAGTGTTTTAGTAAAGTAAGAAATTCAAAGAGATGGTGAAAATTCTGTTTCTTGGGGTCATTTTAGTGACTTGTGGGTCTGTCAGACATTTTTGTCCCTCATGTCCCAAGTACCGGCGGGCCTCCTGTTTGCCGATTGGCCAATTTCCCCGTAAGTCCTTACCCGTCGCTTTTTCGACTTTTTTCAGCCCATCTGTCCCAAGTACGCCTCGAGCCTCCTATTCACCGATTCCCCACATCGGCTAAATGCATCCCCACATGGATCTTCACATTCTTCGCGTTTACTTGTTCCTTGAGTGCCAGTGCTCTCTTGGCCCGTGTTGGCCAAATCGTCTCTTCACGTCCCTCATGTCCCAATGTTCCATGGGTCTCCACCTTCACCTTCGTATCTCTCGGCTAGTTTTTCCGCTTTTCCCACATTTCACCTTTTTGAGTCACTCAGCGCAAGGTATATTCAATGTGCATTTATGATCTCTCTCCTAAACAACTATTTAGAGGGGCATGGAGATAACGGAAGCATTGAAGAGATTCAGAAATGGATCCTCAAAACAGTGGGCCCTCCTCAGCCACAACCGGATTTCCCTACTTCTAGCTCTTGATTTTCTTCTTCTATTTTTAGTTCGGATCTCCTTGTAATTTAATCAAGGACTTTATATTGTGTATTTCCTTAATTAATCTTTTGGTTAAAAGAAACGGTTACTAAATGTAACCACTTTGTAAACTATATATTGGGCTCTCCATGCCATTCCAAAGGGTTGGAACTCTGATAATTTTTGAAAGTGTAAAAGAACTAAAAGCTATTAATATAGAAGATTTCCTTCTTGTTTTTATCTACATCGATTTATTCTCTCTTGGCTTGCACTAAAGTTTGTGAATCATTAATCTATTTTATTAAGAAGCTTTGTATTCTTATGGATGTCATTTATGGAACTTTGTGTCTATGAAATAATATCTGGTGGTTTAATATGAATGATTATGTTCTATATATCATCCTTGCACAACATTTATAAGGAACTATTTTGCTATCTATATTTCCTGGGAATGTTGTTATGTTCTACCTTTTCCCTCCTTAGTTCTTCTATTCTTTTGTATTGATGATCTACCTTTGCATTAAAACACTTTCATGATATCAGAGTTCCTCATTAAAGTAGAAAGTTGTACATTTGTAAATAGTTTTGTTGCTTGCTTTCAATAAGGGCACCTCTCCCATTAAAGAGGAGGGACTTTCTATCCCCTAACTATTGCTTTCATTAAAGTCCTAATTTGACAACCAAAAATTATTAAGTGTCCGAGTTGTAAAAGCATGTATGATCATGGTCTAGGTTATTGTCAAAAAGTGTCTCAAAGAATGTACTTTCAAAGTGAAGGGTATGATGTCCATAGAGTTATGTAAGGTCATGAAAGAGTGTAGTGATGCCACTCAGCTAAGGGTAGACTATGAAATAGTCTTATGTAAGTGTCTAATGTGATCAACCCAGTCCTCAAGGTTGTATGAAGTTTCTTGTTTGACTTCACTATGTTTTAGAACTATTATGTAGTCTTAGTACATCATGAAGGATGTCATGGTATATTCAAATAGTGAAAGCTTGCAAGTGTATTGTTGATCATAAGGTTTATATGCAAAGTATGTCTCTAGAAGCTACTTGTCAAGTCCTTGTTCTCATCAATTTAAGAGACATACGATCCTAAAATGTAATTTTTGTCCAAACAGAGGTATAAGTGTAGTCTCAATCAATGTAGTCTATGTGTTTGGTCTATGTCATAAGACATTAGTGAAAAATGTTGCAAGAATGAATATGTGTGTCCAATGAAATAATAACAAGTTTTTCAAGGTTCCAAAGTAATCATAAGAATTTGTGAGTCTAAAAATGTAATCAAAATGAGTATTGTGTTCATCATCATCATGAAATGCATGAAATAATACATGCCATTGGTATGTGGTTGTTGTCTTTATGAAAAATAGGTTAGATTTATTTCAATAGGTCTTGATAAGCCAACTTATAGGTGTGTAGTTGAACACAAATTATTACGAGATCCCGAGTATGAATAAGTCCATTGTCTGCTAATGTGTGAAGATCGGTGATGATTTATTTAGTACTTCTCAGTCTGAGTGTCATGTGCAAGTCCAATTCATTGTAGAGGAACCATGTGGTATGTGTCAAAGCTTGAAGAAGATCCATTTTATCTCCAAATTTATGGTTACTGACTAAAGTATGTCTTTCACTGGGTCTACATATACTAAAGGTTTTCTTTATGGTTGTAAGGGATATGCTAGACAAGGAACAATATTGAGGTAGTGAAGATGATGTATTAGGGGTATCAAATGTGAAGCTACAAGTGTGATTACTCTTAAAGGTCTATGGAGGTACATAATGTTTACCAAGTGTGTAACAAATATTGACATGATAGTGAAAGTAAAAGGGAAGCCCTTTTTGATCCAAATTAGGTAAAAGAGGTGTATATAAGATTTATAAGGTAGAGAAATGGTATCCTACAGGTACTTTATGGTTTCAAATGATTCATTCAAGGATTTTCGGGGTCTCGGTCTATGCTAGGTGACTAAAGTTTCTATTATGCTCTCAAGTAACTTAATAAGGTTATTCTAGTGATTTAAGGGCTCGAGAGAAAAAAGGGGTCTTTACATGAGTTCATGTATTGTAAGAAGTGGTCTTGAAATCATCTCGATTGTATTATGGACAAGTTATTCTTGATGAAGGTAAAATTGGTGACATATAGATTGAAGGGTATGTCTATGTCCTTTCAAATAATGTTTGTAAAACTATATCAAGGTTTTGGATGATTGAGAATGAGAATGTACCAAGCTCCGGTGTGTATGTATGATGTTTATGAGTGACTTGAATATGTATGTGTCATGATATCATATGTTGAACCTTGTTGCATTGGTTGGTGTTGTCATTCATGTCACACGAATTGATGGCAAAGGAGGAGTGAAATGGCATGTATTTAGGTGTCTATCAGTGGTGCTCAGTGATTCAAGTTGGTTCCTCGAGGCTTCAGGTTGTATTTAGGGTGGATTTAGGTTGCTACATGGTTAAAAAAATGAGGTGTTTGATCATTGAAGTAGAGTGTAGGTTGGTATGTTTCGCTAAAAGGTTATACAGGTCGAGATATGATGATATTAGCATGAGAAAGAGATTTTACAGTGAGGTTCGGGTCATTTGGTGGATATCTCAGCTTTAAAATGGCTCATTTAGGCATATTTCTAGAGCATGATGAAGTGTGAAAGGATGGTAAAAGTCATGAAAATACAATGTGAGCATGGGAGGAGCCTAGGAATGTTTTACGGGTATGTGTGAGAAACAACAAGGCTTAGTTTAGCTCTAGAGGTAAAATTAAAAAAGTTCACCAAAGTTGGCCTTGAGGACTAATAGTGTAGGCTGATGAAAATGAGATAGGTTTGAATATTACATGCATATTTATGATAAATAAACTCATGTATCATGTATAGGGGTGAGTTTTGGTGCTTCATGCCAAATTTCATCAAGTTCTGAAGAGGTATGTGAAAGTTATGCTAGTTTTTCTAAAATTGGTTCATTGAAAAATGTGAAATCGATGTCTTGTCTTCTTAGCACTAAAAAAATGAAGGCTTATTTAGATAAATCATAGAATAAATTTTTGTATATATGATTCCAATCCTGAAATGTTGCAAAATTTTTGAATCAATTTGGATAAGAATCAAAGAAGTTATGAGCTCTTTTCTACCAATGTTTTTCTCTCTCTTAAGAATGGTATAAAGCAATGGAAGTAAAATGAGCTTGCTTGTTTTACAAAAATTTGTGTGAAGTTGTTGAATATGCTCAAGTTTCTCAAGATGATATATGGATGAATTCTAGGTAAAAATTTAATTTATGCTCCTCAAGCTCTATTGTTCTCTTGAATCCTTTCAAGGAGAAGACATGTTGCATATTTAAGTTGTAGAGTGAGATAGTACAATCCTGAAGGGTAAAGAGGCTCTATATTTGTGAGGATGAAGTATATTGTGAAGTCTTTAAACCAAGCTCAGAATAAATAATTTAAGTCCAAATTCACCTTAAGATATTAAGTATGGTGTCATAAAATCTTTTGACTCTAAATCACGCTCTTGGGACCAACATAAAGCAACATTCTAGAGATGAAAAGGTATATCTTTATCTTCATTGCATAACTTCAGTACATTGGAAGGGTCAAGGTGGCTCTCATATAAAACTATATACTATCAAGATGTTGGAGCATGCAAAATTATAAGGTGAAGATAGTGAAGTACATAGGTGGTCATCTCGTAAGTTGTGTGTCATCTTGCAAACTTGCTTTTACAAGAGTTAGAATATGAATTTTTGGATTGTTGATGTGCTCAGTACTTAAAGAAGGTTTATAATGCTCATTTATTCCTCTAAAATCACTTATAATGCTTTCCTAAACACAAAGAAAAGTGTTACTTTGACATGTCTAACACTTCATAGGTTTCATGGATGGCTCTTCTTTATGGTATTTTTGACTTCTAGGAGAAATTGAGAGAATTTTAAACTTTTATTTGATGGAGAAGATGGAAAAACCTCTCACATGTCTAAAAACAAAATTTCAATTTTCATCAAAAATTTGAGTAAGAAATCAATTTTTAAGCCTCTCGTGTACTTCCTTTGTGTACAAAACCCTATTCTAGGGTTTGGAAGGAAATTTTGTTCGAAACTTGAGTTTCATCCAATGAAAATCACAAAATTTCTAGACATCTCTATCTACATGATATGAGCAAGATACAAAAATAATTACTTGAATTTATCAAGGATTTTTCAAGTTTCACATTTTTGTGAAGAACTTCTGCAAACAATGTGTGTGAGGTCAGTTTTGGTTTTAATGCAAATTTCCTTTGTAGATCTTTAAAAAATATACTACAACCCTTCCAAAAGCCAACACATGGCTTAAATTTTCAATGAATAACTTGGATTTCATGTTGAAAGTTAAAAATGAGTGACAATGGCTTTTTGGGCCATTCTTAAACAATGTGCGAGTATAAGTAAGCTCTCTAATGCAAATTTCATGTTGAAGAACTACTCAGATCTTCCTAAAAATTGTTAAGGTATAAGGAACAAATCAAGGAACAATTAAGAAGTGGTTATTGTTTTTTTGAAATCTTAGAAACTCATGAACATGTGATAAAGCTTAACTGCAAGTATTGTTGCATTTGTCTTAGCTATGAATTAAAATGGAAGGTTCTTTAAAACTTCTTATGAATAGTTCTGAACTCATTTCTTAATTCAAAAGGAATTTGAAAATATTTCTAAGTGTGTCAAACTTAAGTAATTTCTTGAAGAATTCAGTATATAAAAAATCAAAGCAATAGAATTGAAATGCTAAATCACTTTGAGTTAAGAATATGGAAAGTCATTTGAAAGTTTTACTTGAACTATATAGCACTTAGGAGAAGCCAAAATGTCAAAAAGTAGTTAAAAACCTTATTCTATCCTCCTAAGACTTGAGCACATATATTAAGAGTGAAAAGAACCCATGAAATATCAATGGATAAGCCAAAAAGGAGGATATGAAAACAAAAGTCTAAGGAAGTGAAGTTGAAGATTTGGCATTATTGTAAGATGAGTCAAAACGTAAAGAAATGAATGTTGTATGAGGAAAGGAGTGTTGTTGACATTCGATTTGATGCTAACATGAAATGTGAAGAGGAGAAAAATAGAGAACATAGTCGAGTATATATGTGTATCACAAAGAAATACAAATATGGATGAGAAAGAAAGAGTGTGTGTAGTGAGTTCAATAGGGTATGAGATGCAAGGTGAAACATATGCTATATCTATGACATTTTAGCTAAGTGAGAGAATCTTGGATATTATGAAAATAAGATCTAAATTTTGTGAAATGATGCATGATTTTTTTCTAGTTGAATCATGTACAACAAGAATGATTAGGATTTTGAAGGTTGAAGTCAATAAGAAGATAGTGAGTGTTTAAAGACTAGAGTTCTAGTGAAAGGTGAATATATGACAATTTGAAATGTTGATGAAATTGTAGGTGAATTAAGAAGGTTAGTTAGAAAATTTAGGATCACAATCAAGTGTTTTGTGCATCCAAAATTGAAGAGTGATTAGTTTTGTAAAACACCGAGTTGTAGCTCAAGATATATATGAAAGTGGTAGCTTTCTTGTTGTTTGAATTGATCAAGTTGTAGCTTTGATTTAAAGTTGTAGCTTCATCAGTTGAGTTGTAGCTCAACACATTTTTAACCATTGAGAATATAGTCCTTTGGTTCAATGGGTTTTTTTCCCAATTTGGGTTTCCCACTTAAAAATTCTGTCTCTCTCTCTCTCTGTGTGATTGTTATTTCATTTGATGTGTTTTTTATTTTAGAATATGATCTAAGGTCAATGGTTTAAAAAAAGTTTGAATTAAACACTGATTCATCCCCCTCTCAGTGTTCTAGTTTCTAACAATTGGTATTAGAGCGAGGCCCTAGTGTGGTGAGTTTAACAACTCAAGGGAGATCTAAATAATTCAACAATGGAAAGCAATCAATCAGCTAGTGGATTTTATACCTCCAAATCACCCTTGTTCAATGGATCAAATTATGCCTTCTAGAGTGTCAGGATGAAGACTTACCTAATGTCACTTAGATTTGATATCTAGCAATCAGTTAGTAGTGGCTACATTATTCCAACTACACCCCCTATAGATGCAACAGAAAGAGAGAAAGTGAAAACAATTCTCAAAGCTATGAATGCAATTCTCTGTGGGCTAGCTAAGGATGAGTTTATAAAGGTTATGCAGTGCACTACAACTAAAGAAATGTGGGACAAGTTGAAGAAAATATATGAAGGATATAATAAGGTAAATTTATCCAAGCTACAAACTTACAGAGCATAGTTTGAAAGCATGAAAATGAAGGAAGGTGAGAATATTTCTTCATACTTATAGAGAATGGATGAGCTCATAAATCTGATCAAAGGCTTAGGAGAGAAGATAAAAAAAGTGTTGTTGTGTAGAAGGTGCTCAGATCCTTGTCCTCAAAATTTGATTCCAAAGTGTCAGCAATAGAGAGGAAGCTAAAGACTTAACCACTTTAACAATGGATGACCTTCATGGAATATTAACTACATATGAGATGAGAATCAGTGACTCAAATTCAAGTAAAGAAAGAGGAAGCCTTCAAAGATGATAAAGAATCACAGGGAAAGAAGAACACATCTTGATTTTGATATGGAGATAGATGATGAGAAGGTGGAAGCCATGTTTGTAAGGAAGATGAAAAGAGGTTCAAGTAAGTACAAAGGAAAGCTTCCATTTAAATGTTTTAGTTGTGGCCAAGTTGGTCATTTTGCTTCAAAGTGTCCTAAAAAACACAAAGGGAAACCAAGATGATGAGGAATCTTCTAAAAAACAAAAGAATAAATTCAAGAAGCAAGTGGGAAAAATAAATACTTCAAAAACAAGAAGAACTTCTACACACAAGAAGGTTCAAGCTCTTCACAGTCAAGTGATTCTAGTAGCTCTAAAAGTGATGATGAAGGGACACAAGATGAAACCTTGTTTATGGCTATAGAAGTGTTTGTTGTAAACAAATCAAAAGGAAAAATTCAGACCCAATATGAAAGTTCAGATGAAGAAGAAGAAAAAGTTAATCTTGAGGCTGAACTAATAAGTTCTCTAGAAGAGTTGAAGCATCAAAGGAAGAGGAATCAAAAATGAAACTAATGGTGAAAGAATATGAAGGAAAAATTAGCCTTCTTGAGGAAAATCATAGAAAAAGAAGCTCAAGAACATGAAGAAATGGTTAAGGAGTTTGAAGCACAAGTCAAGAAAATTGAAGAATCTTTCAAAATCAAGGAAGAAGAACACTTAAAGCTCAAAACTGAAATGGAGTTATGCAAACTCATTTGATCAGACCTCCACCAAATTGAAATCCTATCACAAATTTGAAAAGAGCACAACTGATCTAGGTGACCTTCTAAGCAAGAAAAGAGATGCAAATGATAAATCTGATTTAGGATTTGAAGAGAAAGATTGAGATGATAAATCAACAAGCAAGAAGGTGACCAAGACAACTTCAAGAACCCCCTAAAGTTAAAAAGAGAGATGATTTCAAGAAGAGACATCATCTAGAAGACAACACTATGCCATGAGGTATGCTCATTCATTTTATGGATATTGTTTTTCATGTAATGAATTTGGTCACAAAGCTTCAAAATGTAGGATGAATGCTAAAGGTCATGGTATACATCTAAATTTTATCATTCAAGAAGCAAGGATGAGTTGATTTGTTAAAACTTCCAAAAGTATGGACACATAGCCAAGTTCTATTATCAAAGACCTCCAAAGAAAATAAGAATGTTTATAAGGTAAAATCAGATCCTATATAGTACAAAAGAACAAGGATTGATAGCACAAACTTACCTTTCATTCTCAGAGTGAAGACATGGAGTGGTATATTGATAGTGGGTGTTCTAGCCATATGATAAGAAACAAGAGTAAGTTCATATCTCTAGAGGAAAATGCTTCTGAGTATAGTGAGATTTGGAGATAATACATCAACTAACATTGTTGGAAAAGGTAAGCTAAGTCTTGACAATGGAAAACCATCACTGAAAATGTATTATATGTTGAAGGATTAAAGCACAATCTTTTGAGTGTTAGTCAAATGTGCAAACAAGGATATACAATATTATTTCATGATAAAGGTTGTGACATAAAGAAAGATAAATTAGGTAAGGTGGTTGGAAAGGAAAAGAGGACTAAAAATAATATGTATGTTCTAAAGGAAGTAAACAAAGAAAAGTGCTTTCACAAGTAAAGTGGATGAGAGCTGGCTTTGGCACAAAAGACTAGACATCTAAATTTTGATAACCTTGTTAAAATTAGCTCCATGGGATGTGTTAGAACATGCCTAAGATCAAAAAACCAGCTGATAAGCTTTGTAAATCATGCCTTCATGGGAAATAGACAAAAGAAGCTTCAAAACAAAAGAATACTCTACTACACAACCTTTAGAGTTGATACATACAAATCTTATAGGACCAACCAAAACTGAAATATACAGGGGAGATAGTTATTTCATGTTATTGATTGATGATTTTACCAAGATGACATGGGTTTCCTTTCTCAAAGAAAATTTAGAGGCACTGGAAAGATTCAAAGCTTTCAAAGACTAGTTGAAAATGAAAAGAATGGAAAAATAAAGAGCTTAAGGTCTGACAGAGGAGGAGAGTTTTGGTCAACTGAATTTGATGAATTTTGTGAGACTCATGGAATAAGAAGACAATTCTCAGCTATAAGGACACCTCAAAAAATGGGGTGGTAGAGAGGAAGAACATAACTTACAGAAATGGCTAGAACTATGCTTAATGAATCAAAATTATCTAATGGATACTGAGAGAGAAGCAGTGGGTATAACAATATACATTTTAAATAGAGCTCAAATCATAATTAATAACAAGAAGACACCATATGAGCTATGGAAAGGCAGGCTACAAGTGTGAAGCACCTTAAAGTGTTTGGAAGCAAGTGCTACATCAAGAGAGATGATGAAAATAAAGGTAAGTTTGATTCAAGGTGTGATGAAGGCATATTTTTAGGATATTCAACTGTTAGTTCAACATATAGATGCTACAACAAGATCCAACATAAGATAATAGAGAGTACTAATGTCATAATTGATGAATCTTGTTCAAAGAAAGTTATAACTCAGCCTAAAGAAACTCCACAAGCTGCTGCAAATTAGGATGATGAAGAAATTTCAGAAGTTGAACATGAAGAAGAAGAAGAAGAAGAAGAAGAAGAAAGACCTAATACTAAAGCACCTTTAAGGTAGGTTAAAGAGATAATCCTTCAAGCCAAATCATAGGAAACAAAGAAGTAGGTATCCAAACAAGAAGGAGGCTGAAAATTTCTCAAAATCAAGAAGATATGGCTCTCTTATCCAAAATAGAACCAAAGAATGTAATGGAAGCTAGTAAGGATCAAATTGGGTAAAAGAAATGAATGAAGAGCTGGAACAAATTGAAAAGAATGAAACATGGGAGTTGGTACCTAGGCCAAAGGACAAAAATATCATTGGAACCAAGTGGGTGTTCAGGAACAAATTAAATGAAAAAGGTGAAGTGACTAGAAATAAAGCAAGGCTGGTTTGTAAAGGTTATGCATAGGTGGAAGGAGTAGATTTTGATGAAACATTTTCTCCTATGGCTAGGATGGAAGCCATTAGGCTCTTCTTAGCATATGCAGCTCATAAATGTTTCAAAGTATATCAAATGGATGTGAAATCAACATTTCTCAATGGGAACTTGAATGAGGAGGTTTATATTGAGAAACCAGATGGTTTTTCTCTTATTGATGACTTGGATTATGTGTGCAGGCTAAAAGAACTTTATGGGCTTAAAAAAGCACCTAGGGCCTGGTATAACAGGTTAGACAAGTATTTGATTGAGAAAGGATTTAGAAAAGGTGTAGCTGATAGTAATTTGTACATAAAGGAAGAAGAAGAACACCATGTTGATTATTTTGTTTATGTGGATGACATCATTTTTGGGAGCAACAATGAAATCATGTCACATGGATTCTCTGAGGTAATGAAAAAGGAGTTTGAAATGTCAATGTTAGGTGAACTTCATTCTTCTTAGGGCTGAAAATTCTTCAAAACAAGGAAGGAATATTTATCTCACAAACAAAGTATATCAAAGAAATGCTTAAGAGATTCCAGATGCAAGATTGTAAGCCAATAAGCACTCCCATGAGTGTAGGGTGTAAACTCAAGTAAGGAAGATAGCTCACCAAAGGTAAATTAGACTTTATACGATCCATGATAGACAGCCTTTTGTATTCAACAACATCTAGACCTGATATTATGCAAGAAGTTGGTTTGGTGGGAAGATTTCAAGAAGACCCAAGGGAAGTTCATCTTCAAGCAAGTCAAAAGAATATTCAGGTATCTCATGGGACATTAGATTATGGTCTTTGGTATCCAAGATGTAATGAATTTCATATTAAAGCCTTCACATGATGCAGATTGGGAAGGCAACATAGATGATAGAAAAATCACAACTGGTGGAGCCTTCTTTGTAGGTAAGTGTCTTGTTTCATGGTTGAGTAAAAAGAAGTCTCTTGTAGCTCTTTCTACTTGTGAAGCAGAGTATATTGCAGCAACTATTTGTTGTACACAAGTGATGTGGATGAAACAAACTCTTGAAGACTACAAAGTGGAAAGTGAAGGTCCCATTCCTTTGTACTGTGATAGCACAAGTGCTATAAGTGTCTCAAAGAATCCAATGTTGCACTCAAAGACAAAACATATACCCATCAAATATCATTTTCTGAGAGAACAAGTCAATGAGAAAAGAATTAGGCTTGAACATGTGTCTACAAAAGAAGAGGTGGTGATATATAATGACAAAACCTTTTCCTAGAACTAGTTTTGAGTAGTTAAGGCATAAATTGGGGGTAAGATCAGCCCCTAACAATCACTAAATATCTCAGAATGATAGGGGAGCTTCTTCAGGTGCCAAAGTTTCTCCAAGAAGGCTCAGTTTGAGTCTAGACAGGGGGAGTTTGTTCTCTAACCCAAGGCACAAATCAAGAGGTCTATAAAAGGTAATAATAGAAGAAGTGAAGGCTGAATATTCAAGGATTAATCTCAAGGGGAGTATTGCAGGTGTTGAATGGAAGAAGAATTGCAGTTGATTGAGTCTTTTCAAGCAAAAGAGAAACATCTTTCCAGGGGGAGATCTTTAAGGTATGAGCATGCTTTATTATTTTTTTCTTTCAGATAATCAGGTTGTTTTGTTTGTGTACCTTTGTCATAGATGTCAAATGGGGAGAGAGTGTGCTAGAAACTAGAATTCATGGTCTTGCATATATGAAGTTGTCAGTGTATTAGTTTTCCATCAAAGTTTCTACTTGTTGCCATCAATGATAAAAAGGGGAGATTGTTGAACCATGTTACATTAGTTGGTATTGTCATTGATGTCACATGGAATTGATGGAAAAGGAGGAGTGAAATGGAATGTAGGTAGGTGTCTCTTAGTGGTGGTACTCAGTGATTCAAGTTGGTTCCTGGAGGCTTCAGGTTGGTTTCAAGATAGTTTCAAGATGCTACGAGGCTTAAAACAATGAGGTGGTTGATCATTGAAGGCAGAGTGCAAGTTGGTATGCTTGGATCAGAGGTTCTACAGGTCAGATATGATGATATTGGCATGGGAAAGAGATCTTACAGTGAGGTTCAAGTCATTTGGTGGAAGTGTCTCCATTTAAACTGCTTATTTAGACTGTTTCTAGAGCCTGATGAGGTGTGAAAGTTTGATGGTAGGTCATGACAAGACAATTTGAGCATGGAGGAGCTTAGAATGTTTTCTAGGGAATGTATGAGCAACAACAAGTCTTAGTTTAGCTCTTGGAGGAAAAATTCAAAATTTCACCAAAGTTGGCCTTGAGGACTAACAATGTAGGTTGATGTAAATGAGATAGGTTTGAATAGTACAGGCATATTTATGAAAAATAAACTCATGGATCATGTAGAGGGGTTATTTTTGGTGCTTCATGCCAAATTTCATCAAGTTCTAAAGAGGTATGTGAAAGTTATGTTAGTTTTCCTAAAACTAATTCATTAAAAATGCAAAATGAGTTGTCTATCTTCTTACCACTCAAGAAAAAATATGAAGGATTATTCAGATAAATAATAGAATTTTTTTAGAGAGGATTCTAAGCTTGAAATTTTGTAAAAGCTTTTTGAATCAATTTGGATAAGAATCAAAGAAGTTATGAGCTCTTTTCTATCAGTGTTTCTCTCTCTCTCTCTCTCTCTCTCTCTCTCTCTCTCTCTCTCTCTCTCAAAAGCATGGTTTGAAGCAATGGAAGTAAAATGAGCTTGCTTTCTTGCAAACACTTATGTGAAGTTGTTTCAATTTTCTCAAGGTGGTCTAGGGATGAATTCAGGCCATACAATGTAATTGATGCTCCTCGAGCTCTATTGTTCTCTTCAAGTCCTTTCAATGAGAAGAAAAGTTGCATATTTTAGTTGTAGAGTGAGACAATACAACCGTGAAGGGTAAGGATGCTCTATCTTTGTGAGGTTGAAGTAGATTGTGACTCTTTATCCAAGCTCAAAGTAAATACTTTAAGTCCAAATTTACCTTAAGATAGTAAGTATGGTGCCATAAATTCTCATGACTCTAAATCTGCCTCTTGGGACCAAAATAAAGCAACATTTTGGAGACTGCAAGGTATATCTCTGACTTGATTGCATAACTTCAGTACATTGGAAGGGTCAAGGTTGCTCTCATATAAAACTATATACTATCAATATGTTGGAGAATGCAAAAGTATAAGGATAAGATAATGAAGTACATAGGTGGTCATCTCGTAAGTTGTGTGTCATCTTGTAAACTTGCTTTACAAGTTAGAATATGAATTTTTGGATTGTTGATGTGCTCTAAGTACTCAGAGAAGGTTTATAATGCTCATTTATTTTGATAAAATCACTTAGAATTCTTTCCTAAACACAAAGGAAAGTGTAACTTTGACATATCTACCACTATCATAGGTTTCATGGATGGCTCTATGCTATGGTTTTTTTGACTTCTAGGAGAAATTGAGAGAATTTTAAGCTTGATTAATGCATGGGAAGATGGAAGAACCTCTCACCTAGAAACAACATCTTAAATTTTCAATTTTCATCTAAATTTGAGTAAGAAATCACCTTTTAAAGGGTCTTGGTACACATTGTGCACAAAACCACAGTTCTAGGGTTTGGAAGGGAATTTAATTCAAATCTCGTGTTTCATCTAATGAAAAATCATGACAATTTGTAGATATCTCTGTCTACATGATACAAGCAATATATAAACATAATTACTTGAATTCATCAAGGATTGTTCGATATTTCTTTAATAGTTTTGTGAAGAACTTTGTGCAAATAATGCGCAGTGGTTGGTTTCGGTTTAAATGTAAATTTCCATGTAAAATAATCATAAAAACGTTTGAAACCCTTCCAAAAGCCAATACATGGCTTAAAATTTTGATGAATGTCTTGGCTTCGTGTTGAAAGTTCCAAAATGAGTGACAATGTCTTGGTGGCCATTCTTCAAACATCAGCAAGCGATGTCTAAGCTCTCTCCTAATGTAAATTTCTTTTGAAGAACTACTCATATCTTCCTGCAAAGTTGTTAAGGGATAAGGAATAGATCAAGGAACAATTAAGGAGTGGTTATTCTTATTTTAAATCTTAGAAATTCATGACAATGAAAAATATTGTACACAAGTATTGTTGCAGATTATGTCTTAGCTATTTGATTAAGTGCAAGGTTCTTCAAAACTTCTTATGACAAGTGAAGTGAACTCATTTCTTACTTCAAAAGGTGTTTGAAAAAATTTCTAAGTGTGTAAAACTTCACTAACTATTGGTATTCAAAGTATAGCACAAAATCACAAAATACAATTGAAATGCTAAATCGGTCTTGATTGTGAATATGGAAGGTCATTTGAAAGTTTCACTCGAACTATATGAACACTTAGGAGAATCCAAAAAGTCAAAAATTAGTTACAAACCTTATTCTATCCTTCTAAGTTCAAGCAAGTATATGAAGAGAAAAAAAACCATGAAACAAAGAATAAACCAAAAATGAGGATATGAAAAATAAAGTTTAAGGGAAGTTGAAGAGTTGGCATTGTTGTAAGATGAGCTCGAGAAAGTAAAGGAACGTATGAATGGTGTATGTTTTTAAGGAGCATGTTGTTAACATTGAGAGATGTTGATGAAAGTGTGAAGAGAAGAAAAATAAAGAACATAGTGAGAGTATATATGACTATCAACCTTGGAATGCAAATATGGATGTGAAAGAAAGAGTGTGTGCGAGTTGAATAAGGTATCGTGCAAGGTGAAATAGTGTTATATCCATGCATTTTTCTAAATGTGATAGGTCTTAATATGATTTAAAGTTTTTGAAACATGCATGAATGTTTTGGGTGTTGAATTGTGGAGAATGAAAAAATAATTGAGGTTGTAAGTCAAGAAGAAGAGCTAAGTGTGTCGAGAATACTAGAGTTCTCGTGAAAGGTGAATAGAGGTCTGAATTATTGATGAAATTATAGGTGAACTAAGAAGGTTAGTTGGAAATTTAGGATCACAATCAGGTACTTGTGCAACAAAAATTGAATAGTGATCAATTTTGTGAAATCACTAAGTTGTAGCTCAGTATAATCTCAAAGTTGTAGCTTTTTAGCAAGTTGTAGATTTCTATTGATCAAGTTGTAGCTTGATTTGAAGTTATAACTTCATCAGTTGAGTTTTAGTGCAATAATTTTGTAACCATTGGGCATATAGTCCTTTGGTTTAGTGGGCTTTTTCCCAATTTGGGTTTCCCATTAAAAATTCTCGTCTATCTCTCTTATGTGATTGTTTGATCTGTGTTTGTTGCTTAGTTTAGGAATCGATTGAAGGTCAATGTGTAATAAAAAGTTGAATTGAACAATGATTCACCCCCCTCTTAGTGTTCCAGTTTCTAACATCATAGTATCTTATGTAATCATGTACTTGGAAAGGTTTGTATTTGTGCATTTCATGACAAATGAGAAAATGCTTTTAAAAATGTGACCTACGGTTTCATTATAATGAAAACCTCAAATTGTGCTAAGGAACTTGAAAAATATCTTCAATGACCCAATAAGGGTAAGGTACTAGTTGATAAGGGTTTGTGAGTGAAAATATAACATGCTACATGCATTGGGGCAAAAGAATGGCCCGAACAAAAGAAGGTAGAGTATTAAGTCTATAATAGAGGGTCCGAGAGTGCTCTTCATAGTTCTAAGGGTTGGTTGATCCATCAAATAAATTGTTCTAAATGAATTAAGGAATAATGAATGTTTGAAGAATTATCTTGGTCACACAATTTGAGTTTGAGATGTGTGTCTCACAAAGGTCTCAAGATGGTTTCTAAGGACCGTGTGATTGTTTTCCCAAGTGTTGGTGATAACAACACGACGTAAAGAGGTATGTTTGTGTCAATAGATGACTTAAAAAGGTGTCAAACTGGTGGATTTCTTTGTGTCAATCTGAGACTCCTCTATGAAATAAAAGTGCAAATGAGGTATGCTTAGTCTTTGTGAGAGAAAGGTGTGTAGTTGGTTGTGTCATGTAAGAAAAGATGCCTCAAGTTCATGGTCTTGAAAAGGTTTGTCTAGTTTGTCAAATCCTAATGTGTTGAAATTTACAATGTCGATATGTAATGTATTCAGTGCATGATATTTCATCGGTATGTGCTTTTATGACTCATTTATTATGTCTACAAGATTAAATAAATTATAGTACATATCCAGTTCTACCTTCACACTATGAGAAGATGCCTTGAGGATAATTGAGTCTTGACAAAAGTGGTCATGTTGCGGGGGTTACAATGCCGGGGGAGTATGACGTGTATTAAAAGATTCATTAAGCGGGTTTGTTGGCTTGAAGGGACTTGAAAGTGAAAATTGACAAATGAGAAATGACAGGGTAAGGACAGTATTGGCCTAATGTTGAAATAATGATCAAGCTATGTGCTCAAAAAAGTATTCAAAATGTAAAATGAGGATATAAGAGGCTTCCTAAAAGGCATGCGGGGTTGACAAGTGCATTCAAGAGCTATGAAGGGATTGTGTTTGTGTGTCTAGAATACTAAGAGGCCTAAGAATGGTCTACCATTTTTTTTTTGAACAAGAGGCAAAGTATCCTAAATGGTCTCCAAGTGTGAAGAATGAGGTAATATGATATGTGATGATCTATTAAGATTTTGAAGATGATATCCTCTATGAAAGGGTATTTGAGGTGTGTAGTGATGCTTTATAAGATTGAAAAGGTGAAAAGAGGCGGTGAAGGTAGTATAAATGCATCTATAGGTCCGATATGAGTCTTTATGGTAGGGGAGTCCAATTTTTATCTCCATCAAGTATGTAAGAAGATTTAAACCATTTTGAAGATAGGGGGATCACTACTTGTGACTCCCAAACAAGATTTTAAGAGGTTTAAGAAAGTTACTTAGCAAGATAATGATCATTTGATGGTGTGATAACAAGTTTTCTAAATTTATAGATCAAAGAGGGGAAGAATACATTGAAATAATGCTTGAGGATTGAGTTAAATGACTTGAGTGGCTACAAGGCATATATGAAAGGTAAGAGTTTAAATCTTTATGCTTTCGGTTAGAAAATGGGAGTATATTCTCAAGGGAGCATCTAGAAGCTATCATGTATGCTTGAGTTGGTTTCACAACATGGAGAAGTTTGCTATTTTTGCATTGAAGTTGTCATTTAGGGACAATGGTCCTGAGAGTGTGACATGAAAACCTTGAAGGAAGAATTTGTGATCTTGAGCATTGGATAAAGCTAGAGAGAGATGAAATGGGAAAATGAAGACAAAATGGAAGAATACATGTGTAGGGGGCTATTTTTTTGCTCTTTTTAGGTCCATAGGATCTTCTTGTGTTGTTGAAGGAATCAAATACAATCAAGTACAGGTCCCAGGGGAGTTTTTGGTTAAGTAAGTAAGTTTGACAATGTTTACATTATGTATTGGCTTGTGTTGCATATTCCCATGTCTTGAGTCAGTCTAGCCTTTTTCATAGATGGAAACAGGGGAGAGAGGCATAAAAACATGGTATTGAGGTCATGTAGGTGTTTTTCATATTGGTTGCCATCAATGTTTATGAAGATAGTTGTCATCAATGACAAAGGGAAAGATTGTTGGCCATTATATCATTGATGCCATCCTCATTGATGGAAAAGGGTGTCATGTAGTCATGTGAGTCCCCATAAGATGTTATTCAGGTGTCAAACATGTTGATTGAGTGGTTTGGTGAGTTGTCATGGTGTCCTGATGCATGGTCTAGTAAGCCAAGTCACCGTATGAGCTATGTTGAGGTTATTGATTGATGTCATGAGGTCAAACATGGTTGTAATGATGTGTCATGGGTGTCTATGGGTCTCTATGGGGTCATGCTTAGATTAATGGTTAAGTTAGGTCATTCCAGACTTGTTTCTAGCCCTGGTACATGGAGAATGAGGTAGAGATGTGAGTTTTGAAAATGATCAGTCTTGTAAAAGTATGGGAATAGTATTATGACAATGTAACTAAGGTGTATGGTGAGTTTTAGGTCAGTTTGCATAGGTTTGATGGTGTTTCATGGTCCTTGGGAAGCATGTAAGTGAGAAACATGTAGTTTGACATAGGTAAGTCGTTGTGGCTGGAGATTTTGAGAAATATTTGGGATAGATGGTGAATTCAGAAAATTAGAACATGTTGTATTGGTTTTTCATGAAAATTTTTAGGTCATTCTGAAGAAGATTTTTAAAGATATGCAAGTTTTGATGAAACTGAGTAAGTTATTGCATGTTTTTATAACAAAGTTGGACCTTATGATGCTCATTGTGAATTGTATTATTTGCATGGGGACCTGAGATATTTGGCATGAATTATAAGGTTAGTTATGAAGGTTTAAAAAAAAAGAGGTGGTTTGATCATCACGTTTTTATGAGCGACCGTTAAGAAGCTCAAGTGGTTTGAAACCCTAAGAAAACCTAGCTAGGAGTAACTTGCGAGAAAAGTGAGTATACAAATCTTGTTTTGATTTTTTTCCAAAATTTATTATTGGGTGTCATTGAGGACTCTTCCGTGCTTTCCGAGAAAGGTATGTTTGAGCATGTGGTGATATGTGGGCCCCACCTGAATTTGTAAGTTTACAAAGAGTTGCGGTTGTGGAAAATATATCCAAAGAAGGTAATGACTAAATTAGCATTTATGATAGTGCAAGAGTTTTTATTGATGTTAATAAAGGTTTTAGATCATGTTTGTGTTGAAAAAGTGTAATTTTTCCCCTATTTAGTAGGACTAGATTTTGGGGCAGTTTGGAGAAGTCTTCAGTAAAATTGACATTGCATGAGCTACAGAGGGAGTTATGAATCCATTAAAGTTTTGTTGTGAAGATGATTCAGATATATTTCCAATGGTATATCAAAATTTTGTTTTTGATATGGTATGTAGAAGTTATAGCCTGGTATTTGAGGGTCAAGTTTGGAGGATAACCATTCTAACAAGGTGCAAAGTGCTATATAAGGTAAAGTTGATGTTTCGACTTATTAATGATTGGTGAAGGTTCTAATGGCTTACAATAATGCATAAGTATGTTAAATGCTTTGGTTCAGTGTTGAAATCAGTTTTTGGTATGTTGGAGCAAGTTGGGCTAAGTGTCACTTCTTGAGTCCAAGTAGAGTTAAACAACAAGTTATAGAGATTGGCTTGGTTGAAGGCATTCCAATTAGAGTTGGAAGGATTTATTATATGTTATGGAAAGGTGATTCAGATATATTTCCAATGATGTATGGCTTGTCTCATGGTGAGTTGATTTTATTGGCCTTAGGTTATTTTGTGAAGAAGTTTGTAACTGCATTTTCGGATGATCTTGTTATTGTTGAAGTATTGAGTTGTTTGAGGCATGAGATGGATGATTTGATACTTTATATTACCCGAAATTTAAGAGGGTGAATTTTTCATCTAGTGAATTAATTTTGATGTCTTGAAAGTATCGGAAAAGGTATTTATCAACCGAGTTTGGAAAATAGGTTTTTGGGCAACTTGATTTGGTGAAGAAAAAAGTTGTTGTGGTTTGAACCAGGGGATGTTTCATGAGATATAACTTTCTTAGATGTGTTTTAAAGGTATTTAAATTTCCATTGAGTGTTCACATGCCATAGTTGAGGTGTTCTTGGGTGGTCTTGAGGCCCAAAGGTGAAATCAGGTTGTTGATAACAATTGTTTGGTGAAGGTAATGAGCCAGTGGGCCCATTAAATGAAATAATATGATTGGTTCATGAAAATTGTGACCATGGTTGATGTTTAAATGTCATTTTAAACATGTGTGGTGATTTTAGACCTTGAATAAAAATAACTTTGTTGTTGGGTATTTTTCTCATTCTAGTGATGACATTTTGAGGATTTTTAGTGCATGAATTAAGGGTTTTGGCTAGGCCGGCCTACTTGGGTCATATGTGATCGTTGTTATGAATGAAGTTTAATGATATAATGTTATATGGGTTATATTTATCATGAGAGACCGACCTGTTTTGGTTTTGGATGAAGAAAAACATATTTAAGTGCTTATTTAGTTCATTTTTGAACTAATGCTCTTGGAGGAAAAGTGCGACCTAGAGGAGAGTGATTTTCAGGTATGTGTGCATAATTTGAAGGATGAGGAAGATCATGACAGGTTGAAGACTTATTGAAGACATGAGAACAAGGGTTTAGAGCCAATAGAAGTTGAGAAAGAGCAAGATTATGAGAGTTTGAAGACCTAGGGTATGAGCTAGGGTTTGTGAGCTAAATATGTGATCTCCATCAGTTGTGGCAGCAACAATATCAGAGATCAAAAATATTCAAGAGGCTGAGTTGGTGTTTAGTCATCCTAGGAGTTGTAGCCTCCTTGTGGAGTTGGTGCTTCACTAAATTAGGGGTTGGTGCTCCTTGTAGGGTTGGTGCTCTACTAAACTAGGGGTTGGTGTTCCTTGTGAAGTTGGTGCTTCACTAAATTTCTTTGTTGTGTGTAATATCAAAAAATATTTAGTGGGGTTTCTTCCCCATGAGGGTTTCCTACTTAAATTTTGTGTCTTGTGTACTCTATTGCTCTTGATCTTGTGTATGGTTATTTATATGCTTAAGTAAACACACATATGGTTCATGGTTCAATAAATGATTGTATGAATGATAATGAATAATGGATGGTAATTGAAATGAAAGTTTTGTAGTATTGATTCACCCCCCTCTCAGTCCATTGTGCTTCCAACACACTGCGTTCCACGTCGTTTGGTACAATGTCATCGACACGAGCTTCCTATTTCTCGGTGCAAAGGCCGATGATAATCCAAACCCGCATCTCTATGAAATGATATCAAGTCCGTAACAAAAATGACCAATATGCCCATCACATAATTTAATAATTGTACAGAGGAAATGACAGGAGCGATCGTAATTTATTTGATCAACGACCGCGTATAAAATTTACCCACAACCATTGATATCAATTGTGCATTATCATAAGGCCCCGGGGTTTCCCATTGTGAAAACACCTTCGAGATTAAAAAAATGGAATTATTACATCCAATGAATGATATATACCTCGACCCCATCGCTAGGAATAATGATACACCAACATAGATATCTTACATACGATTCTATCTAAAATATACCAAGAGATATCAATCTCAATGCACCAATATTAGATTTGTCACATATGTTAGATAATTGCCTCAAGATTGATATCTCTTGGTGTATTTTAGATAGTTATATCTAAGATATCTAAGCTAGTATGGCATAATTATGTCAAAATAAAAATAAAATACATGTACACGTGTGCGCAAGTGCGCTTGCAAGCACAAACATATACATACATATAAAACACACATATACATATGTGTGTGTGCATCTATACATACATACATACATCTACACACACATTTGTATATATACATGTGTGTACCTATATAGATACATACACACATACACACACATATGTATGTATACATGTGTATATGTACCTATATAAGCGTTTACATATATGTATATGAAATGTACCGATAAATATCAATTTGAAAGTTCTTATCTTGTATTTATCACACGTAACATTAATTATTAACTTCATTACATTTTGTGTCGATTTCCAACTTCTTTGTGGGAAATGACATCATTTTTGTTGAACATTCTACTAGTCTCGGAAAATTTATCCTAGAAAAAATGGGCCCAAACATTACCATATGACCAAGATATTAATTTTATAGTTGACTCTCCAAAAAAAAAGGAAAAAAACATTTAAGTGACGATTAAATGGACGTCTTTAGTCAAATGGACATTGTATTTAATATTGAGAATAAAAAGGAACAACTCACACAATTACATTACTTGGTTGGCATTATAAGAATGCCTCTCGAACATAATAATATTTAGAAATGTGTAAAGATTAGTTACCACAAACCACCAACACACTAAATGTGTGTTTCAAACAATTAAAGTATACATTCTTTTTTTATTATAAATGATTAAATATTATTATAAATACATATATTTATATTGCCAACTACTCCATGAGAGACATAAAATTGAAGGACACCCATGAAGGGGAAAAATGGGTTCTCATCACGCTTAGAACACAAGTGACCCTGTCCTTGTAAGCACTATGCAATGAAAAAATATTACTACCTAAACTCACCCAAGACTTACCAACTTTCTAACTATTTTATGACGTTTTTGTATTCTCAATAAATTTTCAAATGGACCAGTTCCACGTAGCAAGAAAGTAGAGTGAATTTTGGTTCATTTAAAATACACGTGTGGCGACGGCGAAATATGTGCGCCCACATTGTCCCTACTACACTTCAATGCCCATTTCATACATCGTCATATAAAGAATACATAAATTGAATTACATTGTAGATTTTTTAACAATGATAACAAAAACAAACAACACAAAAATACAAAAATTGATAATGTCAAACCTACTAATACAATGGGGACCTATATCCAAATAATTACAATCAATATATATTTGTAGTTGAAATCCATAAATATCACTATAAACATACACATACGGTCCACCTTCCCCAAATTCTATCTCCCTCTTGCCAACAACCCGAATGAGATGGGGTGGGAAGGAGAGGGTCCAAAAGGAAGCCAACCCTAGCCCCGTACCACATTTTCAAGGTATGATTAAAAACTCTTGCGGTTAACGTTTTTAGGGAGGTTTATCCTCCCTCCCTCGAACTGCCCTTATCAACATTGGGCAAATTGGGGCAAGAAATCTAGTTAACCAGACCAATATTTAATCCAATCTATGCCCCTCAAAACAAACGAAACTTTCCTGATATACTTATCAGATCCTTCTTTGAAGGGGACAGGGGACAGAGATGTAACTTGTAAGTCACATTTTAACACATATTCAAAACGCTCACGTGGTTACTGCTGGGAATACAACAAATTCGAAGCAGATTCCCAATTACCTACTAATGATCTGCCATTTACAAAAATAGGTGTTAAGAGAAATGCGTTGTTTTCGATATGGATGATTTAGAGATGAGTAACATGATGTTATGGCCCCATATGCTGCTAAAGTTGGAAAATTCATACTACTGACTAGTCAATATGGAGAATAAGGTCTGGCCAGCGAATCCATAGCCCAAGTAAAGAAGAGCGTTTTTAAAGTAAAAGGGATGCATTTATGAAAGAGACACAGGTTTTGTATCGGAGGTGTTAATGGCTGCCAAGAAGAGAGTGCCATCCAAGGCACTTGTTATGTCTCTCATCCTGTTGTGTTTTGGATCTGTTTTTCTGTTTTTTCAGCATGTTGCTCTGCACTGGCAATCTCAGAGTAAGTGGGCCTATACCCATCCTCTTCATTAAAAAAAACTGTTTTCAAAATCTCAATAGGATTTTGATTTTGATGTGACTGGTGGGTGTGATGATAAATTATGTTGGTGTCCAACAATCGATTTGGTTATAAGTGGGTAGCTGGTCAATCTCCTTCTTTGGGCAGATTCGGATGTTAAAATAAAATCGGAAAGAAATTTTGTGTAATGCTCATTGTCTTGTAAATTTGTATATAATCAGTGGGTGTGGTGATTAAGATGTTTGTGTTGGAAAGTCAATCTTATTGTAGTTGGGTTTCTACTCAATTTTCTTTACGCAGAAGCAGATGCCAAATACAAAATGTAAAAAAAAATTTAAAAATGCTGTCAACATGTCATTTCTTAGAAAAATTGTATTTGGTTAGTGTGTCTGGAATAAATATTCTTGTTGAAACATACGGAGTAGGTGGTGAGTGTCTATGATTGACCATGTGAAGTTTCAGTACTGTTTTTTTGTAGGGATATATTATAGGGTATGGGAATATCTCTATTGATACTACAATAATTACTTATTCAGTTCTCTGTACTATTTCCCATAGTTTTCCATGGTGGTTGCCATGAGCAATATTTTGGCTGATTATGTATATTGTGGTGTTACAGATGTTTTTGTTCGAAAATCAATCTGATTGCTATTGGTTTTCTACACAATATTCTTCTCTAGGCAGATCCAGATGCCAAAAACAAGATCGGAAATATGTTGTGGTATCCTTATTGCCTTGTAAATTTGTGTATGATTATTGAGTTTGGTAAGAAACATGTATTTTGTGAAAAACCACCATAGTTTCAGTGTCTTTTTGGAAGGGGAATATTATAGAGTCTGCAGACAGTGTGATCTTTAAACTTCTCTTTTGGGTTTAGGCTGGATGCTAGGATGAATTCCTCGTCCTAGTGGGTGTGTCGGAGAGACTATTTTTTTTGGTTCAGCTTGATTCATTTGGATTGAAGATGAAACTAATCCACTCCAGGTTTGCATAGCACTTGACTTTAACTATGCTTTACTGTTATGCATTGTGTTCTTAAGTCTGTTTGAGGGTAGTAATAGTCAAAATAGTTTATTGTGTTGAGGTCCCATAGATCAGACATGGCTATGTTGTGTACTTTTAAATTTGTGAAAGGGGGTTGGCTACATGGTGCAGGATTTCTATCCAAACAAAGTTTGATGGTTGAGATTGGCTGAGCTACTGTGCAACTTGGGATGTCCTAAACCTTGGGTACACTTGTTGTCGAAACTGAAAAAGTGTGGTTACTGTTGTTCTCACAACACATGGTGCCTCATTACAAAGTAATAACAACTTTCAATAATGGATCTATTATATTATGACATTTGCAATCAAGTCCCCTTATTCGTTGAGATTTCTCATCAAATATTCTTGTTGAAGAAACATTGAATCTTGGTAACTCTTCTCATACTACATGCCGCTTCAGAATAAAATGTAACAGAAGTCTTTAGCGGAGGCCCTATAGCCTAGACTCCATTATTGAGTTACTTAGTTCACTGAGATATTTTCATCAATTAATTCTTCCTAAAGTCAGTTGTTCACAGTTATCTTATGTTTGGAGTGCAGGGCACATGGCATTGCATGCCCTCAACAGAAACTTTGTTGTACAATGTGAAAATTCAAAAGGATTGAAGTGCACTCCTTTTTCTAGGTTGCTAGCATTTGTAATAGGAGATAGCTCTTATTTCACTATTTCCATTTTATTTTTCCACTTAATTTCTCTGTTTGGTTACTAACATGGCTTACCGTGCTGTCTTGCTTTGTGGGTACCCTTGCCCTGTGGTTGTCATGCTTTGTGAATTGAAAGCTGTGAGGTACATGTGCAATATTCCCATGGCGGGATGCTATCTCTTTGAAGCAAAAGTGGCTTATGTTTATTTATTAGCTGAGTCACAGAAATAACAACAGTACCTGTAGCAACCTGCAGCATTGATTTGCACATAAACTTTAGATCTGTTGGTTATGTCTTGAATAACATTCCATTTTCCAGTAAGTCCATGTCTAATCTCCCATGAGATTTGAAAGCTTAACCACCCTTGAAACCAATCAGGACTGACATTGATGTTGCTGTTTCAGACTTTCTGTCCCTGTTTACCATACCGAGATACAAATTCATTCTTTGATGTTACATGATGTTGTTATTTCTATGAATATCAGAGAAATACACAGAGTAAAGTATGGGTTTCATAAAAAAATAATTTGTGAATTTAGCTCAAGAAGATTGATGGAATGTAGTCAATTGACAATAAAAAGGTTATTCAGCTTTGCTTGCTTCAAGTATTGAGTAGATCTCCCTTTTACATATATCACGGTTGTTACGGCTTGTTCTTGCTCATCCTCAAGACAAGATTTTGTGCTCCAAATTGAATTAGTTAATAACTATTCAAGGACCATATAAGCTATCTTGATCTTCTTGACCTTGAATATAAAAATGATGTCTGCTTATAGTATTAAGCAGCCAGGAATCAAATATTTTTCAATCTCACATTTAGTTTTTCTGGATCATCTTTATCTATTGAAAAACACTAAGATAGTGAATTTTCTATACAAGCGCCATTCAGGCGGAGAACATGGTTTCTTATCTTAATATTGTTAGTAAAACAGGTTACCTGTGAAGGCATGCATTTAATGAGTACCTTGGCAGTTGAGCCTTGTATACTGCGTACATATCATTAGAATCAAACGTATGATACATGATTTTCCAATTTCCCAAGCTATCTAACCTAAGATTACTAGAGATGAGACTGAGTAGCACCTCATTCTGTCCACAGTAAATCAACTCAACAAACAAGAGGGTAGTTAGATTTGTAAAACTGTTATCCTGTCAGTTTGAAGAAATTAGTTACAGTTTTATACGTCATGATCTCCATTCTCTTTACACTTGGGGAGATGGATTAGGTGAGCAAAAACATTAATAAGGCTTAAGCCTGCATTTTCTTGCCGTACACAAACGTATACGATTTTGGAGATTACAAGTCTGTGAATTCCATCCTGAGCAGTTTGGTGTCTTTTTAGGATGCCCAAGAAGTCTTCCAAGCCTTCTCATCTACTCATATCAGAGTTTTTGTTTGCATTTGACAGAAATTCCTTACATTTTTCCTCGTGGTATAGTGGATGATAATGTTCTGATTGCCGTGTTATCTTTAATGCAGGGAACAAAAGACTAGAGCAAACAAGTACAGTATATGCTAAGCTTCCAGGATCTTACAAAGATGGTGAAGGAATAGTCTGTGACCGATCTCAATATCGTACAGATATATGCACTATTTTTGGGCATGTTCAAATGCATGCAAGCTCTGGCATGTTCTTACTCGATGCTCAAGACAAGCATAACTCTGGTGTAGAGGAGAAGATCAGGCCTTATACTCGGAAGTGGGAAAGGAGCGTTATGGATATTGTGCATGAGGTGACTATGAAGAGTGTAATGTTCCCAAATAATTCCAATCTGTGTGATGTTGTACACAATGTGCCTGCTATAGTTTTTACAACAGGAGGATATACTGGAAACCTGTATCATGAGTTTAATGATGGGATTATACCTCTGTACATAACATCTCAACATTTAGAGAAGGAGGTTGTGTTTGTTATTGTTGACTTTCATAACTGGTGGCTAACCAAATATGACGAGGTTTTGAAACAGCTAACTCAATACAGAGTAATCAACTTTGAAAATGAAACAAAAGTGCACTGTTTTCCAGAGGTTACTGCTGGCTTGTTTATCCATGGTGAACTAATGGTTGATTCCACGTTGATGTTCCAAAACAAAAGCATACTGGACTTCAGAGCCTTACTTAATCATGCTTATACACCTCACTGGTTTGTTCCTGACAAAAGTACAGAGGCAGACAATAAGCCCCGCCTTGTGGTACTTGTTCGTGTAGGTAGCAGAATGATCTTGAATTTGAATGAGGTTGTCGAATTAGCTGAACAAATTGGGTTTAATGTCACGATATGGAAGCCACTGCGAACTACTGAATTGAAGACAACTTACAGGCTTCTTAACTCCAGCCATGTGCTGCTTGGTGTTCATGGTGCAGCATTGACTCATTTACTCTTCATGCGTCCTGGATCCGTGTTCATTCAAGTCATTCCTCTTGGGACTGATTGGGCTGCTCAAACTTATTATGGTGAGCCTGCAGAAAGAATGGGCATTCATTACATGGGCTACAATATAGATATACAAGAGAGTACTTTAAGCAGAAAATATGATAGAAACGATTTAGTCTTGAAAACCCAAAAGCAGTAGTAAAAAGGGGTGGGAAGCAACCAAACAAGTCTACTTGGAATCCCAGGATGTGATTATTAATTTATCTAAGTTTAGGAAGACTCTAATTTATGCTAAGAAGAAAGTAAAGAAAATCACAAGTCAAATGTAGAAGGGCATCCAGATGGTACTGTTTTGGTTGGGAATTGAAACAAGCAAGCAGCTCCATCTAAAGTTTCCATGGCAGCTGCGATCATGATCAAGCAGATATTGCAATGAGCACCATTTGGATTTCATCTGTTTACAAGTCATACTGCCATGTATGTCATCAGTACTCATTCATAGGACATGAGGTGGTGTGCAAGTCTAAAAGATTGAACAGATGGGAAGCAGATAGAATTTGAGGAAGAACTGATGCTTCATGCCACATTGATAATATATTGGCATTTACAGTTCTATGTTTAAAACTATTAGCTGTTATTCATTCCAATTTTTGGCCACCCTTGATTTTGATATAAAAGTGGTTTGGTCCTTTTGACATATTCTTAGACCAGCAACACCAAAGAATCTTGTAACATTCATTTTTCCTCTTGAACAGCTTGGCAAATAATGTTTGCGCTAGTCTCCATTCTTAAGTGATGTAATTGCCTAATAGGTGAAATGGCAGCATGTATTGGTCAAACATTGAAAATACTGTTTGGAAAAACTGCTTATAACATTTAAACCTTTTAGTTGTTGAGTAACAAAATGAATTAAATATTAGTTCTTTGCATTTGAAAATGTGCTCTTTTTGGAATGTGGAAAGTTGCAACTGTTAAATGGCTACAAGCATTCCAACTTACTGCTAGACCACATGGCATGATTGGACTAATAACATTGTACAGCTTTGATCTTGATATTAGAGCATTTCTTCTAGTCCACTCTCCTCCTATTGCCATGTCTTGTTGCAGATCATGCTTAGGCATTGATGGGCTTGGCTTAAAGGCTTCTTTCATCTTTTGAATTGTTCTATCTATTTTTGGCATCCAGCGGGATTGCCAAAATCAGTACCATTTTAAATTCTCTCTTCGAGCTGGTCTTTGTGTCATTTCCATTTTCTTTAGTAGTTGTTGGCCCAAGTATTTTTTGTAAAAGTGTATTTGATGAAAACTCATTCCTAGTGCCATTCTTGAAACAAATAGGATTATTTGATTGTAAACTCTGTGTTAGCCTTTAGGGCATCATTAAGACTTTGTATTTCCCTGTACAGTCTTAAGACTGAACCTTGTGCAGGACTCACTTTTATAGAGCACCTAGCATGTTTTATAAAGGTCTACATATTAATTTAAGGGCTTTAATCTTGGACATGCTTGTACCTACTAACATCAGCGAAATTAGCTGTGGGTCATGTAGTCTTCTTGTTCGACTCTCCCCTCCTGAGTCCTAATCATTGTTGTTCTATTTGTGTAAAAAGGCCAGCTGTGGATCTGTTCCGGGTGTGAATAAAAAGATGGATGCATCTTAGTTCTAGCCTTGGGATTGTTCTTATGACTATAGAAGATCAATTCTTTATTTCTAAGGCATACTTTCTTATTCAAGTCATTTTTCTTGTGAAAATTAGAACCTTCACTGATACCAACTAGGGGCGACCTACCTAAAAATCCAAGAGGAACATGATGAGGAAGTTACAGCTTGGGTGCACTTAGAAGGTCACTTCCCAAGAAACACAATCTGACTATGACACATGGACTGTAATGAATGGATTGTGCCCAAGGTAAGTTGTGTACAATGATGTGTAGATCAGGGCCCTCCAAATCTAAATATTTGAAGCCTTGGGTGATATATACTGGAGATGTAATAATATAACCATTAAATACAAATAGACTAGAAATGATCCTTCTTACAACCCTAAATATGTGCGTGTGTTTTGGCGGGCAAATTGGGAATGTTCCTGAGCTAAGGGAGGATCATTTGCATTTCATTACACTCGGGTCAACCGTCAAGTCACAAACTAAATCCATGGAGAAACTGCATTGGCAAGTAATTACAATCTCCAAGGAGGAAGCATTATTACGTTTAGAGAACCATTTGACTTATGTAGATGCTTCTATTTTGTTAGAGTTCTCTTGGGATGCTCGCATCACCTTCTCTACTGGTTCACCTAAAGGTGCTCACATCTACAGGATATAAGTAACGAGTCTAATGGGGTGTAGCCACATAAGTCAGGTCATCATTGCAACTTAGTGTAAATATTTGGGCACAGCTCTTGGTGAACATGGGGCTGGCTCGTTAACTGATTATGCTCAACCTGTAACTCCAAGTGTAAATGTTTGGGCACAACTCTTAGTGAATATGGGGCTGGCTCCCTAACTGATTATGCTCAACCCGTAACTCCTCTTCACGGTAACACATAGCGTGGTCTTAGGCCCTTTCATTGCCAAAAGTTTGACTCCTGCCTCCAGATATCCCTTTGGCTACTACAAGGTGCTCAAGAGTTAGAGTGTGAAATTTGTCGTTGTCCATGGCTTGCCACAAATCCTTTGAATGTAAAATGTCAATGCAAAATATTAAGGCAAATCGGTGTGGGCTTAGGTCTATGTATTTCCATTATTTTGACACCCAGTTCCAGGGGACTCCATGGGTATTATTGGATGCTCCTAAAATTCCATTCGGCAGTCCTATATTTGGCATTCTTTAAGGCCGGTTTCACACAACTAGAAAGAAAAAAGCGTCTCCGCTTTTTTTTCCCTTAAAAGTCATTTACCTTGTTGATTGCATAAGTGACAATGTCAGAAACCATTCCAAATTTGTTTAGATAAGTCTTTACCCAATTCTAGTCTTATTTGCTTTGCTCCAGTCACTGCTTGAGTCACCTTACTATCAACTGCATCTTTGACATCACCACTGGTTTTACAACTTCTCCAGCTGGTGTTGCCTGATTTCTGGTGGTATCATCACAAAACCAGTGGGCATTTAATTCTGAAAACAGTCATGACAGCAATGTACGGTACCAACTTCGTCCCTTATGTTGTCCTAGGCTTGCCCATATCTCTTTGTCGAGAGGTCCCCGAATGTTACAAATATGAGTCTCTTAACTCTCATTTGCAACTAATGACATTTGAATCACTAGAGTTGGAGTTCTCTTGCCACCACAGTTGCATTCATCACTGCTATCTCAGTCAAGGTCATTTTGAGATCGCCTAGCTTCATTGCTACCCCAACCGAGGTCATGCAATTCGTATTTCTGTTGTTGCATCTACTGAAAGAGTATTTTGAAGCCCCGCCCTGTCAATGTACGCCAGTTGTACCCTAAACTTCCTGGCAACTTTGTTTTCGGTTCAGAAGTTTTCTTACTTCTTTGGTCCTTGCAATTGATAAATCAAATTCTGCCTAGTCAGTAGAATTTCTTTAGATCCAATTTTGACTTGTTGCAAGTGTTTTTGCTGGTTTGCTATAGATTGGCTGCAGATTTTCTGTTCTAGAATAAATTGCTTTCATCTCAACCTACTCAACTAAGTCTTATTTTCCTTTTCATTTGCTTTCTACTTTGCTAGATTTTGATTTTTGTTTCTTGTTCTATATCTTAGGATCAGTGTCATGAGGAGTCATCATGTTCATCTTTGTCTAGCAAAAGCCATTTTTGGGTTGTTAGTGTTTGCACCAGTCCTTGAGGTTTCAGTTTTCTCATCTTATTAGTGCATTATTGGATGATATCGTCAGTCCATTCATTATTACTATCTTTACTATCTGGTTTTATAGTTTGTTTCTATCATTGCAGCTCTAAACATTGTGGTTTTATAGGGAAATTTAATTGTGTATATCACCACCATGAGAAACCATTAATGTAAAGACAATTTTCTTCATGTATATTTGGTAATAATCACAAGGCAAGGGGACCCACTTAGCACACAATCACCGTAAGCGTTTGTTGGGAGGGGTGGTTGATGGGGCATAACGTTGAATGTAATCCATCGATTTGTGCTTCTCACCATCTAACATATTTCTCCATTGGCAAAGCTTTTGGAGATTAGTGTCCTAGAAATCACTCGTCTTACAATTATTACTAATGTGGGATTAACACAATTACAACCCAATCATGTATTTATGTTAAGCTGAATCTAAAAGGGAAACCAAATCACAAACAGTTTGCTGCAAGTCACCACTGTGCTAGGATCCAAACCATTTAAAGGTAAATGATTTTGTTATTCCAATTTGATTTCAATGCTCCATTTGTTGTCAAGTGGTTGCTGGTTCATTGGTGAAGTTGTTTGGTTCACAAAAAGCCCATTATCAATTCTTTCTGCGTGCAAAGGCTTGACACATAAGAGATGAGATTGGGTTGAGTTTCGGGTGACTTTGGAGTGCCAGAACTGGAATGCTTATTCCTCAATAGAAAAAGATATTTCATTTGATTTAACATAACCTTCTTTCTTCATCATTAGCACACATCCCACTAGATCTCATAATTCTTTCACTAAGCAATTCATATTGCTGCTCTTCTCATTCTGATTCCTCTCCACAAGGTTTTCATGGTTCTTTCTTAAACCATAGGTGAATGTTCGAATTTCATTAGTTGCTGTTTGTCTGTAACAGTTCCTTATTCTTGTCCTTGTGCCATTCCTTCCCGTGTTTCCTATAGCCATAGTCATCCCTGGTCAAAGCACAACCCCAAACAACATTCCTCTATTTCACAAGGCACTTGCATCAACCCATTCAGGTCCTTGAAGGCCATATGGGAGAATCACCTTGAACTTCCACGGAGATTATTCTTGAGGTCGGTAGATCAACGTGGTCCTCTTTCATGGATAGTTCTAGGAAGTGCAGCATGTCTACATTTTTATAAACATCATTTGGAATGAGTATCTTTCTTTGTAAGCCTTTCCTTCATTTCCATTGCTCCTTTCACCACCACACACTTCCATTTTCCCTTCATTTGATCTTCTTTCGTGTCACACTTTCAAGAACTATTTTCTTTAACCAAGGATCACACAACGGCTAATCTGGTGACTCGATTCACCTATGTATGTGAGGCCTACATAGATACATATCATACATACATGCCACGTCAATGAAAAAGTCAAAAAAATCATTCAAATATATATAATGCATTGCAGTGACTTTCATTTGTTACCATACAACTTGGTAAAGGCCCGCACTAATAAAAGGCAGGTTGCAGGTTTCCAATTCAAATTCTGCATTTATTTCGCAGCTTTACTAACATAACATATTCTTGCTGAACACAATGTTTACCAACAATTTTTTCTCTCTAACTTTTCTAACCCATAAATATGGAAAGATGAATGGGGTATGTATGCATATGTATTTCCATGTACCTTTATAACATTCATAGGTGCATATTAGTTACTAGATTAGCTACTTATCAACCTCTATATGTTCTATGGGCTGCCAAGGTCCTGCAACCAATCACTAGGGAAAACTGAGGGGCAAGATCCCAATACTCATCTTTAAGGCGAGCAATGTTATCATCTAGAATTATTCTAGTGACTTTTACAAGGACAAATCTAATCAATATGAGCCTACTCCCAAGCACCAAACGTTGTATTTCACTAGCCTTCCTATTGGTTATGCACCTAAGGAGCATCCAAGTTGTTATCATTTTTAATTGGAAAGCCATTATGATAGTTTCATAGATTTTAAAAACAATGAAATAAAAGTACATATGATAGTTTATAATAAAAAGTTGGTCGGTAACTAGTCATGGTCCATCAAAATATAAAGTTTCTAGGCCAAACAATGGCCACGACAAAAAACTAAAGAACATGAGCAAGAAGAATCATCACACACCTAGCTAAGCATAAATTGTATCAACACCATGGATAGAAGGCGGATCATACTTCAAAGGGAGACATACCATGTAGAGGGTTGCACCGTTGGATGATCAAGTGCCTACCATTTTCCCCGCCTATGTACAAGAGCAAGAGGAACCAACTCTCCCTATCTAGGTGGAGTCGGTTCCAACCACCTCGGTAACTAGAGATGCCCATTGAGAAGACACACTTTGCTAGTGAAAGTTTTCCTATGAGGAGCAAGCAAAGTCCATCCTCCTCACTAAGACGGAGGAGAGAAACCAGTGAGCGCAAGTGGATATGAGAATGATTATATCAATGTCAAGGAGGTAGATGATAGCCATAGAGTAGGAGCTCGAGCGGGATGTGACTTGTGGTACATGGCATAACCCCCAATGCTTTAGCAAATCCTGTGAGTGCCAAAATTGAAGAGCAACCTTCTTCGCATGTCTTTGGATTTGAAGATACATAGAGGTCGGCATGTGACCTTCTCATTAAGCTAAAATTGCTGCAACAAAAGTTCATTGTTAAAAATGGTAGAATTCCTAGATTTCCAAAGTTAAAAAAGAAAATAAACTCTAGAAAAATTCTAAATGAAAGCTATATACCTTGACCATTGAGTATATTCCTAAAAGAAAGCAATCCACCTAGTGACAAGATTAGGACGAAAGGGAAAAGAGAATGTGAATCTATATCCAAGTACTCAATATGAAGATCTCTAACTTCTCATAGGAAGGGCGTATGAGATAGGAAAACCCATATGATGCGAGCTTGTCCCCCTAGAGCAAGGCCTTGGAAAACAAGACATCACAAAAAGCTAGCCTACTCCGGTCCAAAGGCAAGCTTGGCCTCCCAAATGTTGTGTATGCAAAGGAACCAAAACTCAACTAAAGAATTCGATCCCATTGTCTATAAATCTTGTCAAAGGTTGGATAGAGGGAGTGAAGATTCATATACATGTGTATACACATTATTTTCACTTTACTAACATTTTTTTGCCCAAGCCTTGCTAGAGTATTAATCTCCCTAAGTGTATGCTTCCACATACACTTTGGGACTAGGACGTCTTGTCTTGTAACACTTTGTGAGAGACGTATCATGGAGTCCCTTCTTTACTACTACATTCATATTACCATAATATCAACAAATTTATCTTACTCACCCTTCCTAAGACATATCCAACAATATCAGCCTCGCTTGATGAAGTCTTATAGCACCACCTATTTTAGCCAATGTCCGCTGACGACATTCAAATTTTTGTGGATTTCCTTCTATGTCTTTGGTCTAGTCAACAACATCAACTAAAATTAAGTTTTGACTTTCAAGAATTTGCTCTATATTTATGGTTTCTATTAGTCATTTCTCGAGAGACAAACACAATCCATCTACTCTACTTGCACACACAAATCCACTTAAGGAAGAAAAACAATATTTAGGGTTAAGATTAAATCACACCAAGAAAGACAAATTAGAACTCAATGGCCTTGAAGATTTCAAGAATAAGACCTACTCCAACAAGGTAGACCAAGTGTTTTAGAGTTCCAAAATTTGACCATCTACTAAAACTTTCACCGTAACATCTTGACTTTGTTTATAACCTTATCTCACAAAGTGTTACAAGCCAAGGAGGAGATTAATGTGCCAACAAGTTGACCAAAGGTAAGTCTCCATTTATTTTATACCTCGGTTTATGTTTTGGATGCTATATTTCTTGTACATTTGACATTATAGTACATGCTTGTTGTACTTCATGTTATTTTTTATATTCTTATTATTCATAACTCTTGGTTTTTGCCTAGTGGCATTATTGTCAATTATGGTGGACCACCATATATTGTGGTCATTGAAAGACAATTCATTACAAAACCATTTCTACCCCACTTGAGAAAAGGTTTGATAGACTCAAAAACTTTCCAAATGCTACATGCCACAAACATGACTTCAATATTAACAACGTTAGAAGTGACAATTAAATTGTCAAATCGCAACACATTCCAAACTTTCTACCATAAGGAGCACACACAAAAATGCAATGTCTAAGAATAATTTTCCAAGCCTCAAAACCTTTGGTAGCCAACACAACCCATTTAACACATAGGGCAATACTCTTTCTATAAACATTAATGATGCACATTCTTCTATTGTTAAGATAAATGCAACAAATGTCCCATGCAACTCAATGAAACCGTCACCTTTCTTGGAATTAACTCACATAAATTTTGCTGAAGTATGGAAACTCAATCATAAAGTGCTCTAGAGACCCCCAACAAAAGTAGTAGACACAAGTGGCGGCTAACAATGTTGTGCAAACATGAAGCTTGATAGTGAAATAAAAGGGTTTAGTGATCCAATAAGAAGTATTCTTATGGACCTAAGAACATATTGTGAAATAGTGGCAAGAAATATTTCAAAGGATACTCAATAACATAAACATCTCTCTTCACTTAATCCATTTCCAATTAAATAATTGAAGACACTTTGGCATTAGCTTTATGCTCTCCCAATAGCATTGAGATTTCCTCCACCATATGTCTCATTCTCAGCAAGGGAGAAAATAATAATTTGGAACATGGTCATTGAGAATATGACTTTTCTTGTTTAGGCGATTGATCCTCGATGAGTCCTTACTCAAGCTTGTGAGCTAAAAGCCAACCAAGGGCCTTATTTTCAAGAAAGTATAGGGGAGGAGAAAGAGGGAATCCCTACTTGACCAAACAAAACATGTCAATCCACTTTGATTTGTCTTTTAATGGTGAGAAAATTCAAAGCCTTAACAAATAGGTTTAATGACAAAAATAAATAATGCCAAAACCTAATGCTTTGGGGTGACCAGAATGAACAATCATTCAATATAGTCCTAGGCCTTCTCAAAATCAACCCTGATAAACAAATCTCATTCAGCCCACTCCATTCCTCCACTACAATAATAGTGCCAAGAATATATAATTTTAAATGAATTGTGTTTTCTTTGATTATCAATAGTGGTAAGAAGAGAATGAAAGTGGAGAGTGAAATCTTAAGTGAGGATCTTATGTAGCACATGTTCAACAAAGTGATGGGGCCTCCAACTTGTGATCAACTCAAGATCGTATGCCTTAGGAGTGAAGTTAATATTACCTTGATCGATAATGTTTTCTATAGAATTAGTTTGAAGAGCTTCCTTGTAAATCTTAAGCAATTCCAAAGCCACGAAATGGCAAATGGATTTGTAAAATTTATTAGAAAAACATTCAAACCATGGGTTTTATCATTAACCATCTACATAATTAATGTAGGAACATATGGGTTTGTAGGAAATCTGTATCAACCAAAAACAATTGAACAATTAGAGTCGATTGTGTTTGCATTATGGAGCTTGTGTTATTGGTGGGACGCGTAGTGAAGAAGTACATTTTTGGCAAACCATAAAGTACTAGTGTTGCATTTATGTAATTGTTGTAGCTATGCACAATTCCATTGTGCAATGTTGGTGAGTACGCAACACCGATGCACAATGTTTGGTTTATTACGTAGTTTGTGTATGTTAGTGGAGTCTTTACATAATATGTGCAATGTGGTGGAGGTATTATACACATTGGCGAAGCCGCAAAATGCTATGAGATCCATACAATCTTAATGGGATCTATGCATTGCTAAAAATTGAATTGGAACCCCACAATAGTATTTGAGGTTGAGAAGACTATGAAGTTGATAGAAATCCATGAAAATTTGGAGAAAGATCATTTGAAGCCATGAACTTATTACAAGGGCCGATTGAATCATGTAATGGGTCATTTTGTTTGTATCAAATCATTTGGACCATGATTTCATATTAGTTAGGAGTTTGGTTTGGAACACATGAGAGGTGACATATTTTACGCACAAGGTGCATGGTAGTCAATAGTGAAAGCTTAGACAGGTTTGGTATTTGCACAAATGGCATAGAAGATGGGATTGGAGCACAAACCACATCCAAATCCTTACAAAGTAACTTAGTGATGGAAGGAGAAGTAGGTCTTGTGAAGGAATAATGGGAAATATAGTTAAAGATTAGTCATGTATATAGTTTTGTGTGATGTTTTAATGATGGATGCATGCCATGTATTATTGGGAAGGCCTTAGAAATTTTATAGAGGGATGTTGTATGATAAAAGAGAAAATATTGTGAGTGTGTAAAAGAAAGGAAAACTCTCATTTTGAAGCCACTAAAGGAGGAGAGAAACGATAAATATCGTAGTCACATGGTGCACAAGGTTAGTGAAGATGAAACATGTACATATGTGCCTCGTGATGATAGAGCATGTGCAAGGATTGAAACAAACCGGGTGAATGGAGAATTGGAATGACTAGGGAGAAGTACATACCAATGTGGGAGGTGACCACATGGTTTGAGGGGCACCAAAAGGACATTTATACCTATAGGTGGTGTGTAGGGATATTGTGTAGAGGAAGAAAGTGTGGTGAAGGAAATATGCATGGCACATAAAGCTAAGAAATTATCTTACATTTGATAAGAACTGGTACACATGAAGTTTGAAACAAATTTTGGTGGAAGAGGCCGTTCTCATACCGAATTCTGTCCCATGGTTGGTAGGTGGGTAGTTCCCATTTGCAAGTAGGAACACCAAGTCCTTGCTAGAAGGAAGAAAGGTTGGTTTTACCACTTAGCCCGTGCATGTGAACACCACGCTCATATTTCTTCTTACCCGAGGTGTATGATGCACGAACATCTGGGTTCACTAGTGATCATGTATTAACCAAAAATAATTGAATAAGTGGAATCAATTGTGTCACGTATTATGCATTTCGTAATGGCGGTGGGATACACAATGAAGAAGTACATTGTTAGCGGTCCATGAAGTGCTAGTGTTGCATTTATGTGATTGTTAGAGTTATGTACACGTTTATTACACAATGTCGGTGAGTGCACAACACCATTTTCTAATGTTTTGTCTATTGTGCAATTTGTACAATTTCAATAAAGTGTTTATGTAAGCCACACAATCGTTTGAAGGTCTTACAATCATAGTGGAAGCCACAAAACACTAAGAGAACCACCCAATCTTAAGGGGGCCATGTAATACTATGAAGTTGAATTGGATCCACAAAATATTATTTGAGGTTACGAAAGACTACAAAGTTATTGGAAAAATGTGAAATGTTGTAGAAAAATCATTTAAAGCCGCGAAAGCATTGAAAAAGCCGAATGAGTTGTGTTATTGGTCCTTTGGTCTATATCGACTCCTTTGGACTATGAGTTCATATTAGTCAGGAGTCTAGTTTGTGAAAATAGATGGTTGTATAAATGAAGCTCAATTGTCTTAAGAAGTAACATGAACTCAAAGAGCGGAGTGTGGATTTGAGCTTACGATTCAAACAAGTCTAGGGTTGGTATTGGGTTGTTGAATGGATGGTATCATGCAAGTATTATTGTGAGTTGTAAGACTCTATCATTGGCGATCAATCTCTATTATTATGTAATTTGTTTAATATAGTATATGTTGTTGGATATCGTGTTCGATTATTTACGAACTAGATATTATTTGTGTGTTTTATCCCTTTGAACAATTATTTAATAGAATCAATTTGATTTCTCCAAACGAGGGTGAAGCCCATGTACATCAAGCTTTGCATCAATAAGGGCTTCATACAATTCTTGAAAGGAAAAACACACATCATACAAAACTTCAGCCATTGGGCTAAGCATGTAGGAACCACATCCATGCACTCTTGAGGAGCTTGAGCATTGAAACACCGATTTATATCTAGGTTCAAGAAGGCTTCAATAATATCAAAGAGAGCAATAAACTAAGCATGAGCGCTTTGCACTAGAATTTCATTACTTTAAATTTTTCTATTGAATAATTAGGTAAAGAACACTTTGAATGTTTTTTTAGAGGCTTTGTCTTAATGTTGAGCTAATGAACTTGGGCACAAATTTTAGCTCCCTTGGTCACACATACACCCACAAGCTTAATATTGTGTTTATAAGAAGAATGATCTTAAGCTATAAGTAAACATCAAATGGGTTGAGCTCAAGCAGAGAAGAAACTCTTGACTATTCCTTTATGAGAGCATTATCATCCCACTTCGAAAATATAATTGCTTGTTTTCCAAACATCCCAAGAAAGGAAGCCACACAAGCAATATACTTGTTTCACCCAGTGATCCGACTCGTGGCATATAGGCACCACATTCTAAACCATAGTGATGATTCAAATGATGCCTTAATGTAGAAGAAAATGCACATTCATATACCATTGAATATGAGGAACTTCTTATAGCTTGTCATCCCGAATACATGAAAGGTGACAAGAGAATGTTCGGAAAGGACCTCATTTGGGAGAACCTTGATGACATGATTGTCACTTCCCTAAAAGTTGAACTTACATTGTTATGAAAGTGTGGCATGATCCAACTGTTTGAGAAAATGTTTAACCCCATTATAGGAATTGCACCATATGAACGACTACCTATAATTAGGCTTTGACAACCCCCATCAATTAGAAAAGAATCATGCCTCATGCTCGCTAACACACCACCACATGGGCATGGCTCACCCTTTATCTTTGGGTGCCTCAACCATATTTAAGTGACCACAAATAAGTCAGTTTAAAAAGGGAAAATTATCTGCAAGCCATGATCACCGTAACTCTACTAATTTGGACCATCATTAGAGATATAAAATATTCCAAATAGTGAAAGGATATCATCAATATCAAACATAATCAACAGGTAGCAATGCATTGGGTCTTCCGCCAAAATATCATAGTGGAAGAATGTTTTGGAGAAATAAGAAAGATAATGTGCATCACTACTTGTGAGAAGTGTACTGGGACACATTGAACCAAATACATGTTAAAGTAATTTGTAGAAGAAAATTAGAAACTTCAACTCTGTGAAGCCAAATGATATCGAAGGCTCCTAAACGTTTATACTAAACCTACACAAAAACTTTCTTGAAGTCTTTATCAAACCACATATTTTACGAAATAGTATTCATGTGGAAGAATCTTTCATGAATAACTCTCCTCTATCCTCCCGTAATTTAACTCAAAAGATAAATAAACTACTAAGAACACACAACTCATTTAGATGAAAAAAATAAAAGAACTTCAATTATATTAAACTTAGTGCAATTAAAAACTTACAAATTTTATTGAAAGTTATCTTATATCTTATTGCATTAATATAATATAAAATCTCTTTTAACCAAAAAAAATTAAAAAATTATACATTTAACATTTTAATGATAAATTATATTACCTTATTACCTAACCACAGAAGTACACTATTTTATTCTCCAACACACCGACTCTTTGATGTGAGATGAGTGTAAGAAATGTGCAAAATAGAACTTATCTTAATATTAATGATAAACAATCATTTAAAATCGAACTCTTAAATAATTATATGGTGCAATCATTAGTGCTCAATCATTTATATTGAAAAGCAATTACGTCGCCAAAAAGATAAAGTTCTCCACGCAAAGAAGACAATCAAACATGGCCTTTATATGGGAATCACGTGGGACTTTAGCAAGGACAATAAATAAAAGCTATTCAATAGTGCCATTTCAATAATAAATATCTTTACTTTTGACGTCACATATTTGTAGCACCCATAATATAATACAAAATTATATTAAATAGTGCCATTTCAATAATTGAAATATCTTTACTTTTGACGTCACATATTTGTAGCCACCCATAATATCATACAAAATTATCTCTATCATACGGCAAAAGGATCAACAGGTAGATGTTTTTGATTCCTTAATAACTAGCAATTGCACATGAGTCACAAGTTACGCCGGGAGGAATGTAAATATGCAGCGGGGCTAATGGAGCATACAAATTTGTATTGTTTACGCCCCAAACTCGTAGTAGTCCTGTATCACAAATATTTGTACTTGTGCGTTATATTTAGATTTGTTTTTTTTTTTTGTTTTATTGGCAAATATTAGAGGTGCACTTATCACAAATATAAAATTTTTACTTTTTAGAATAATACCTTTTGTTGTTGATGGTGTGCTTAGCGAGGGTGTGCTAGTGGCCTTGGTTAAGCCTGTATATTTCCCACTCTATTTCAATACTACTGTTGCCCACATGTTGTCCATTTTATTTGATTGTGCATCACCAAAATATTTCAATAATCACCAATATATCGATGGGAGACTGGTTTTGGTCGTTCCCATGGGCACTCTAGTTTTGATGCAGTTCTCCCTAGGAGCTTTGAAAATCCTCTCAACTTTCCAAATGACTTTGGCAACTCTTTACAAATTGATCACCATAAAAGTTCCAACTCATTGAATTTGGCAATGTTTATAATTCGGATAATTACTACAATCACAATAATCCAAGTTGAGTGCCCAGAGATTTGCCATACAACATATCCAACTTGGCACTGCAAACCCAATTAGCCTTTTCTTGGGTGCATAGAATATTGCAAAATGTTCCAATTTAAATTGATTTGCATGGGTTGACATGCGCTAACTTGTTGGCCAAGCATCCAAATAGCCTTTAATCTGTTATGGCCTTTCGTAAACATTACAGACCATTGTCATTACTGTGTAACAACATTCCTTTCAAATGATATTTTTGTAGATTAGCCAACTGATAAGGAAGCCAAACAGATTCACTCTATCTTTGAGTGGCCTATGCTCCTCATTATTACTCGGTGTGACGACAAACGCTAGTCAGCTGATGGTAAACTACAAAACAACTATAAACACTTTTGTCGAAGAAATAGGCCCCTGGTCACATGAGGGGTCGCATCTTTACCAACTACCACATGATCCCTTCTTCCATCCTTTTCAATTGCAATTCATGGGTAACACTGAATCATATTTCCTGTTGTTGTGTCATATAAGAAACATTTTCTAACCTTAACAACCCGTCATCCTCTTTAATGGACAATAAATAAATAAATAAATCACAACATTCACAAAGAGAGCAAATTTAATATTTTCTTTAGCACACAATCATATAGTCCAAAAAGTAGATACAATCGAATGTTAGATATTATTATAGGAAATATCTAAAATTTGTGATCATACAATCCAAAAAGTAGATACAATCGATTGTTAGATATTATTATAGGAAATATCTAAAATTTGTGGATATCTACCATAGTAAATATCTAGGATTGTAGGAAAATATCTAAAATTCGACAACTTACATTAAAGTTAAGACAACAAATATTGGAGCCACTTGGAATTTGACACTTTCTAGCCAAGCCATCTTCAAAGGTGGAACCCGTCATACTCTTTAATGGACAATAAATAAATAAATAAATCACAACATTCACAAAGAGAGCAACTTTAATATTTTCTTTAGCACATGATCATACAAATTCCAAAAAGTAGATACAATCGAGAATGTTAGATATTATTATAGGAAATATCTAAAATTTGTGATTATACAATCCAAAAGTAATTACCTCAAATTGTTAGATATAATTATAGGAAATATCTAAAATTTGTGGATATATACCATAGTAAATATCTAGGATTGTAGGAAAATATCTAAAATCCGGCAACTTACATTAAAGTTAAGACAACAAATATTGGAGCCACTGGAATTTGACACTTTCCAGCCAAGCCGTCTTCAAAGGTGGAACCCGTCATCCTCTTTAATGGACAATAAATAAATAAATAAATAAATAAATCACAACATTCACAAAGAGAGCAGCTTTAATATTTTCTTTAGCACATGATCATACAGTCCAAAAAGTAGATACAATCAGAATGTTAGATATTATTATAGGAAATATCTAAAATTTGTGATTATACAATCCAAAAAGTAGTTACAATCGATTGTTAGATATTATTATAGGAAATATCTAAAATTTGTGGATATCTACCATAGTAAATATCTAGGATTGTAGGAAAATATCTAAAATCCGGCAACTTACATTAAAGTTAAGACAACAAATATTGGAGCCACCGGAATTTGACACTTTCCAGCCAAGCCATCTTCAAAGGTGGACGCCTACCGCGAATTATATTGATCATATATATTTTCTCCACCCAATTTGGTGTTTTAGTTCTTCTTTAGTTTCGAGTTTTGGTGCCATAAACTCTTTTAGTCTCGTGAGTGTCATTAAAATCTTTCATTTCTTATTTTTATTTTCTTTGGAATGATTATTTAGGAGTTATTTAAAGTATTTTACAATAGTTTAATGGTCTTTATTTTACATTGATTTATGTTAGTGTTGTATATTTGTTTATTTATAATTCTCAAATTACTTCATAATTTGAGTCTTTATCTTTTATCTTTGATTCTCTTGTCATAACCATATTATACAATATTTACATTCTTTTTTATTTCAATTTAATTGAATGGAACCATCTCTTCTTTTATCGCTTCTAGTTGTTTGAAATCTGTACTAATATTCTCAATTTTCAATTCAAAGTCACATATAAATAAACAAGTGTTGTAAATTCTTTCTCACATGATCATTTCTATTAGACATCTAAAATTTGATCATACATTGAGAAATTAGAGACATATTTTTCGATCTCAAGAATTCCAACAATTTTATTGTTACATTATACAAGGCTTGATGAGCCAATACACTAGCCACTCAAACTCTAATGCAATCTCCTAATCTATTCTCCTTAACACTCTAGGTGAGAAATTCAAGGGTCACGATGCAAACTAAGGATAGTGAAGTGAAGAAAAAAACTGGGTGAACTAACCCAAAATATGATATTTCAATTGTAGACATTTTTCTAAGAGAAAATGTTTTGCTCCAAACACCTACTAGGAATGCTTATACGGTCTTAGAAACCTTCTCTAACTAGATCTAATTTTCACGACATAAATCATCACAACTTTACTTACACATTTCCATGTTTAGATTTCTACTTAGACATGTTTTTTACAAGGTCCCATACAATATATGTTGTTTTTGTCTTTTTATATTCCAATATTGTTGTTCCAATTATTAATTAGTCATTATTATTGTATTATAAATGTATTGTGGATACTTAATTCAATGTAATTAAAAAAAATCTTATTTAATGCATGTATTATGAATGCTTCATTTCTTTGCACCATCTTGATGGAGCTATCACATGTGTGAGGAGGCCCACATCACATTAATATAAGCTAAAATAAATGGTTTAATTAAAAATACTTGATTTTAAAATCAAATTGTATAAGCATAAGAACAAAAGGGTCATTTTTGTTGTTCGACCAATACCACACAATTTCAACCAAGACCATACTAACTCGATCAAGACCACACATTTCCAAACTTGGGGTAAAACTTCCATATGTCGATCTACATACATAAAATTTTTAGAAATAGTAAAATTTGAACAAAATATCCAACGGGCCTCGTCGCTTTCCCGACATAGTAATATCTCCACTCGACCAAGTTTGTGCGTCGGAAATCCTTCGTGGCACTCCATGGTATGCTCTCTAAAGATTTTCCACAAAAAGTAAAAGGTAAGAATGAGCTATGTGTCTAATTTCATTTTCACTTCATAAATTTTGGGAAAAGCTATAAAATTTAATTTTACTTAAGTTGTTAAAGGTACTTTATACGTTGGCACTATTATTAATATTGCTATATTAACTCGCGCATGCTTGTTCCATATAAGTTTCCAATATCGCATTTTCCCTTAGGGAAAATTTTCATCTTTTCTCAAGATCCGAATATCCATATGTTTCATTTGCTTCACTTATATATCTTAGTGGGAAATTATAGTGTAATTTTTTCTATTGATAATTTTTCGACTCATTATATGCAATATTCATAGAAATTAAGGGAGTGAAGGCATGTCACTAGATGACCCCAAGGTTTTAAATTCAATTCCTAAGTTCCCAACAATCTAATGAACATATTTACTTTAGGCATGAAACCTTGCCATGTGATGACATATATGGTTATGTCTCCACACCGCCTAGTTATCTATTTTGATAATGACAGACCCATGAGACTTCCGTTGCTTATTAAGTATATTGTTGCAATTAATTCCATATCTACAAATTATTATTTCTAACTCACCCATTCCAATGTAGGAAAGTAGTTATGAAAGTTTTATAGATTATCATACTTAGCTCCAAAGATCCATAACAACAATATCCTTTTACATATTGTACTTTGACGTGTAAAACCACGTCCATCGTAACCAATCATACACTTCAAAGTGGGAAAAATATGGTATCCTAAAGTGGTCCCATGGCCTTTAATTATGTTGATTCATATCAGTTTTACACATTTTTCGATGCATAGCTAGTTTGATTGAAATTGAGCACTATTGGTAATTTGTTCAACTTATGATTATTGAAATACCTTCCTCATCTTTTTGGGAGAACCTCCATCTTATATTTATGTGTCTTTGATTCCCTTATTAGGATTGTATTGTATAATCTTTGCAACCATTTTCTATCCTCCCATTTAACTAGATGGAACCATCCACTCCATTCTTCCATTCTAATTGTTGATGCTTAATTTTCATCATGCATGCCAATATTATCATATTTAAATTAAAATTTATAAATAAAAATGAGTTTTGTAGATTATTTCACACACAAAATCACGTCCATAAATATACCACTTGAGCGTATTTTGATACATGAGAGGAATATTTTATGATTCGGTCACGACATTTCATCATTCAATTACATCTGATTTGATTGTTGTAGGTTAAATAGTGGACAATAGACACTCAAATTCTAACCCTAACGTGTGGTCACTTTTAATTTTCTAGCAAATTCTAGGTTAAGAATTAAAATGTTGAAGGTACACATGCGTAAACACACAAATCAAGACAATGAATTGAAGAGAATGCTCCTAGATATCCAAATTCACATGTAAAAATTTTCTATGATCAAAATTTATGCTCCACATACCTACCAAGAGTGTTTTGTATGGTCTTAGCAACCTTCTCTAATTATTTTCAAATATCAAAGTTATAGTTGTCATAACATGAGGAGGGAATTAATTGGGACTAATTCCTCATGATTTCCTTACACAAGATGGATGCACGAGTCTTATGAAATCAATATCGAGGTTGTGTATGAGTACAAATATGCCACATATATATTCTAGTTGGTGGATTACTAATTTTAATGAGAAGGCTAATCACTAGGAGGGGTGGGCTAAGACAGAAATAGGTTTCAAGGTTAGTCAAATTATAAATATCTCATACACCTTGAAGGAGTTAATTATGCGTTGGGTAAGGAAGAATAAGGAGAATGTACAGAGTGTTAGAAGCACAAGGGACTGAGAGGGGGGTGAATCAGTCCTATAATAATTTTATTTTCATTTACCAATCATATATGCATCCATTATATTGATTATACAACATCCATGATCATGTGAGCTTATTAAGATATGTAAAAACATCCACAAGAGAAAGAAAGTAAAGTACTCAACACAAGAACACCATATGTAAGTGGGAAACCCTCATGGGGAAGAAAACCCACTAAAAATCTGCTTATATTACTCAAAGAAAAGTAATTTAGTGTATCACCAACTACATAAGGATAACCAACCCTTGATTTAGTGAGGCACCAACCCCACAAGGAGCACTAACCCCTAATTTAGTAGAGCACCAACCCTACAAGGAGCACCAACCCCTAATTTAGTGAATCACCCCCTACACAAAGAGGCTAGAAGCCCATAAAGATGACCATGCACCAATTCAACCACCCAAATATGTTGATATCTTATAATGCTTCTGCCACAACTGATGGAGATCACTAATTCAGCTCACAAACCCTAGCTCATACCCTAGGGCATCAAACTTGCTCTTTCTCCTTCTTTCTTTGCTCTATCCTCTTGCTCTCATGATATATGATATTATTCAACATGTAATTTTCTTCTTCAGTCTTCAAATCATGATCAAATACCCAGTAAAACATATCCCCTAGGTTATACTTCTTCCCTCCAAGAGCACTAGTTCAAAAATGAACTAAACAAACACTTAAATATGTTTTTCTTCCTTCCAAAACCAAAATAGGTCGGTCCTTCATGATAAATGTGACCCAAAAACTCTATAACATTCAAAAATTTGAATTACAACAGTCACATATGACCCATATAGGTCAGCCTAGCCAAAAACCTCATTACATGTGCCAAAAATGGCTCAAAACCCCATGGGCACAATCTTAAAATTGCCCTAACATGAGTACCATACTTTTTCATGACCCATAAACCCTTATATATGATTAAAATATAATAAAACATTCATACATGGTTGCAATTAATATCAACCAATCAAATTATTTCATTTACTAGGCCCAGTTTCCTTTACAATCTTCAAAACAATTGTTTCCTTCACCCTTCAACACCCTGGAAACTTCATAATGCCACCAAATGACTTATACTAAACCAAAACATGCCATGTGACCACTAAAAATAAATTTAAGAACATGTATAAAAATTCTAAGCAAGTTAGAAGTCATGAAACATCTTTCAATTCAAACCACAACAAGATTTTCCTTCACCAAATCAACCTACCAAAAATATGTTTCCAAAGGTTAGCTCATAAAATAAATTATAAAAACATTCAAGACCTAAAAATAGATTCTAGATTCATTGGATGCAAAATTAATCCCTCTTAAATTTCCAGGTGATAGAAAACATCACCCAATCCATCTCATGCTTCAACCAACATCAAACTTGCACAAAAATAGATCGACCGAACTACCAAAAACATTTTTTCTCAAATAATTCCATGGAAACCATGTCATATTACCTTATAATGAGACAATATAGTATAACTAGAAATATCTCTAAATATTCTTTCCAACACAACTTGAATCATTCCAAAACTCCACATGTAGCTCAAGTTATGGCCAAAACACTAAACCCTATTATTTGAGATCCCAAAACTACCCTTTGACCAATCAACCTGTTTGGACCTCAAAACCTCATGAACCTGCATTAACATGTCCTGAACCCTCCATGTAAATCAAGAAAAACCAACATTCATCACACAATGCCAAATTAGCCATTACATTATTTGGATAACTTTGCCTTAAACTAAAACTCTTAAGAAACTAGCATTTTTAGGTGGGGCCCACATATGGTCACAAACTCAATCATACCTTTCTAGAAATTCTGAGGAGTACAATACAACATATATTCATCACATTTTCATTACCAATCAAAACTGGGTCAATATACTTCACCTTTTGTAAATTGCTCCTAGCTAGGGTTTAACTAGGGTTTTTGACCTCTTTGCCTTCTTAACATTCGTTCATAAAAATGTGACAATCAACTGACATTATTTATTTTTTGAAACCTTCTAAAATCACCTTATAATTATCCCTAAAATCCACAAGGTCCCATGCAAAGAACACAATTCACAATGAGCATCTAAAGTTGCACTTCAAGCTGGATTTTGCATTGTTTTCACCTTGTCTCACCAAAACAGTCATATCTTGTAAAATTCACATCATGGGAACCTGAATTTTTTTTGAGAGCATCATCACTCATCCCTATAACATCTCCAATCATCATAATTTCAATTCCATGGCTCAATCTCTCCATAATTAATACGTATCTATGCTTACTTGTCGATCCTCATAGTAGCAACTAGGACCAATTGAAACAATGCAAGAACTGAACAAGAAGATTATGAAAATAGACCAAAAATACCTCATATGACATGATATACCTGATATCATTCATTCATGAGCTCAAATGGCTCCAAACCACACTATTACACCTCCAAGTGAGCATACCTGCTCCCAATGAGCACTGTAACATGGAGAATCACATGTACATGCATTATACCATTGTTGTGAGTGCTCAAGCACCCTCAAATCATGCTATCCAACATTATTCCCAAGCATACAAGAAGCACACACTATCAAGATACACCTCCTGTGCACTGTATGGGCTTACAAGAGCAAGCATGTACCACTTTGAATCCCACTATAAAGCAGCTCAAACACATCTCGAAACAATATGTTAGTGTCACATACATCATCAAAACATCATCCTTAAACATTCGATTTTTCATTAATTTGGTTTTGCATAAATTACTACACCTATTAGGCCTATATGCCAACATAGAGAAATTTGGATTCTCTAAGAATGAGATGGTGGTTCGAGAAAAGACAAAAATTCCGTAGATCTATTAGTTCTAGTTAGTAGAAGATTATATTTTGATACAACGAGCATAGATGCTATATGAATTGAGATTTTAAAATCAAGAAAAAAACAATAATCTTATGACCATAAGGTAGAAAAAGTGGAGGAAAGAAAATGAAAAAGAAGAGGCATTGTAAGAATCGTCACAAAAATAAAGGGTGAACATGAACACCAAGGGACACGGGTTCGAAAAATAAGATAGTGGAAGAATGTTTAAAAATGATCAATGTCCACTAAGATAAACAAGAAATGGAGGGATTGCTTGATAATCGCAATGACTCACCACATGAGGCATGTGTTTCCTAGGTGACCATGGGTGCCTCGAAGGATTTGGTGTTCATGATAAAAAAAATTCAAATGAACATAATGTAGATGGAGTATGAATGCTACAAATTATATAGAATAAGATCAAGAACAAGGTTGGAAAATTTAAAATGTCAAAAAAGAAAATAATTTTCTTTATGTTTATATCTTTATTGTACTTTCACTCAAATAAATGAAAAATGATCCATGCAATTTTATAATATGTCTTTGAAATATACCTACGTGTAAACATGAACCATAAACTATAAAAGTGATATTTGTAAAAATTATACGTCACTTAGTTATTATAAAATGAGGCCTAAGGTTTTAAATCCATCTTGAAAAGTTGAGTGGGGATTTCACAAGTTTCACACTAGAAGTCTAAGTTTTTGTCTAACTGTGTTTGGATTTTTCTAGAATCACTACGGATGATGTTATAGTATTCCAATGTCAAGTATGAAACTACATAAACCATAGGGCCATCAAGAAGCCACATATATCTAGAAGATACAATGAAAAGGATTTGTTTTTACACATGAAAAAATAATACAAAATTGGAGAATACGGAAGGGGAGATAAACATGTAGTTCATAAAAGGGAAAATATTATAGGGAAGGTATGCAAGAATTGGATTTTTAGAATCGCGATGGATGATGTTATAGTATTTCAATGTTAAGTATGAAACCACATGAACCATAGGGCCATCAATAACACATATATATCTAGAAGATACATGACAAGGAGTTTTCTTTACACATGACAAAATAATACACAATTGGAGAATAAGGAAGGGGAGATAAACATGTAGTTCGTAAAAGGGAAAATATTATAGGGAAGGTATGCAAGGAATGAATCTTAATAATTGGTGATGCCACATGGCCATTGAGTAGGCACAAGTGAAACAAAAAGGGAATATTGATGAAATTGGAGGGAGAATCAAGAAAATCCACTTTTTATAAGGAGGTTAAATGAAATAAATGAATAAGAAAATTGAAATAAATGGTAGAATTTGGAGATAATTTTAAATAGAAATATAGGTCTCTGATTGAATTGAATTTTTTTAAGAGAGATAAAATATAATATTTAAGAGATTAAAGATAGACAAGAGAAACTATGGAGATATTATATTGAAGGAAATGTGCAAAACGGAATATTGATTCACTAAAATATGTTTTTTTCCTAAGAAGATGAGTGTTATGGAAGTATGAATTAGTTTAGAGGAGAGAAGAGATATCCTGGGAAGAAGAGTCTCAAGAAAATTCATTTTTAATAGGGAGGATCCTATTCAATGAGTCACTTGTTTGTTAGAAGAAATGTTAATGAAACAATAAAGGAAATATGAGAAAGGAAAGCAATAGGAAAAGATGGATAAAAAATATAAAACAAAAATAATAGAGGTGGAAAGAGGAATAAATGAAGAGGAGGCAAGATGAGGATGATGAAAGAATCTCGTTGATGGCGTATTCGGATACCAACCTTAGAGGAGAGCCATTGGAGACCAAAATTAAAGAGAGTGCCAAGTTTGAGTACAACCACATGTTTTATACTCAACAAAGAAAAATATTCAAAGAATCAAATTAGAAGATGGATTTTGAGAAGACACTGCAAGAACACTTGCAGAAAACGAGGTGTTGAACTACTTTTCATAATTTAGACACTTGATGAACTTGATCAATTTTTTCTTAACAAGGGTGTACAGAGGAAGAATTCAAATAATTGGAAGGGATGTTATTTATAATGTAAAAACGACCAATTTTCTAATTTTCTAAAGGAAGGAGAAGATCTTGCAAAGTGTTTAAAAATGCATTGATAAGGGAAACAATAATCAAACATGTGAAGTTGAGAACTAAGGTTAAGACTAACAAAGAAAGATCTATCAAGACAAAAATAGTAAGGATCACTGTAATATTTCTATCTTTGAATATTTTTGAGAGGGAGACTTCAAATTCATCCCTCCTAAATTTTTTTACCCAACTATAAGAATGGGAATTTGAAGAAGGAAGAATAATAATATTTGGTATGTAGTTTATTGGTGCATCATCTTATAATTCTTGAGTTTACTTAGGTAGATATAATATTTCCCAAGTTTTTATATTTATATTTAATAAATAAGTCACATTTGGAGTGTAAAACTTTCATTTTTAAAAATCCAAGTTCTAGACTCACTCCACACTTGTTATTTGACTTAGCGCATGATGGCTAACCACCATATTTAATAAGGTAGGCTAGCCACCCAAATTTATGAGGCCTTAAGATTTTTGAAAATAGAATACCTCCCTCTCCTATTTTAATTCATGGGATTTTGTATATAAAATTTTGTTGTGGAGAGTTTTATGAGAATATTTTATATGTAGTTGTGTGTGGTTATATGTAGTAGCATGATTCGGAGGTGGAAAAAGGATTGACAAACTTGTGTTGTCAAATTTCCCATCATTCTCAAATGGTATCAAATATTTTCTACTTTTTTCACCACCAAACTCATAATTCAGAAGAATAACATCAAGTGCATATCACTTTTGAGGTCATCTTCCTCTCTTCGATTTATAGAAATGTGTGGGAGATTTTAATCGTGGAAGCATATTTGTAATCTAGTGTGTGTCATTTTTTTTTTTAGTTGGTTTGTGTGAAATTTTGTTTTCAAATCAAGAGAGGGTTTTGCTAAAAATTGCTAAAAATCAAGTGATTTTTATTGTGATTTTTAAAATTAAAAAATAAAATAAAAATAAAGCTTCAAACTATAGTTAGCATTTTTATTTTTAAATTAAAAAAATGAAGGTTCCTTATACATATTTAAAATTTGTTAATTAAAAACATAAAAAAAAATAGTTACAAAAAAATTATTTATAAAAAAAGATTTTTTCCCACATGGGTCGAAGACACATTGTTTCCCAAGTGATAACCACCTTAATTACCTCCTTGATTGAACCACCTAACCCCTAGTTGATAGAACTAATTGCTCATGTCCCTCCCCACTACACACTACCCTCCATCCATGGTGGGAACATGTGTCTATGTCGTCTATCCCAACCCATGGCTTCCACCACCCAAAAATCCCTAGACCTATGAAATCCTCTTGCTTCCATGTTTCACTTACCTTAGTGCCCTAACAAATTCCTAGCCATTCCATCATCTCATGTGACCATTTGCCACTTGTTTCTATTTCTATTATTATTTTTAATGCTTTTAACTTCATATATAAGGTTTTGCGTGCGTGCACCCGTGTATGTAATGAATTATATATCTAACTAAGTAATAAATAGTTTACTTTAAAATTAGATAAAAGGAAGATCAAGGGTTCAAAACCCCCTCTCTTTTCTCATATATATTTTCTTCTTGAAAAATTAAAAAGAATAAATTAAATTACAGTATTTATTTTTTTTTTAAATGGGTTTATTTTTAGGGTTTTAATTTTAAGGGAGGGTGGGTTGGATTTTAAGTGGGGTGTTAATTAAAAAATGAAGAGGGATTTGTTATCACAAGAGGATTTCAAGCTTAATTTTTTTGTTTTCAAAACTTGAAGGATAGATTTGGTGTGTGAGCACTCACACCTCCCCACGACGATCTTTTTTGTATGTGCATGTACTTGGTTGTTATCATTTGAAAGAAGCCCTAAGAAGGTATGAAGCACTCCAAAGTCTTCCAAGAGCATCCCAATCCAATTAAAAGTATTCCGATCTCTTATCAAGTGTTATCATGTACCTATACACCAAAGTGAACTTGAATGGTTTCTATTTACAAGCACTTTACTTAGGTACATTACTTCAACATTCTATTACAACACTCTATATATCATGAAGGTTAAATTCTATTTATATTTATGCCCACTATTTGTGTTGATGCATGAGTGGGAAAACTCAAGGGAATGGATTTTAAGATTGAATTCACACTTAAATGAGCAATATGATATTGTTATCATGCAAAATGTCTTACATAAAAAATTAAAAAAAATTGTCAAGACAACCTTTACCTCATTTGAAAATCCCTCTCCCACTCCATGTGAACATGTCCTCCGTAAAACTCGGTTAAGATGTTACCCTCATAATGGACAAGAGGAATGTTATAAAATTATTTTCAAGTGTGTTTCATGTGTATGGAGGTTATTCACAAACTCATTCAAAACCATTCATAAGGAATTGCTCTTGGAGGCCTAAAAAGGTCTATTTTCAGGTTTTTTTCATTGTGGTGGACATCCCTCAGAAGCTGAATGTCGAGGCACAACCCACATGGAATTTTTTAGGGGGAGATACAAGGTTCCTTGAAGTTAATTAGGGAAATTTAGGAAAGATTTTGGAGCCTCGGGAAAATCTTCTTCAAACCGGGTTATTTTTAGTCAGTGACGGGGATTGCATTTTCATAAAAAACAACCTTTCATGTTTCAAAGGTTTCAAGAGCCTCATGATGAATCAAAATATGATTAGATACTAATTAGAGAGATAAGAATGCCTAATTTACAATGCAAAATGTTCCAAGAAATTTTGTGGAGTGGATTTTTTTACTTTGGCCCGACAATACAAGTAAAGATGCCTGATCTTGATGGAGATTCAACTGAATATTCTTAGAGTTATAGGGAAATTTATAGGTTTAATAAAATGAAAATGTGACATATGCGAGTAACTATTTTCATCGAACGTGTTGTTTATTTTTTTATCATCATAAACTTTAGTGGCGTGATCTTTCACCGCAAGCACAGGTTGAGCGAATTGAAAATGGGGGTAAATTTCAAATTTTAGGAAGAATTGGCTCCTAAAAATAGTGGTAATGTTATCATAATCCCTTTTTGATTCAAAATTATATAATTTTTCCATGGGAAGTCTACTCCTAGATCTCATGGTAGAAATTGTGTCTATGTGGCTATTTCAAGTAGTGTTCGGTGAAGGAAAACATCTATTTTTGGATAAAGCGCACTTATAGACCCATGATATCCCTTTTTACATTTTACCAAATTCAAAAGGGACATGGGGGACATAAAAAATTTCACCATTGTGGAGGGGAAGTTTGTGTCACTTAAAATACGACTTGGTGGTTATAAAATGTCTTACACTCACCTACCCCACCTAACCACTTGTTATGATGACCTAACCCATGGAAAATTTTGAGAAGGATGATGTCCTTTTTACCCTTTCCAAAAGGGATATGGGGAACAAAAAATTGTGGCACCATGTGGAGGAGGATATTTGTGTGACTTAAGTGAACAACATGAAGTGTTAGGTAGTTGATTTTCACTCACTCTAATGGCTTGTTTTGGCCCCCTTTCATGTTGCTTCCACCCTTGGCACTTTTATTATGGGATGATGTCTCTTTTTACCTTACTAAATGTAGTAATGGACATGGGTACATCTCAAACCCATTTGGAAACTTTTAACCCAACTCTTCCACCCATGAGTCTCTAGTTAACCTAGGTTAAGCATAGTGAGTCAAGTGATGGGTTAACTAGGTTTATGAGTGAGGGAAGGTGTAAAGTTCATACTTATTCATTTCTCACTCATTCTTAATTTTTTAACTCCCTCATTTCGTGCTCCCTTTTTTTTATGCTACTAAAATTTCCCCAAAATCCCTCATGCTCAAAAACACACTTTTGCTCATATCTCATAAACCCTTGCTTAAATTTCCATGAGATTTGGATTGTAGATCCCTTGAAAAAACACCTTTAAGGGGAGTATTTACATGCCTACATTAATTCCCTATGCCATTTTCTACAGCCCCTTGAAATTTGCAGCCAAAAATACTCATTTCTCATATTTACACAAATCTAGCGATTGAAATCCTCTAAAAATTGGAGCAAAGGCCTAAAATGAAAAACAAAAAGTTAGCTTCATTTGAATCCGAACCGGAAGAAAAATTTATATTTTTAGTAAGCCTTCATGGGAACACTTACTAAAAATAGTAATTCTAAGAAAAATTTGCATTCATACACCTCATTTCATTCCCCATGTTCGAGACACTCAAAATTGCCAAAATTGGCAAGATTGGTGAAAATGGGCTAAAATGGGACAATAATGATGAATATTATAAAAAATATTAAATAGATGAGATAAGATCAAAATGATCACATTATAGTCCTTGATACATTATCTAATGGTCCCGACACTCACAAGAACTTCTCCCTTAGTTTTCAAGAAAATTCCCACATTCCCTGATGTGGTGAGCATAAAGTGCCAAAATGGGAAAAATGCCAATTTTGTCCCAAAGGCTATTTCACTTCATCACACATGGAGTGAATAGTAAAAATATGGATGGAATTGGTTTTGGTTTCATTCTTCTTCCCTTCCTCCATAATTAGAAGGATTTGGCCTCGTGTTTCATTCATCATCAGTGCTCCAACAAAGTGGCAAAATCATGATCATGTTTGTGTAAGAAAAATACACCAATTTCTCTCATGTGAATGATTGATCATAAAAATGTGATAGTGTCTCAAGAATCGAAGTAATGTCTCAGTGAGGGAAGTCACCTTTTTATTTTCTCAGTGGTCTACTTTCCAAGTGCTCATCACTCCTCTTCTCGGTATGTTCAAGTAGTGTTACAGAGGTTCATCATTTCAAGAGTCTTCAAAAGGGGCAAAGTGTTCAAAGGTCTTCATCAAATCTATTCATCAATGCATCATAGTGGAGGGTCATCATGGATCAAGTTTTCATCTTCAACATCTTTGGAGTTGATCTTCATCGAAGGCGAGGCATCTTCATCCATGCTTTGGAGCATTTCTTCTTTCCTCTCCTCATTATTTCTCCTCTCTCCCCTTTATAATTCTTTGTTGTAAGAAATAATTTTATTTTGTATTATTCACTTAAGTGACTCTAATTTTGAAATGTAAAATTCCCTTTTGATTTATAAAAGGGGACTTATTTTCTCATTTCTTAGGAAAATGAAAATTTAAAAGTTAAATAAGGACATGAAGAGGCATGTGAGGGGTAGATGAAGAGTTGCATTGTAAAGCTATAAATTGGGAGAGCCTACTAACTTCAATAGGATGGTTATTATTGTTTAATAGCTCTCATATTCTCTCTAGGAACAAGTGATCAAATTTCCTCTATTTCTGTTTATGTTTCCAATCCATCTCAACTACACTCCATGAGCATGTACTTTTTAATATTATGCATTGAGACTTTGTGAGTTGTGTGTTTTGTTCCTTTTTTTGATTCTCGTGGTGTCCTCTCATTGAATTCATGGATAATATTATGGTTTCAAACAATAATTTTTTTGTACTATTTATTGTGTAAACCCCCCTTGCTATTCTCTCCACACCTCACTCTCTCAAGCTTTTTCATCCCTTGTAGTTTCTACAAACACTTTTCCACAGGTGTAGGGAAGTACTCATGTGTGATCCCCAGTTGAAAGACCACCCCCATTGATAGAGTAGTGTAAATATTCACTATTTTCAATAAATGGAGTTACCCCATTCAAGTAGAGGGACTTAGTCCTGCACACTATTGGTGAGATTTCACTAATTTTCCCACCCGACAAATTATTTCACCAACATATATCTACATGGAGTGTGAGCCCCTCATTTGAGAAATGTAGTGCATTTCTTGGTTAGAATCAACAATGATATTGGATGCCAAGGATATTCTAACTCTACCACACACTACTTTATTTTTCTATTTAATAGTATGTATGGATTTATAGTTTAGGAGAATCAATATTTTGATCACACAAGTGCATGCATGAATATTTTATAAACAAAAGACGTCTGATAAGGATCTACAATCAATGAAAAATTAACCTAAATGACTAGAAGTCAAAATGTAGCACCAAACACTAGTGCCCAAAATGCAAGTAACACCTAAGACATATTTATAATTCTACACTAACATCGAGCAAGGTTTGAGGTTTAAAATCCAAGACAAACCAAGTTTAATCCAATTTCTACTTGTTTTCCCTAAATCTAAACCTGAACATTTGTGAGACATATATAAATATAAGTCAAACTATCTTTTGTGTATTACTATATTTTGAAATGTTCTTAATAGAATAATTATTCTTCATTTCATATACATATTATGTTATATTTGAATGTCATTGTATTTATCATAACATTTGATTGAACATTACTCTCTAGATTTTAATGCTAATTAGGATATTCCACACTTTCAATATTATAAATTAGATTAAATCATTTGGTGAACCTATTTATTTATCAAATCTAACTTTCTTTCCCCTTTAGGGTTTCAACTCTCATATTCTATGGTTTTTAGAATTTCATTATGATTATTTAACCCTAAATATGAATTTACATATTTACCCTAGGGTTTACATATGCTTATTGCATCTCACGGTCACCATGGACTTCCTATTGCAAATCCTAAGTGTCATTAGGAGTGTATTTTACTACATAGATTTCACATTGTATTCTATCATCTCTTTTTATAATTCTTGGGCCACTTTTGCCTCTCGAAGAATGCATCAAGGATTTAAATTCATTGCACATGTCACAATATTCTTTTCTATTCTATTATTTTTAAAAATATTGAGGTTGAGGAAATACATGAGCATCCAATTAAATTTATTCTTAATACTTCATGGGTGGATCCCTCTTCCAAATCACCTTTTTAAAATCATGTTATGCATTTATTTTATAAAGAACACTAGTGAGCCAACATGTATGGCCAACGATAATAGTATTTATATGTATGAGGAGAAATGTCATAGAAATGAGTATATATTCAATTATTATGATGATATTTATAGTGAGAATAACCTCCTCCTTGTTTTGTACATTATAGTTATAGTTATCATATAGAGGAGAATCAACCAAGCCCACCTCATAGTCATGACTCTACTTTATCTTACCCAAACTTAAATCATGTTGTTCCCTTTAATTATGGTTACCATGTGTATATACCTATTCATAATGATATGAATAAATACTATGAATAACCCCTTACCTATGTTAGTGGTGAGCATAGTGAAAATAAAGACTCTTGAGCTTTAGTTTTCCATACTCATAAGGCTAAGTTGCTCCACACCTAATTGACAATTTTATTTTTATCCTTTTCTTAAAATGGAAATAAAAGAAAATGATTTTATTATCTCACCCTTCTCTTGAGTTGTAAATGGAAAAATATGACTCCATTATTTCTCACCCTCATCATAAGTTACAAAAATAAACCAATGATTATATTACATATCCTCCTTCTCTTGAATTGCAAAAAGAAACTATTTCTTATAACATGTCTCCTTATATTGAAATGGAACATAATAGGAATGATTCTTATCCTTATTTATATATGGTTACAAATTTAATTGTTATATATGATACTTGTGATAATGTTTCCTTACATGTGATGTAAAATTAAAACCTTTTAGTCATGAATCTATTGATACACCTATTACAACCACGACACCTCCTAGTATTATTAATAACTACATCCTTATGAAAGCTTTCCCTATATAAGATAACATTGCAATAGTGACAATCAAGTATCAAGGTCACCTGTCTAATTCGGTCCATGATATAAATCAACCACAAGGAGAATTGAACCCTATTATTGATCCATAATTACCTATCAAATCTATAAATGCTATGGGAAATGGCATTTCTTATAAGGATATCCTAGAATCTATTTAAGCATTACATAATGATTTTAAAAAGAAAATTCAAGCAACGATTTTAAAAATCAAGTCACTAAAATATGAAATTGTGCATATAAGGAATCCATTACATGAATATGTTCATCATTTCTCTATCGTAGTCTCAAACCTCAAAACGGTTTGTACACACATAGTTTTTAGTAGAATTTTGTATACGCCTAATTTTTCACTTTACCAACTTATGTCCTTTACATGCATCATTAGTGCATTGACTTCCCCAAAGTGGTGTCCCCAAGGAAATTGTTAGGAGTAGGGAGTAACCATAAATGGTTGTATGCATCCTTCATTGGTTATATTGGCTAATCAATAGTGGTACTTATGAAAGAGCATTGATGTGTAGCCTAATTATATCATACTTCACATGTTTTCATACCTCTATAATTTTCCTTTATATCCTCCCTACAAAATCACCTTACCATTATCTTATATTCACCCCATACCTACTTTCAACACACATAATCCTTACACATGTAACCTCTTTTAGCACCTCTAAGTTTCCCTCCATTAGTTTGAAATTTTTATTTGATAGCCTTATGATCTTATATTTTCGCTAACGATATTGTTATATGAGTAGTTTTTCCAAAATAATTGTATCAACCATGGTTGATATTGTTAGGTGATATTTTTTCACAAATCATGTCAACTATGGTTGATACCATCAACTAGAGAAATTTGTAAATGCCCATCATGATTGTTATATATAATTACAATGAGTTCACTCATTTAACGCATCATCATCACTCATTCAAGTGTTTTGTTGCTCACTAATCTACCCTTAAAGCCTTAGATGCCATCAAATTGTTCTTATTTTTATTATTTGGATTTCACACTTAAAGCACTTTGGGTACTTAGAATATTCAAGAGTAGGATATACACTTTCCATGGTCTTCCCAAACTTTTAAGTCTTTGGAGTATTCAACAATAGGTTTTCTTAGAGTAGGTCTTCTTCAATTCATTTTTTTATCCCTCACATAAACTCTCTCATAAGGTGCAACTAACTTGGGGGTAATTTAATGCACCAATGGTGTCTTGAAGAAAGTAACTATAGTTAAACTATATTTTCCTTTATGTTATTTAATATTTGTATTTTTGATGTGGTCATGTATATATTAGAGTATGGAATCATATTATTTATCTATCAAATATTTCCTTATAATCCCTATTTTTGGCCTTGAAACCTCCTATAATTTAACTTTACAACATTAGAAAAAACATCATCATCTTGTCACAATATGATTACAAATTAATAACAACCTCTATATAATAAAAGTACTACTAGGATTTAGTTAGACGCTACTAACCTCCCCTAGATCTAGGCTTTGGAAGCTATATGCACCCAAAAATTACATGATCCAACATTGAGTGAAACATGTATCCAATGATGATAAATATGATTCCAATACAATGAAAAGTTACCAAATCCCTCTCATTTTCCCTTGTAAATCCATTAGGACTTAACAAAATCAATGTACCATGTTTTCGGGCTTCAAATTTATTGTTCTGCCTCTTTGAAAAAACCATTGTCATTTTTAAGGGATGGTTGCAAAATCTCCCTTGAATGCAAATTGAATCTTGCATAACCATTGGTCGGTCTTCGGGGTGATTCTATAAATGCGGAAAGCAAAATTAAAAATGTGTTTTTATTGCGATTCATTTTTCTACAAGTTTACTTTATCAAATTTTCCAAGAATAGGTTCATTAAAATTGTCTTTGTTATCTCCACCACCTTTGTTTAAAATATATGGTTGATTTATTCCATAGTGGTTGAGTTTTCCTTTCTAAATTGACATGTGAAGTTTGAATTCTTATTTTCCAACAACTTACAAATACTCCTCATTTGGTTGTTTAATGGGCTGGTCATTTATAAATTTTAGAGGTGTTATACCATAGAATTTTGGAGAGGTCATAGTGTAGACAACTAGTTCTCTATCCTTACTTTCATTTTTCTCAAATTCCAACCACTATTGTCATACAAGACCAACCAACTCTCTTTTCTTGGTTCATCATTTCCACACGCTAGTTTATTCACCCATAGCGATTGGAAAATTGGAAGGAATTTGAAGTTGGGGAGATAAAAATACAACCAACAACACTAGAACAAACTACTAGACACTATAATGACTAGGTCGGGCGTCTTTTAAACTCTTTCAATATTTAATACAAGTAATAATTAGAATCTTAAAAAGTTAGCTATATTTTTTATTAAGAAAAGAATATTTTGTTCCTTCCTGCAAACATATGTCGTAGCTATATTCATTTGCTGAATTTATTCCAAAATCTTCTATCATGACTAGTCACTTCCTAGCCTATCCTTTTGGATTTTTTTGGGAAAGGATTGGAGATGGAGGTGAATAAATTCAAAAATATTTTATTATCTTTTATACTTTCATTTAGATTAGAAGAAGTTCTTCCAAGGAAAGTTTGTCTAGAAAAATGGAAATAACTTCGAGAAGATTCCCTTCCTAGCAAGTTGAGGTGGAAACTCTACTATAGAAGGTTTTTTTTTCATTAACTCGCTTAGTTTCATATCCATATAAAGAAAATATTCCCTATTAGTTTTAGTAGCTAAAACCCATGAAACAAAGGAATAACCATACTCGGGTATCTTGTGTTTAGTTTGTTTATTGTTTAGAAGAAAAAAATAGTTAATATTTCATTTATTTCTTTCTTCAAGTTATTACATTCTTAGTTATTTTGGACAAATAGAAAAGAACAAAAACATTAGTTAGCTATTATTTTAGTTTTTTTCTATTAAATGTTTAAATATATGAAAATACCAACAAAAAGAATTAAAGTAGTTTTTATTTGATTAAATGATTAATTAGAAGTGAATTTAATAAATCAAAGAAGTTGCATTTCTTCCATTCGATTTGTTTAAAATTTCTTTTGAGTTATTTATTCATTGTTAGCTCTTGAAATAATTCAGAACAAAAAAATGAAATAATAAACATAACTATTAGGAGCTCACACTACCCATTCTTAGTCTTTGATTTTTCTTTAGCTTATTTTCATTATTATTATTTTTCATGAGTTGATTCCCATACATGATCTTTCCCAGTCGACTAAACCTCATACAAGAGTCTTTGAACCTATCATCAACCCACCGGGTATCAACCTTTATCATGGGGACATTGGATTACATGCATTGGTATTTATCTCTACTCACTTGGCTCTAGTGATTATTAATCACTAGAGGCATGTTTACACCCTTATTATATTATGTGAAATATAATATTAGTGAATTAGGTACACTAAATGATGTAATGGTTAGCTAAATGATTTTATTTCAATTAATTAGCTTCCAACATTAATTATTGATATCATAACAACACATTAATACTTGCAAATGATGTACTAAACAAGATATAAACTTGAAAACATGAGGGTGAGTGCAATTGTCTAATTATAGATTATTTTGGGAGGTTATGGGTGTGCAAACCATTGGAAATGGGACATATGGGATCCATGATGCTTCGTTTCTAGAAGCGTAACTCAAAATTGACATGGCATGAGAACATACAATTTTATCATGACTATACCATATGGTGTTGACCTCTATTATAAGCACTTGAACCTTATTAGATTATGGATCAGTAACTTCCTAAGATGGTTGCTTCCTAGAAATGTATTTTTCTACCAAACTCTAATTGTTATTCATGTAATTAAGCTCTCTAAACATCCTAAATGAGGTCTTAAACCCTAACCATGTGTAGGATACCCCGTAAAATAAACATTAGTTGGGTTGTGGGAACCCCCACACACTTTTAAAATTACAACTACTCAAGAGGCCTCAAATTGCACATAATTATTCACCTAACTATGATACGTGAATAGATGTTGTTAGATTTGACAAATTTCTTTGACACTACTTGATTAGAGTTTAGCTCTTACTAGAATACTTTGAGAAGGGATGTTTTAGTGCTTGTAAATGAGGTGGGTTGACTCCTTGACCTGGTAAGAAGATTAAGACCTATAGTGATTGTTTCCCTAATGGTTGTAGATGTATTTATGCAAGATTTAGGGAACTTTGGGTGCCTTTTTCAAGTGTAGGAAGTGATTGTATCAATGTAGTGCCATAATATTTCCAAGTTAGAAAATTAGGTAGTGTTTACTTGTTTATATAGGGTTATGTAGGTTATTTATCATAGAAAGGTTAATGTAGAGGGAGTAAAAGATCCAACAAATAATATAAAACTTAAAAAACGTTATTGGACTTATCGATGTAAAATTTTACAAGTTGGTCAAGACCAAGCTATAAAATCTTTACCAAATTGTACGGCTTTGTCCATGGCTTGAAAACATGTAATTTTGAATATACACTTTTTAATGATTTTTTTCCTATGGATTTTATGCATTATACTCTCAAAAATTGATGACATGTCAATGTGTAAGGATAAAAAAGCTAGAAAAGAGACTTCAAAATGTGCTAAGTGGGAATGGAAAGGTTGTATTTATCTTAACAAGAGTGCATTGTCAAAACTAACAGTGTCAAAGAGTGAATTTCCAAATTTGAGTGTCTAAAGGCCTTAAAGGAACAATTATCCATAGATGAACAATTTTGGGCCAATCGAGAAAATGTAATGGACATGTGAACCCTTATTATTGTTTGATATCATCTATATTGTTGCATGACCCTCTCTGGAGAATAATATATGAAGTAAACAATCATTTCCCAAGGGTCTATCACTTGATCAAAGCATATTTGGCTCAACTAATTGGGGATTGCATGTAATAACTATTTTAGATCATAATATTTCATGTATAAAGATAGGAAGATATTTTCTACCCTTAACGAACAAGTCTCATACTTACAATTGTAGTCACTAAATCACACAATTACTATATACATCTAGCCTCCGAGTACTTATTTTATATGCATGATTCCTAAGAAAGAGAAATAGGCACTAACAACACTTGCTTTTCTTTGACATTTATTTTATATTTATTACCTTTATTGCTAGTTGTTTCGGACTTACATCTTACATTTTTTCATACTAGATGACATCCTACTCGGTCTTGATTCCACTCCTATATATTTCTTGGCACCATGTACATGTAACGCCCATTAGAGACATGAGTGCTCGAGCACTACTATCCCCTCTAGGCATTTCTATCCTCCCTTTTTCTAAATTTTCAGATGTTACATCTTTCATGTATTTATATAATACCTTAGGTAGGCCTTTCACTTGTTAATTACAAAACTTAAATTAATGAATCATATATGTATGTGACTTTTTAACTCCATGAGGGGCAAGCAATCAAGAGGCATATGCATCTATAAGGAGCTAATAGTTTCAATGTACTACATCAAGGACTGGATTTTGGATTACATTCTTCATTGCAAAAGAGGTTCTATTCTCAAATTCCATACCACACATTTTTCATTGGGACAAAGTAGTTGTATCCACTATTCTTTGTGTCGCTGGAACTAGGGCATCCTATCTCAAGGAACACTTCCAATCATACACCAAAGACACACACAAAAACTACATTGAGTTTGAAATGTTGTGTAGCGCTTGGTTGTAATCATACTAGGGTGACCACCAAGGTCAGTCTAACTCAAGAATATGCTTTATTTATTCCTCTAATGTGCATTCAAGTATTGTGTAGGTAGTTAGGGTTTATTTTGTAGGTACTTTTGTGACTAAGAATAATTGTAACAAACCTGACATGACCTACAACAAATAAGAAGTGACATAAAAAGAACCAGGACCGAAGCTATTCCACGACACTAGCACCCGATGGCCATGTCCTCTCTAAAGACTTCTATCCCTAAGATCGTTAACTCCCGCTTTTAGAAACAAAGCTTACATAGTATAGAATCTACCTTTATAGATTTTTCATCGGTCGAGACTTACAATTACAAGATGAGTCTTATGTATCTCCCATCTTTCAATCTTTCTTGTATTTCTATAGCTAGATCTTGTTTGAATATTGTTATATTTATCTAATCTGCAGTGTCCTTACTTAGATTTAAATTTTATTGAATCAACAAGGTGATTGATTACTAATTTCTCTCCCTCCACATCTTGATCTTTAGCCATCTTCAATTTTACCATATCTATCATCCCCCATTACATGCATTACCATATTCCATGTCCCATACCCACATAATCCTCTATAATTTAGTTGTTTAAACCCAACCTTCAGAATCTAAGTGCACAAGATACTCATGTCATTTTTCCCATAGAAAAATCATGGTGAACCCAACATGAAAGACTAGTTATTTCTTATTCTATAATATGCATTTCTAGCCTATTCATCAATCTAGAATTAGTCCAAACTTACGATTACAAGATGAGTCATCTTTATCTCCCATATTTTACTCTTGCTTGTATTTCTATAGCTAGATCTTACTTGAATATTGTTATATTTATCTCGATCAAGTAGTGTCCTTACATAGATTTAAATTTTATTAAATCATTTGGTGAAACCACTCCTTACATGCCCACTATCGGATCTCTCCTTCATGGCCCATACCATGGTATCCTTGTTTCATTTGCTTCAATGACACCCATCATGTAGAGATACTCTTACACAACTGTTGAAGCAAGTCTAACTCCTTGATCATATGACACCTTCCCAAGTGAATGCCATTTTGGGTCGTATTTTAGCTCCTTCTACTAGTAATGATGACACCTCCCATAAGGATATCTTAGACTCTATTCAAGTTTCACACCATAACTTTTAAGATCAACTTCAAGCCACACATGTTATAATTACATCTCTCAAGGCTAAAATCTAACACCTATAAGATGCTTTGAATGCACATATCTGTTATCTTTATATGCATCATGATGTTCCTAAATCCAAGACTATGTAATATGATATAGGTGCTACATGTGCTCACATAAGTGAGGGTTAAATCCTCCAACATAAAACATATCTTTTATTCAATGAGCATGCTAAACAACATGATATCCTATCTGAGCTCCTTAATCATTGGTTAATTATTTTGTTTCCCAATGATTACTACCCTCATTATCAACTTATAAAAACCAAAGGATAATCACACTACAATTATCATGGTATTAATTGACATTGTGACTATGATTTCCATGATTTAAAATGAAACATTCAACAATTTTTGCATAAGGGATTTATTTCATTCTCTAAGCAACATTCTGATACACATCTATCTTTGGTTTCCACATCTCAATGGGTTCCTAAATCTAATTCATTTATGACTCATGAGAATAATTCTACCTCGAATGCCTCAAGTTCTACCATACTAAAATCATCATCACTTGCACTTGAGCCATTTCCTTGCCACACCAACAATATCAGTTGAGCCACCACAAGCCCCATCTAAGGCCAACACAACAAAGGAATCTACAAACATCTCTACTCCTTCACTACACATTGAGATAGATTATACATACACAAGTATTATTGATTTGCCGGTTGATCTCTAGATCTCTACTGATATGGGAACCTATAAGCTAAATCCTAACTATAGTTTTAAAAAATATTCTAAGAGCAACATGGATAGCACTAATTCAACCTTATTACTCAAATATGATGATAATGATGATTCTGATCCTTCTTACTATTGTGATGAATTTAAGCACCTTATTGAGCATTTGCCACATCTTGATCTTATTGATGAAAAAGATGACACTATTTCACCAAAATCATTGAAAATTTCTCACCATCTAGTTGTAGAGTATAAAGCAACACAAAAGGCCAAATATAACATCCCAGTGTCATCACATGTGTCTTCTTTAGCACCATCCAAGCCTCATGTTCACATATGTTCATCTTCTTTAGTAGATCATGATCCATTTCCTAGTACTCTTATTGCATTTTTTTGGCATTCACATTTGGGGGCATCCTAATTCTACCATACCACCCGATGACACACTCTTGTTCCTGGTTCATAATTGACTATTGAGGGCATCCTTACCTACATGAACCTCACTTTGCACACATACACTAGGGGAATCCTTATTCCTCCCTTCTAGTTGTTCTCTTTCACATATTTACAATTAAAAAATCCAAAAACATGTTTGATTAGATCTTGATTGGATATACTCTTACTTCCTTATACTACTATATGTTACACATTTTCTTATCATGTTACTATAGTTCATAGTATGATTTATCATTTTTCATACACACATGCACGTTCACATGGTATATTGAGGTGAATGCATGTCACTTATAGGTTGTTACATGATGTATGATGTTTGGCCCTATCCATTACCAGTCCCACTAAGGCTCATGGGGGCATCTACCATTTTTGATCATCTATAGTGGCACTTATCCATGGGGAAGCATTAACGGTTGGAAGGTAAAGAATATGAGCTATCCCAATACGCTTTCCCTTGGTAGTGACAACACACCCAAATCCTTCATATTATTCCAACCAACTCCTAAGTAGTAAGTCTACAAATAGCAAAAAATTTCTACCCCTTTCTCTTTCAACATTTCAGTGTACTCTAACCCCTTAGTTTAAAACATAGTCACTAAATCATGCACTTACTATGTACATCTATCCTCCAAATACTTCATTTATATGCATGATTAATAAACAAGAGAACTAGGCATTAACAACACTTATTTTTCTTTGGCATTACTTTTATCTTTCTTATCTTTATTGTTTGTTGTTTAAACTTACAACTTCCAATTTTACATACTATTTGACATCCTACTCGGTCATGATTCCACTTTTTTTATCTTTCTAGAACCCTATATAAAACTTCCCATTAGGGACAAGAGCGCCCGTCCGCTCCCCCTAGATAATTTTGTCCCATTAGGGACAAGAGCGCCCTCTAGATAATTTTGTCCTCCTCCCTTTTGCTAAATTTTTAGATATAACATCTTTCATGTCTATATTTACTACCCTAGGGCATCTCTTCACTTGTTAATGATGAAACTTAAATGAAGTAATCATATATACATGAATTATTTAAATCCATTAGGGGCCAAGCATTCAAGAGGAACATACATCTAAAAGGAGCTAATATTTTCTATCTACTACATCAAGGACTAAATTTTGGAATGCATACTTCACTGCATAGGAGGGCATATTCTAAATTCCATACCATATATTTTTCATTGGTACAAAGTTGTTGTATCCCGTTATTCTTTATGCCACTAAAGACTAACACATCCTAGCTCAAGGGATAGTATTCCAATCTCTCTCTCTCTCTCTCTCTCTCTCTCTCTCTCTCTCTCTCTCTCTCTCTCTCTCTCTCTCTCTCTCTCTCTCACACACACACACACACACACACACACACACCGCATTGATTGTCTAAAATTTAGTGTAGCGCTCGGTGAAAATTACGTTAGGGTGACATATGAGGTCATAACTCAAGCGTATGCATTATTTATTCAAATAATTTATGCTTGAGTATTGTGTGGATAGTTAGGGTTTATTTTACGGTATAATTGTTACTAAGAAGAATTATAGAAAATATGACGTGACCTATAACAAACAAGAAGAGACACAGAAAGAACTAGAACCGAAGTTATTCCACGGACATTAGCACCCGTAACAAACACTAACACCTAGATGGTCGTTTCATCTCCTAGGAAAGTTTTCCCCGAGATCCTTGACTCCTAGTTTTATACACAAAGCTTACATATTCTAGAATTTTCCTTTCCATCCTATTCATTAATCCAAATTAGTCTAGACTTATAGTTACAAGTTGACTCATATTCATCTCTTTTCTATCACTCTTTCTTGTATTCATATAACTATATCTTGCTTGAATATTTTTGTATTTATCCGATCTCGCAATGTCCTTACTTATATTAAAATTTTATTAAATCAACAAGTTTATCTATTACTATTGGCTAGATTTTCTACACAACTAAAAACCTAGCAATCATGAGATAAATCTCCCTCATTTACCTGAGGATCCCGTGTAAGATTTCTATCAATTATGGATCTGAGTAATTGTTCATGGGTTTTACTTTAATTGCAAAGCTCATGAGCCATAGCTAGGAAATTTTGTAGCAAGTAAAGAAATTGTAAAGAAATATTTGCAGAAGAGGAAAATAATTGAATCCGGGAAGAAAGAAGAGAAAATGTGCAATCCAACCAATAGTTTGCAGAGTTGGTCTCATGCACATAGATAAAACAAACAGATCTCAAAATACAAAATTTAAAGGAAATGAAAGTTTCAAATCTAGATCTGAGATAACACAAAGTTTATGCAAAGATCTACACAGAAGTAAGAAACAAATGCACCGTTGACACAAAGTTCTCTAGAAATCTGTCTCTTTTCAATTCCTTAGCTTTCAGAAAGATATCAAGGGTTTCAGCTCAAATTCTGGAACACAAGAATGTTGATTACAAATTCTCCTTTTCTAACCCGTAGGCTCTTCCTCTATTTATAGTGTATAGAGGGAAATTACAAATAGGAAACTAGAACATGTAAAAGTTGTAAAGGGAACATCTGGCAATCTTTCTCCTAGAATTCCTCTCTAAGTGACATGCATCTGGAGATTAAGTCAAAATTGTGCAAATCTTCCACTTATTTTAGAGAACCTTTTCAAATAACTTAAAGTAATGGCTTTTAAACCAATAACTTTAAACTTATAATTTCATCCGGGAACATAAGAAATAAGAAGAGAAAGAAGATCCACCAGATGTAACACCCTACACTTTATTTTTGTTCTGATATTGAATATACTTGTCGAACATGTAATTCAACATTTTCCCATCTCACCACAAGATCCTCGAATGTTAATTGCAATCACCACTAGTCATGCCAGAATCTTCAGGCAATAATTAATGAATTGTGCATCCAATTTGATTATTGTCTTTCCTATAGCATCTCGATTGTTCTAGAAAGAGGATGATAATATCTTGCACACTCCATAACCAATTCAAGCAATTGAGGCTTGAATAATCCTGATACTTTTAATTGCCCGCATAAGAGATGATCTTCCAACTTTGGATTTGGTAATTAAATCAGTGATAGGTTCGGGTGGCCTATGCATGTATAATAGATTTCAGCAAATTAGGAACAATGCATGATTTTTCTTATCCTTCTCTTTCATCATGTCCGGAATAACCTTTGTTTGAGCTGTTTTTCTTTTAATGTTGTGGGAATCCCTTGTAATTGGATCAAATTATGCAGATCCAAAATTTCTTCGATCTACGAAATATAAATTCAATGTATCTGACATTGATTTGAACTTCCTTTCACTAATATGAGCACCTATGATGAATACTTGGGCACTTATACCAACATGCAGACACTTAGAATAACAAAAATCAAGCTATTCCAACCCTAGGCGCCAAAACTGGAAGCTTCCCGAATGGAAAATACTCCTTAATGCAAAATCCTCCTTCCCTTGGTGCCAAAACCTGTCTCGGGCTGCAAAATTCATCAAAAAGAATTAATTTCTTCTCCCTTATGGCGTCCCATGCTTATATAACCATCTACATGCTATTTTTAATAATTGCCCTTCCCTATTTCTGGCAATTTAATTAATTAAAAGTCATGCCTCTTCATCCAATTTGGGCACCCAAGTATGCATGCTTCTGATTTTTTTTATGAATTTATTTTATTTATTTTTAGCATGCATCCTTAACTTCTCTTTAGCTCATCCACTTGCATTGAATTTCCTCCTATTTATGGCACCAAACTTAGCTAGGAATACCATTAATAAATATCATTAAATACATGTATTAATGCCAAGGTGGGTCACACTTTTTGGAAAGGGAATTTGTTAAAAATAGAAAGTCAAAGTAATGGGAATTTCCTCCCTACATCATGCGGCTCCAAAATCCCATCTTTCACTTAAGTGATTTGACTTTCATAATGGAAATTTTCACCCTGTGTTGCGGTAAGAAATTCTGCCGGTGCTTTAAGTGATTTTTATTTATAATGGGAATTTTCACCCTGCATTGCAGGTAAGAAATTCCCGCCTTCTTGCCACCTCTGAAATTCCCATTGCAGCTTAAGTGACTTTGACTTGATGGGAAAAAGTAACTTGCTATGCAAGCAAGAAATTCCCGCCTACCTGCCACCTCTAAAATTCCCATTGGCAACTTAAATCCTTCCTTCCAAAAAAATGTGACTTGCATGGAAGAAAACTTCTTTCCAAAAAGTGTGACTTGCATGAATAAATTTCTCTTCCCAAAAAGTGTGACTTGCATGAATAAATTACTCTTCCCAAAAAGTGCGACTTGCATGAAGAAAGCTTCTAAATTCGCATGAAAATTCATTAGCAACATTGTATTTCCATTTTTGGATTTTTGGTGAAGAAAACACAAGAAAAGAATATAATTTTCCATTTTTGGAAACGGTCCGGGAAGATGTAGCAGCAAAACTTACATGTGCCATAACTTTCATTTTGTGGCTCCGTTTTAGGTGTCATTTTCTCTAAAAGTGCATATTTTCTCAAGCTCTACGCATTGATGGCAATATTTTCCTTATTTTCATAAAATCCATTTTTGCACCTTTTTGGACCAAGCAACTTCTTGCAATCTTCTGAAAGAATCTTGAGCTCTGATCACCTTTAGACAGATTAGTAATTAAAAATATTGGATAGCTTTTCAAAACCCTAGGCCTGGGGAAAGATCTGGCAGGAAGAATGAATAGGCTATAGGAATTGCCGGAGAAAACAAACCAAAACACAAACAAAAAGAAATAAAACAAAACAAAAGAAGTTGCAGGTAATTGCTCAAAAATTTCTCCAATTAGCTGATCTGCAAAAATTCTTCCCCTAGGTGAATGTTCTGTGGTAATAATGATGGGGTGAAGTGCTTTATATAACCTAAATCCTCCAATTTTAGCTCAATCTATTTTTAAAAGAACTTTATTTATTTAATAAATAAATAAATAAAACACACTGCAGAGACAGGTGCAGTACGGGGATTAAGTGAGCTTTGGCATGTGGGTATTTTCTGAATTCAAATTTTATGACTCTCTGGGGATATCTTAGAGAAATGCAAACAAGCTGCAATTAAAACAAACACAAAGCGACTGTTACTTTAAAAAGAATGATTTTTTAAAAAGGGGTAGTCCCATATTTCAAGGTGAAATCTCGGGGACACCAATTATTGATTTCTCTCCCTCCACATCGTGATCCTTAGCCATCTTCACATTTACCATATCTATCATCCCCCACTATATCCATTATCATAGTCCATGTCCCATCCTGCATCATCCTCCATAATTCGGTGTCTAAGTCGACCTTCATAATTTGAGTGCACAGGGATACTCATGTCATTTTTCCCATGTACAAATCTGGTGAACCCAACATGAAATAGTAGTTCTTTTTATTCCTTTTATTCTATTTTATTTACTTTCATTCCTTACTCTCTATATCCCATTATTTTGTAAGTGTTATGCACCCTCTAAATATGTTGATTTGAGAGTTTGAGAGTCCCATTTTGGGTCTTGAATCTTATTATGGTCAAATGCGGTTTACATAACCCCCTTATCTCTCTCTGTAGGATGATAACTATATTAATAACATGAAAGTGCACATACTCCATACCCATGTTCCAAAATTGACTACTAGTGTAAGGATAGAGGATGTCAATCAACCCCATAACACCTAAGATGGTCATTCCAATTCAAATAACATGACTTACGGGTGAAAATAGAATGTACCCAAAAGACTTGTCCGACTCAAAAATTAGCTTACAAACACCGGATGAAAAATATTTTGGATAAATAAATTATCTATTACATGACATAGATGTATTATTAAATAGAATGCAAGCTCATACCTTTAATTTCTAAAATAAGATACAAAACTTGAGACTACCCCTTTGTGTGCAAACAAAAACACAAACACAAAATAATTTAGAAGGGTTACCACTCTTTCCCTTTAGATCACAACTTGAATTACACTCCCAAATATAGAATTAAATCCCCTTCAAAGGATCCCACCTCCACATTTATGGGAAAAATTCATAAGTTGGAAAATACACAACCACTACAATTAACTCTTATGACATGTCATAATTTGTTCCATTCCATGGATGGAAAAAACTATTTTCCTACCACTAACACTCAACCAACGCAGCAATAATTTCAATAGGGTCATCCATGTAGCTTATCTTAGGATATATTCTCACAAGGACTGGTACACTTTGGGAATGGGTGCCCATTTCTCATATGTATATCCTACCCACAATATTCTTAACATGTCTTTTTACATACTAATCCCAATAATACAACTACTAATAATCAAATAATTTTCAAATGTCATGCCTCATTATGTACACATGTACTCAAAGTATGTCGACCAAACATGTATATGCTCCCTAGTCCACCTTCACAACTCTAGGGAAACCCATATGCTCCAAGTATGGTATATGTTACTGCATACCAAACTCCTCCTCCTCCTCTATTTTTTCCATAAAATTATATGGTGGATTCCTACACAATGGGAACACAGACAAATACTATAAATAACCCCTCAAATTCATGATCCAAGGTGTCATGTTGCCTCATCCATTTCCAAAATTTCTTGAGTATAAAGGAGGAGAACCAAATTATCAAGACATATGCTCTTTTGTGGTTAGGGAGTTACTCCTTGGGATGCCATGGTCCCAAAAATAATCCCAAATAAACTTGAATGGATCAAATTACATTGATATTATTGAATTTATGAATCCTCTATACACTCCTTCAAATAACTTATCACTAAATTTGTTAAAGCATTATGTACGAAAACTTATTGTGTACACGAATAAAATAATTACTACATATCAAATAGTAGAAAAATGAATATGTTTCCCATTTAGTATCAAGATGGTGATAGGTTATTTATTCTTACTGAGAGCACCCAACATGGACCAAATCAAAAACCAATATCATAACCCTAGTTAGGGGTCACAAAACTATAACAAATAACAGTCTCAAAACAAAAATATGTTATGTTTATAGAGCCTGTTTTCATGTTAGAGTTTGGTACACCTTCCATGTGTTACACTTTGCTTTCCACTCCGAGACAAAGCATATACGGTTGAGATATCACTTCATCGGGACAACTTTGGAGGAAGATAAGTTGAAGTTGGAGAAGATTCATACCATAATCATGCGACATGATGACCAAGGTGGTCACAAGGATAAACTAAAGCTATGTTCGCTTTGGTTGGCCTTTGCGGATGGCAGTGAAGGGTTGAGAAGCTTGCTCGGTGGAAATTAGTCTCCAAGTGGGATATTGTTATGTTATATTTTTACGACGGTCCCGCTCATGCCGTAAAGCGGGTCAAGGGGTTCGGGCAAAGCCCTTGAAGCAGCGATTTTCATGGGTGGTTTATTAACCCATGGGTAATGGGCAACTATTATGGGCTATTTTTGGGCCCATGGTTTTTCGGTACCCATTGTTTTGTAAAACCACCTCTTCGGCTACCTATTGATGTACTTATAAATAGATGGACATACAATAGGATTTATATGAGTGTGTTTTGTGAAGGTGAATAGAGTGTGCGAATTCAAGTGCGAATTCGGGAGGGTTTGTTGAGCGCAGCTCCAAACAAGATCTGATTATTGTAATTGTGAAGATTGTTGGCTTGTAATAAAATCTGAGCAAGTGTTTTTGGTGGATGTAGCCCACATTGGGTGAACCACGTTAAATATTGTCTTCGTGTTGTGCATTTTTCATTTCTGTAATTCTATTCATACTTCTTATTATTGTGTTTCCGAGGAATTATTCCACATTAGATATTATTAATTCCTAACAAAATAATATTTTAACCAACAACAAATCCAAAATAAAATACATAGGGATTATAATACCAACTTATATTATGGTTTTCATCGGGGTTTTGGTCACTACGTTAGGACTTGTAGATAGTGTAAAATTTTTATTTAAAGTGATCCATAAACTAACACTAATCCCATGTTTTAAATAGTTTATAAAAATAGATACTTTTAAATTTTCCCAATTTTTGACATTTCAAATATAAATTGAGCTTAAAATAGAAAAAATGATGAGTGATTAAATTCATAAAAATCCATTCCAAAATAGTTTCTTCTAAATTTCATTTTTAATCAATTTCGTAATTTTTACCTTAGATTATCATTAAGTCATTTAAAACTAAATTAAAAACTAATAAAACACAACTAACTAAAATCATAAATGATAAGGAATCGATAATGGATTTTTCCAATTGGCTATGTCTAGGATCCCTAAAAACACAATATGATCTATTAAAATATCAACTTGTAAGTACACCATACAACTCAAAAATGATTAATAGACCTATCACTTGAAAATAGAGCTGAAAAATTGATGTGAAGACTCTAAACCCTATTAGCAAACGTCTCTAAATACATCCATGGATCTGCAAGGTTTTCATTCTCAAAACAGACTCATGTTTCTCAAAAAAGAGTGTGTAAGACTCCATAATGGGCAAAATTTCCTTCATTAAGTGCACTCTTTGTTATACATACATTCTGCGTAAGAAAGGTAAAAAAAAAAAATCTTGAGAAAATAGTGCTTAATTCATCCCATGACCATCAAATAGGATTTCTTCATCCCCATTCTCTCACCAACCGAAAAACAAACCCTATTTAAATACCAACTCACCCCCTTATCACCAATTACAACTCGCATGTGAGTTAGTTAGAGAGTTTATCCTTTTTCCACAAGGTACAAGGTTTGAATCTCCCCAAGCACATTTTTTTAGCATGTGGATTAGAATTAATCCCACATGAAGTGGGAGACAAACGACTTCTGAGAAGGCTTAAACTAGCTTGTCATGGATATCTTTCAACCATGACTTAGGCCACGTCCTCCCTCTATTTTTCTTGGTGAATATGTATGGCCCAATTCACTTGGTTGGAAAGGTTTGGGGACAAGAAAGCCCTCCTAGCTTGGCATGTGATTCCGTTGCTTGGGTGAGTTGTTGGTTTTGTATGTGGCTCACCACGGTGACTTTTGTTGAGTATCTCACCAAGTTAGATGGTTGTGTTTGTTGACTTGCAACATTTGGTGGGTGAAGTGTCCCAGCTAGGTGGTAGCTTGGAGAATGTGAAATTTGGCTTACCCATGAAGTTCCACTTGTCCTCCTTTGATCTGTCATGTGTTAACTAGAAAATGTACCCAAATTAACATAGTGCAAATGCGATAACTAACACCTTCAATAATAATGTGGCAGTTGGGTCTCCTTCTGAAATAATACTAGACCCCACTGTTGAAACCTAAATTTTTACACACACATGTTGAAGACTAGGTTATAAAAATTGACACGATGTTTACCCTACTATGCTTGCACATCACAACTTTTCAACTTCCAATAGGTCAATTAGTTGTTCACTATGCTCTCCAGGATACTTGTGCCTTCTAATCATGTGTAGGATGTATTTTTTGCATACGGTATCCATTTTGACCTATTTAAAATGCAGCAAAAGGCTTACTCGAGATCTTCCATAAAAAAGGTATCTTTGGAAATTATGGGAACATTTTTCACCTAAAATGACCTCCAGATCACTCATCCCCATTATGAAGGATTTTTGCCTCCAAAAGTCTAATTCCCAAACCGAGACCGGATAAACGAAGGTATTTGACACCCCTCGATGGTTTCCATTCTTCTTCTCTACCCAAAACATCTCTTTGCACAATAAAAACATACAGGAGAAAATAATATCGAAGATAAAAAATTACTACAAGTTATCCAATGCCATCACCAAAAATGGATTAATATATAATAGAAAACAAAATGCCTCTCAACAAGTGTTCAATTGAATCCTTATGATTCAACCAATAACTAAAATTACACAATATCACCCAAAACATGTCAATATAAAATAGAAAACACAATTTCATACAACATGGTATCTAATGCCATCACCAAAAACTGTATTAGTATATAAAGGAAAACAAAACACTTCTTAGCAAGTCTCTAATCGAATCACTATGATTCGGTCAATAAATGTTATTGAAAAATCTCACCCAAAATAGATCAATATAAAATTGAGAACAAAGCGCAATACAACAAGTTATCTAATTAACCCTATGAAACTTTCAAATCACTTCATCCACATAATATCACCCAATTAAATCATTGTAAAATAAACAACAAAAATCCATATATCAAGCTATCCAAACAACCCTATGAAATCTACCAAATCACCGCATCCACATAATATCACCCAAAACAAATCAGTATAAAATAGAAAACAAAACTCTTATTAGCAAGTGTCCAACCGACCCATTGAAACTACCATTGCAAGTGAAATCTACCCCATGTAAAGTTGAGGATAGAAAAAATTTGTCTAGCATAAATGTCACATTCCAAATGGCATGAATCCCACCAAATGCAACTTCCAAAAAAATGTGCCAAATGTAGGTCTTATGTATATGTGCATTGTAAAATTCGAATACATTGTCCAAATGTGGACTTATAAAAAACATCCTGATTTGAACATATATCAAAAATAGATGCAATCTATACATCCTGAAAAAAACATTTACTCACGAAAGCAAGTATGAAATAGGCACATCATAACATGTCCCAAAACCACTTGTGTAAATGTTGTCAAAAACTCCAAGCTGAAAATATGAGTTAAAATCCTTTACCAAAATGTATTAAGAAACTCAAAAGTTTGTCAGGAGTTAAAAATTAAATTTTATCAAATCCAGAAACATGAGAAGATAATCTAAGCATGATAAACATGTCGTGAAGTTCTTCTCATTAGGCAACTTCAAATTATGCTTTGATTACTTAACCCACAAAAGTGCAAGGAAAATTATGCAACATATGTATAAATGGATTTGTAAATTTTTCCCATGTATGGGTCTTATAAACGTGCAAGATGTCATATATATATAGATGCAAAAATACTTTTCTCATGCTTGGGTCTTACCAAATGCATTAACATACATGGAAAGGAAAACTTCAAGGGAATGAAATAGATGTCATATACATCTTAAAAATAATAGGAAATCAAACCATTATATATCCCTAAAAGTGATTACCAATTCCTTTCTCTATACCTATCAAACTCCAAGAACCAACTTAGAGAAATTCTCAATAGAGCTTCTTTAGCAGATCTTGCAAAATGAATGTTGGCTACCATGTTTCACTCCATGTGAGTGATATATCTCCACCTGATTCAACTGAGTTAGTTTCCAAAATGCATATCCAACAATGGAAACATAAAGTGAAATAGGAGATATCAAAACCTTCTTCCAAACACAAGGGTTAAAACTCCTTTCTTATCAACACAATAAGGAATCCCAAAATAGTGTTTAAAGGTTAAATAAAGCATGTTAATCAATACCATAGCAATGCAATTAAAAATATCCAAGAAACTATTTTACCAATTCAAGGGTTGACCCCTCTTCTTGGTTTCAACAACTTGAATAGAAGGTTACACCATATCAAACCTCCTTCATTATGAGGTAGTGATGAAACCTCTTATTTTCAAAGAGTTATTCATGATTCCAAAGCAAGGCATGTTTACTTTCTAGCAAAGCCACACAAATGTTATCCAATCAAACATGGATATCAAACCAATATACTTGTTTATATAGCCATTTTTTCATAGACAAGAAATGTTGGAATAGTTTTACCTTCCTTCAAAATTGTGAACTATACACCTCATTTGAGAAAAGGTTGGGACATTGTTGGATTTTAAACAACTTAATGATTGATTCATGTAATACTTTAAAAAGTTGTGAATATAAAATCAACTTAACCAACCAATTAGTACCCAATATTAAAATTGAGTGCAAAACTTGTCCAATTCATGAACAATGCCCATTTTCATTCTCCATATCTTACCATGGAAATTGGTCTTTTCACTTGCTTCCTATTTCAAGGACATGGGCTTAAAAAATACAGTTACTTCAGCAAAAGAAAGGCTACACAACATGGTTATCAAAACATTGTGTCAAATACCAATACAAATTGGATCCATCTCCATACCTTCATCACCCTGTAAGAAAGTTTCTCTTGTTTTGACATCATGCCCATAGTTCACATGTGCCTGTATCTCACACAAAAATTGAACCAATGAAATAATAATAGTAAATATGTCAAACCAAATTGTTAACCACATGTAACCAATATTGTTAAAAACGTGTCGATTAACCGGCTCGATACCAATCTTAATATGTAAAATAACATTGATCCTGTGTTTTAAATAGTTTATAAAAATGGATACTTATAAATTTTCCCAATTTTTGACATTTCAAAAATAAATTGAGCTTGAAATAGAATAGATGGTGTGTGATGAAAAACTCATAAAAATCAATTCTGAAACATTTTCTTCCAAATGTCATTTTTAATGGATTTCATAATTTTTTCCTTAGATTATCATTAATTCATTTAAAATTGAATTAAAAATTGAAAAAATACAACAAACTGAAATTAGAAATGATAAAAAAATTGATGACAGAGTTCACCAATTGTCTACGTCTCTGGGATCATTAAAAATGTAATCCAATCTATTAAGATATCAATGTGTAAGTACACCATACAACTCACAAAATGATTAATAGACCCTATCACCTACAAATATAGCTGAAAAAATGATGTGAATACTCGAAACCTAGACTATTAAATGTATCCAAATACATCTATGGCTCCGCAAGGTTTTCCTTCTCAAAGCAGACTCCTGTTTCTAAAAAGGAGCATGTAAAAACTCCATAATGGAATAAATTTCCTTCATGGAGTGCACTCTTTGTTACACGAGATATCCTTGCATAAGAAAGTTTTAAAAACCATGAGAAACTACTTCTTGAGTCTCTCTATGGCCATCAAATATGTGTTCTTCTTCCCCATTCTCTCACCACCAAAAATAGACCTTGTTTAAATAAAGAACTCTCCCTTATCACCACTTACAACTCGAAGGAAATTTAGTTAGAGCGCTTATAATTTTGCCATAAAATATGGGGTTTGAATCTCTCCAAGCACATTATTTTAGCACGTGGATAAGAATTAATCCCACATATGGTGGGTGGGAGGTGTGGGAAGGCTTAAAATATCCTATCCCAAAATATCTTTCAAAAGTGGCTTCGACCACGTCCTCCCTTTATTTTGCTTGGAAGATATTTATGGCCCGATTTGTTCAATTGGAAAGGTTTGGGGGTAATAAATCCCTCTGGCTCGGCCCATGACTTAGTTTCTCGGGTGAGTTGGTGGTTTTGTATGCAGACTCACCTACGGTGATTGTTTTTCAAGTATCTCACTCTTGCCGACTTGGATGGATGTGAATGTTGACTTGGAACATTCGGTGGGTGATGTGTCACGATAGGTGGTAGCTTGGAGAATGTGAAATGTATCTTATCCATGAAGTATAACTTGTCCTCATTCGATCCTTCCATGTGTCAAATGGAAAATACACCAAACTAACATAGTGAAAATGGGATAACTAACACCACCAATAATAATAAGGTGGTCGGGTATCCTTTTAAAATAAGTTTAGACCCCACTGTTGAAGCCCAAATTTTTACACATGCATGTAAAATACCGGAGTATAAAAAACTCGACATGATATTTTCCCTACTCTTCTTGCACATTACCACTTGTCAACTTCTGATAGGTTGATCGATTGTTCATTGTTCTTGCCAAGGTACCAATGCTTGCTATCTTCCTGTTAATCATGTGCAGACCGTATTTTGTGTATATAATATTTTTTTTAACTTGTTTTAAATGTGATAGAAATATTACTCCAAGATATTCTATAAGGAATAGATACTGGGAAATTTTGGGAAAATTTATTTACCTAAAATGACCTTTGGATCACAAAGACACCTTAAATATTCACAAAAATTGTTCATTGGTATGTTTCTAGGAAACCTTGGGGTGGGTATACAATTAGGCTACGTAAGACCTATCTCACCTCAAAAAAATATTAGGAATATGTTGGGATCCTTTCCTTAAACACCCTACACATGAAAAATAAATCCCTCCTAACACAAACAAAGGAATCCTCATTGGGGCATGTGACCATGAAGCCTCTACTTCTAAAAACCTTGTAGTAGCCCCTAATCTAAATTAGTAAAAAAAAATTATAGGCTTGTTTGAATTAGAATTTGAACTCAGTAATCAATGTGACAACCCACATTAAAGAGTACACTACACATACGTCACCCACTTACTCTATGCTACAAAATGAAACTTAGACTATCCCCAAGCCAATAGTGGCATATGAATTGATTAAAAACTTGACTAAGACGTTTTCTCACATGTCATTTCTTGACTTGTTGAAGAACTCTTTGACCCATCACTCTACTCTCCTTCAAGCACTAGTCTTTTCCATCTTGTCCATGTCATGCATCTCCATGAATCCCAAATAAGTTACATTGATTTTGACATATGTCCTCTAAGGCGAGAATGATAGATATGTTTTGTATGTATTTTATATAAGTAAAATTCCCTCGATGTCGACATGTCCGGGAGAGGAGATCCCACCTTGTACTTGTAGTTTGGGTTTATAATAATTATGTCAAGAGAGTCACTATTGATGAAGGGGCTTCCGTAAATGTGGTCCCATTTTCCTTATTGCATGATTTTTGTTATGGAGAAACTAATTTCTCTTCATTAGGAACATATTGTGAGGTTATAATAGTCTCAAAGCAACCTCGATTGGGAGAATAGTCCTTCCTATTTCCTTCATGAAAAAAACTATACTAATTGAATTCTATATCATAAATAGGGATAAAAACTACAACATGTTGTCAAGAAGACCTTAGATACATAGGAATAATCCCATCCCCTTTACCATATTCCAATAATTTATGGTTCTTACACTTGGGAAAGGTTTTTTCACTCAACGAGATCCTGGACATTTGACATACACTTGGTGATTATTAGAAGGAAACTTATAATTCACATTGAATTTGAAATTTTAGTAAATCAACTGGATAAAATAAACCCTTCAAAGGGGTTAGTGACTACAAAATGGATCCCAACGGTAGATAAAAACAAGCCAAAGGTAATTTAAACCATAAAAAGGGATGAAAAGGTTCTTACCATAGAGATAATATCTACTAAAAACTACAAATGAAAGTATGAAACTTATATGAAATGACTCGCAAATCACCCTTCCTTCGACACACATGGGGTTTTTATTCTTCTTGGCTTATCCTCCTTTCTTGTAAATTATCTTATACACACATGTATGGTAGAATTTTCATAAATGCGAGAAGAGTCTTTTAAGGAAAATGTGAATTCTTTCTTCCCGACAATATTTGGATGCTCCACTATTATGGATCAAAATTTTGCTACATCATAGGTGTAATATAATATTAGCATATCTTAATGGTAAGGTTATTACATTTGTCTTTAAAGTGGAATTTTAATGCACTAATAATGGTGTTGAGGTATAAGTCTCACTCCTAAGTCTCATAGTCACCAAAATGTTGGAATTTCATAACCTTAGAGTCCTTAGGGATTTGTAACTTGTTGTTAATCGGGTTTTTGAAGTATAATAGACCAAAGAAGAACACCTCCAACTTTACAATTATTTCACATGTGAGATGAGAAAAGATTTAGATTTTATCTCCAATGAGGATATTCCTAGGGAGATAAAATGACTAGTTGATTCTATGACTTCTTCTTTTTCACCTTTTTTCTCAAATACAAATTTTCTAAAGCAATTGAGTTTATTTTATCCATGAGACTGGAACCTATAATATGGAAGAATCTAAATACCACAATCTTCCCTTACATATAAAACACAAGTGAACTTGTCACTATGGACTTTGTTAAAGATGATGAGGCCATCCTAGGATTCTTACACACATAAAAAGACCTTGCTCCAACTCACCATGAGAGAGGCTTTTCCTCCTCCTCCATTATTCATCGTACTTTGGATTAAAACCCAAATCAATCCCTTCCACACAATAATTTGAAAATTTTGAAGTATAGGACGATCTATTTGAACTTCCCCACTCCCCCAAAATACAAGGAAGGGAATTCCTTTTAATAGAAGATATCATTGACATCAATATAGGAACTAACGCATATCCTAATATTATGAAACTAGGTTCTTCACTCTCCCCTTAGGAAGTGGATGAACACACTAATATTCTTAAGGAGCACACTTGTGTCTTTACATTCACCTACAAGGAAATGACCGAAGTTAATCCTGATGTAGTAATCCATAAATTAGTTACTATCTTGACATGAGACCCATTAAGTATAAGTTAAGACTGATAAAACAAAAAGTTAATTTAATGGTCAAAGGAGTAATGAAACTTCTACAAGTATGATTTACCAATCTTGTAGAGTACTCTATGTGGTTATCCAACATATTCTGTTACTCTAAAAATATTGTTCATAGTGTGAACACTTAGGAGTGGTTTGGGTTATTTGGTAGTAATAGTTTTTAATATTTATAAAATAATATATGAGTGTGTAAAACAATTGTAATGCACAACTCATAGTTGAGAGATATTTGGGATATTGAGAGGACTTAGAGATTAGCCTTGACTCCTTACTTATAGGAGTTCATTGAGCTATTTATATGTAATCTCTCCATTGGAAATTTATCCCGAATGAATTACAATATCTCTGGTTTTATTATTTTATTGTGCAATGTTTTGTTTTTTATTTGATTAAATCATGGATATTTACAAAAACTCCTAGTCCTCATTAAGAATGGAAAGATATGCATTTACACTAATTTCTAAGATAATAACAAATCATGTCCCAAAGGCACTTTCACATTGCCATCCATAAACATTACTATTGATGTAATTACCGATATGATTTGTTTTACCTTGTGGGTGGTTTCTTGAGTTACAACTAGATCATGATTTACAAGGAGGACCAAACCAAGACAAATTTCACTACTCCATGGGGAAATTTTTATTACACATTCATGCCATTTGACTTAAATTACATTGGTGCCACTTATCAAAGTGAAACAGACCTATATCTTCCACAAATTCATTCCCAAAATCATGAAAACTTATGTGGATGCCCTACTCGGAAAAGGAAATAAAGAGGGTTATTTCCCTCAAGTCCTTTGTGTCATTCTCTCTCACTTGATTTAATATGGTGTCACATTTTACCCTAAATATTGTATCTTTGTAGTGACATGAGGGAAACTTCTAGGCTATCATATCCTCATAAAGGATAGATGTAGATCTTACAAAAAATTGTGCAATTTTTAAAATGACCACACTTACAAATGAATATGAAATTAGATTATTTCTTGGAAAACTGAAGGTAATATGAATATTTGTTCCCAACCTTACTTGTGTCATACATCCCATTAACAGTCTCCTCAATAAAACATGTTGCAACACTTGGACCAAAGAATATCAGGACACTTTTAAGTTAGTAAAACACTTTCTTTTGTCCCCACGAACAATATACCTCCCAAATATGATCATACCCTAATATTCTATTCCAATTCCACTAATGGTTCCTTCACATGCATGTTATCATAATAATATGACAATAAATGAGAGTGAGCTATCTATGTCATCAAGGGAATCATTCTCAATTACAAGACTAGGTATACCCAATAAGAGGAGTGTCTTGCCATTATATTTACAACCAAATGAATAAGGTATTAAATGATTAACTAAGAAACAAGATTCATTGTTAACTTGGAACATTTGTGTATGTTCCTCACACAAAAATCTTTTTCTAAAAATGATATTCATTTCATAACCCTCATAAGTAAGTTCAAGACGACATATGTGAATTAGAAATTGGTCAAGGGGAAAATCATTTTTGACTAGTTAGATGAAAATACATTGGATTATGGTGAGCTTATCAATTTATATTTCCCCATTGAATGCATCTGATATATTGAAAAACCCACAATGATGTTATGTTTATGGTACGCTAACATAATAAATTATATAGTAAATCAAACCTACCTAGTATGGTCTAACTCGCAATGAATATGGTGACTTCAAACCATATCCACTAAGCATGCTATCATCGAAGAGGTCCTATATTGAAATAATTTTAATGGTTTGTTTCTATGGTGCATGGACAAAGAGGAAGATGATAATATTCTCTTTGAATCCCACAATGGAGTATGTGGTGAACATTTCAAGTGGACATTCAACTACCCAAAAGATTCAATAAATGGGCTATTTGTAGCCCACATTTGAACACAATCTTGTTGAATATGTGCATAGATGTCAAATGTTTCAAGATTTTTCACATACTATACACATTCCTACCCAAGCCCTACAACTAATCATCACATTGTGGTCTTCTCCATGTGGGGTTTAGATCTGATAGGAAATTATCCCTTTCTTTGACCGATGGCCATAACTTCATCATTACGACTATTGAATATTTCAAAAAGTGGGTAGAGGTAATGCTTTGAACTACGGTTCCAAGATATTTCATTGTTAAATTCATATCAAATCAGATCATTTGTAGGTATGGTTCCCCATAAGTCATTATATATAATAATGGATCATCATTAAATAATGACAAGGTACGTGATTTGTGTGAAATATTCAAAATTTATCATTACATAAATTCCTTGTATTATCCTCATGAAAATAGTTAAGATGATGCCACTAATAAGAAATTGAAGTATATTCTCCTCAAGATAGTCAAGGATGACAAGAGATACTAGCACTTAAAGCTTTTCCTAACATTATGGGTCTATAAGACTTCCATTCCTACATAAACATGGGTAACTCTATTTCCCTAGTTTTTGGTTCATAAGTCATTCTACCTTTAGAGGTGGAACTTCCTAGCATTTTTATGTCATTGCAAGGAATATTGGAAAAAGATGAGTACAATAACATGCGTTTAAGTAATTTTGAAAATATGGATGAAAAAAGTTTCGAGAGGTGAACAAAATTGCAAGATTTACGCGGACATGATTTGTCATTAATATAAGAAAAATGTCTATGAATGCCTCCAAGTTGGTGACCTTCTCATTGAGAATTATAAGCCACTAATTTAACCTTATTTGGTTAATTATCTTTAGGGTTTGTAATAGATGTTAGATTATCATAATAAATTATTTTCTAAAGATAATTGAAAAAATATTAGGAATAACTACTAAAGAATGATAAAAATGATAATAAGCAATAGATAAAGTAATTGTAATGGGAGAGAGAGTATGAATTAGTTGATTTCATGTTCTATGTGATGATCTAGGTAGGTGTGATGAATGAAACAGGCTGAAAATGACCTTACAAAGCCTCATTATTGAAACTATGTGTTGAATTGCGACACATACCAAATAAAATTACGCACGGGCCACAACGCACCCCTATTATGTCCTTTCCATACTCTTGTACCTTAAGGTCCTCTACTTATGATACTTTTTCAGGTTTTTATATTGTCTTATGATTTATTCTGATTGGAATATGGACCTCCAAAACTATGTGATATTCATTGTGCAACTAATTGATCTCCGCAAAACCCTAGATAGCCAAGAAGTCTTGCAAAACAAACATTAGGTGGGTTGTGGATACCACCGATATCACTACTACTCCAAAGAGGGATCAAACCTCACGTCATTCTCACCTAGCATGTGATCTCTAGAATGTATGCAACCAAATAGATAACCATGATATTACAATAATGAGATTGACTTGTAACTTTTCTCTAACTTGATTCGGAATGATGATATGTTCCTTATATTTGTAGGTCTAAGTGGATAACTTCCTAGGATGAGTATGCAGATTATATGGAGCTCAAGGGATTCTTAGAATGGATTTTATTTTGATTCTTCTTAGTGTATGCTCCTAAGGATCTTTGGGTATCAAGTTTTAATGATCTCCTCCTTGATAATGGATGAATACCTAGCTTATATATGCATTTTGTATCTAGAAAGCTCGTATAAGGATGACAAAAAGTTTCCCAAAGGATTAAGAAAAGTTTTTTTTTGAAAAGGGACCAAATATAATGGGAAGGTCCATAACATACATATTTTATGGCCCATTTTGGGTGCGTTGTTTCATGATGCATGTGTAAATTCTTTAAAAAGTGGGATTTTAGGGTGTGATGGTTTAGCCTAATTTTATGGACTACTATGACCATTGTGTGAACAAAAGATTTTTGTGTGCAAAACAGAATGAATGGGATATAGCTAGGGATGACATAATTGACCACATTAGACAAGTGTTGGCTAGTGGAAAGGCAATTTACAATTTGTGTTGTTCTAAGACATGAATTACTACAATGAGTGTCTACATTCCCCCTTTAAGTATGAAATTGAAAATTGTGTACTTAAAGGAAAAGTTACTGAGTGTGTAGACACACTTTGTCTTCACTCTAAGTGCCTTGTGCTTGTGTTAGGACTTTTCTTTGTTCAAGTTGTGTTTGTTTTTAAAGATGAGTACCTACAGAGAAAAGTGTATTCAATGTCCATAGTATATGAAATCAAACTTTAACTTGAAACTTTTAGAGCTTGATATGAAAATAACAATATGTAAATTGAAAAGAAAAGAAAAGAAAAGAAAAGTGTACACTGATTGTTTTGTGAGATATGGGGAGAGAGTAATCCTATTACTGTTTCCATGGAGATTTGTTGAACTTTATACTGGAGATGGTTAGAAGGACTTGGGTGTGATTAATACCCAAATGGAATATGCCAAAGAAAATAAAAATAATTGTAAATTCACCTCACATGGTAAAGATAACTATATGGGGAGTATTCTAATTTCTTTGCATCCCTCTATAAAAATATGAGCAATGGAAACTCAAGTCTATGATGATAATCATCACCTCAACTCTTCCTAAGACCCACGAGATAAATTTGATAGCAGATGAACATGAAATCCATTGATTTGTAAATGATGACACAATGTATCGAGGTAGTTCTAGCTTACATGTACCATTAGTGCCACCATAATATGACTTGCGCCATGAGTTACGTGATTGATCATGAGTAAAAATACTATAGATGTTACTTGAAAGCTGTATCCACCGAGAATTTTATTGAATTTTCCCTAGGCTGAAAGTGTATAGAATGGGCCATAATTTCCATATAATATAGTTTCTATTGTATGTTTTCATTCCTATGTATTTCCTAACCCCATTTTATTTCTCATTCATTTCTTGGACCTCTGTAAAGTCTGATTTTGTACCGGTTATATATTATTTTGGTTAGTTGTTTTGAGGATGAAATATCATATGATACTTGCCCCCATTTTTTCGGGAAAAGTGAGACAAAGTGATTTAGGAGCATCACTCCAATTTAGGCATTTCATGAAAAAAATTGGTGTGTCAAATGGTCTTAGGGTCCTTAGAGAGTTACTTAAGACTCATTCTAGGATGTTAAGTTAGGTTTAGCTAGTCAAAATTTTGAATTTGGGTTTTCCCTCTATTTTTGACCATTTAAATTTGTAAAATCTATTTTGGCTTGTTCACATGGTGCAGGGAGTATTGGACGTTGATAAAAGTATTTTTGAGGTACTTAAATCATTATGGACTCTTAGGAGTCTTTCCAGTGGTATATTTGGTCATATGGCTCTTAAAGGTAGAGAGGTATAAAACATTATATTGTATATGTTTTGACATTATCATTCGAATGAGGAAGAATTGGTAGAGCTCCAAGAAGGTTTTGGTGAAGAATACTTTTTTGCAAACAATTTATTAGTTTTCAAAATTTGTGTTTGCAAGATACATTCTCGAGTTCATTTGTATTGGTTTTTTTATGTTCATTAGTTGTGTTGTAGATGCCTGGATAAACCTCATAAATTTGTAAAGAAAGCGTGTGAAGGTGCTAATTGATGCAAGACATTTGATGTAGTAAAGAACTTGATTTAAAGGAGAAAATAATGACTAATAAGCATGTAACATCAATCTCAATCTTCATTCCATCTATAGATAATTCCGCATGTGTAGGTTTGAAGGTTGTTGGGTGGAAACTCTTTTTTAAGCAAGTTCAATGAAAGAAAAAGTCATTATTGAAGTTGATGGTTTGTTGGAATTATACCACAACATAAGCACGAGAAAGAGGTTATTTCCTAGGTTTAGTACTGCATAATTTTTTTGGGGATGTCATTCAAGTAGTTAAAGAAAAACTTAGCATAGATACTTTGTTTTATGTCTTCAAGATACCATGAGCTTTGTTATTCACAATCAAGAGGTAAGTAAAATTATTTAACTTGAGCATTTTTGATACATTCAAGGAATATTGTTAGCTTAAAGAGGAAAAATAAGTGGAATTATACCTATAGTAGAGGTAACAAGGTTGGACATTGAGAAAATTTGGTTTGGTAATAATCTAAGCCTACTTGAGTTCATTGTGGAAACCCTCACTAGGGTTTGAAGAAATTGCGTATTGCAAGGCTTCCATAGATAGACCATCAAATTGGTAAGATAACAACTTGAGCGTACCCTAAAGGTGATTATTAATTTTTAGAGCCTAAAATGTGTCCTAGTCCCTAGTCTTTGCAACAATATTCCAACAAGAATTGTAGATGGTCCCAGAGACCTAAATTACAACTATGAAAGTGATTTTATAGAAAAATTTCCTCAAGAGAGTACTTCAAAACATGGTAAAAATAATCTAATCCAAAAGGGTACTCTAAATTGGTTATAGTATTTTAGAAGGTGTTTGATTCACAAGTTATGGAAAAAAACCAATTACAGTAGGGTTGCGAGGAAGACAATAGTCCTAGAAGTGAAGGGAAGAGAAAGAGGAGTTGTATAGAATATTGAACCAAGAAAATTTGTAAACACCAAAAGAAGGGAAAATGGTACTCAAATTTGTTTATAACTTATTTTGGGTCCACGTGGTTTGTTCCAGGACACCAAATCTCCAGGAGTATGTTCTTAAGAAGCCTTAAGAAGACAATTTCGAGTTAAGGTAAACAATTGAAGATTCCTTGTGTTTTCATCTAATTTGAGTATTATTTTGGCATGGTATAAGGTTAAACCACATAATACAAGATTTAGATAATTCAATTTGGGCTATTGGGATAAACATTGCATGATTAAAGGATTCTTGAGTTGATAAAATATGTCAATTTTGCAAGCTTAAGGGATTGATTTGAGTTTTTTTTTTAATCATACTAACTTGTTTTAATAGTGAATGAGTTATGTGCTCTACATCACATAGCAATGTGAATGCATCAAAAACAAGACAAAATGTATTTAATGTGTACATGTGTTTCAGGATTCATGTAGGGGAAATAGGAGTGTGCATGGTGTATACCATGGTGCATACATAATAGTATAATATAAAAGCTAGCAAAGTGTTAGTGACAAATAATAGAAAAACAACACGATAGATGTAAGAAAAAGCATGCAAATACATGCAAGTAGAATAGTCGTGGAAAATATTTTGTTGCATACATGGGACACCACTCGAGATGTTGTAAGCCAAATGAGGCACTCAAAGCCAACAAGCAACAATCAAGTAACATATGGCATTTCTTGTAAAAAGATAAAACTCATAGCAATCATGTAAAGCAATAAATAATCAATAGAATGAAGATGAACTCATCTTGGAAGTTACCTACAAAATATATACTACACATGAATCACCCATTATCATGTGATAGAACTAAATAGTATGACATGATGTATGCATTAAGTAAATAAGGTGAGGAAGTAAAGTAGTAAATTTTGGAATTATAATACCTGTGTGTAATAACATATAAATTGGATGCCCATGGTTGGTGCAAAATAATTGGTAAAAAGTGGTATCAAGCATCATGCATCGTGTAACAATTTGTGTGTATCATACATTCAATTTAATGTACCACATGAACGCACGTGTATAGAAAAAGTATACAACATATTATGTATCAAGTTAACATGATAAATAAAGTGTAACATGAAAATTATAATCATACAATAAAACAAACAAGCAAGAGTAATGCAACTATTTTTTATTTTTTAATTTATTTGAATGTTTTTACATTTTTAGCATATTTAAATGTTTTTTAATTTTTAGGCCCTTGAGGACATATATGAAAACCTATTCTCCATAGAGAAGGAAGTTTGATCAAGGAATGTCCCTAGGGAGGGGAATATATATATATATAGTGTTGTTGATGAATTAGAAAGTGTCCAATGAAGGTTGTACCCTTAGTGTGTGTGTGTGTGTGTGTACATGCAAAGTGAGGTTCAGGTGTGTGACTACTCCCTCAATAGTCAAGTTGAACCTATAAACAAAGTGTGTCATCGGAAATGAGGGGGAAGGTCAGATACTCCCATGGGTGATTAGCATATGGATTATCTAACGAGAACTACTTGAGGAGTTAAAGAAGTTGTTAGGGGAGATGGAGACTTGGGCCTCAATTGTGGAAAATAATGTGACTTAAGTGTGTATTTCATAGAAAATTTGGGAGGAATGCAAGATAGAATAGATACACAAGAATCCGTATGTGATGTAGATGATTCGTGAATAGGAGTATCGGGGAAAACCATATAGAAACAAAAGGTTAAATTGTGTACGGATTAAGCATTGGTGTATTATTAGAAGTATGAGGATATAATAAATATGTAAGAGACTAAATGTAATGAGGGTATATTGTATCGCCTTAGGAAGAGGGATATATACGAGGCCAATCACAAGTATAAAAGGTGATGTAGAAGTGTGAAGAGCAATAAAAGCATACCGACGTGTGCACAAAGTATCATGGCTAATATTATCATGAGTAACACCATGTACAATGGTATTGGCCAATATAACATAGAGAAGTGCATCAATTATAGTGGAAGTAAACTTAGGAACATGATTTTGTAAATCACCTACAACATGCTTGAAAGAAAGAACCTCTTGTGAAGGAATAACATAGGTAGTAAGATGCTCATTGAGTGGTTACATATTGAAATTATATATATCTATGGGGACACTATTGATTTGGAATTGGATCTTGGGGTCAACCAACAGAGAATTTTCGTTGGCACTATGAGTACTATGAGAAGATATAAAAGGAATGGAATCTTGGACACTCTTATCGAAAAATTTCTTATCATGGGAAGAAGAAAAATACTCGCATCATTACATTCATCATTATGTAAAATATCCTTTTGAAAATAAAAATTAGAAATACATACATCATTTGTAACAACATTTTGTTCACATGTGGCTAATACATCATGTTACAAAGAGAGATAAGGAACATTAGCATTATTTGCAATAACATTTTGTGCATGAGTACACAAGAAGAGGTTATAACACGTATGGCATACAAGCAAGGTCAACCTAGAAGAATATTATAATTGAGGTTATTAAACATGATATAGTATATAAAATTAAGAGTAAAATGTCTTGTTGTAATTGGAAAAGTGATATCCCCAATTACCTACTTAGGTATATTGTCAGACCCATGAATATATAGGGAAGAGGGAGTTAGGTCATTACCATAAAGTCCTATGTGAGGTAAAAAAGAAAGGTTCTATATGTTAAGCCCAGAGCCATTATCAATAAGAACACATTTTACTAATGTATTATGAATTTTGACTTGGATATACAATGGAAGAGCCTCATCCATGATGTGAAAAAATAGAGAATCATTTGAAACCCTATGACCCTAAGATGTCAAAAAAAAGAAAAGAGCTAAGCAAAAAAAATGTCATCAAATGAATAAAATGACCATATCTCAAAATATAATTTGAATTTTTAAAACCAAAATAAGAATTTTTTAATATGATAAATTGAAATAAAAACCTCCAAAGTATTTTACCAAAAGTGTATATTTTCTTATTATTCCTTAATTAATAAATATAGTATTTTGAATTTCTAAAAATTAGAGCAAATAAAAAGAGGTTTTTGTTAAATATGTAAAAAAAAAAAAAAACCTCAAAGGAATTTGAAAACAATGTCGTTATTCTCAAAATATGAAACAAAGGGTGATTTGTCTATTAGATCCCTATAAATTGACCCAAGGAGGAAGACTGAACATGATACCTTAGGGATAAATGTGAAAATAAGTTTGAGGTCAAGTAAGAAGTGTTGGGAATTTGGGACTACGAAATAGTGCTATGATTTAATAACAAACAAAATCATGCACACGGGATCTAAACAATTCCCCAAAATCTACAACAGTGGAAGTATAAACTAGAATAATCCAAATCAAAACAAAGTACACACACATAACACAACATGTACCATGGTTCACCCAATGTGGGCTACGTCCACCAAAGATAGAGATCTCATATATATAATACAACAAGAGTAAAAACCAACTCTTCAATACAAGAGTACAATGCATCTCTCCAAGAGTATCTCCTCTCCTCCAGATCTCTAAATGGATCTCCATGAGTGCACTACAACTATGCCTCCAAACACCACCAAGAAAATCTCACATAACTAGGAACTACTACATCTCTGAACTACTACCAAGTTCTCTATGGATCTGCAAACAAGACCTCTCACATGGGTCTACCATATGTGCAACTATGATTGTGCACCAAGAAGTAAGTATGTCTCTCCATCACTGCATAACTTGTGAAAACATGAAGACAACCTCCTCTACAATATCTAGATCTACATGGATCAACAATACAATATGATCTCATGGATCTACAATACAAGACTAGATCTACATGGATCTATAATACAAGATCTCACCAACATGTGGATCTACAAGAAGAAACACTATGTGCTTTGCATACCATGAAAGCCATTACAATGAGACAATAACTATATAAAGGAAATACAATAGAAGATGTTACCCTCTTCTCACCATTTAGATGTACATGCTATTTCCTTTTGTCCAGCTCCTCTCCATGGAGACTCTGTCTTCATGTAACCTGTTCTTTCTTTCTCTTCTTCTTCTTCATCCTCTCAATCTAGGAGAATCAAGGATCTAATTCAATCCTTCTCTTAATTCTCTTACTTACCCTCATATAATGCATACATGCATATATATCTATTTTGGGTAACTTAAATTTTCTTTTACAATCAATAAATCATCTTTAAAATAATTGATTTATTCTAATTTTCATCAAAAAATAAAAACTATGTCGCGACAACCATCGCCGGTCCACCGCCTAACCGAATGGTTCTTTGCGCCGACCGGCGTCGGTCACTTCCTAACCTGGATTGACCGACATTGGTTACACCCTGACCGACGTCGGTTACTGTTAGAACCAGTAACATGTAAAAGCAAGTTTCTTGTGAAGCAATTAAGCTCCATTCTCAACAAGAAGATGAAATATGAATACAACCCATAGAAAAATTTAATATATTCTAAAACCAAGTAAGAATAATAATCCCTAAGGAAACTAGGGTTTTTCTAATAGAGGGTTCACTAAATGATTTAACCTAAATTAGTTAATTCTATCTAGGGTAATAACTAATGGTATATTATCATAGTTAAATAGTTTCCAAATCTAATTGCGAAATATCAATAATAAACATCAAAAAATGATAAATAATAACAAACAACAATAGATAAAGTACTTGCACTATGAGAGAGAGAGAGAGGATGACTTAGTTGATCTCTGATTTGTGTGATGACACGGGATGGTTTGATGAATGAAACAGCAGCTAGAAATGACCGACAAAACCTCACTATTGAAACTATGTGTTGAAATGCTACATGGACCAAGGTGGATGGCATGAGCAAAAGCATTCCCCCACTATGATCCTTTCCATACACTCTTATCCCTTCGTGTCCTTTACTTCAAATACTTTATGGGTCTTTGTATTATCTTTTTATATGTTCTGACTTGAATATGGACCTCTAAAATTGTGTGATGTTTGTTGTCTGTTGATTGATCCTTTAAAATCATATATATCTAAGAATTCATGAAAAATAAGCATTATGTGGGCTGTGGGCACCTTTTCCACCACCAACATCACCACTACTCGAAGAGGGATCAAACCTCGCATCATTCTCAACTAGCATGTTATCTCTAGAATGTATGCAACCCATGATATTACAACAATGAGATTGTACTTGCACCTTTTCCCTAGCTTGACTTTGAATGATGATATGTTCCTTATATTTGTAGATCTGAGTGGATGACTACCCTATAATGAGAATGAGTATGTATAGTATATGGAGCTCAAGGGAGTCTTGGAATGGCTTTTATTTTGATTTCTCTTAGTGTATGCTCATTAGGATCTTTGGGTGTCAAGTGTGCATGATCTCCTCCTTGATAATGGATGAATAACTAGCTTATATATGCATTATGGATTTGAAAAGCTTAGATAAGGCCAACTAGAAGTGTCCCAAAGGAATTTTAATTAATAAAAGTTTCGTTGGAGGAAGGGGACCAAAGTAAATGGGAAAGGCCATAACGTATAGATGTTATGGCCTATTCTAGGTATTTTAGTCTAGGATGCATGTGTGAATGCTTTGAAAACTGGGATTGTATTATGTAAGGGTTTAGCCTCATTTTATGGACTAATATGATCATTGTGTGAATAAATGAGCTATGAGTGCAAATAATAATAAATGTGATATAATTAGGAATAACATAATTTACCAAGTTGTATAAGTGTGGATTAGTACAAAAGTATTGTATGATTTGTATTCTTAATACGTGAATTACTAAAATGAGTGTCTACATCCATATAGATAAGAGATTTGGTGATGGTAAAAAGTTAAAACCTAAGTGGTTTGTCCCTATAAAGTAACCAAAGACTTTAAAAATTATGCCTAATATTTGTGCACTTTGTAAGGTGAGGAGTTCGGATAATCAGTAAACTCACTCCACCGTAAATGTTAGTACATATAAACCAATTCATTATCATGCTACCCTAGTTACATTTTCATAGTTTGTCTTTTCCATTATCACTTTGTTTAGTTAGTGGTTTGAGTTTACTCATTTGATAATAATTTTAACTATTCATACATTGGAAAATATCTCACTTGTACATTCTCAATATTTCATCATACATCTCATAATCCATAATCTTAAGTTGGAACTTAATTTTTATTCTAAGAAAACATGTGTACTCTTTTCCTTTATAACTCTCTAGGTCAAAAAAATTCTCCTATAACTTACCCTAGAATCTTCTTGATGACTAATCTTCCTTTCAAATTTCTCTCCTAAGAAAAACCTCTAACGTATAAACTTATATATTCATGTTTTCCCATCTTGATCTCAGGTGACGATATCTCACATCTTACTAGTTGTGTGGGGGCCAAGATTGGGGTATGGTTGTTTCTTCCTAAAAATCACAATGCAAAAGAAAAACAAAGTTTCCTAATGGAAAAAAATGTAAATAAATGAAAAATGTGTGAAAATATGATGAATAACTACACCTTTAATCCTCCCTAATCTTTGGTGATGAGACCACACTTCTTCTTTGGTAGTTTAAGGATAAGATAGGAGGAGATTCCTTACTAAGCTTATGTATTGATTTTGACAACGAGCCCTTTCTTCTTACTAGTACAATGGTGCAAGACATAGGGATCATTTCAAGAAAATTAAATAACATGATGTAAAGTTCCTTAAATGTGAAATCCTAAAAATATAGTTTAGAATCCCATGCTAAAAGAGATAACCATTCATCAAAACCAAATTTCATTGATCAATTGGCTACCCATGGATGTAAGTATATCTTGAGCCAACAAAGTGTAGATTTCTCTAGATTTGGTCGAGAAAAACTTCAACAAAAAACAAGTCACATGTTTTCACTAAATCATTATTAACCTCCTTTCTCTACATCACTTCTCCCTCATGTGTCACTCACATATCTCATGTCCTTCTCAACCCTTGGTGATGAGCCCTCGGATATCATCGGTTGTGTCTTATATTTACATCATTAGTATCATATTCTACTAATGAAATTAATTTTTTAAAATTATTTAAAAATAATTTTCTAAGCGCTATCATGTGCATATATGTCATCTACCTCATTTTTTATCACATTACATTATTTCCATAGCATTCGGTCAAAACTCATTAAACATTGAATATTCCTAACCATTCAAAGTGCACAAACAAAAAGGAAACATTTTAGATATGTATAGACATGAAGAAATGTCGATCCAAAAATAAACAATGTGTGTGTGTGTTTGTCTCTCTCTGTGTGTAAAAATTTTAATACAAAGGCCATCACACCAAAGGGGAAGTGTTGTCAAAACTCTCAATAATGAGTAAAAATATAATACAAAATATATATACACAAAAATGTATCTAAGCAATAAAGGCACTAGTCTTATCCATCCCTTCGACACCCCTATGAAGCGGTGGTTCGAGGGCCCTAATTACAATTCCTATGTTGTGGCATGTTGTGACTTACATGGTATCCTTCATGCAAGTGAGCGATAAGAATCTCTATGTGAGGTCACAGTAACCAAATTCATACCATGGCTAGCTTGACCTCCTCTACCTCTAAGCATACCAAGATAATCAACTTTCTATTATCACAATATAGAATTTTCCATTTGAAGAAAATATATCTCATCTTATCCATGAAATGCACATACAAACACGTCTATATGGTGGCTAGTGTGTGTTAGTAATATTGGGTCAATAGTTAAGGCATCTCATGATAAGACAAATGTGAGGAAAACAAGTTGAGGTTTCTTTTTCAAATGATCTCTCTCCACTCTTTAGTGGTGGATGCAAAAACACACACACACCATGGATTAAAAAAACTACTAACATATAATCAATTAAACATAATCTAGTGACAAGGGAAGGGAAATATAGAGTTATTCTCTTGGATCCCCCTTGACATAGTATGGGTCATGCTCCTTCTTGGACTCCTCTCCACATTCTATCTCCTTTTCCTCCTCATGTTGGGCCTCTTCCTTAGCATCCTCATATACCTCCTCCTTGATATTCTCTTCAGCCTCCTCCTTTGTCTCCCCACTCTTCTCTAAGATGCCCCTCACTCTCTGTAGCCACTACTGCAATCTAAAGGACCCCAACTTGTTATGTCCTAGCTTTGGTAGCCCTTTTAGGTGTCTCTCAATGTTTCCCTATAGTACCTTGGGTACCACCACCATTCATTACAACCTCGTAGTTAATTATCTCTCGACCTCCCTCATCCCTCTAAGTACAGTATGAACCAATGTAAGAGCATAAACATAAGGATGGCTAAATTTTTAGGGTACCCATGTAATGTGATGCACCTCTCTCTGGACCCAACATCGATCAAATGTGTGGTGTTTGAATAAGAAACTAGTGATATACCATCTCTTGGCCATAATATGAGCATACCATCATAAGGATATTATATAATGTCATTTGTGGTCGGTATGTTAGTTGTTTGCGGTGTTTCCCTAATAGGGGCCATGTCTCCCCACCTTGCTACTTTGATATTATTTGGATATGTAATCTTTTCACCCCTTTTGTAGGGGTAACCCTCTCATAAACCCACAACATGAAAATTGTGGGGTTTCTCAAAGCTATTTACCTACATATGACAATATTAAATAGGTCATGGTATATATCCACTAGAAATTCCTAACCCCATGAGTAAATCCAACCATAATCCTTTATGGTCTACAAAATGGGATCCTAGTAGTATAGAAACCTTTCTTGGCCCTTTTTTCTGATCAAATGTGAAGCCAATATGTGGGATAAAGGTCCTTTCTACTGATACCAATATAATACCCTTCTTGGCACTCACATTGAATTACCCTCCATCACTAATTAGGTAGCCAGTATGTGGGCCTCATCTAGTGAGCTAACACTCTTCAGAAATAACTTCCTCCCTATAAATGGAACCCCGAATATCATATACACATATCGTAGGGTAATAATCCACTCTCATCGGACAACGGCAAATTAGAATGGGTTCTCGATCTTCATCTAATCATGTCAAGAATACACACAATATCTAAGTAGTTGGTGCAACCGGTTTAGTTTGGTCCAAATACCAAATGCCTACCCACTAGAGACTATATGTATCTTTTTGAGTCAAAAGGAAAAATCCAAGCATTCTAATTGTGTTCTCTAGGTTTTCTCCATCTCATGCAATCCCAAGTATTCCATCAGAAAAATGCATGAAAACATTGTTCAAAACAATAAGTCCTCAAAACAAAATAATAATAAAGGAAAAAATGTAAAACCCTCCTTTCCCTCTCTGTGTGCCTATGTATGGGAAATAGTTTCAAAACCATCATGACAATTGTGCAATCATTGCGAATAGTTACACAACCGCTTCTCTACAAAGATTGGTGGTTGTGTAACCAATAGGCAGTCGTGTTACTACATGTGGCATGGTTATAATGAATTAAACAGAAAATGAAAAAATTACTTAAAAACAATAAAAAAAAAACACATTTTCCTAATCCCTACCCCTCAATGGTCATTTTGACTATAAATTTGCGAAAAATCCCACTAGAGAATTTTAAAATGAAAATCTAAACCTAGGGAAAAAAATTTTAAAAAAATCATAACTAACTTGTCCCTAAGATCCTTCTTCAACTGTTGGGTCTACCACCCTCATGTTTGAATTCTCTTTCATTCGATTTTTGAGGTGTGGAACAAGAACAAAAATGCAATGCTCTGAAATTGGAAATTAGGAAAACAACACATGATTTATAAAATTAATAATAGCTCTCTCTCTCTCTCTCTCTCTCTCTCTCTCTCTCTCTCTCTCTCTCTCTCTCTCTCTCTCTCTCTCTCTCTCTCTCTCTCTCTCTCTCTCTCTCTCTCTCTCTCTCTCTCTCTCTCTCTCTCTCTCTCTCTCTCTCTCTCTCTCTCTCTCTCTCTCTCTCTCTCTCTCTCTCTCTCTCTCTCTCTCTCTCTCTCTCTCTCTCTCTCTCTCTCTCTCTCTCTCTCTCTCTCTCTCTCTCTCTCTCTCTCTCTCTCTCTCTCTCTCTCTCTCTCTCTCTCTCTCTCTCTCTCTCTCTCTCTCTCTCTCTCTCTCTCTCTCTCTCTCTCTCTCTCTCTCTCTCTCTCTCTCTCTCTCTCTCTCTCTCTCTCTCTCTCTCTCTCTCTCTCTCTCTCTCTCTCTCTCTCTCTCTCTCTCTCTCTCTCTCTCTCTCTCTCTCTCTCTCTCTCTCTCTCTCTCTCTCTCTCTCTCTCTCTCTCTCTCTCTCTCTCTCTCTCTCTCTCTCTCTCTCTCTCTCTCTCTCTCTCTCTCTCTCTCTCTCTCTCTCTCTCTCTCTCTCTCTCTCTCTCTCTCTCTCTCTCTCTCTCTCTCTCTCTCTCTCTCTCTCTCTCTCTCTCTCTCTCTCTCTCTCTCTCTCTCTCTCTCTCTATATATATATATATATATATATATATATCATATTTTGATGTTATGAAACCTTTTGTCAAGTTTTGCAGCATTTGCAAGACTATAACATGTGATATTTTCCTCCCCACGTAAATGGTAAGTAATTTTATCTTTTAATTCCAATTATTTTGTTCGTATTATTGTGTTACTACACTTGATTCTTTTATATTGATTGTAGGTGGAAAAACATCTCGGTTGCCATCATGTTTCTACAAGAACACATCTGGTAAGTTTTCGACCTTCCCATTTTTGGGACATGCCATAGTCAAAAATCATGTTCTTTTCCATTAATGGCTAGAACACTTCTCAAAGGGGAAAAATATGTACACACCCAAAAATTACTTTATGCAACACTAAAAAAATATGGCTCTAATGATGATATATCTACTTCTAAGATAAGAACAAGATCTAGATCCATCTCATTTTTCCTTGCAAATCCACTCTAACTTGACAAAACCTTATATCTCTTGTAGAGTGTTACGTATTTTCTTCCTATTTCCATGTCTCTAGAAACATATAACCTCAAGGTGTGCATATTTAGTATGGAATCTCTCATTATCCTATTCTAGATCACCCATTATAGAAAGAAAAAGAATATGTTTTATTAGATCATTCTTTATTTGCAAATGCTCTGTGAACTCCGACACATATCTTAATCTCTCTTTTGATTGAGCCACATTCACATTTATTTTAATATTATTTTCACTTCAGCTTCACAATCTTAATACTATGGTGAACCCAACATGAATTTTAATATTTATTTCGATTGATTCATCTTCACATTTTCTAAACATTCCTAAACATGCCTACAACTTTGATAATCATTCTTAGGATAATATTGTGATCATATCATCATCTCTTAGGTTTTTTCTAGTGATCCTCAACCCATTTAGGTTCTTTATGGATTTTTCCTTTCTCCCTCCCATATCCACCATTGAAACTAGTCATTTATGGTGTAATTTTTCACAATCTCAAAAACAATCAACCATCCAATCTAACATAGAATAAGATTCACAAGATAATATTCCCACATGTGACACATATCCAAATGAATATCCATGAGATAATCTTACCTTCTCTTCTCATCATGTCATTGTTGAATTATCCACAAGATCATATTCCCATTTATGACCCAATTAAATATACCAATTTTTACCTTGATATAAGTGATGATCTCTCATATTTTCACTATCCCATCCACCTTTTATTGGAAAACACCAATTTTGTGCTTCAATAATTTTCTACTTTCTTAACTCACCTTAAAAAATCATACATATATCATGGTATTGAACACTCAACATAAATAACTGATTTCAATATGAAAAATTTAGATCCACTTGATGGCTTCAATCACTCAACAAGAAATATTGATATTGTTAAAAAAATCAAACTCGAATGAATACATCAGTCACCCGATTACATAATGTCTAATGCAATTTTATTTCATTTTAACTCATTTAACTACATCGATCACCATGATGGCATCATGGCCAATGCCATCTTGACTCATTTTGTCTTATTTTATTACATCATCCATCATTATTCCATCATGTCCAATGTTGTATTAAATCATTCTATCCCAATTGAATACACTGGCCACCTTAATTTTTTCATCATGGATGATGTAATTCAAATTTATGATGTTGATGATCAACATTATCTTGCATCATCTCTACTTATTCAACCTCTTATCTTAGATAGATTACCACATTTAATCACCATTCTATTCAAAAATGTGGGATCTTAAACCTACCATCTAGTACAATGATCCATTACCTCATATTTTAGGGAATTTATTAATGCCCATCCTCCTTTTTCATCACTTTTGGTGCATATATCAATAACTCTCATTCCCTTATTTTCACTTAGGGGCATCTCTAGATACTTACATTTGATTTCTCATAATATTAATCACTTCCTAATTTTATCATCTTCTTATCTTTAAGACATATTATGATGTCTATTCTCACTCATCCTCTACCTTTGGGTCATCTTATGATGTCTTCCATATGTCACAATATTATATTCAAACCAAAAGCTTATAGTCATTGAATCAAAACGAATCTAACTCTAAGATATCTTCAAAGACTAAAACCCACATTTTGAAATCATATCCCATCAAGTGTATGTTATCCTTGTGAATTTAGATATGCATGCCACCTTACACTTCATAAATTATTGAACTCTTCATTTATCACATATAAATCTATTATCTTATTTTACTCCACCACTCATCCATCATTTCATATACATAGCTTTCTTTTCTATCTTTTTCATGCCTAGTTATATATATTTATCATAAATTTTCATTTAGCATGTTTTTTTATTATGGTTTTTGTACTAACATCATAATAAAATATTACTTTTATTCTTATATTATCCTTTATTTACACCTTTTTCATATTTTATTCACCTTTATTTTTGCAAACCGATTAGTTAGGTTGATCCTTGACTCCTAACTAGTTCCTAACATTGTATATTATCTTATTTTTATAGGCCGATTAGTTTGGTTGATCCATTATCTCCCCACCTAGTCTCTTATTTTTACAAGGCCATTGATTAGGTTGAGCCTTTGTTTCCCAATTAATCCATTACATTATATCTTATTTTTATAGGTTAATTATTTAGGTTGAGCCCTAGTCTCCCAACTAGTCCCTTGCATCCTTTTATGATCTTGAATTTCTATACCGATGGTTAGTCTAATAATTTTAGGTAGATATTACCATATTATATGCCTATTAGTTTGGGTGATAGATTTCTCCGTATAATACCTTTTATATTTATCATGTCCATAGGATTGTTAGTTTGGTTGATGTTTTTCTTAGCTAGAATCATTTTATTTAGGTGAATGGAGTTACATCTCGTATCATACCCATTATGAATATTAGTTTGGTTTATATGTTCCTTGTCTAGTATGGTTTATTTGGGTTTATATATTTAGAACCTAGATTTACCTAATTTTTGGTTTTTTATACAACCATGCATTTTCATCCTTAGGATATTACTACCTCATTTATGATCTTTATTGCCACATATTCTAATTTTTCAATTTGTGATTTTGCATGGTAAAACTTTTGGGCCATCCTAAAAAAGAAGCATCCACTATGATAATTTAAATTTTGATCCCTAACTTAGTTAGGGATCCTCTTAACTATGAATTAAAATGGTTGAGAGTATCATTTTGTTTCCTCAAGTCAGTTGTGATCCTTGTTGCTCAACTCTTTTAGTTTATCTTTCTAGTTGCCTTTAATCCACATTTCACCCTCTCTCAATGAAAGTATAAAATATATATGTTATTGCATCATCTCCTCTTTATGCCATTATTTTGGCATCCCAAGTAATATCTTGCTTCCTAACTTTATACTACACACTTTATATCGGGCCCATCATGGTCATTATTGATATGAAAAAAATCTACTATGTATTTCTAGGAATATCTAAGTGTCATGGTTTACGTGTCCTCCTCTATAGTATCTAGGTATAATATCTCTTGTGTTAGTCATCTTACATACCCATTTGATTAATATTTTGAATCATGTGGAGGATGAACAAAAAAATACCACAAAAATAAAAGCTATAAGCCATGTTACGAGAGATAAAATAGTAAATGAAAGAAAGCTAATTACAAAAAGAGTCAATCCTAAATAAAAATAACATGATATAATCATATTTGGTACACATCCTATTCTCGTTGAAATATTAAACTCCACATTTTTCCTCATTGCATAGATTGAAGTCCTTTGAGTTGTGGAAAGTTTTGTGAATGGTGTAGGAGGTCTAACACATATCATTTAGTTCTGTTGTAGACACCAAAATTGGGTCACAATCCCTTTACCCCTTTCGACTCATCAATTTGACACATGCACATAACCATGGTCCCCTTCCCCACATTGATATTAATTTAATCACCTTTAATTAAATTAATATTCATCCTCACATTATTAATTAATTTAATTACTTTAATTAAGTTGATTTACACCTCACCTAGCCACCTCACCCAAGACCTATTCCTAGCCTATTAATTAACTAAGACTAAGTCCCTACTTATCCCAACTAACTGGGACTTAGTCTAGCCCTAACATTAATTCCCTATTTCTTCTCCAACAACACTCCTACTTATCTAAGTGCCATTCTCCACTTAAGACTTAGAATGAGGATTCAAATCATGCCAAAAATAGCAAAGATCAAGCTATTTTTGACAACTAAGAGTTATTCTCTTTAACCGACACCGATTATCCATCGGTCGATGTCGGTCACCTAACTGCCATCGATTAGGTTAAATAAGAGTTTCCAACTCTTTGTTCAAGTTTTGAATCTGGAATTCTTGGCTTACGCTTCTTACATTCGAACAATCAAGCAATCATATGACCTTGCGACCAACTAGAGCCCCTCTCAGCATTCAAACATCATTCGGTTCATTAAAAAGTTCTTCCAAGCTCCAACACATGCACCGGAAGCATCGTGTCGCCCTATTGCCATCTTCACTCTGGATTGCCACCTTCTCCAACCACCACCCCCATCTACCTCCAGGATACATTCAACAAGTAAGTGTTTTCTCTCCTTTGTCATTTCTAGTAACTTAGTTTGTTTTATTAAGTTATCCATTATTCCCTTCATTCTTATTTTACCCAGATCTAATCCCAAGTGCCTTTGGCCAACCTTCTACCCATTTTACCTTCTATACCCGGCCTAAAACCACCCACCTGTTTCTCTAAATCTTAACAAAAATCCCACAAACCTATCTCAATCCCCATCACTCTCTATGCAATCACGGAGAGAGAGCCCAATTTTAGTTTTCACATTTTCACTAAATTGCCCCTATTGACATCGGTTACCCAACCAAAGTCATTTTATTCCCCCTAGCCGACATCAATCACCTAACGATGTCGGTCTCGAGAATGGAAATTTTTCCTATAACAACGAGTTAACAACTTCCCCAAAACAGCCCAAAACCTTGCCTAATTTCACACAGACCTCACCTACAGCCTTTGCTTTACACATACAAACCCAAACCAGCCCATTAATCATTCGGATTTAATTCTAACCATTGCCTGTTGAGTTAAATTCACTTTTTGTATGTTAATATGAGATACCTAAATCTTATCAACTACAATAGGAATTGTTATTTATTACATTAAGTTGTATTAAACAAAGGATTGATAGCCATTCAAGAAAGTGTCGGGCTTCCTTGATCTAGCCTTGCTTTAGGAATCCTTTGACTTTTTTATTTAACACTATTTCGTGGTATTGTTGTGTTTCTTATATAGGTCATTCCTCCTAGCCAAAGGGAAGTTCATATAATCGGTTTCTACAGCGTGTGCAATTTATTCTACCATCTACATAACACATGTATTCTTCTACGCCCATTACCTACTTATCTCTGTTTTATCACATTACTTTGAGGTGAAACACCCGTGCCTACTCATGTCGAGTACCTAATCTTCATAGTACACTTATATATCCTTAAGTGAGGAATTAAGGAATGAGGAAAACATCGTGTGGATGTAAGGTACATATTTCCTATCATACACTATTCTAACGCATATGGGATATCCTTATAATTCACTAGTTTTTATTCATTGATTCTTACATATCCAGAGTTTCCTCCACTCTTTGATGTTTAAATATTGTAGTCTTTCCCATTTGATTAGTGTGTCTTGATTCCAAGTAAAGAACTTATTTTCAACTTGGTGGCACCCTTTTACCTCACTTTTACATCATTATATCACCTTAACAAATAAGCATGATCCTTAGTCTCTCCCATCTCCCTTATATCCTGGTATCCATCTATTTTAAAACATGTTAATATTGAGATTGATATTAGGTTTCAAGGAAATTCCCTTATTCCAAGTTTGAAAACGTATCCTTTGGAAACCACAATTTTGGCTTTATTTCTATATTATGACTTACACACACATTCTAAACCTATTTGACATATCCTTCTCTCTCTCTCTCCTAACTTGTTTAACTACACACTTTATTTTTTCATGCAATCACCTAGTTTTATTGATCCAAAGTAGTGTAACACTTACATACATATCATGTGGAATTTTATATAAACATCACTAACTTCATGTATGAAACCATACAAAATGTGATTTCTAAACTATGGTCTGGGCCAACTTGTGTGATCTTATATACCACCTTCCAATTACTCTTTTCTTAGTTTGAATATATTTTATGAGCCACATCTTATCCTATAGAATGGATTTGATGTGATACCTAACCTATAAAATGCTATAGAAGAAATTGTAACTCACATAAGATCTCACCTAACATTATCAAGAGTGTACATTACAAATAACATTCCTAATACACTCAATGACCTCCCAAATATTCCTAAATAAGCAACACATCTATTAAAGAAACCACCACATAGGTGTGAAGCACTCAAACTAGGTTCAAGAGTCTATCTTCCTCCATTACCAATTCTCCAAATGTTTTAGATCCAATTCATATCAAGCGAAATTCAAATGAAGCATTATAAAAGATCTTAAGGGATAAAGGGAATCGATTTAGCATCTGAAGCACATCACATTGTATCATTTTTATGGATGGTACACATTTATTCTATCTATAGCTACGACCACTACTCTTTGTGTCAAGAGACACAACGGAAAGATAGGGAGACTTGTATTTTCATACACTATTACACCTACACTAGCATTGCTACATAGAGTTTTCTCCCTCTTGTGAAGGGGTGTAGTATAATGCCAAGGTTTTTAGCAGGGGTTAACTTCCATGGTTAATATAGCTCCACACATAAAATTTATCATTCTCTTATCTAATTATGTTTATAAAGTAATAATAACGGTATCCTAGGGTTTTATCTATTATTGGTTATCATAAGAAGGTGTCACAAAATAACAAGTCTTAATAAAATATAATGAATAATATTTTCATCCCATTGATGATCACCAAAAGTTACAAACTTGTAATTCCCAAGATTTAACCACCTAAAAGGTAACAAAAAAATTGGCAATTTTTTTTTTGTTGACAAATCACTTACTACACCAACACTAATCACATGACACATAACATTGGGCGATATAATACTAACACTTATTCCAATGAACACATGGTTTACAATTTCTCTTTTGTATACATTTAATTTTGTTACTTAAAAATTATTTCATTTGTAGAAGCATAATTAGTATCATTATGACACACAAAATATAATTTCAAACGAGGTTCTTTTTTTCTAGGATTCAATCATGATCTAGTTTCCATACGGGTTTTCTTGACTACAATCCTTCTATGGGATCTAGAAAACATGCGGTCCCACAATACAACAGGGAAGGAATATAACTCGTAACAACATTCACAAGGTCCCTTACACTTCTTACCAATGTGTTTTATAAGAGCATGACCATGAAACCACACAATTTTCCCATGCTACGATGGCCAAAAACCATTCACAAATAGGGTGTTAACTAAAAACTAAAATTACCATAAATAAATAATACTAGCACAGGGGATAAAGCCATCATTTGAGACTACCCCACGAACATGGGTTATTAACAATATCACTAATCGAAACATTGTGATTTTATGGAATTCCATCCACAAAAAAATATAAGCTTGGCTAAATTTGTTTTACACGTGTTACTCTAAGCCCTCTAATGGCACAATAAGGAAATCAAAGCTCACGTATTAACATATGAACATGGTTTCATTTTCTTAATGAGTGTGACTACACCGTATTGAGGATAAATATGGTGAAGTTGTTCCATAATCTCTGAGACAAAAAGAGACAATCTTCCTACTTAGGATCATGAAAGTACTGTCCATTTTTAGTAGTATCACCATCTCAAAAAAATAGTTGTAACCTTATAAGATATTAACTTGTTTGATCCCTTCCTAATGGGAATTGACGTAAAAGAATTCTAAAATCTTCATTAGTTCCCATGTAATAGTCAAACATAACCTATCATTTTATTTCACATCACACACTCGAGGTTCTACTTATATCCAAAAGGGATAAAAACTTATAATCCAATGGAAGAGTTTAACCTTAATTTCATTTGTTACCAAAACCGTTACCATGTACTACCATTACACATTTATTGTGGACTTCCTATGTTATAACATTTCGAGGTTCTACTTATATCCAAAAGGGATAAAAACTTATAATCCAATGGAAGGGTTTAACCTTAATTTCATTTGTTACCAAAACCGTTACCATGTACTACCATTACACATTTATTGTGGACTTCCCTATGTTAAACATAACATTTAATCCTTCCATTACTTTATGGTTCACTTTAAATGAACATAATATTATTAATAATCACAACTAATATACTTAAGGTGCACCAACATCCACTTTTTAGTTATAAGGATCCACGTAGAGAGGAGGTTTTTCACGATTATCTTAGCGAATTGTTTAAAAATTTTAACAAGGTAACAAGATCTCGTGAGCCCCATTTACTTGCATATTTTCGGATAACCACTTCCTATTATATTTTACATTACATTGAAGCTTATTATATTCATAACATTAAGTATGATCCCCTTATGGGTGATATATGAAAAATCCCTCAAGGTGTTGTACACACAAATACCTAAAACTATATGTCGCTAGGTATGCTAAGCATATGCTCAAGTTAAATTCCATCAATTAAACAAAGATTCCCTCTATATTATGTATTACATGTATTCATGGGTGTTACATGTGGATTTCATGACATAACAAAGGTTATACTAAATTTTATTCTCAAGCTTGTAATTTCCTTTATCCTATGTAACACCATTAACTTTACACATGCACACACACACCATTGATTCAAGAAGGGTTATTCTTCCTCAAAAGTGGAATCATTAATCTTCTTTCTATTATTCAAGATTATCATGATATTCTATTATGATCATGTCAACACCCCATTTTACGGTTGCCAAGCACTAACTACCAAGTCATCGGGTTGGAAAATTATGTTGACTTGAGTTAACTACCTAAGGGTTCTTATTTGAACGATTATCCATGAATAGTATCGAAAGGATGGTTCCACTAAGGTTCACCTATATATGTAGATACCACCTAGAACTAACATATACATGTGTCCTATAAAATTAATCCCATGAAGGTTATGATTTATCTATATCTATTTTGGAATGGAAAATTACATTAAGTTAAAGGTAAGGTAACCACATTTAAATTTCATTTCAATTGGTGTCATAATGCATATCAAATTTAATAACCACCTTCCCATTCACTAATTACCATTACGAATACTAAACCAGGTGCCAAAGAAAATCTAGATGCAAAAACTTGGAAACATAAGATTCATCGATACGACGACCAAAGCTAAAATGGATTTAAAGATTAGCACAAGCTATACTATCAATAACCACATTATTACGTTTTAGGCTTTGAAATATGTACCATTCAATTTTAAGCTCACTATTATGTAATTATGAAAATTTACTAGAATCCATCAAAATCAACTAAGTACACCTTCTTCAATACTATATAGTAGAATGTGATTTTTCATTATCTCATAAATTACACACATACATAATAATATGAACTTTTCTTCCTTCAATAATACAACAATTACAAAAGTTTGAGAACAAGTTTTCAAATGCATCTTTCTATAAAGATTCAAGCACTATCTATAGAATTCACATACTTCAGTTCTCTAATGCATATAAAACTACGCCAATTTATTTCACTTTACCAACATGCAAGTGTACATCTAAATATGAAAATATTACATTTTCCACTTTTGTAGAGAAATATGTTAGAAGACCATATACATTGTTAACACTTAATTGTTATTAAACATTTAATACCATTGGGCTACTACATCCCGCAAATCATGTAATTATGTGTCGAGTGAAAAATGCTTGCATGGAAACACCCCTCCCATCTAACCTACTAACAAAACTCCCAAATTGATTTAGAGTTAAAGAGAAAACAAAATATTCACTTTCCGTACTTACATAAACCAAGACAACTTTTTAGGATTTGGAGAGATATTAGAGAGAGATAACACTCATTTCTTTTACGCAAGTAAACCAAACCAATTCCATAATCAAAGAGGGTGAGAGATAACACAAAAAAAAATTGATTTGTAACCATCAAGTTTCAAAATATTCTCCAAGACGCACTTTTGAATTCTATGAACTTTAACATAGTTTTTATTGTTATCACCACTTGAATCTAGACAAACGTGTCAAATTATGCATTCTCAAATTTTCATTAAAAGTCTTGTTTGAGTACCAAGTTACATATTTATACTCATCATACATATTTCTAAGCATCACATCAATTTTAAGCATTGAGTGTTCCTTAGAGATTCAATGTAGGTCGCTGGCCCTTTGTTGCGTTGTTGTGCATATTAACCCAAGTGGCCATGGAATGGACTAGAAAAAATGGTGTGGGACCCCAAATGAGATGTATAAATGTTATATCATATTCTCAATTATACATAGAATCACAAAAACTCATAAAGATCAAACTACAACATATTTTTAGAGTTATTTGGTTGAATTCGAGTCATTTGCTCTTTTGTAAAATAAAGCAAGTGGGCTCCAAAATAAGTGTGAAAATGTGTTTTTCAATGGAAATGAGCAAAATGAAATGTCTACAATATTATCCATATAACAAAAAAGAGGTTTGTAGAGTCAAAAATTTATTTTGGAATCCATAAGCACAAAAATGAGGTGGTTTCCGAAGGGTTCGGTCGTAGGCAAATGGTTATTCCCATCAAACTATTTTATGAAGTAGTTAGAAACTAAACCCATGCAAACATGATTATCTAGTGTTCGATGATGCTTCTAGGTTGAAAAGAGGTCTCCATATGAAAATGAATAGGTTGTAATACTTTAATGGTGGGGCATAGGTTTAAAGATGTTTCTTACACATCAATTTTGAGAGGTTTTTGTCACAATTTTAGACTATTTCAACATTCCAAGTTCATATTTTTGAATCCATTTTCCTTTCTAGTTTGGCTGGTCACAAAGCATAAAAAATGGTGTACGATTTAGAGGATTGTTTTGGTCTAGTTCATGACCTAGTATTAGACACATCATCCAAGGAAATCACTTATGACATTGGTTTAACACGATGTAGGAAATTGTTTAACATGGTTTACAATGTGATTTAAAATAAGACTTTTATGACAACTTGATTTTAGATTTAACATTTAAACCATTATAAATGAAATGATATTTCACAAGAAAGCGAGATAAAGATGGGTGTATCCATACTTGTAAATCAATGAGACAGAATCGAGAGGTGCTCCGGGTGGTTCCACACACTCTCCAAGAGACCACATTCGTTGAGGAAAAAATCAAACAGCTCTCACGTCTTTGGTGTGTTTCCACATTTTTAACAACTAAAAATTATTTTCTTTCAATAATTGTTTGATGGTTTTCTATAGATTGTTCCCAAACTCTTGTTTTAGCATAGTCTTGGAGGATGCTAGAAAGGTTGTGGAGCTTAGATATAAACCTTTTAATTAAATTTAATTAAATGCCTCTACAGTCTTTTCAACAAACCCATTTTTGTATATCTCATAACTATGACATTCCAAGAGATGACATCTTGCATGTATATCTACCAAGGTTGTTGCAACAACAAAATCGGACACCCAAAATTACGGATGTAGTCACAAAATCACGCACTTACTACTTACATCACGCCTCTAAATATTTCATTATATGTATGATTCCTAAGCAATAAAACTAGAAATTAACAACACTTGTTTTGCTTTTACATCCCTTTTGATACTCTTGCCACTTGCTCTTCTCAAATACTTTACTTTTGGACATTGAATAACACACGACCTAAATATGTATTTTCTCGTTATATCCTCCAATCATCATGGACAATACCGCCCATTAGGGATAGGAGCACACACGAACTACTATTTCCTTTAGGCACTTGTGTCATTTTCCCTTGATTTCATGTTAACTGTCTATAATGAAAAATTGAAAAAAATCCATGACAACTACGCCAATGTAAACCTACCCTCGGATAATTTATGCATATGTAAAACCCATCATGGCCAAGATGGATGTGATAACTATATTTTTAAAGCTTTTTTCATGTGTAAGTAATCGGTGGGAAGAAATCCATGGATTCATTTTGATCTACTTTGAAGGAACTCGCTCCTAGGCCCAAAAGGGCTTATTTTCAAAGGTTTTTCCACCTTGTAAGCACCCCCTTAGAATGTAATAAGAAGAGATAATGCATAAAATTAGTGTGTGACATATTTTTGAGATCATAAGAGGTATTTTAGGGAAGTTTTGTAAGAGGAATCAAGTTTAAGAGAAAGCTATGCAACACCGAGCTACTTATAACATGGTGTAGGGAAATGAAAGTAGTAAAAAAGCTAGTGAGCTTGTTCTAGATGTTGTAGGATCCTTAAGATATTTTGTAATGTTACAAAATACTCATCAAAAATATAATAAGTCCTACTTCACATTGCAAAAGGTTTCGGGAGATTCTATTGTCCGTATTTTGAGATATTGACCCGACAATGCAGATGAAGATCCCCGATTTCAGTGGGGATTCAAATGAGCATTCCACAATTTATATGGAAATTTGAGGTCTTATTAAAATCAAAATGTGTCCTATTAAATTCCATATTCACTCACAATGTGTTGGTTGTCATTTTCATTATCATAATTTTTGGTGGAAGTCTTTTTATCGGCACAAAGCTTGAGCAGTAATAAAAAAGGAGGTAAATTTCAAATTTCAAAAGAATTGGCTTCTGAAAATTTTGGAAATGATCTCATCAAACCTTTTGAAGTTAAAATCATATAATTTTTTCCTAGGTAACTCTTAGGAAGGCTCATTGGGAAAAGAATCGCCCTTCGATTTCAATTTTTGGCAATTGTTGGGAAAGACGTAGTTTCCAAAAGTTCCTAAAGCACATTTTCACACTTGTGATGCACTTTTTCACCTTTTCACTTGGTAAAAGGTGCATGAGGTGTAAAAAATCTGCCACCAAGGTGAGGAGAGAAGGTTTTGAATTTTTCGTCACTTATGAAGTGTTTTTGATGGTTAGGTGAGTGTTATGCACTCATAGGTTATTTTGGCCCCCTCTCCATGATCAACATGACCCATGACACACCTGTAATTACCTGCTTTACCTTTTCACCAGGTGAAAAATTTCATGAGGTGCAAAAATGTGCCACCAAGGGAGAAAATTTATTTCATCACTTAAGTGACAACCTCATGTGCTAGGTAAAGGTTTTCAACTCACACCTCCGAGTTTAACAAAGGCATTTGAAGAGGTTGTGCATATAAACATAGATAAAGTGACAACTATTCGTGATTTGTTGGAAGATAGGAAAGATAAAGACACCAAGATCAAGTGCTCTGACAGAGGAAAAGGAGACAACTGAGGTGAAGGCATGTACGGTGTTGAGTATGGCGGAACAAATTGGTGATGAAATTTTGAAGGCAAGGTCGGATCTGGAAGAGAAAGTGTCAGAGAAGTTTCCATCTGCAATGCATTACTTATGCACCCTAGTTCATATGGTGATGGATGAAGGTCCAGTGTACATGCTAAAACCAAAGGATTTTGCGACACATGCAGAGAAAGTAAAGGCCATGATTATGCGCAAGATAATTGGGTATGAGTCTATACTAGTAGACATTGAAGGATGAATTGAAAAAGGTAGACTTGGCATTGAACATATGTGTGGATCCTGAGAATATCATCGATACACAAACTTTGGCAAAGGAGGATGAGGTTCTCGGTGTAATGAAGAATGATACACTTAGGTGTGAAGGGAGGTTGACCTTGGTAGAAGAGAAGCATGATGTGATTACAACAACATGTGACCCTCATAAGGAGTGAATCAAAGAGATACGAAAACTCATAGCATGGAAAATGGATGGAATGGATGGGATGGTCTTGAGTTTGGAAAACATCCTCGGGATACTTTGCAGAATTAAGGTGAAAATATGACTCTGGATGAGATGGACGGGTACTTGCAGATATCCCTGGACAAAATTAATACAATGTTCAAGAATTGGAACGAGTTAGAAACAAAGATAAAGAGTGAATATCCAGAGTTAATTCTACCTACAGAGGGATAGAGCACCCAAGTATTCTTTCATTCTATGTGTACGCTTATTCTTTATTCATGGAAAGATGAATCATGGTTACCCATTGTTGGGGACAACAATGAAGCAAGTGTGGGGTAATGTTAGGCTGATGAATTACAGCCTAAGTACTGAAGGCGCATAAGGATTGGGCGTGTGGGCATAGGGTGTAGAGGTGCACGTAGAAATATAGAAAAGGACGACCATTGGAAAATATAACTTCATGAATCAGTGCTTTTGTTTACCACAGCTAAATATAGATTGAGTGTGGAGAACGTCTTCTTTGGAAGATGTGGAAAACATGCATCAGTATGAAGACTCGAGGACGAAGCAAGGCTATTTTGGGCAAGTGGAAGATCAAACAACATGCATAGTTTTGAGTTATTAATAGGATTAGATCTATAGTTGATATTATTAGATAATCTATTATTAGCGAGCTTGCATGCTTTTGTATTTATCATGTAAGGGCGCATGGCTATTCTTAGCATGTAGCCTATTTTGAGGATGCATGAGTAGTGAAGGGAAAGTCCCCACTACCTATAAATATGTATTGATTTGCACGATTTAGGAATCCCTTGTTTTTCTAGAGTTATGTCTTTGGTTTATGAGCGTCCATGACTTATGATGACATTACTATGTATGTATTCAACTTATGTATTTTACAAGTAATTAATATAATGGATCCATGGGGTTGGATATTAGTTGTTGACATAACTATGAATGGTTCTTGTATGGTAAACATAATCTTGATTCTTGTATACATTATTCTTTCATATGGTTATGATCTATATTTGTTTATGGATTATTATTGCATTGTTATTATGGATCTAGAATATATTTGTGTGTGTTTATCATGTTAACTCCTTAACAAAGCTTCCATAAAAGAGGGACCTATTACCCTTGCGCGCTTCAGGTGAGCGCTCGGTTGTGGTTTAGTGATGAGTCGGTGCACCTTGGGTTGTTTGGTAAAATAAAATACTACACATGTCAACTAAGGCCTCAGGATACAAGTAAGAAAGCCAAAAAGGCTAAGCACAAATGTCAAAAATGTGAACAATAACAAAGGTAAAAGAGCACCCGGGTTGGATAGGAGTGCCTAGGTGCTAGTGTTCATACTTGGGTGTTGGTGTCCCGAGACAACTAGCGACAAATGTGAGAATACTTGACAAATAATGATCCACGTGACGTAACCAAAACTGGGTATAACAATAACAAATGTGAGAGAGAAATACAATAGAAATCAATTCAAACAAGGGGATGGACTAGGAAGTGTGATATGTACCTTGTGATATGATATTATAATGTATATGGGTTGATGGAGATGCCGACATGTGGTACACATCCCCTTAGTTAGTTATATGGGCTCGCATAGGAATTAGTTATATTGGGTAATGAGTCAGCCTACATTGAGATTAGGTGTTACCCATCCTATTTAAAGGATTTGAGTATCATTATGAGTAGGTCATAGATGTATGATTTGAGTCTTATACTCGGTTGAGGTATATTGGAGGTGTCCCCCTCGAAGTGGATTCCCATCTTGGGAGACTATGGAGTCACTCCTTCCTTAAGGAGCATTGTATGGTGTTGCCCTACCTTAAGGGTATTATTCTACATATATTGCATATTTGGGCATCTTGGCCCACCCATATATTTTTTTTGTGTTATCTTCTACGTATTATTCATTTATTATATGCAAAGTTCTTATCAAGTGGTATCAGAGCGTCGATTTTGGCAAAAATTGGGTCCAAACCCTAATTTTAGAGATTCATCTATATTTTGAAATCGGTTATGAATTTTTTCTCAATTTTTTACCACAATTTTGAAAGGGTTTCAGAAATCTATAGTCTAAATTTCAGAATTTTTCAAGGTGTTTTGTGGAAGTTATTGCATTTTTAGGGTTTCGCCTAAATTTGCTTCACAGTTGTATTTTTGGAATTAATTTTCTAAATTTTTACCAGAATTGCGAATACCCTTCATAAATATATGGTAAAAATTTCAGAAATTTTGGATCTTTTTTGAATAATATATTGATATTTTTAGGTTTTTACATAAAATCAAATTACATCTTTGCCATTTTCATCTTTCCTTGATTTTTTTACATATTCGAAAGATCTCACAATTTTAGTAGGGGTTAATTTTTTGTGGTTTCAGATTGGAGGTAAAATTATAGACAAAATCATCAGGTCAAATATTGGTCAAAGGAGTAAGTTTGTGAAACCCTAATTTTTGTGCATGATGGATATACCAATTTTCTATGGCAATGGGGAAATTGATGAAAACAAATGGTGGATACAATTTAAACAAAAGTATTTTTAAGAATGTTTAGTATGGGTTAGTTTTTATCTTCATCTTGGTGGGAAAGCACGACATTGGTATTCTTATTTGGATATAGATCTATTGGATTGGGATTGGGAGGAAATGGAAGATATTTTCTTAGCTAAATGGGCAACAAAAAAGAAACATAATTTTGTTAAAGAAGAAGAAGAAGAAGAAGAAGAAGAAGAAAATGTTGATGATGAAGTTGTTACACATGATAATGCATTTAAAGAAGGAAGATTCAATATTTCAGTTTGAAGGGTGTATTCAAAGAAAAAAGGTAATTGTTTCCATAAACCCTAGAAACAAATATAAATTCATCAATATAGATGTAGCTCAAACTCTACATGTGCAAGCAAAGAATTTCAAGGAATCTCAAATGGATGGTAAGCGATTCGGGTTTTTGAAGATTTAAAGTTCTCTATGGATAAATATGTTTTACATTCAAATTTTTATGCTTTATATATGGATGGTATGGATATTGTTCTTGGATATCCTTGGTTAGAGACATTGGGAACAATTAATATTAATGTGCAAAAGAAATTCATGAAATTGTGGTACAAGCGAAAGAAAATTACATTAAGAGATATCACACTTAGTAGGAAAAAATTAATATAAATGGGGATCATGAAGAGGAATTTGAAGATGATGAAAAAGGGAATAAGGATTATTCGAAGGAGAGGTCTGCAAAAAGATTAAAAAGAAAAAAATCATCTACTCGAGAGAAAAAGAAATAACAAACAAGGTGGAAGAGAAAAATAAAGAAAAGGTTGAGGATACCAAGGTTGCACCATATAGACACCCACATCATCATGAGAGGGAAAAATCATGGAGTTATGTTAGGCCACATAAGGGAAAAAATCTATATAAATATGCAGGGAATTGGAGGAGCAAAAATTAGGGCTATACATGGAATCAATGGAGCAACAATTATATGACATGGAATCACGGAATAATTATCATGGATATGCATGGATACCGAGGAGTATCACATATGGAAAAGGATGGAATCAGATGAGTCCAATGGAATATGGAATCAAGTTTGGAGCAGCATCACCCACTAGGATCTCATATGGGTGGTTGGATGATCGAGCATGGCGACAAGTGTGCAATAATTTAAAGCACACTCATTATATGGCTTATTCTTATGTTTCGGGACGAAACATGTCAAAGAGGGAGGAAATGTTATGTACCTTGGGATATGATATTATAATGTATATGGGTTGATGGAGATGCCAACATGTGGCACACATCCCCTTAGTTAGTTATATGGGCTCACATAGGAATTAGTTATATTGGGTAATGAGTCGGCCTACATTGGGATTAGGTGTTACCCATCCTATTTAAAGGATGTGAGTATCATTATGAGGAGGTCATAGATGTATGATTTGAGTCTTCTACTTGGTAGAGGTATATTAGAGGTGTCCCCCTCGAAGTGGATTCCCATCTTGGGAGATTGTGGAGTTACTCTTTCCTTAATAAGCATTATATGGTGTTGCCCTACCTTAAGGGTATTATTCTGAATATATTGCATATTACGGCATCTTGGCCCCCCATATCTCTTATGTTTTGTTATCTTTTGCAATTGATTGATTTATTATATCCAAGGTTCTTATCAAAGTGTTGTACTAGTGAATAATTTTCTTATGCAAGATCCATACGTACAACAACATACTTGGCGATATAAAAATAGTAGTATGTGCATGATTTTTGTCTATAATATCCTCATCAAAATGTGTCCATACATACATGGTATGTGTCGATGGGGCTCTATCTCAAAAATATATACATTAGAATCCATCATAAAAATCCACATACAATGTTCACCCTCTACTCGGTGAACTGAAAATCGGACTCTCTAAGCTCAACCTTCCCCTTAGGGCAAGTGCCTACACATCCCTTTGTCCATCATCTCCTTCGTCCTCTGGGCCTGGGTCTTGCCTTGGTTGCACCACAATAATTGTGCTCCCAAATGGTGTTGTTTACGCTAAGCTCTCATCTCTCCACTCCTCTACTAGGTATGCTACCTATTGTGGCACATCTGTAGCCTTGATGTCACAATGTGCTCGTAATAACACACCTTTGCACCTAAGTGCCTTGTATCTACTCTAAAGATATAGTACTCGATGAAGCCATATGGCTAACTCCTTGAGAAGTTGTTAGCGCCTCTCTCATATGCTAAAACTAGAGGTCCAGGTCTCAAAATTTGGCCCTATAGGCCTCCCTTTGTCTATAATACTTGTCCCTCTACCGTATAGCCACGTGTCTCTCCCTCTGCAATCTTGTAACCTCCGATGCACTATGTCCCTTTCATGGTAGGTATTATTTAATTTCACTCATAAGTAGGCTATGTCCACTAGCACTCCTCCATATCCTCCCTCCTCTCCTCCAGGTGTTGCCTCCTCCTCTCTTCTTGCCGCCACATCCTCATCCAATCCTAGTTCCGCCCTCTCCTCCACCGCCCGAGCTGCCCATGCCTCGGTCATCCAATCCATAAAACCTACCCCTACTCCCACATCATCATCACTATCCCATGGGTATCATGCCTCCTCCAAGGGATCTACCATCTTTAAACTAGGGAAGTCTCTCGTTGCCTCATCACATCATATCTAATAACAACCCTCGACACTTTCTATATAACCCCAAATTGCATCATCACCTACGAAACTACACTATCTCTAACATCTCTAGCCTACGCCCCTGCACCCATCTAATCCTCCTCATGCCAAAATCTAGATATCCACACCTAACCATGTGAGAAACCCTTGGTATGGCCTCCATTTGACTCTTTCTGCCATTTAATATCCCACCTCTCCGTGTACCAATCCTCTCCTCTCTTCCTGTCTTCGTGATCTTGGTCGATCGTCCATCTCAAGAATCCAACAAGTATCTCTATGTGGTCCCCAGCCACCCATGGAAGCCCTAGTGGCCTAATCACAACTATGTGCTCATACGCCTAACATGAAGTAAAATCCCACATCTAATCCAGGATCCCGCTCGGTGGCATACATCCATAGCTCATGTTATATCTGAGCCAATAATGTTGTAACAAATGAGAACACTATCATGTGCTCCACTATGTCTGCAAACACCCCTACCAATGTCCATGGAAATCTATCTCCACTAGAATCTGGTAGTGCATAAAGCACGATATTCCATCACGAGCACACATATCAACATACTCTCATGTGTCCTGGATCATATTGTGCCTCTATGTCAAAGGCCCTTGATGTAAATGTAATATGTGGGGCATCAATTGCAAATGACCGTGTCAATGTACCCAATCTCCTCTCGGTTGTAATCAGCTCTATGGTATCCCCTTGTATTGGAAGCCTCAAAATATGTTACACATCCTCTAGTATCACTGCATCTCTCCCTATCCTAAACTTTGAATGTATTAGTCCTCACATCCCATATGTCAATCAATATAATCATCAAACCCACATCCCTCCGTATCCTCTGATAATGGAAGAATCTACCCGTCCTACCACCTCCAAATCATCCCACTTGGTATCAGTCACATCCCCCTAATCGATCATACATAGTGGGGACTTTGTCTCGAGATATAATGTGTCCATAGCCTAAAAATCAATCCAACAGAAATCATTAACATCCCAACACATGTAAATCATCATCAAAAATAAAAAATCTCCCATCTTAGCCAAGTCAACGCCACCCGACTTGGGTTATCATTGCCAAGCATGGGTCGATGGTGGCTGTGTCTAGTCACCGTTAACTACCCTTGGTGCCCATGTCAAAACTCGGAAAAATGCAAAAATAAAAAAAACAACTAAATAAATTCAAACCAAAGCTAGGGTTTAGGAACTTACCATCCTCTGAGTCCTCTGGCACTTTCTCATTGCTCCATTGGCCTCCATCTCACTCTAAATCTCACTTTCTCTTTCACTCAGAGCTTATGATCGAAAAATTCACATAGTGCAAATGAGCTTAGTCGGCTTCCCTAGCCACTTAAATAGGTCACCAACCGAGGTCGTCGTTGATTTGGTGCTATTCGTCATCGACCCAACCCCAATCGCCATAAACCCACTAATTCACCATCAACCTAACCCTAAATGATCATTCTTTGTTCTCTTTCACCTTATCTATCTTTCAAATTATCTTTTCTTCCATTTTTGACTTGTGTGTTGTTCATAACACACCTTTATTTGTCTTATCAAACTTACCTCAATATCTTCAATCTCATTCTGCATCCTTAATCACATCCAACAACATGTTATGCGATCATCTTCATGTCCCTCTTGAGGCACCATATTTCATCGTAATCCCTCCATTGTGGCCATCTTTTATCTTTTTCCCACCCATACGCATATTTTTTATTCCTCGTATATAAAGGATATTGCATCCGTTTTTGCCCCGCATTTTGTCGGACCATTGTCTTGACTATCATCACATTTGTTTGCACATATTTTGATGTCTACCCATTGGTCCCATGGTTTGCACATCCATCCGAGTAGATTCCCATTTGACTCCCTCCATCTTGCAGTAATTTTTTCCAATTCACAAGTTTGTAGGACATTTCCATCATCTCCATTGAGGCCATACTTTGTACCTTACTAAAGTTATTCAAAAATCACCACCAAATTTTTATTTTTATTTTTTTCCGTATCCCTCTTTATTTAGGGCATCATATCTCATCTTCTCTTTATCATCCCTTCCACTCTTTATCCCTTCATCTATCCCTTTCAAACTCATGCTCGATTCCTCTTCGTATCATCGATGGAACATCTCAACCATCATCTTCTATCACTTTTCATTTTTTCTCATGGCTTGCCCTACACAAACCATTTGACAAAAAGGATAAAATGTAGACACCAATTTTAGTATCTTGTGTCCCTCATCCTATGTTTCCTCCTTCTTCATGTTGCACATCCATATTTCTTTCCCATTCGAATTCCCCCTTTCCGTCATGAATCCCATTTATTCGAATTTCCCACTTTCCTATCCCATCATCTATTTTATTTGCCCTAATTCACCCTTAATACCATCCTAATCATATCTTTAATTTGTCTTCCCTAACATCCCTTATTAGCCCTAAATCCTCATTTAATTCTTTTATCCTCCATAAACCTCATTTGTATCATCCATCGGTTCCCATCTACCTTCATTTAAAGTGTTTGTATCTCCCAACCAATTTTTATCTTCCCTACGCATCTCTAACCCGCATTAACCACCCAAAACCTTAATCTTACCGCATAGGTCCTCTTTGCATTGAGATAATCACATTTCCATTGCCTAAATTAACAAACCAATGCGATCGTCACCAACCCTATAAATATGCCCATACCCCTCCTCTCTCCAGGATGTAATTTTTGAGACTTTGAGATTTTTACGATCTTGGCTTCATTCCATATTCTTCTTTACAACTGTTATCACCATCTTGGAGCTATTTTAGAGATCTTTTTCATCACCTTTGGATATTTGAAGTTCTCTCTTTGCTTGGCATCATTCTTTTGCATGCTTGGATCCCCCATTATCATCCCATCATTATTGTGCATCAGCCTTGTAGGTTCATAAGCCATCTTAGAACTTTACCCGTCCATCATTCATATTCTATTTCTTTATGGAGATCATCATTTCTATCCATATTCATCCATCAAACCCTAGATTCCTTCCCAGTTGTTGTCAAATCTACTTTGTCGTTGTCAATTCGGTCCACATCTGTTTTATTTCTGTCATCTATTCGCGAATTATCTTTTTTTTGATCCCATAGTCCCCCAGATCTCCCAATCTTGCCATTCTACACACCTATTGCTTCTGATCTCATCTTCATCACACCCATCGTTGTCGACCCTGCCCTAGTTACCATCGACCTAGCTTACGATTATCACTTTTACCATAAAATTTATCAATTTTCTTTCATCCTTTCTGTTTCACCCATATCCAAGCTCTCTGCATCATCTCAACATCATCTTTAGTTCCAGATCAACTTGAACAATTCCTTCGAGACCTACTTTTTTCTATATTTCTTCTTGGCCTATACTTCCACAAATGACGTCGACTCTTCCTATAGCCTTGGGTTCCCATTGACTCGATCAATTTTGGTTCATTTTTCATTGTTTTGTTATCGAGGCATGCACTTTATCTTATCTATCCCATCTCGAGATTCCTTGATTCAGTTCAAATTCTATTGCATTGTATCATTTATCCATTATTATTTTATCCTTATTTTCTATTAAAGTGGGTTGACATCCATCCTAGGAATTTTTCTCTTCTCGGGACCGACATTTGTCCTGAAACCCACCATCTTATCTACTAATCATTTTCTTATTGAGCTTCTCTTTGTTGTGCAGGTAATCAAACTTGCTACGAGGAGGATATTTTGCGCCAATATCCATCATCATCTCATCTAGAGGTAGCCTTAAACCCTCTTATCATTGGAGTTACTTGTTTTCTTTGTTACCATTTCACGATTTGAAACCGGAGCAAGAAAATTTGATCAACAAATAGATACTTTGCAAATTGTCTTTCCCTCTTTTTAGGGTCCATTAGGACAAATATCCTATGGTACCTATTTTCTTGGTGTTGGGTTAGGAGTATTCAACTCATCTCGTTCTTTAAATTTCATTTGGAAAAATTGGTTACTAATCACCTCCAATCTTTTATCAACTCTACACAAATCATAATCTCCAAGTACAACAATAATGCAAGATCGTCCCTTGACAAATAAAATAATTGTACTCCTCCCATGTTTTGTCTCTTTAATTTACTAAGTAAAATTATATTTTCAAAGTTAAAAATACATTATGTACATTTTAGTTACATGTTAATTTATTTTATGGATATTGACTATGCTCTTTATTGCATGTTTCACCATTAAATATTCCAACACCAACACAAGAAAAATAACAATCTAGTAAAGAAAAAGAGTGTGTGCACACTCGAGATATGTTTTTCGCTTTAAGTATGTAATTTTCAATTTCACACTTAAAGTAGGGAATGTAGACACACAATTATAAAAGCTATCCTTTTACAACAATAAGTTTGGATTTGTTTTTATACTATGACTTACGCTTGTTTATAAGCTTAATTGACATTTCATTCTCTTTCTCTCACATGAATTTTTATCTATGCACACTTATCTACCATTTAATCCCTCGGTTTTATTTATCTAAATGAATATATCATTCACACACATCTCAGCTAAAGTCTTAGTTGAACATCACCAACTACCTATATAAAACCATACATAATGGGACTAGGAAGTACTAAGGTTTGGACCGACCTATACAGTCATGTATCCTACCTTCCAATGACTCTTTTCAAATTTTGAATATATATTATTCATTTCTTATCCTATAGGTCAGCCTTAATGTGATACCTAACCTACAAAAGTGTATATAAATAAGTCTAATTCACTTGAGAACTCACTTGGCATTCTCAAGAGTATACATTACAAATTACATTCCTAAAGAGCATAAGGCTTTACTAAATATTCCTAAAGTAGTATAACATCTATTAAAAAAACCACCGAGACGAGGTCTAAATCACTCAAACTAGCTTCAAGAGTCTAGCTTCCTCCATTACCAAGCCTCCAAAAGTCTTAGAGCTAAGTCATAGAGAAATAAATTCACATAAAGCAACATCAAATGTCTTAAGGGACAAAGGGAATCAATTTAGCATATAAAGCACATCACACTATATCACTACTATGTAGGGTAAACATCTATTCTATCTTTAGTTATGCCCACTAGTCATTATGTCAAGATACACAGGGAAACATATAGGGGTTTGCTTAGATTTGCATACACTATTGTACATACACTCGGATAACTACATGGAATTTTGGTCCACTTGTGAGGGGATGTAGTGTAGTTCTGGATTAGTTCATAAGGGTTTGACTACCAAGTTCATTGCGATTCACCCACACACGCATTCATCATTTTATTATCTAATCATGTTTATAAAGTGCTAGTCTAGGTATCACATGGTTTATCTATTATAGGTTATCACGAAGAAGGTATCACACAATTTGTGAGCTTGATGATAAAAATGATGCATATTTATAGTCTATTGATGATCACCAAAAGTTATAAAAGCTTAACATCTATTATTCAAAGATTGTACAACCTATGACTGGATCGTACTATGCCCCAATATAAGTTGTATGGTTTCGTACACACGAGTAGTTTGTAAGAACAATTCTAGAAATGAAGAATTTATAGATCTATGTAGCACATAAATTTACTCTACATAACCGAGATCACTTTTGTAGCTCTTTGATCATCTAAGTATTATCCCTTTTCATGTTTTCAAGAAATTGTTTCATCATTTTGTCATCATGTACTATCTTAATAGCTATATATTTTAAGTTGTATGGTTAATGTTGATTAATTAATTCAAAATATTCTACCTTGTAACATTCTTATACCTATTAATAATTGATGAAATAATTCAAATCAAACCCTAATTTAATTTTTTAGGACATAAAAACATCCATATTTGAGTATCTTCTACATATCTTGGATTTCACAATGTTATCTTTCGATCATTGCTACTTTATCCATCCCATTGACCTATTATTTGTTGGATGGTTAGTGTGGTTGGTGCCTTTTTCCTAGCTAATACCTTACACTCTTTATATTCATAGGTTGGTTAGTTTTATGGTCTCAACTACATAGTTACACCCTATTTACAACTTTCTTATGACCTATTTACAATTTCCTTACTCACTTCCAACCTAATTATAATCTCCTTAAACCTACTTCCATCCTATTTACAATATACTTACCTAATAATGACCTACTTACTATCTTATCATCCTTCCATGAGCTCCCCCTTAGCTTAGGTTTTATTACTTATTTATCTAATTTATCTTCTAGTGTTTCTTTTTAGTTGTGTATTACTTGGGTTCTCATAGCTACTATTTCTAAAATCTAGTGATTTAATATGAGGCCACACTTGGGGAAGGTAAGCATACATGCGGTATTTTTATTTGATCCCATGTGTTCATTTACTTTATGTAATACACATATTTTTAGTACTTTGATTTTGATGTTCTAGTTCTCTATCCAAAGACCATGTCCTATACAATTTTTGTGACATATGATGATATTCTATTAGGGCATATGTATACACTTGATTTTTCGCTAACTTGTGTTATTTGCAAGAATCATTGGCTTCCATAGAGTTGTGTCATTAAGGACACTTCGGGAGCGATGAGTAACCATAAATGGTTATATGCATCCTTTATTAGTCAAATTAGGTTAATCAATAGTGGTAACAATGGGAGAGAATTGACGTGTATCCCAATTATATCATAGCTCACAATTTTTCATACCTACAATAATATTTTACATCATCCCTATGACATCACCTTATAATCCTCGTACATTCATCCCTATACCTAATTTCATCGCACAATTTTTTTTTCATGTCACCCATTTTAGTGCCTTCGAGTGTCCATCCATTAGTTTAACTTTATTATTTGATGAGCTCCATGATCTTGCATTTTCCCTAGTTAATGGTATCAACCATGGTCAATACTTTTGGTTGGGTTGATTTCCCCGATTGATGATATTGACCATTGTTGACACTACCACATGAGTATTTTTCATAGATGATGGCAATGAGCCATTTTCAATATCATCAACTAAAAGAAACTATAAATTCCCACCATGATTTTTGTATATACTTGCTATTGAGAAATCATTCCAAAAATAAATTATAACTTGTTCAATTTATTAGCACTCTCAAATGTACCCTTAAATAGTTATATGGCTTGAAGTTAGTCTTATTTGTCTTCTTTGAAGTTCACACTTGAAGCATTGGGCACTTGGAATTTTCAAGCATAAGAGTTACACTTACCATGGTGCTCCCAACCTTTGAAGTCTTTGCATTACTCAACTAGTGGTTTTCCTAGGTATTGTTCTATTCATTTTCAATCCCCACATCAAATCTCTTATAAGGTATTGTTGACCCTAAGGGAAGTTAATGAACCAATTGTATCTTCAAGCAAACACATATATCTCGACCTCTCTTTTCCTTTATGTCATTTCATTTTTGGATGTTTTGTTGATGTTGTCATGCATATATTAAATTAAGGCAACATATTATTTATCTATCGGCTCTTGATTTATAATCCCCATTTTGGGCCTTACATATATTACAACCTATGGATATTTTAAAATTTAGCATAAACATCATCATATTTTTATGATCTAGTTACAACCCGATTCTGACCTCTCTATCATTAACTTACTATTGAGAGCTAGTTAAATACCACTACCCTATCCTAGATCTAGGATTTGGAACCCTACATCTCCTATAGAGTGTGGAGTATTCTCTTCCTAGTTCCATACCTCTAGAAAATTATAGCCTCAAGGAGTGAATGTTTAGTATGTACCCTCCCATTATCCTAGTCTAGATCACCCGTTGTAGAGAGATAAAAAAAGATCTTTTATCGGGGCATTATTTATTTACTTACAAGGTTCATCTTCGGTGTGAGTTAATAAATAATAGTGATCTATGGCCAATGATAAAGGAAAACAATGTGATACAAACAATGCAATATATATAATATCAAAATTTGGGTTATTAGTAAGTCTTACATAGAGTTAACACTATTCACTTTACAAACAAACAATCTCTAGTATTAACACAACCACCTAAAAAGTAACTATTTCGATATGATAGCGTTAATACCAACATACTTTTTTTTCATAAAATAGTGGATAAACATTTAATCAAGTTTTTCTTAACTACTATCACACTTCTCATAGGCTCTATAATTTTAAATGCAACCCTTTTTATAAAAATCATGGAAGCAATGAACATCACAACAATGATTTTTAAGGTTTGCAATAGAAACTAGTATAACTTGAGCATCGGGAATTATTTACTTCAATACTATATCTCACCAATCTCAATATTCTTCACCATCTTATTCTATGGAGATTAAGACATCCTATTACATCCATTCATGAGAACCATTGGTTTATGCAAGTGACACATGATTGAGAAGATATGATAATGATGCATTCTTTCTCGATATATGCCTTTTGAGGCTTAATGAAACTTCCAATCGTAGTACTAAATCTTCATCGCATATTTGAGTACAAAAATATAAGCAATCAAAATATTAGATAATTGTAAATATAAAATATTAAGTATTATTCATAATATTGAAGAACTATGCAATGGAGTTGTTGATCACTCAAACAACCACAACATATCCTTATGCAAGAGGAAACAAAAAAAAATACTAACTGCAACAAGAAATATTACAACAAGCCCAATTATAAAGGAAATTAAAACTTGTAAATAAGCAATTGGAGCATACACAAGCACAATTAATACTACAAAAACTAGTTTTAAGTAGCTTAGGATGAATTACAATAATCAATCTATGTAATTCCAAACACATTTAAATAAATTAGAGAAAGAGCACAAAAATGGTCAATCATGTGATTAATTCTTCATTACGACCATCTCATATAGGTACACAATCATATATTCAACAACCTTCTATTGATTATGTGACATTACTACATAAAATAGCTCAACCATTCAAGTAAACATTACAAATACAAATGTGAATCAACTATTTTAACATCATGCCAAGCTATAATCATCTCATATAAATCTAGAAATGTAGAAAGTATTCAAACTTATAACAATCAACAAGTTATTTACACTTTATCATGGTTAAAAACACTTCTTGTAACAGTCTATTTAGTTAGCAAAAGCATCCATATGTGCTTGTGTGAGAGTGATAATCATATAAAAGGATTTATTAGAATTAATACATTGCTAATAATTGTACATAATATGTACTTTATTAAATCAAATTTGAATTGAGTTTTATTGTAAACAAATAATAAGAACTACAATCATCTAAAAATTACTTTTTTCATCATCACAAGATTGTAGTGGTAAGCAAAAGACCATATCCTAAATTGTTATAATTGTTTTCCTTCAATTCCTCCTTTCATCATGATTTGCATATGCCCTCAAGGATGCCTTCTTATACTATGATAAATAACCTAATTCCACATTTTTAAAAGTTTCATTTTCTTGAAAATCACATAAATTTGAAGTGTTTCATTTTTTTTGTTTGATACGATTTACTAAAAAAATGTGTGCATCAAAGAAATGAATACAACCATAATGATTATGAGTATTTCAAAAAGATCCATTTTATTAAGGCCTATCGTGCAAAAAAATACCCCTCTCCCAATTTTCAACTTTGAACCCTTCCCCTCCTTTATGGGGACGTCTTCACAAAACACTCCTACAAAGCTTGTCACTTAATAATCTACAGTTATAATGTCAAAGTATTTTAGATAACAATTTTTAAAAAGGTTATTTAGACAAAATGAAAGAAATTTTTAAAGCAAACACCTACATCTTAGGTGCCAAGAATGAAGTGTGACACCTATTTTGTTAGGGGGAACATATAATTTATCATCAACTTTCTCCTAGCCATTAGTTGATTTTCCAATGCGTTTGTGGGAGCAAGGCGATAAATGATTATCTCGGTGCTATGTTTGAGGGCATGAAATAATCTCCACTAGCCAAAATTTACACCCATCTTAGAGGAAGATTGTTTGCAACAACAACTAAAAAATGTGAACAACAATAGGAATCACCTATATGTTTATGGAGATCTTCAATGTCAAAACAATTAGAGTCCCCATATTTGTGGAGAAATGAAAAATAATTTTAGAATATTTTCAATACCTTGTTAAAGAATTGTGTGAGCATCATACAATTATTTTTAAAATAACATCAAAAATGCCTTGTGAGACAACCAATATTTGCATGTAGGAGGGCACTTAGGTGTAAAAACGGTTCTCAAGGCCTCTTTTAGAAGAGTAACCACCAACCACAAAAATCGAGATAGTAGAGGTCATAGAACCAATTTCCATTAAATAAACTAAAAAATGTTTTACATTAGAGGTGGGGCCAAAGAAAGAATTGTCTACAATATAAATAATCCACCACCAATTTTTCCTTCGAGACACCCAAAAGACATCGCAAACTAAGAAAACAACACCTAAGGAATAAATAAACTCCTATACGAAAGACATTTATGTTATAGACATATCTCACATGAAAGATGTAAACTCCCTTAGCGTAATATAATGGTAACGTGATAGCTAGAATTTTCCATGCTTATGTAGGAATGATGATGAAAGAGTTAAAAACTAGGAAATAAAAAAGTAACTCATTTTTACCAAACTTACCCCTATAACAATTCACGTCCATTGATAATGCAATTCGTGAAAGAAATATGGTATGTAGATTATAATGATTACAATTGTGTAAAATAAGAGATTTAGAATAGGGCATTTTCCTCCTTAAGTTGCACTATGAAATACATGACAACACTTAAATATAGTAGACACAGAGTGTTAACTGTTTCTTATTTGGGTTTTAGTGATGTCTGAGTTGTCTTACGAAAATAAAAAAATGAAAACTAAAAAATCACAAGAAACTATTTTTTAAGTATGGGCAAATGATGTTTAATCAAATATAAATGTTAAATAAAAGTGTTCAAGGTGAGAGAGACTTTGTGGTCATAACTCCAGTGCATGTTTAAAATACATGGTTATTGACACGTGTTTATGTGTTTTTGACTATAAATAATTAATAATTTCATGGTTTCTTTGTAAATTTCTTATTAATTGGTGACAAATGGTATGAGGAGGATTTGAACATTTTCATCCTCAAGAGTCATTGAGACTATTTCAACAAATACAACAAACAAATATTCAACTTGATTAGCTCCCCTTTGCTAGCATACTTGCGAACGTGAGAAAATAAGAGCTTTGCGGCGGCGTAAAGACATCCATCAAGGTAAAATAGGAGGTGCTTTTGTCACATGTTGTAGTCATGCTAAATTATTTTTTCCTCCCCATAACAAAAACTTAGAACAATTTAAGATAGCATATATTCCACCACAAATTACAACTCCAACAAACTTAACATCATGACCCTCTTGACATAATTTGCAACTCTTATACAATTGCTAATAGAATTTTTTTGGCACAATTTCGAAAGACAATACTAAAAAAACTACCATCCATACATGGTCGTGGAATGTAAAGTGTTTGTATTTTTCCTATGTTAAAAAAAATCATGTTATTTGGACACCCATTATTATTTAAAAGGGCACCGACATTGAATTGGAAACATACTAAATTTGTTTTCTACTCATGTCAAACTCCAAGGCGCTGACAATATAGTAATAAAATATGTAAATTGTTGTCCAAAGCACTCATCGATGGAAAATGCCTCCCATAGAAACGCTAATGCCCTTAACAGTGGTCATTCGCACTAGGAAGAATAGACGCAACAGTCTCCTGGATAGTTTTTATCCCCTCCATCCTTCAATGCAAAATTTGAGAATAAATATTGTTTTCCCATTGTAAATGGACAATTTTTTTAGTGATTTGCGTATTGTGTGGGCCAAATTTAACTATTTTGGTGTCTATGGCAGCAAAGGCATAGCGAAAGACCCATTTTGTTTCTCAAGCTTTCGCCGGACTATAAAATTTGAGGGGGATCTTGTTAACTCACTGAAGAAGCCCAAAATATTTTGGACATCTTTGAACCCTCAAATATGATCTTGCAACAAGAAAAAAAAACAATACACAAAATAAACGAAGGAAGGCCTTGGGGATCAAAATTATAAAGTTAAATCACATGACCATATGCACAACATTTATATAAAATAGAGTTTGAAATGAAATATTTTAATGACGTCCACGAGATCAAGAGTCTATGGGACCACAAAGCGAGATTTTAATCGATTTCGGACTCTTTTCAATATCCGCTCTTCCGCTTGTGTGAATCTTGAGGATGAAACCCGCGGTCGCTTGAAGCTTTGTTCCTTCGAAGAGTTCCTCAAGTTTGTCCACCTTCAAGTTGTTTTTGTACTGAATACGAATATCATCATATGCCGAACACTCCATGATGAAATGCCATTCTGTCTCGACAACTCCTTTGTTGCAGAAAAGACAAATTCTCCTTTCCCAGTCTTCCTTTGGAATAGTCCATCTACCAGTTTCACATCGAAGATGATGCGATCCGGTCCTTAACTGTGCCACTAGAATCCTTGCTTTACCCTTGATAGCTGCCCCTAGATAAGCTTTTTCATCATGTTCCCCAGTGGGGTTGAATTCTTTGATATAATGCGCTTTCTTTCGACCAATCGACCTGTCCACATGGCAGACCTGAACTTTTCTATCACATAATTTTTTATTTCCCTATTGTTGTTAGGGCACTCTTGCAAGTTGATGCCCCATTTGTTCATCCATTTAATATTCTGATTCATCCAGGTTTTCTTTCTGCGTTCCAAAGTATCGTCCACAACTATTTTGGGCCAGCGAAGATTGTCCATGTTTTCAACTTTTTTCAAATAGCTTATCATCCGAGATGCTTTGTTGAAGCTTCCACCGAGAAAGTACCCGCTTGATGCGAGGATCTCATAAGGAACAGTTGATTTGACTTTAAGAGTGCTTGTGATTAGATGTTTACGGATTCTTTCTATTTGTCTTTACCGTGATTTGACATGCTACTTCCCCAAACCTCGCACCATAAAGAACAAGCTGGAGTGACCAACAATCCAAAAGGGTTTTCTTAATTTTCTAGTCCCAAAGTTTAGCTTTCCACCTGTTTTGAAGTAGGTAAGATGCTTTCCAACCTCCTTGTATCCTTTTTGCTTTACAAGTCTCGGCTAAGTTTGTGATGAAAGTCAATCCCGGATATTTGTATTCGGTGGTGACTATTTCCAAAGGACTCCTTGAAAAGAAAGTTAATTTGTCTCTCTTTCCTTTTCAAGGAGAAAATCATGATTTTTGTTTTTTAGTGTTCACTTGCATCCCAACTTCATGGCAAAAGAGCTCTAGCGCTTTTAGTTGCTCCCTCAATCCTTGGGCTATTTTTGAAATTAGGATAAGGTCATCAGCATATAGAAGTAACTTCACCACGTAACTTGTTAATTGTATACCTCCTCCCTCAGTTTTGTTTAACCGTTCTTCAAGCTTGTCAATGTATAGACCAAATAAGGTGGGAGAAAGAGGGCAACCTTGCTCGACACCAATGTCACTGCCGAAACACTCGGACATACCTTCTCTGATCCTAATTTTAGCTCTAACCTGCTCATACAATTTATGAACTGCAGCTCTAAACTCATCTAGAATCCCAAGCTCCTCCATCCTGTTCCAAAGTTTCTTTCTGGGCACTGTGTCGAAAGCTTTCCTGAAATCAACAAAACAACAAAAAGCTTCTTCTCCTTGAGTGTCCCAAACCTTCTCAATCAAATGCCTAAGAGTGATACAATGGTCAATTGTTGAGTGTTTAGGTTGGAATCCCGCTTGCCCTTTTGCTCTTTTACCCTCTCTTTCAGCCCAACTACTGATTCTCCGTTCTATCATGCCTCCAAAAAGTTTACCAAGAAGAGGGTTGATCATAATGGTGCGATAATTGGACGGATTATTAATGTCACCACTTTTAAATAGAGGAATAACAATGCTAGTCGTCCACTTTGTCGGAAAGCCATTCTGATTGACATCATTGAATATTTTTCTGATGTGTGGCGTGAGGACCTCAACCCCCATTTTAAAAATTCAGCCTGAAGACCATCGATGTCTTGAGCTTTACCACTTGCTAGATTCTTTATGCCCTGCTTGATGTCTTATGTCGAAAAAAGCTCAATCGAAGTCTTGATTATGGGAGGAGTATCTTTTTGTTGGGGACGCTCATAAAGGGTCCTTGCATATTCTAACCAATGATTACCTGTGATATTATTTTCTATGTATTTTTTCTTTTGTTGCAGCTCCTTCCAAAAACCTTTGGGGTTGTGTTTTCCAAGAGAAATTAATTATGTCCTTCTCTTGCACACATAGCTTTCTTTTTTGTGTTGTACCAATCTCTCATAAGTTTTTTTATTTTCTTTGTTCATCCCACTTTCTTTCAAAGCTCTCTTGGCAGCTTTACACTCTTCATCATACCACGGGTTTGTCGGAAAAGTATTTGCCGCTCCCTTTCTAGGTTTAGATCTCTCACAAACACTTAGAGCCTTTTGGATTAAGGATATCAACAGATTACTACGTATATAACCACTCATTCCCTTGGATGTCATGTTCTCTATATCCTTCCTCATTATCTGAAATTGTTGCTTAAGGGCTGCAACAAATATTTCCTGATTTTCTTTATTGAGAATGATTTTTCCCTATTTTTGAGATGCCTTTTGCATGTGATGAGCTTGATTCCTTTGTTCTGATTGAAGACGGTCCCAAGCTTTATCAAGAGAGGACTATGGTATGATTTTAGTTCGATAGGACAATCTCCAATTTCAAACTCAAGTAGCGTGGAGATAAAACTTTGAGAACAAATTACATAGTCTACTACACTTTGACCATTGTATGTTTTACAAGTGATATTGCCTGATCTGGGCCAAGCCCTCATGCCATTGCAAATGACCATGTTGTATAAACTACATAGGCCTAGAAGCTCAACTCCAAAATGTGACACCCCTCCATTACCGTCTTGAGATAATCTTTCCCAAAGCTTGTTCTCTTCTTCTTTAAGCCACAACGGATTGTCTTCACCTCCTTCTAAGCTGGTCAACTGAAGGGATTGGTTATTTGCAGTCCTCGCATTGAAATCACCCAATAGAATTATTTCTCTAGATGCACTGAAAACAGAAATGTCTTTTTTATTGAAGCGTATGGATCTTCGCTATCCAGATTTCTTCTCTTATATGTCTTTGAACCTTTCGGTGCAAAGTAACAGGCAACTAATCTGATTGTTGTCTTGTCATCTATTATTTTCAGCCATATGTATTGCTTATTTGGATCTTCTTTTTCAACTTTGACATTTTCGAGCCATATTTCCTTGATTAGCACTGTGATTCCACCGTGGCTTGTTCCCTGTTTCATTCCCTTCATTCCAAACTGAATTTTTTTTGTAGCCTTCAAAATCTGGAACCTTGCAGCCTTCGTGCTCATCTTTTTCCATAAGAATAATAATATCTTTCCCTTCTACTATGGGCCCCAAACCCGGTCCTCTTCTCCACGGATATCCTCTGCAATTCCAACTTACTATGTGCATGAATTCCCGTGGGGCCCCTAATTCCTATTTCCTGTTTGATAAATGATCGCTGATTTGGGCTTTCCCATTTCTCATCTGTGCCCATTTTCCTGCTTCCCTTGCTTTTCTCACTTTCTCCCATTCTTTCCTTCGGTCTTCTTGTTGAGCGAATGTCAAATCCTCATCTAGATATATGTGTGTGCCTCTAAGAAGTCCTGTTTTTAGGATAACATGTTTGTCTTCTATTTTTCTCATGACCACACGCACGTGACGGTCCTTTCCTCCCTCTGTTCTCCTGCCAATCCTGTTTGCTTGTTGTATGTATCCTGTCCACTTCAATTCATCTTTAAGAAAGTCTCTTGCCAATATGTCAGTTCTCTCATTTTCACCAAAATCTTTTAGACCCTTGATAATAAAATTTACTGCTTCTGTCTTGTTGATCTTTCTCTTCTTTTATATGTGTTTTGATGTGTTTCTCCATGACTTGCCTTTGCTCATTTGACGATCCACTTACTAATTGTGACCAAGTTTTGGATTCTTCTATCCGATCCTTTAGTTGATTTTCCTTTATTTCCATGTCTTTAATTGCTGATTGGATCTCATCTATTTGCATTGTTTCCTTCCCCTTTACCGTTTCAGGGTTTTTTTCTCCCCCTGTTTTCATATGTCCTAGATCTTGTTTTAGCATGATTAACTCTTGTTGCCCTCTTTCCATGAGGTTTTGGAGATTTAGAACCTATTCTTTGAGAATTTTATTTTCTCTTTCCAACTTGTACCTAATTTCTGTGAGTTCTTTCCTCTCACTGTTTTCTTGCAAGTTCTGGTTTTCTAAAATTCCAAGCCTTTCTTTCATGTTTATGAGTTCCTTCACATATAGCTCTGAAGACCACAAAAGAGGAGTTGAAGTAGGACTGTATAGGTATTTGGAGTCCTGGACCGCGTCTTCCCTTTCATCTTTGTATGTTGCAGTTCTGTTGGTTTTGTTCAGCGTTGACTCCTTTTTACTATCCTTCTGACTTGATTGTTTGCCTTCCATTTTATGTTCTCTGAAAAAGAAGTTCTCTTTGTTGTTTGTTGTCTTCGGTAGAATCAGAGTGAGGTTTTTCTTCTGGGTTCTTCTTAGTTTTTTGGCTTGCCTACGTCGTAGAATCCCCTTGTATTGTTTTGCATTCACATATACCAACTTTTTAGCTGTACCCACTGTATGATTTTGGAAGACTTCTACCTTTCCCAAAATTTTGTTTTCTATTGCTGTATGTGTTTCTGGAATAATAGATCTCTGTAGTGCCATATTTGGATTGTCTTTGAAACCCTCATGTTTAATCATGGTTTGCATGCCTTGTTGAAACCAAATTTGACAGAAATATATAAAGAGTGCTGCAGAGAATGAGGGGGTTTGGTGGGTCTACTTGAGAAACTGACTTATTTAATTCGACTTTTACCAAGTTTGGCCTTTGAAACAGGAATATTCGCAGCCCTGGCCCACAGCCCTATCCTCCACTCGCGGACTTGCGCCGCAGCCCGCAACCCTATCCTCCTGTCGCAACCCTATTCTCCCAACCTTCCCGCCATAGCCCTATTCCCGTAGCACCCCCTGTCCCCACAACACTGTCTCGCAAAGACCGCTGCAGATCCTGTCATGACACCCTAGATCTGGTCACCCCATCGAGGATGAGACAAAGTATAAGTTTGAGGATAATGTTGTCATGTTTCGTCATTAGATTCAACCAAAAGACATTAAACATGGAAGTTTAGTAAGGCCTATTGGCCAATTATGACATTACTAAAGTTTTGGAATGCAATAAACAAAATTTATAGCATACATCTCCTCTCATTCTCAGACTTATCAAACACATCATGTCACGGTGGTTTCTTAGGCTGTGGTCCCAAAAAACCAAGAAATGTTTGATTAAGCCTTTCTTTTGTTTCTCATAGCACCACAGCGCAAGAAACCAATTCCAGATTTCTCAAAATCAAATCTCCAAATTTCAAACATAAGTACACAAGCGCGCCTCTTACCGTTATACAACATATCAAATCCGATCCCCCAAAAATGAACAAATTCCAAGCCATAATTTTCATATTTTTTATATAGCATGGAGATGCCAAATTCCCAGGGGCTCTGTAATTCAGATGCCCATGTTAGTTATAAAGCAGCAGGGACTGCATTGCAGGATGGGCAGTGGGAAGGTGAGTGCAGATTGGAAGTTGAAGCGAGGCAACAGTGATGAAACAGAGAATTCCATCCAGGGCACTTGTTCTGTCTGCCATCATTCTCAGCATTGGATCAGTTTTTCTTCTTGCACAGCACGCTGCTTTCCACACGAAATCTCAATGTAAGTAGGCGTCTCCATCCATCTTCTTCAGTAGTAAAATATGATTTTAAAATCTCAACCGGCTGTAAATTTCTATACGATTCGTGGGTCTGGTATATATCGTTGAAATTCGACACCCGTTATGTTTCAACACCATGACCAAGCTGAAGGGTAAATCCACCTACGCCATGAGTGCAAATATGATCACCTTCAGAATCCTCCCATTAGATGTCTGTAAGTTTTTTTAAATTGCCCAGTTGTGTACTGTCAAAATGACCCCTGGCTTGTATTTAGACTTTTTCACTTTACCTTAGATATATTGTTCAAAATGTGTACCCTTAAGTATGAAACCTCATGAAAAAACTCGAGTCTTACCAATTCACCTACACCAAGGGTACAATTGCCTATAAAAATCCCCAGTTGGGTGTTTGTAATTTTTAAAAGTAGTTGCTACTTTGCAGTAAACCTTCGCTTAGACGATACCGCAATGGATATGTATTCCATCGAGTTCACTCAGGATTTTTTTCACTTTACCTGCTATATATTATCAAATTTTGTATCCCACAAGTTTCAATGCCATGACCAAACTCAAGAGAAAACTTTGATACAATTTTGCTTAAAATCCTCCAGCTAGGTGTTTGTAATATCTTCCTCCTTTGTTTGAATTTCCCCCTTCCTGGAAAACCTTCAACATAGATGCCACAATAAAGGGTATTAATCAATGTTAGATGTGAACATGTTATATTGGGATTTGTAATTTGGGCTCTGCTATGGAAGCCCCATTGAGTTAGCGCTTGAGCTCATCCTGTTAACAACTGAGTGTCTGTACGTGACTATTTGACATTTTCAAGTTTTAGAGATAAGAACTGTTCTTAGGGAAGGAATTTTTTTGTGGGTTTTGGAGATAGAATAGCTTTTCTCATTTGGATTCAGGCTGTATGATAGGGTGCATTCATCAGCCTGGATAATAGGGGTGCATTCATCAGCCTGGATAATAGGGGTGAATTCATCAGCTTAGCGGGTGTTATTTAGAGACCTTATTTAGGGTTAGGTTGATTCATGTGGATTGAGCAGCTTGGAATGAGGTAAAGCTAAAATCTCTCCAGGGTTTGTGCAAGTTCCCAACCACATAATTTATGTGAACCATCTTGTTGTTGTTGTTGTATATTGTGCACTCAGGCATCTTGTGCCATAACAGTAGTCAAATGATTATAGCCTGGACATTACCCGGTCATTGCGTGGTTCATGGAAAAATGTGAATGGGTGAGTTACTGATGCGATGGCATACTAAATTAGATTAGTGTTACATTTAGAATGATTTTCCAATAATGGTGGTGTTTGTTTTTAGGAAACTGGAAGGGTTACATGTAATTGTTTGGGTAGAGAGATGTTAGATGTGGATACGCATAAGGTTCCATGAAGGGGATACTGCTTCTATTTGCAATGCACAGGTGACACCATGAGAGATGCAAATTCTAAAAATAGGAAAACTTGGAATCTTCATCTAAAAAATCGGAGCAGCTATTTTTTCGAGGGAAAATTTGAGCATGTAAATATTGCGGTGACATGGCAGCCAAATGGAAGATTTAGATACGATCTCCTAAAATTTGCAGCAGAGCAGAAAACTCATTTGACATTAGAGCGTTTGACTGCAGTTTGCTTCAATTTTTTTCAGCGACACCTTCTGAGAATAGTCAGGAGCCTCCTCCATGGGACCATTACTGAATTTGACTTTTAGTAATTGACAAGTTACAGATGAATTCCGTCTCCTAAAATTTTCTTATGTAGCTATATGGTGAGCTAGTTGTATCCAACAAGCAGTGGCAGTTGATATTCCTTGAGCTGCAATGTGACTTCCCAAAATGAGGTTGAGGACAGATGAAAGATCCCCGAAGGATCTCCCTTATGCTCCAATGAATTTTAAATTAAATAAAAACAGTAAATGCAGATTTATGACAAATTCCAAATGCAGATCTGAAAAATGCGACTAGGGTTTAGGAGAGATCTTAATGCAAATGGCACCCGAAAATAGAGTTTCTGATTTCAAATGATTAACCAAATATTTATAGACTGAATCATGCAAAAAATGGAATTTATTGCAGCCAATACAGCCCAGAAAATCAGATCTGAAGTCTGCTAAAAATCTGCCTGAAAACCCTCTAAAAATACTTCAGAATATGATGCAAATACAGCGATTTGTTCTATAACATTACAGAGAATATTTGTCAAATATTTTTGTGGAAAAATACCTCTGGAATCGCTGCCAAACTGTCCACAATGGATCGGCCCAGCTGCTGATCAAAAACACTGAAAAATGCCTTCAAACCTCTTCACACACACTGCTGAAATGAACTTGGAAATCTGATGAATAACGCTGGAAATTTCTGAGTGAAATCCCCTCTCAATCCCTTGGGGTTTTCGTCCGCAAGAGATAAAATCCACAAGGGTTTTCGTCCTTGGAATTTCTGATAAAAGCTAGAGCTCTTAACAATGCAAATATGATAATAAAATCTAGATGCCTCCATACAAGTCGACTTGTCTATATAAAGGGAAAACAGCCCAACAACCACCTCTAACCCAGCCAATCAAATTATTTCATTCCCCTATGCTGGTCGCATTTTTCTCCTTTGGGCTTAGTGGCACGATTTCCCATTTATGACTCCCAAAGCAAGTCGCACTTTTCCCTTTCTAATACAATTACTTTTAATTGTATTTTGATGTTGACATTTTAATTTTATTAATAAACTTTATTATTTATTATATGTGCTTTTCATAATATTATTATTATATATATATTTTAAAACAATAGCACAATATAATAAAATAATAAAGCTTAGTCACCCTAGAAACCCCCCTTGGCCGTCGGGTAGACAAAAAGGGCCAAAGGTCTTCGTCCTAGCTTATTCGGAAAGAGGGGACATTACAACAAAAGTTCAGATCTACTCTCTACTTCTTAAACACATTCCACTGAGATTTGAATGCTTAACTGCCTGATGAAGTCAATCGTTTTTGCCTCCTGTACTCACATTGATGTTGTTCTAAAGTTTCCTTTTTGGGCAATAAAATTGACTTTTTTGTTCAATGACATTTTTACCTCCATGAAGCAGGTACAAATTTCAGGAATACATTATAAATATGTTAATGTAGGTAATGCTTTTAAGAATTATATGCAATGGAGCAAAATGTTTATGAAACAAAATAGTTTTAAATTTGTCAAAGAGTGCTAACTTTATGAGAAAGTTTTCTCATCTGTGATCTTTAATTTTAAGGAAATTGACGAAAAATAACCAATTGAGGATGAATAGCCCATTTTGTTCTTTTGTTGTGAATATTGGGTAGATCCCTCATACATAATCCCCTGCTTTTAGGGTTCCTTCTTGCCCACCCTAACTCAAAAAGATTGCATGGTTCAAATTTTCACTTGAATCAGTAAACAAATTGATTGAGACCAGCTGAAACTACATTTATTTTTTGGTATCTTGAACATAAAAGTAATTTATACTGTTTAATATTTCATGCACTAGATCAACTGTGACAGTTTCACATCTAGTGTATGACCTGTATTTACTGGATTCACCTGTACAGGGAGGGGATACGGATACGATTCGTTGCAGGTACGGATATTTGGACGATTCAGCACTGGATATGGCCAAGATACAGCAGCAGGTTTGTGGATACTCTTGGATTCGTCTATGGATGAATCTGGGATTATATGCAGGCATGCTGCTGTATCCTGGCCGCATCCAGGGTGAATCCAGCCTCAAAAACAGTTTTTTTCTTTTATTTTTACTATTAAAAAGGTCAACTGTGGACTACAAAAAATAATGAAAAATTGCACTATGTTACTTGTTCTAAGACTAATCTAAGTTTGATCACTGAATATCATGACATTTGGCATTGAATTATCAATATGTTTTGTGGTTATTTAACTTATTTTCAGTTATTTTGTTTACTTTATGCATAATATGTGATCAACTTTTCTTGTTTGGCTATATTATTAATATTATATATATTTTGTACGGCCATATCCAAAAACGTATCCAGGGGCCAAAAACATTGCTGCACCGGTGTATCTGTTTCTTGGTACCCGTACCCAAAACAAATTGGCTACTTAGAGTGTATCTCTGTCATCTCAATCTGTCGAACAACTTAATGATTGTGATATTTCTATACCAATGCTATTCGATGATTATGCTTATAATTTCCTGTTAGTTAATGAAAAAAACAAGATTAGCCAATATGTAAAAGATGTGAAACACAGAGGGAAAGTGACTACAAAAGGGCTCTAAGCCTTAGAGCAGGAGTGGTCGTATGCAGATAGTTGGTGGAAGACTAATTTTTGGTCACGTGTAGTGCTTTTACTGCCCTTGGAAGTTAGTTAGCTTAAGTTGGCACCCATACTTTTTAAGGAACTTGTAAGGAAAGTCTCATTTTATCTTGTGTATTAGTTGGAGATACTATTTTGATGATAACAAGTTCAGCTTCAATGCGTTGCAGTTATCTTTTCGCAATATTCTTCTTTGTCCATAAAGACAATTCAGATTACAAATTTTGTACAGCTCTTCACTAGGATTAGCAGTTTTGAGATTATAGTTATTACATAAGAGGTTTTAGCTAGTTATTTTAGTAGACACAACAAAATTGCACGTTTCAGTGTTGAATGTGTAGATTGTAGATGCTTTCAAATTCGAGGCAGTTTTTATGTAATAGTGCATTTACTGCCATTTTCAGATTTGGTGTGTAATAGTGGTACCAAAGCACTTTCCTTTTCTTGCAGACTCCTCACTAACAATGGATGAGCATTCTACTTCATCTATGGACAACAATTTGAGGCCTCAAAGTGCCCTATTAGTAGAGGAAACTGTGGTTTGTCCCTTGGAAGGGGTGTGCAAGAGTTTCAATGAGATGGCATTGCCCCTACATTCGTTAATGGTAAACTTTAACTAGGAAATATGCAAAATGACAGAAAACTAGCATTGAGACCACTTTGAAAGCACATAAGTGTGGAAGACATAAAAATTAGGAAAAACAAGGTAATCATATTAATTGTTGGAAAAGGTTCCCATACCTAAATTTAACGGCGAGAGTGGAGATATAGAGCCAATGGCTTGAATAGGCAAGTATCCCACTTATTCCAATTAAATCCAAATGAATGTCATCACAACATTCAATTCAAATCCATGACTACATTTGATTTGTGCTAACTGCTAAGTAATTGAACACAGATGAGAAGAGGCCAAAGAGGATGGTATGACAAAAATTGTAGGAGTTATGAATACTCTCATGTTGCAGGATCACTTAGCAGTCCATTACCACCACACTCAAATCACTGCACACACAGAATAAGAGATGCACATTATAAGTCTCGTATTTGATTATACAAGTTCTGCAATCATTGATTTTACAAAGGAAGCCCCAGATTAAATAACTAAGATAATTTGTTTCAAACAAATATAGTTACCAAAATTCCCTAAAATCATGCATCAAACAACTTGCACGTACATGTGAGGAACTAATCCAACAAACTAACTTCCTAATTCAAGCGTACCTTTTTGGTGAGTGTGAACATGGCTCAAACATAGCCAATTAGGAAATATCCTTCGACTACTAGCCAGTGTGAACGTGAATGCACCAACCCCCTCCGTTAAGCGCTAAATGGGGAGTGAGAAAAAAGGAAACAAAGAGACTGATGGATCTTGACAACTAGGTCTGATTAGGTACTCATGTACAAATGCATAGTGAAATATTAAGTTTCCCTATGGTAAACAATCCATCTTACCGAAATAGGGACATTTAGTATTTTACTATGCATTTTCACATGGGTACTTGATTAGGCCTAGTTGCCGGGATCCATTAGTCTCCATCCTTTCCTTCATACTCCCCATTCAATGCTTAAGGGAGGGTGTTGGAGAGTTCGCATTCACATTAGTTGGTGGTTCAGGTTATTTCTCAACTAGCTAAGTTTGAATCTTATTCACACTCACTTGAAAGGTAAGCTTGATTTGGGAGTTTGATTATTACTATTAGAGTGAATACCTTAGTGTGCACATACAATTGAAACAATGGATAAAATTAGGAGATCCTCCTATCTTTTGGTTTGTTGATAACAACTAGTTTGTTATTGTGAAACAAACTATTCCCAACTATTTATTTTGGGATGCCCATTGTAAATTAATGCAATGTACATTAATAGAGACTTGTAAATTATTCATTGCATTTGTTGTGTATGTGCAAAAGTCTAAGTGTTGTGGTATTGGGTACTGTTGGTGTGATCTGCGACATGAGAATATTCATAACTTCCACATGGTATCGAGCAACTCTATGTATCTACTACTCAACATGGAATGAAAGATCAAATTTACAATATATATATATATATATATATATATATATATATATTATATATATATATATATATATATATATATATATAATTTTTGTCTCCTCCATTGAGGATTTAGTGTCGAAATTTGAAAAATTTACATTGCAGAAATATTACATTGCGCGACAAAGGATATGTTGCATTAAAACAGGCATTGCATCCTTTGCGAGCTCCCTCACGAGTTCTTTGTGTTAGCGACTTCCCTTTGGTGGATTTGCCTTGCTCAAGAACACTTGGATTTGCGAGCATCTTGTATGGATCGGATTCTTGACTTGAGCAAACCCTTATTTGTTTCACTGCAACTTGGTTCGCTTAGAGATCCACCTCGCGAACTCTGCATTGGGCTGCCTTTGCATTGGATGATGTAATATCCCCTTTTGGGATATTATCCAAATATGCAAAATTACATTACCGAATTGACTCTAGAAGGACTAAACCCTCCTAGTTCGACCTCAAATAATCCAATGTTAGCTTCAATACAACCTTAAAAGGGTTAGAGTGAGCCAAGGTGGTGGATTAGATGGGAGAATCAGTTAGGAAATTAATCACTTCAAATATGAAATTAATTACAACAGTAATTAATTTATAAATGCACTAAACTGTTGCAAACTTAAAAAATTAATAACTCCTTCGCTATCCATTATTTTTCTATCAAACTCATGACAAATATTCCTAATATTTTTAGCTTTCCAACAAGCTATAGATCACAAGTTTTGGATAAGTAGAAGGCATGCAAATCAACCCACGAAATCTGAAACTGTGTAGATAAAACCCTGACACAAACAGCTGAAACTTGGAAAATTCATAACTTGCTCAATACTTCATCTTTTGCCATGAAATAAAGTGCAGATTAATCTATAATTCAAGAGCTTTCCAAAGATATTAAAATCTGAATTTTATGATAACTGAAACCCCTTCAAAACAACCCCCGAAATCCCAAACCCAATCGCTAGGGTTAGAATAAATTGCACAACTAATTTCCAGCACTTAATAATCCTTCAAGCATGCTAAAAGATACCCTAATCAAGTCGCCATAGTTAGAATAAAACCAACAATAACTAGCAGATGTAAAACACCATAAAACCCTTCATAATATTCAATAACATGCAGATTTTAGTCTCGATAAACGGCGCCAAAGCTAGAAAGAGAATCACCAACAAGTAGATTTGCAAATCTCATGAAAATACTTCAATTGAATATCAAATCAACACAATAACTCCTACACAAGAGAGAGAGAGAGCATTAATGGGCATGCATCCCAACTCCAAGCATGGAGTGAACATCAAATGATCAATCAACATACCCTCTAAGCAAATGAGGTCTAATGCCAATATCTCCAAATGTGAGAGATATTTGTTATGAAAACAAGGTGTAAGGTTGAGAGGGAGGGGTGACCCTTCTATTTATAGTTTTCCAAATGGAGGAGTTCGAACTTTGGGTGCATGTGGGACTAAAGCTCAAAAAGCACTTTAGGATTAGATTATGATAAACATGTTTTAGGCTTAGTTAAGCTTGGTTTATGTTAGTTAACTAGGGTTTAGGCTAGTTAAACTTTGATTAGCAAGTGATTAGAGACTCATTGAGAGTTGGAGGGGTCTGGATAACCAATTGCGACTGATAGATAGCCTACGAAGCCAATAGAAGTGGTCTAGAGAGAAATAGGGAGGTTATGAATGGTCGAAAGGAGGAATGCTTAGCTAATAAGAGAGATATTAGCCTAATAAGTTGATTATAGGAGGAATACGACCGAGAAGGTGTCGTAAATGGGCATCCGAGAATGGAGCAAAGAATGGGGAATTAACGAAGTGTCGTTAATCACCTGAATGGGAGGAAATGCTAAGTGTAAGCATATTTTAGGTGTTTACAGTACCCACAGTTTTTTCTTTTTTTAAAGTGCAAAAAAATAATTAAAAGAGTACACAGAGAGTACCCACAATTTTTTCTTTTTTTTTTAAGTGCAAAAATAAATAAAACACGAGGGCTTTGATTGGAATTGAACTTTGGAAAGTTCGTGTGAGATTCAATATCGCCAATAGGCTCTAAAGGGTCGAGAGAGATGAAAAGGAATTCATTTGGTTGACTTACTATTTGGGGGCTTTCTTGTTGCTCCTCATGGGTCCTTTATTCTTTAGTCAATTTGGAAGGCATGGGAACAAGTGAAGCACTTGGTGGTTGGGCAACCTATCTTCTCTTCATTTGACATTATGTGTCAAGCCTACAAATTGATTTTGTCGAATCAGAAATATAATGACAAGATCCTTGCCTTGACAAGAGGTTGTTATGCCCTCCTTTGGTTTGAGAAAGGAATTAAAATATTTCATGACTTTAAATTTTTTTTAATGTCCAATGATACGTCTAACTCAAGCTTAAGGCATTAATAATGAATTATCAAATCTATAATACAGTCTATGTTATTAACTATTATGTTTTGAACATTATAAATCAATACAAACTCAAGTCTCAATTCTCAAAGTATTGGAAATTTGTTTTCATGTTCTATGAATGATTTTAAGTTGTATGAGTATTAAATTTCAATAAGTATGCAAATGTTTCTTTAAAGTTATAATTTTATATGCATATATATATATATATATATATATATATATATATATATATATATATAACGTACCCAAAAGCATACCGTACCCGAGATTTTTTAAAATTTGCCATTTCCGCGTCAAACCGCACTACCGTATCCGTGCGGTCTAGATCATAGCATTAGAAATACATTCTTCTAAAGGGTATCAAAACTGATGTAAAGAATTTTGTTGCTTCATGCGAAGCATATTAGAGAAACATGATGAAGACTGCTGAAATTGTATAACTATTGAAGGTATTGCATATTCCTAATCAAAATTGGAATCCTTTAGCAAGAATTTTATTACGAGTTTGCCTCGGCCAGAGAGGAAATTCTATTTTTTTGTGGTAGATTGGTTAATCAGCTTGTTGGCTAGATTTTCTGCACAGCTGAAAACCTAGGAAGTCGTGAGATAAATCTCCCTCATCTACCGGTGAGGCTCCCGTGTAAGATTTTACCACTTGTATTTCCTAATAACTATTTGTTGGTATTACTTTAACTATGTAGCTCATGAACCATAGCTAGATAGTTTTTTAACAAGTAAGCAGCTGTAAGCAATATGTGCAGAAAGGGAAATAATTAAATGCGAGAAGAAAGGAAAGGAAATGTGCAACCTAACCAATAGTTGTGAGTTGATTACATGCACATAGAAGAAACAAATAGATCTAAAATGCAAAATTTGAAGTAAGGAAACTTTTAGATATAGATCTAAGACAACACAAAGTTCATGCGTAGATCTAAAAAGAAATAAGAGACAAATACACCGTTGACACAAAGTTCTTCGGAAATCTCTTCTCTATTCCTTTGCTTGCAGAAAGCTATCAAGGGTTTCAGCTCAAAGTCTGGAACACAAGAATGCTGATCACAAATTCCGATTCTTTAACCCGTAGTTTCTTCCTCTACTTATAGTGTGAAGAGGGGAAATTACAAATGGGAAACTATGTTGAACTAGAACATGAAGAAGTAGTAAAGGGAACATCTGACAATCATCTTCCTAGAATTCCTCTCTTAGTGACATGCATCAAGAGTTTAAGCCAAAATTGTGCACATCTATCACCTATCTTAAAGAATCCTTCCAAATAACTTAAAGTAATGGTTTTTAAACCAATAACTTTAATTTTACATTTTCATCCGAGAACATAAGAAATAAGAGAAGAAAGAAGAGAAGAATGAAGATCTCTCAAGTTGTAACACCTATACTTTCTTTTTGTTCTGATATTGAATATACTTGTCAAACATGTAATTCAACATCTCTTCGAGCTTCCCAACTGCAACAACCCTCTGACAAAGCAGTACGTTAGCCTTCACTTTCTCTAAATCAGGCTCATATCCCTCAACATCTGCTTGAAGCTTTATGAGTCTGCCAATTGAATCCATCGTGAAAGGCATGGTGGCTTCATCAACTTCTTTCCGCATAACTAGAATAAATTCCTCATGGGAAGCAGGTAATTCATCTGGGATGCTCTCTGGCACTTCCCCATCTTACTTTCCAAAGAATCGCATCCTTTTCAGCATGAGCTTGAGGATCTCTACGCGGAAGGAAAATGAAATTTCTAATTGCTTCCCCTTTTCCACCAATCCACCAGCACAATCTGCTCTACAATCAACACATCCTTTGGCAACGAGTGTATCTTAGCTAAAGTATCTAGATGACTTTCAACAACTATGTTCTCATCTTCTATCTGTGTCATCAATTCCTTTAGCTGAGATACTGCCCTATGCATGTTCTCCAATTTAGCTGGTATTCGTTCGAATTGCTCTGAAGCTTGGTGAATGATTTGTTCCTTCCACTGGGCAATAGCTTTGACATGGTCCCCTGCATCTTCTACCTCCTGCATCAGATGATTACTCACCTGCTCATGTGCTAGAATGGGTTGAGAGGAAGGTTTGACAACCTTAGCAATGATCTCGCATAGTTGGAACACCTGCTTTTGAAGCTTGGATCTCTTAGCCTTCTCTTTGTCAAGCTTAAGGAATAAAGCGTTCATTTGTGTCTGCGTATCCTGCTTTAATCTTGTTGCGGTATTTTGACCTATTGGCACTTTGGTCATTGCTATATCAGCTGCCGTGAGCTCTCCCTTGTGCTTTCCTTCTGCTGGAACTGATAGCTCAACGAACTTCTATCCCGATTCCTCAATAATCAACCTAGAAGTCATTTTGGCAACTTTAGGTCTTCTATCTCTTCTGCCCAAACTCGGGAGCAGCTAAAAGTCGTGTTCCTCCAAGTTGATCTCCTCTCTGGCTTCTGGGATTGTCTACAAAGCTAACCATGATGAAAATTTGCTTCTTGGGGAATGAGAAGTCATCGAGTGCACCACCATCTCATGATCTGATTCTGCTTTATCCAAATTTGCCACCGTGTTATGATTGCCACACTTTGAATTGTCCAAAGACAATGTTTTGTCAAACTCCACCATCTGTGCTTTCAACTTCTCCGCATGGATAGGTGAAGGCCTGAGTGGTTGAGGAGAAAATACAAATGACGCTGGATTCAAAGGAGGAACAACAAGATCTCTCTGGGGTTTTGGGGCTGCTTTGAAGTGCTATGAGTTGATGTTGGAGAAGCTGGAACTAGCACGATAGTTGTAGATTTGGCCTTCTCTTGTATGTGAGACTTCTTGTGAACTTTAAGCTTTTCCGGCCTTTTGTTGCTTTCACCTTCGTGCTTTCTTTTGCTGGAGTCTCCTGCGGTAAAGTTGCTTGTGATCTGATTCATCAAAGCTTCATCTAGGCAATACCCCTTTGTCAACAACCAGTTTGAAGTGTTAACTAGAATTGTGGAAGATCTTTCTTCAATCATCTGGCAGCCACCAATGTTTTCCTGAAGAGCAGCTCTATCCCCTCCCATCTGATGATACGAGTCAAGTATTACATGACCATCATCTGCGAGATCTGCAGGTATCCGTGCCAAACCATAATCAGACACTTGTTGCGCTAATAACTCTGCAGTCTTTCTTTACGACTTCATACTAGTTCTCGCACTTCATCCAGAAGTCTTCCAACGAAGGCACATGTGAATATTCCTGGGGGATTGTCTTCCTCGCTACCCCATATGGATCGAAGTTCAGCCGTGTTGGGAAGAACTTAGGCTCACACTTAGAAAACATTTCAGCTTCGACTCCTCTAGTTTTGTGGATGATTTGGCAACTGTAATAACCCACTATGACTGGAAAGAAACCCGTAGAATTTTGCCTCTTTGATTGTTAGTCATGCATCTCCATGAGCTATTTACACAACTCCATGATGACCCACTTGTCGTTTGGATACCTCGACAACTTTACTGGTTCTCCCAAAAAGCCGGTTAGCTTGAGATAGGTGAAGTCTGCAAATTGGATGAAAATGCAGCCATGTTGGGATACGGCTTCTTTGCTTACCCTGTTGGTGTTCAAATCACTATTTAATTTGCAGATGAATTCATAGAAGAACCCATCGTTGACCGCTTTGTAATCTTTGTGGCATTCAGGAACTGTCAACTATGGGTAGCACTCAAAAATAGGATCTTTCGCTAGTACGCCCCCTATCCAAATGGAAAATATATCTTGGGAGGTCACACATATACCGTATGAAGTCATTTTGAAGTCAGACGTCGCGTTCTTCACTCCGGAGCTGCTCACCGATGTTGTCACCGATGATCTCTCGCCCAATTGATTATCGAATCAACTCTGTTGATCTCAATAGTCCTCACGAAATAATACATCCATGAGCGAAAGTTGTAAGTATTGGCTTCTCCACTTAACCTGCAAAGCAATTTAGTAATATCATCCACCTCCTGCACCAAGTTGGATTGCAGAAGAGTCCTCGAGAACTTTAATGGGGACCTGGGCTTCTTCGTATATCTGCTGTTCATTATGCCCATGCAATCTGCTTTGTGTTTCTCCCACCTTTTCCCTGCATCTAGCATGCTAATTGCAATCACCACCATTCGCGTTGGAATTTTTAGACAATAATTAATGAAATTTGCATCCAAATTCGATTATTGTCTTTCCCGTAGCATCCTGGATTGTTCTGGAAAGAGGATGATATGACCTTGCACACTCCATAACAAATTCGGGCAACTGAGCTGTGACTTGGAAATGCTTGATGCTTGAATAATTCCATTGCTTTTTATTGCCCGCATGAGAGATGTCTTTCCGGCCTTGGATCTGTCAATTATTTCGGAGATGGGTTCGGGCCTATGTCTGTGTCATTGATATCAACAAATCTGGAAGCTATGCATGATTTTGTTGATCCTTCTCTTTCATCACGCTTCATCATGGTTGGAGCAATCTTTGTCTAAGCAATCTTTGTCTGTGTTCTTTTTCTTTTAATCTTGCCGGAATTCCTTGCAACTGGATCAATTTGTGCAGATCTAGCAATTTCTTCAGATTCGGAAGATATATTCAATGTACTTGACATTGATTTGAACTCCCTTTCACCTGTATTAACACCTGTAATGAATACCTGCAATAATTTCGACGAAAGATGAAGTCCAGAGCATGAATACTTGATTTCTGTCACCAAAAATTTGCATATGAAGCCTGCTGCCCTAAAATTTGAGGCTTTGCTTGCATGCAAAGCAAACATAAATATTTTTAAATTTACCTGGGCACTTATAGTAACATGCAGATAATTATCATACTATTCCAACCCTAGGCGCCAAACCTTGGAGCTTCTTGGAAATGAAAAACACCTTCTGATGCACAAAACCTCCTTTCCTTGGCGCCAAAACTGTATGGGCTGCAATCCTTAGCAAAAAGAATTAATTGCTTCTTCATTATGGCAGCCCATGCTTATATAACCCTCAACATTCTATTTTTAATAATTGTCCTTCCTATTCCTGGCAATTTAATTAATAAACAATCATGTTTATTCACCCAAATTGGGCGCCCAATTATGCATGCTGCTGGCTGCCTTTAAATAAATTTATTTTTAGCATGCATACATGATCTATTTTCAGCTCACCCTCTTGCATTGACTTTCATCCCATTCCTGGCGCCAAAATTAGGCAGAGAAGCTATTAATAAATATTATTAAAAGCATTGTTTAATGCCTAAATGGGTCGCACTTTTTGGCAAGGGTGAATGCTAAAAATAAGAAGTCAACTTTGATGGGATTTTCTACCCTGCACTGCAGCTCCAAAAATCCCTTCTTTCACTTAAGTTGTTTGACTTCCATAATGAGAATTTTTACCTTGCAAGGCAGGTAAGAAATTCTGCCCGCCTGCCACTGCCAAAATTCCCATTATCAAATTAAAACATCTCCCAAAAAGTGCGACTTGCATTAAAATTAGCCTCCTTTGATAAAGTGCGACTTGCATGGGTGAATAAATCTCTTTGGTGGGAAAAGTTAGCTTGCTAGGTAGGCAGAAAATTCCCATCGGTGCTTTAAGTGATTTTTCTTTATTTTATAATGGGAATTTTCACCTTGCAAGGTAGGTAAGAAATTCCCGCCTGCCCGCCGCCTCTAATTTTCCCACTCCAGCTTAAGTGACGCTGACTTCATGGGAAAAAGTACCTTGCAAGGTAGGTAAGAAATTCCCGCCCGCCTGCCACTACCAAAAATCCCATTGCAACTTAAACTCACTCATTCCAAAAAGTGTGACTCGCCTAGGAGAGGTTTTCTTTGCATGACTTCATCCTTTTTGGTCAGAAGTTTGCATTCTCGAGGTTGATTCTTTTTGGTGTTGAAGCCGTAGATGATCTCCAAATGCTTCGACAATTAAACAGACTATACTTGGACAAGGAATGTAGACCTAGGGAATTTCATAGAGAAATCATGGAGAAAACCGGAGAAAAACGCAAAAGAAATCAATAAACGCGAAAAACATTACGAAGTTGCGAGATAAGGCTCTGAATTCATTCCCGTGAAAATCCTATTGAGATGTGTGAATACTTGGCATGCAAAACATCAACAGATTCAACCAGAGCACAATTTACTTCAAACAAGGCATTATTTAATAAATAATTAAATAAAAATTTCCCGTAGACAAAACTTGGAGGAGGGATAAAATGAGTTTGTGCATCCGGGTATTTGTCGAAATTGGCTCATATGAATCACTCGGGAATATTTTATCATAATACTGAGACATCTTCTAGCAATAAAAACACGAAAAGACCCGTTCTTTAAAAAAACAAAAATTTAGACATGGGGTAGTCTCGGATTTCGAGGTGAAATCAGGGACACCATTAACGAAGTATGCTCATTTTATGTCATGGATACTAATAACATCACATGTCAATTTGCTGAGCCATTCTTGCAATACAAAGGTTGCATGATTTTCTAAGAATATTATCAATGTGTGAGATTTTTCATTTGGGGTACAATTGCATTCAATGTAAATTTACTTATGTCTCAAGTCTCTCTCATGGACACACCATCGTGGATAAAAACATTAGTAAGTTTGCCCGAAAAATATGTATCTAGATTTTTTCTGCCATGACTAGCATAATGAGTAATGACTTGTCGTCTTACTTCTATCAACTCAGATTTAATCCAAGTATGTTCAAATGCTTGAAGAGCAAATTTTACCAAAAAGTTCATTTGCCTTGAAAAGATATTTCTTACCAAGGAGAAGTTGCGAGTTTGATGCCCGCTACCCGTGCATCGAAGGATGGAATATAACAAGGAATAGTTATTGGTTTGGTTGTATTTTCCTAGTTTATCAAACCATTTTCAATGGAACGAGTCATCCTTTTTGCATTAAAATCTTATTTGTCTTTGCGAAGACAGGATTTGAACCCACAACTTCAAGGTTACAAGCCTTACGAACTACCAAATTGCTCTACTTTCCGCCATCCCTTTGCCATAATACCCAAAAATGGGTACATTAAGAAACCCCTTGGACATACTTTCCTCCCTCCCTATATAGGAAGATACTTTTCTGTCTACCAACTCAATTTTGTTACCCCAACCAGCAAACACATTTTTTTATCATTGATGATGGTTCTAGTAGACACCTTAAACGTCGGTATATTTAAATACAAAGCAATTGTACCCAGAACTCTCTTACACATTGAATAACTTTGAACAAAATACTATCAATGCTTGAGACCCCAAGTTTATGAGCAATTTTAGGAGTTGTTGAAACTTGTGGGGACCAACTTGACTCCAAGTATAAGCTGTCATCCCCCAACAAACAAACAAACCAAGATTGTTAACATGTGCCAAGTGGAATATTTGAAGGACTATGTTGAAGACCAGCAAGATTCACAACTGAAAATGCTAAATCCAGTGAAGGTTAGTATAGTACTACGTACTGCATGTTTACTGAGATGTCATCCATAGAAAGAGAAAAACTTGTGGAATGCGATTTATACCTGTTTTGAATTTGCCTGGCTTGTTTCCCATGATGTTCAGATACAACATTCAATATGTAGGTCAATCCCAACAAAAGCGTAGTCATACTTGTATTCAAATGAAAAACAAGATGTTCAATTATAGAATAAAGCAAGGAAAACCACGAATAAAACACAAGTTTTGAATTAACAATTTTTGCCAACTATTTTAACTATTATCTTGTTTGTAATTGTTGTGATTTTAGCAATTTTTTCCCATTATAAACCCAAGTAATTGAAAACGACTTACAATCCAGTCATGATGTGTCATTGTTGTGCTACTATTCACATTTACGGCCCTTTATAGGTATGACCCTTCTTTGTTTATTAGTTGGACCGTTGAAGCCACCTACTGCTAGCAGTCTTTGATTTTACATAGGAGAGCCAACAGATATTGAAGCAGTGAAAGGAAAACATAAAATTGGCTCAAGACAAGATGAAATCCTAGCAAAAATGAGCACCGAACTGAACCATAATTCGAAGTAGGGAATTGATTATTTCTAAGATTGCAAGCTATAAACAGGAAATTCTCAAGGGAAAGGAAAAGAGAAATTGAATGTAACATACTTTAAACCTTATAAGGTGCAGCATGAGTAGGTTGATGTTTATAGGAACCAACCCACATAACACACTTTAGTCTTCATTGGCACTTGCTCTTGGGGCTTTTGTTTGCTCCTCATTACTATTTGTAGTGGTTTCTTTATCACTTGTGTTAGTGGCACTCTACCCTATTTCGTTGTTGTACTTTACTTCGTTGGTTCGCCTCTAGGATTCTCTTGTCCTAGAACTTTCTATTGCTAATGGTTGTATCCTTCAGTCCTATTGACCTACTTTTGGTCATTTGTAGATGTTAATATAATTTCTTTCTTTCTTTCTTTCTTTCTTTCTGCATGTATCATTCATAAAAATTGCGATGGAAAAAATGTAAATGCTTTAGAAACCTTGCCACTCGTTGATGATGAAGGGCATGCCCTCATTATTCCTGAGCACATTTTTGGCAACCTGAAAGAAGTATAAGGGATATGGTCCTTATTGAATACACGATTCAATGGAAATATTTTCTTCTAGAGGAAGTCCACTGGGAAGGGCCTGAGATACTAAAACACCTGGCCATATGATTGCTTTGGGGAAAAGAAAATCTGAGGAGGGAGAGTTGTTTGACATCTTAAGAAAAATATATGTATCAGAAAATTTTTGGGAGGTGAAAAGAGGGGATTGTTAGGAATTATAATAGATAGTGTTCACAAGTATGTTAATGCGAGAATAATATAACAATAGTGAGTTATTGGAAACAACTCATGTATGTAGATTGTGTGAGACATTTATGGGGTAGGTAGTTTGGCAAATTCCTTGATTATAGTAGCATTGAACTATATATGTAACCCATCTATTATGAATGAAATGTCGTGTGATTTACATTTGGTATCAGATCCATGTGAGTACATTTGGAGTGGTTTTCCAATGTTAAAGTATGCACATGTAGCTAAATGTCTTTGGGTGCTCTGCGTTGTACATTGTTAAGCTGCACATGCTGCTAAGCCTTGGATCATGGTCTCGTACCTCGTATGCATCGATCTATGCAACATTGATGGTGGATTCAATGTCCAAAGGTCCAAAGCATAGTTGGTTGAGTGAATCCGTGTCCAAGTAACAGTCAAGCCTACCAAGAGCTTTTATTTGCTTTGCGCCTCTTTGCTCTCTGACAATCCTACAAATTTTTTACAATCCTACATATTTCTATGGAGTCGTGATTCACGAAACTAAGTGACAATTTGCAATTTGCAATTCGTCTGATTTAAGTGGTGGCAAATAATTGTCTATGCATTTGCTACAAATCATTGGCATGGAGAAGATTGACTTCCATTCACAGTCAAACATCTTTGTGCATTTTCTAGACTTCTTTTACCGTATCTGGATGTGTATGTAGTCGTGAGGGCTTGGTTTCCATATGCATCTCCAACTGTGTCAGGAGACATGTTTTCTACATCCATGCTTAAGCTATTTTGATCTAACTTGCCATGTAAGAAATCAACATTCGCTTGCAAAGATCTACATGCCTGTATATTCCTATCTATGAGCCATGCTTTTCTATCCATGTCACATGATCTCCACCATTGTGAAGGCGTTGCATATCTTCAAGTAATTACTGTGCATCCACGTGTCTCTCCGAGTTCACCACGTGCGTAGCAGGAAGATCTCCATGGTAACTCACCATATTTCATTCCGTTCAACATTTTGTTAACCTGGCCAATGTTGTTCTTGTAAGAAATCCACGCCCATGTTTTCCATTGTCAATGTCGTGAGCACTCTGATCATTTGCTAGCAGTTTTGTGTGGTATGTGTTGTTTCTTCCTCTCATGCCATCAACACGTCTTTGTTGGAAGTGCATATCTGCCATATACATCGTTGCAGACTTCTAGTTTGTCAATTTTGCTATCTCGTGCGCATCTGCACATTTCACATTCACTGATAGTGTTTTTATTTCCTTTACAACACTTCTATACCATTCATTTTCCAGTTGTAACCTTAGTGCATCTACATTGGGTTTGAATGCATGCCTTGATCTGTTCAGTGTTAGCATTTGGCTTTGGCATTTCCATTGGCTTGGGCCTCTAGACTCAAACCCTTTATGGATAAATTAATTTCTGAGCAACAGAATGGTTTCATTGGTGGTAGACTGATTCAAGGCGGAGTAATAACTATTCATGAAGCTTTACATTCAGCCTCTCTTACTAAATCTGCGAGCATGATCATCAAGCTTGATATGCAAAAGGCATTTGACAGGGTAAGTTGGACTTTCTTGCTCAGAGTGTTGAAAAAAATTGGTTTTGGGGAAAATGGTGCTCTTGGGTTCATAGTTGCATCTCCTCTCCTAGATTTTTGATCCTTATGAATGACATTCCTCAAGGATATTTTGCCACCAGCCGCGGAATCAGGCAAGGTGATCCTCTTTCACCTTTTTTGTTCATCCTCATGGCTGACACTCTTAGCAGAGCTCTTATTGCAGCCAAAAGAACTGGCAGAATTGCCGGTATAACTATTACCTCTAAGATCCCTGTTGCTACACAACCAATTTGCTGATGACACTCTTTTGCTTGGTATCGCTTCGGTGGTGGAGGCAAAAACTCTGAAAAGAATTTTAGACTGTTATCAATCTGCTTTTAATCAACTAATGAATTTCACTAAAAGCAATATTGCTTTCATGAATACCCCGCCAAGCAGACAAAGAAAGATTGCAGTTATTTTTGATGCAACATCATGGACTCGCCTTTTTCTTTTTGGGGCTCCCCTATTTAAAGGAAGGCAACTTAAAACTCTTTGGAATCTAGTTATTGATAGATTCAAAAAGAAACCGCAGGCCGGAAAGGAGCTCTTCTTAGTCACGCTGGTAAGCTTCAACTGGTTAAAGCCACTCTGCAAAATATTCCAATATACTTTGTCTCTGCTAAAAATGCCTTCCTTGGTTGTTGCTAGTATTGAAAAAATTCAAAAACAATTTCTGTGGTTTGGAGCTGAAGACATGAAAAGAATCCATCTGGTCTCTTGGAATGTAGTTTGTTAACCTACTACAATTGGGGGTCTTGGTTTGCGTAGAGTCTGTGAAATGAACTCTGCTATGTTAGCAAAGTTAGGTTGGGCGGTGGCTTCCAAAGGTAAATCTACTTGGATCCAGATGTTGATTTTAAAATATCTATCATCACATGATAGTTTCTTTCTTGAAGACATACCGAATGGCTCGACAATTTGGAACTCCATAGTGAGCACTCGGAGTTCATTGCGATCAGTGCATCGAATGGAGTTTGGGCAATGGAAGATAGATTGAGTTTTGGCGAGATTGGTGGATCGGGGAGAAACCTTTGTACTCTGACTCTTATTGGGAACCTATAAAAACCCATCTCATCAAGTTATGTGGGAAAAAAGTTAATGGCTATATTGACAATTCTAATCCTTCTCCATGCTGGCTTATACCGGAATGGGAGGGTGTTAGCCCAAACCAAATACAACGGTTAGATAAACTTAAGCTCTTGCTCTCCTCACATTACTTACAGTCTACTCCGGGCGAAGATGTTTGTATTTGGCTGTATTCTACTTCGGAAGAATTTTCTGTCAAGGTGGCTTACCTCTCCCTCCCGCATCGATTGGAGGGTCCCCCCTGTATCATATCTGGCTCCCACAGATGGTCCATAAAGTGGCTTTCTATACTTGGTTGGCGTTTGATTCATTTCTCTGGTGAGAACCTTAAATGTAGAGGTTACTCTCTTCCCAAACAGGTGTGTCTAAATGCTATTGAAACCTCTATTCACTTAATTTTTCACTGTTCTTTCTATCATTTTGTCTGGAGTCTCCTTTTAAATAGCTTTGGGGTTTCGTGGGTGTTCTCGACATCCATTCCTGATGCCATTCTGCAATGGAAACCCTTCTTTAGCCATCAAGTTGCTAACCTTGCCTGGAAATTCTTGTCCCATGCTTTATGGAATATCCGGAAAGAGAGAAACAAAAGAATTTTCAAAGATCAATCACATAACCCCCTCCAGGTGTACACTATGGTGGTCGCTGGTTTTTAGGAAAATTTAAATTGCTCCATCTGGAAACAACATAAATGTAAAATCTCTCTTAATCCGAAGGATCCTTGGTTGAAGCAACTTCAAATCCCATTACAGCCTCCCTCCTCGGCTGCTGAGCCAACACCTCTTGGATCCCTCCTCCAATTGGTTGGCTGAAAGTTAATGCAGATGGAGCTGCAAAAGGTAATCCGGGGCTTCAGGAGGTGGAGCTATAATCAGAGATGAATTGGGACAGCCAATGGCAGCCACTGCTATCAATTTTGGTAATGGGACCAATCATAGAGCAGAAGCCTTGCAATCCTCATCCTCAAAGGGATGGAGTTGGCTAATAGATTTGGAAAGATTAATCTTATGGTGGAAAGTGACTCCCTCAACTTAATCCGTATTCTTAATGCCAATGGAACTATCACTGGACCATAAGCAACATAATAGCTGATATTCGCCATCTGCAATCTCGCTTTAACAATATTCAATACCAACATACCTACAGGAAGGAAACAAAGTCGTAGATCAATTAGCTAATCTGGGAGTAACTATTGAAAAATTACAGATTGGATTGGGAACTTTCCCGAGCCTCTTCTCAAGGCGATAACAGATGATTGTCCTAAAAATGATTAGTAAGAAGTTGCTTGAAGTTTGACACTTTGTTTTTTGCTTTAGTGGGTGTCAACATTATCATTTCCTATAACTATCCCACCGCCGTCGAAGAATGCATTAATTGTGATATTATTACGATTTATTGTAATGATGGGATTTGTGCATATGGGAAGGAGAGATCTTGGTTATAATTATCACGAAGGGAATTTCTAATCATAAAAAGGCACAATCAGATTTCCAACCGACACATGACAGGACAGACAAAGAGAGGCAAATTAAAAAGTCACGCTTGAGTTATAATCTTCCCAACTTGGAATTTCTAAACATTTTGGCTCTGTGCATCATGGGCGGCTCTTTGGTTCGTGTGGAACCGACGAACTGTGATGAACTGAAAAGGACCTCAATGTTTGGAAATTATTGCAGGAGAAAGGAGTCACTCCTTTCATTAAACTACTTCGGGTCACTCACATCGTTCCTAGCAGCATTCGACGCGTCGTGGAAGGAGGGCAAAATGAAAGTGAGGAAGACCAAGTTTGAATTTTCTAGTGAAACTATTGCTGCTGCCACGGGTCTCCTCACGATGGGGGATTTTTTGAAGAATAAAAAACTGGTCAACAAATATCTATCGGGCTATGAGCACGTCTCTCTGCCTCCTCCATGGGACAGAGTCGCCAAATAGATAATGGGCTACTTCACACTCGAGGAGAGATATAAATTTGTCTACGACCCCCAGATTTTCCTTCTGGCCCATTTCCGCAACGGAATCAAGGTAAATCATGCGAATTTCTTCTTTCAGTCTCTTGATCTTTCCATCAAGCAAGCCCGTGTTGGTGAAAGCCCTCTTCTTCACCAAGGGCTTCTTTATCTTTTGTTTAAAAATGTTGTTGATAACGCAACTTTAGCTTGCTTTCCCTCGTGACTAGTTCTGCATTGTGCATGCCCCCCCCCCTTATTCGCTCCTCCTCCCGTCGCCTCCGCCGCCGTCTCAAGCTTCCGCCAACCTCGACTCGGAGGCGCTTGTCACGGCCACCGGGATGCCACCTTGCCCCCCCTGCTTCTCCGCTTGCCTTCCCCCCCGATGGTTCTCCATCATGCGACGAACAAATCTCCTCCCACACTTTCTCCTAATTCTCATACTATGCAATGGATGTGTTAAGCCTTGTGGTGACAACGCAATTCCCGAGGTTCTCCTTTGCACTCCCAATGTTTATTCTGAGTCCCCTATTCCTTCTCATCCGAATTCACCAGCTTATTTTTGTTGTTGCGGTGGAGGAAATCTCTACTTTGGTGTTGTTGATGAGGAAGAGGCGGAAAATGAAAACGCTTGCTAAAGGTGATATGGAGTATTCGGGGATGTTGTTGGTGATACTTGTGATGGAGGAACCTACGACTCTGCGGCTAAGGATGAAGCGGTTGTCGACACTCTCCGAGATTCTCCACAAGGTGTGCTCGAGAAAATTAACAAAACCTTCACCGTTGTCAAAAACTGGAAGGATTACATTGACAAAACTTGGGAATATCTCCGGTTGGTCAAGGATCTCATTACCTTGGCTGAAGCAATGGCTGACAAAAAACCTGATGGCTACTTTTGAAGCAGTTAAAGTTCTTAAGAATATGTTAGATATGTAACCCCTGCGTGGGTTTTACTCCTTTGGACTTTGGTACTTTCTGACTTTTGTCATTGTTTAGTATGTTTTTAATTGCTATATCTGGCCTTGTGGGCCTGTTGTAAAAGGATGTGGGTCGTTTCAACACCCTCACCATTTACCAATTTCCAAAAAATCATCTCTTTGTGTGCTCTTTCTCCGTGTGCGTATCTCTTCCATTTCCACATCCTCATCGTGGTTTATTGTTTAAACCGTTTCATTTGTTTTTAGTCATTGTTATTAGGTTTAAAACTTGTGTAGGTGTTTTACACTTTATGTCTCAAACCTTTTACTCGGTATACGCAAATGACGTGTTAAAGAATTGTTTCTTTTAGGTGGAAGCATTTTAGTGTTAAGTCCATAGTAAGTTTTATATAATTTGTAATAAATCATTATATTTAAGTCAATCTAATTTCTAATTATAGCCTCTTACTATATTATAAATTGAAGTTTAAATAGCATTTGGAATCATTGAGTTACATGGTGATATTTTAAGTTACGAGTCATTTAAAAGTGTATAGTCTATTGTTTAGTTGTCAAAAGCCTATTGTAATTGAATGTCAATGGAGTGTCCGCTAATTGTACGATTCAAAGCAAGAGTCATCTTATCATCACCGTATGGTTTCTTGTTGCATTTAGAGTCAATAAAGAAACGCATTAATCATTATTATGCATCGTAATAGTCAAAAGTCGTCAAAAGTGTCAAAAAAATTGCCTCACGGACGCATTTTTGGTTTTACCCGATGTCTAAGGAAATAAATTGTTTCACATTGCGGGGGGGAGATAAGAATAAACACAATATGGAAACGAATGTGCTTCAAGCTTGTATTTGCTAAGTAAGCAACACGTAAATCGGAGGATGGAGGCAATGGAGGAAGGAGGTCAATCAACGGCCTCTTGTTAGCGCTAACAACGGGTTGCACATCTACAATAGTGGCACATTTTTTATTTTTCAATTGTGTGTGTGAATAAGAACAGAAGTATGTGGCTGTTCGCTTGGAATGTGTATGATATTTCTAATGTAATCTCTTGAAAGTGTTGTGATATGGCGTGGAAGGTGCAAAAGCGTAAAAAGCGCCAGTATAGGAGGGCAACCGATCGCAAAGATCCCATGACTGCTGTACTTTGTTGGAAGATGATTGGCGGGTGATAAGCTCACTGGAAGTGAAAGCGAGATAAATTCTTGTATGCAGTGATCATGTGCAGCAAGATCCAGATAGCAGTATGTAGACCTAAAAGTATGTAGTGACATACGATTCTATTTTCGGTGCTCCTTGCCCCATGTTCGCACTAAGGGGGAATGTTAGGAATTATAATAGATAGTGTTCATAAGTATGTTAGTGTGAGAGTAATATAACACATATGTAGATTGTGTGAGATAGTGTTCATAAGTATGTTAGTGTGAGAATAATATAACACATATGTAGAGTTGTTGGAAATAACACATATGTAGATTGTGTGAGATATTTATGGGGTGGGTAGTTGGGCAAACTCCTTGATTATAGTAACATTGATCTATATATGTACCCATCAATTTTGAATGAAATGTCCTGCGATTTACAGGGATGGCATAGGGGACATGGGCCCGATAGTATATAAATGTAGTATCTTACACAATTTTTTGAACAACTTTTGATAAAATATGGATTCATTATAATTATTTAAAAAGAATTTTAAGTCACATTAGAAAATCTCTCTTCAATTATTTTGCAAGCAATTATATATTTTTCTAAATTCTATTAATTTCTAAAGCAAATTGGATTTCATACTTATTCAAAATCTTCATTTCTCACATACCATAACTCAAAAAGTATTTCATATCTTTAAATTAAGGGTTTGTTCTCTCAAATAAATGTAAATACTAAATAGTAATTTAACATTAAATTTGATTTTAACTTCATAACATCAAAGTAAAAATTTGAATTTTTGTACCATTACAACATAAAACTAGTGTTATGTGGGGACTCCTACCCACTCCCCTCCATCCATTCGGGTCATTTTCGGGGACTTGGGACGGAGACATAACGTCCCCCTACCACCCTCCTACACCAAAATAAGAGGGACATTTCCGGGACGTTCCCCAAACGTCCCTTGTTTAGGGGATGTCCAAACATCCCCTTGCAAAATAAAATCATTTTTTTTCCATTTGTTTAAATTTGAAGGATTTAAATACTTGTTCAAATATCTTAAATATAGCTTTTGAAAAACGGTAACACCAATATGTATCAATCTCAAGGCGCTTATCTTGAATTTGTTACATAGTTTCGCCCATCGAAGGGCTCTGCATTTATTAATGGCTCAATCACCTTCTCCGCAAATTTCCCAATGTTTGGTAACAGATGGCCTTAATCTAGCTGCACCATTGCATTGGGCTTGAATAAACTGAAAATGAAATAAATTTGGGAAGACCCTAATGCACTCTTGTAGTGTAAGATTGTATTGGGAAGCCACTCAATTCTATTTGAAAAAGTTTGTATGTATAAATTTAATTAAAATTCACATGTAAGCTCTAATCACCTATGTTACACCAAGTTTCCAGATGGGGACAACAGGGACAGGGCGAGTTTCGGGACAGATTTTTTTTTGAGGCCTTTTTTTTAGGGACGACAAGGGATGGCTATTAAAAATAAGGGAAAATTTAAAAATATAGGAAATTTCAAATATTCATATGATAACATTGATAAAGCATTCATCACACACATTATAGAACCTTAATACATAAAATTGGAGAGGAACAAAACCAACTACTAAAGGACATTGTTAGTGTTTTGAGCCACCAAGCAAGGTTCACGGTTTGTCGCATGAATATCACTGTTTCATCCACCAAAATCAAGGATTATGTCTGTAGTACAAATCAGAGGAATAGAGATATGGTGCTTGAGTCATATCATGACTTGAATCAGAAAATAATTATAAAAAGTAGGGAGAGGCCAGGACTGATTCAGAAAGTTATAAATATTCATGTAAGAAGAGGGCCTCAAAGAAAATTCAATATTTGAGTGTCTATCAAGAGAAAAAGTAGCTCTCGCTCTTTCTCCTGCGGTGTTTGACTCTCAGCCTTCTGATTTTTAGAGGCAAAGCAATAATTTTCATCGATGAAAAAACAATGAATGGATCATGAGGATAGTAATGAAAGCATCCTAAAGGCAAGGTCTCCAATTGTCAGATCCAGGACTCAGGTGAGTAATGCAGCATTTTCCCAACCTCATTTTGCTACTTGTGAAAATAATATGCAGTCTCCTCTTAACCCTCAACTTGCTCATAAGTTCTGGGCTTGAAAACAAAATCCAGCAACGAGTTCTGTTAGTCCTAGCAAAATGTATAATACAAATTTTATCGGGTCTGGTTTGATTAATTGAGGAATGAGTGTGGGGGTCCTTGTGGGCCCCCACATTCCTTTTATTTTTATTAACTTGGTTTTTTTATTAAAAAAACTTTTCCTTAATTGGGATGGTAGGGGACTCCTAGATGTCTCTCAGTGCGGTCGGGGACTTGTAGAAGTCCCCTGGCCATACCGGGAATGTCTAGTCATCTCCTGGCCATACCGGGAACGTCTGGTCATCCCCTACTGCCCCTCCTTCTTGAATTTGGTGTCCTGGGGACGTCCTCAATTTTTGCATGAATTGGGGACAGGTAGGGGATGTTTCCTACCCGTCCCCACGTCCCCGAAACGTCCCCTATTGGGGACGGGCCTAAAAATGCAGGGGACACATCCCCATGAATGATGAAACATAGCTAATCACTGAATAAAACCTGTGTGCATGATTTTATATGAAGGGAGAGGCTATGTAGATGATAAAAACAACAAGACACAAAATGTGGGTAGTGGACTGTCACAGACTATTATTAATATTTTAAAAAAATTATTTATATTTTAATATTTGTAATTTAATATATTATTTTAATAGCCATTCCCTACCCGTCCCCAAAATCCGGGAATTTTTTTGCCATCCCAGAAACCTCATCCCTACATCCCCGTTCCCACGTCCCAGTCTTAGGTAACTATGCATAAAACTAGATGAACGATCGGCCTTATCATAGCAGGAAAATAAAACTGGAACTTCTGCATAGTATGACAGAACTGAGAAAAATATGATAAAAATTTAAGCAAAGTGAGGGAAAACATATTAAACATCTAAAAAAGAAATCAATTTTTTTGGTCTTGTCTTACTTTAATGGAGGATGTCCAGATGTTTCGTATTTGGGGGCCAATGTCTTGGGATGCCTGAGATGCATCCCCCATGTTTTGGAATGTTTGGGATGCATACCCACGCCCCCAGAGAAAAGAAACACAGATTCATTCTGGAACTAGGGACTTGTCCCTTATGTAATCCCTCCAATACTATGTTTTTCAGATTTTGTAATTTCTGTTGGCTAGCCTTCAACTCTAAATTTTTAGTCTCGCATAATTTTTGTTGGTTGCGGTAAAATAAGCTGAACTTATCTGTTAGTGATTCCAGTTATTGAGAAAAATTAGATCATCTCAAACGAAAAAGATGTGAAACGTGAAGGAAAGGAAAAGTAACTATGATGCCTCTAGGAGGAATGGTTGTATGTGGAAGGTGGTAGAGTAGATGTTGTCCAAGTGTAGTGCCCATGCTACCCTCGAAGGTTAGTTGGCCCGAGCTAACACCTATATCTTCTCAGATAAGTCTTGCCTTATTTTATGCACTGACTGGAGATACTATATTGATGTTTATAACATTAATCTTTTGCACTGATTGAAGATGCTATTGTAATGATAATTACAAGTTTTAACATGTTGCGATTATATTTTTGCTGTCCATTTCAAATAAAATCAGATTTCAACTTTTCTATGGGTCATCACTCCAAATAGCAGTTTTGAGATGAGGTAACAACATAAGTGTTAGCTATTTACTCGAGCAGACACATGACAATATTACAACATAGCTCAGTTTTTACTATCTAGATTTCAGATTTAGCCAAAGTCAAGTGGTAATTAGTATATGGCAGTGGGTATTCAGTCAGTTTTCATTTTTGTGCTTATCACATTAGGTGAGCAAAGAATATTTAAGGCCACATCTTAGTGTTGAACAGACACATTCAGAATTTTGGAGAATACAATTCATCATATTCCCCTTGTGGACAAGGCTGAATTTTTCTAGGATCCCCAATAAATTTGTTAAGTCTAATTATCTTGCTCAAACTTTTTGCATGTGATACCTTCTTGTTTACATTTGAAAGTAGTTCCTAACGTTTTTCCTTGTGGCAGGAGTGGAAAAAATTAACGTTCCAATCCTCATTTAACCTTTAATGCAGGGAACAAAACAGCAGCACAAACTGTAAAGACTAAGCTTCCAGGCTCTTGCATGGTTGGTGAAGGAATACTCTGTGACCGATACAATGGTCGTACAGATTTATGCACTGCTTTTGGGCACATTCAAATGCATGCAAAGTTGAGTTTGTTCCTAATCAATGCTCATGATGAGAGTAACTTAACATAAAATGGTAATATATTTAATATTAAATAATTTATGAGGGTGTTGGGAGTTTTCTGATCACAAAAAAACTGAAACAAATTTATTTGGGCCGGCCGGATTTTTGCAGACCCGACTGGATTTGGTAACTATACTTTCTACTTATGCATGCATCCTGAAAGTCATTGTAATAACTTTACAAGATAATTATGCAAGGCAGAGTACTGAAGCACCATGCAGTTCCCCTTAGCTGTTTTTGAAGTTTATAATTAGGAAAATGGTTGCTGAAAATAAATAAACAAGATCAGCTGCTCCTTAAATGTTTGCTTTGTAGATGAGGTACACATTAGGTAATTTAATTGCACAATTGTAAGAGACTTCATGGCAGACAACTGAACTCTGAAAAGAATGAATTATACCCTTTATGACTAACTCAAGTTATTTATATGCCAACAAATGTACTTTTGTCACCCATTATAGTTAAGGGAAATTAAACAAACTTGTATTGCGATTGATCTGTATTGTCAATGACTCAATTGCCAACCTGCAATGCTGTTACAATTCAAGGTCAACCATTGATATACAATTGCTATTAAATTGTTGATTTTCTGCCAAAACACACGGGAATGATTAGGCAAATGGGTAGTCGGGACCGACATCGGAGGTCACCCGACATAGAGAACTTACAACCGAGCATTGCACTACATTTCAAACTCCATGTAGTTCTTTTGCGCGTGTGATATAATTGTGCCCTAGGAAGCCCTTGCGCAAGAAGTGCATGTGATAGCAAGCGATAGCTAGATGTATGCAAATACATATGTGGATGGAAAAATGAACTTCCTTTCCTATGCGTGTATGTAGAAAATGCGATATCTTGTCCCTTGAGTGAAAGCTAGATGCGTGCCTTGATGCTCTTAGAATGCCTCTGGATGCAACCTTAACTGATGATAGTAGATGTTTAGAGTTTGGTCCTTTATTTTAGTAACATAACTTTGTATTTATATGATTCGCTTGGTTGAATTTCGCAATTGACAACTGGAAGGCCGACCCATAAGAAAGTAAGATGCCGAAAAGATAAAAGATGCCCAAAAAGAGCGAGTAAAGTAGGATGAGGTTGGGGCGCCTGAAGGATAAGGGCGCTTGAACACTGGTGTCCTGTCTGCACAGCGGTGTCCAGAGTCATGAAAGATAAAGCAATGAAGTTCAAACTGGGTTGTAGGGTGTAAAAGACCAAATAGAAAATAAGAAACATAGACAAAAGGCCAAAGATAGTTGTTAATTGTTAGTTTTCTCACTTAGGAATCATATGAATAGTGGTATGTGATTATGACCTAGAAATGTACCCAAGTGCGTGATTTTGTGTTTACATTTGCCCCCACTTTATGTTGTTGAGTGAATACTCGATAACATAAAGTAGATAAGAGATATGTACTTGATAACCATGTAGATCGATGGTGAAAGCGTGCCGAGGAGACAAGTGAAAGCGTGAGTGATAAAAATGAAGTGTGGAAGCTAAGAAAGAGGAAGTGACCCTAGAAGTGAAGTGTGTTGTGTTGTCTTGTGTTGTGCACCGTAGCTTGATGAAGTGTTGCTTCTTGTTGTGTATTAAGGACAAATTTGCAAAAGAAGAGCAAAAAAGTATTCAAGTCATGTGTCATGAAAACTCAGTAAAAATATGTAAAAATGTGAAAATTGTGTAAAAAAGAAAGTGTGCACCAGATCCATGAAAAGAGTGAAAGGGATAGAAAATGTCCTGAAAATGTTGTAGAAGAACGAGTTTTTTAGGCGATCTCATGCCACAGAAGAAGAGTTTTGGGGAGAAAGGTCTAGTGTTATTCTCCTTCCATAACTGCTTCCCGAAGTTATACACCATTGCAAATGGTATGATCTATGTTTAATTTCGTGTTGTTCCAGTTCGATCCAAGTAGAAAAAGGAGATAGAATGCAGTCTGATTGTTGGAGGACTATGCCTATACTATGAAAACGACTATGTGAACTCGCTATAATCATGTTGATCTAAGAGAATAATTGTAACTACCCCAGTAATAGGTGCCCAAGAAGGATTAGGAGCGCCCATGCATTAGTGTCTTTATATGGGCGCTAATGTTGGTGCTTGAATCTGAGGACCCAAGTCAGAATCTTGGTCGTTCCTGTGATTGTAGTCTATTTTGTCCTTATGTATGCATGTATGCATGTCTCGAAGCTCTGAATCTTGTTGTATGGGGTGAACGATTCATGAATGTATGTCCCCCTTATTTAGGGTGCATGTAACGCCGCAAGGAGGAGGATGCAACCCAAAGGAGAGGACCAGATGTTGATATGAATTGTATCCTGCAGTAGGGGGATGTGCATGGTAGAAACCAAGGCACATGAAAACAAAGTGGATAGATACATGTGTTAGTATAAAAAGTGACAAACATGTTATAGAAGACAATGTAAACAAGCAATAGTGCAGATAAAGTAGACTGTGAAAAGTGGGTTTGAAACATGGGACATCGCTCACAATGTCGAAAGACAATCAAGGCCGAAGCGGCCCAAAAGTATACAGTGTGCACGCAAGACAAAGGGCATGGCCCACAAATAATGACATACAATAGAAGACAAGAACAAACAAAGTGTAACAGACAACCATAGTGGAAAATAGTTCCTGTTTGGAAAATGTTGCACATGAAACACCCTTTAGCATGTTAGAAAGATAAGAAGTATGTCAAAGCATGTATATATCAATGGAACCTATAGTGTGCTAGTACGAATATGAAGTAGTAGAAAATGAAAGTGTGTAGGAGAAGGAATGTAGATTCCCCCAGGAGTCTCGGTGGGACTGGTAAGAGGTACAATGCCAAGCATTTGTGTTGCGTGTAAAGATATGTAGAAAGTCTACATTCACAACTAAAGAACAAGTGAATGCGCATGTGTATATAAAAAGATAATGACATACTGGATATTCGTCTAACATAGTAAGCAAAGTGTAACATGTGAGTATAAGAAAACACGAATAATTGTAACCAAGATATGCAAAATGTTGTGAGTGTGAATGGAATGGGATGCAAAGTGAATGTGATACGAGCAACGTGCCACTCGAGCAAACATGGATGAGTATGAGATGAGGTTCATTTATAAAATACCCCTCGACAGTAAAAAATGAACCATAAAAAAGAGTGTCATCGGGAAAAGATCTGAATAGTGTGCGCTAGAAAGATATATCAATGAAGTATAGAGCGTAGAGAGTGAATGATGTGAGGTTCAATTCATATTTACACCCCAACAGTTGAGTATGAAATGTGGAACTAGAGTGTGTCATAGGGTATTGATGATACAAGTGTATTAAGTTGTGTAATGATGCTTAGAAATAACAAGTATGAAACATGAAGCGTATGAGTAGAAATAATAGACACCTTAGAATGTTAGAAGGGGATGGAAGAGAAGTAAGAATGATGCACCCAAAGTGTATGATTATGATTGAACTATCCAATAAAAGTGAATGAAAAGGGTCCTCTATCCGGTGTGTGAGGATACAAAGGCGTGTGAACATGCTCTAAGATCGGTGGTGTACGATCACGACTCAGTATATGTAAAGGAGACTTAGATGGTGAACACCTATGTGAAGGAGACCTAGGAGGTGATGAGCACTGTGTGAAAGAGACCTCGAGGTGATGGAGGTTATGAATAGCTATGTGAAGGGGTTGTCCAAGAAGATGGACTAGTAGACCAATTAGGACGAGTAGGTTGTGTGTGAATGGGTGAGCTAGGTGCAGAATGTGCCTTAGATTTGAGAGGTCTAGGGACCTAGATGCTTTAGCTAGTGCAATGGAAACCTCAAGAGGAGGTTGCGACCACAGTGTGCATGGCGGAACACCTTTTTGGTGATAACTTGCTTGTTGTGAATTAATTTTAGACACAAGTGATTCATGGAAATGATAGCTTGAGCGGCGGCACGGAGCCATAAAAGACGTAAGAGCATGTCACATCCTTTGATTGAATGTGCTACAATGAATGTCACAAGAATGGTAAGAGGCCCTACTGTAACTAGAAGCTTGACGTAACCGTAAGATTTGGGAATTGGATATCAAATATGAGCTAATGTATAGTTAATAGCGACAAGAATTGCAATAGAACACACACCCATATGATTGGATGGATTGATCATTGTATTATTAATAGCACGAGGTCTGATAGAAGCATTAATATGTAATGTATCAGAAGAGAATGTGGCATGATAATCATGATCAGAGAAGGTAATGAATGGTGGCGATGCATTAATATCAACAACTAGAAATTCGAGAGCCACCTATGAGGTAGGAGACACAATGTGATATGTATGATTAGTTGAAGAATCAATTGCATGCTTGTCATGCTTGGGCAATGAATCATTAAAGAATTTTGAGTTTTTATTTTCATTGACCGGCTTAGATGTCGAAGGCTCAGGGATCTCGACTACATTGTTGTCAATAAGATCTTGAATAATATGTCGGAGTTTGAAACATTGATCGGTAGAATGCCCAATGCATCGATGATAGTGTAGGGTGGAGAAGTATTCTAAATACTTCTCGATGAAGTATATAACTTCATTACTAAGAAGTTAGTATTTTCGTTATAATCATGTCCTTTAGTTCGAGATGGATCCAAATTAAGTGGAGGAAGAAGCATAATAAGAGTGCTCTTAACAAGTTGTGGCAATAAGATATGCGGAACACAAGGCAATTTTGTGAATGTACGCTTTGGAGGCTACCATTGAAGCTTTTCAGGAGTAGAGACATTGTTAACAGTAGGGTTTGCTTTAATGGGCTTAGTAGATGGCTTGAAAGTAGATTTGCTTTGAAACTAAGTAGAATATGAAGCTTGCTCATGATATTTAAGCTTTCCCATAGATAAGAGTTTGTTTTCTCATAGCTTAAGAGTATGACATAGCTGATAAAATGATGGAGAAGTCTCAAAGATGACACTTTCTTGCAATGGAGACAAGAGACTTTGGACAAAAATATCTTGCAATTCAGAGTCTCGTGAGTACATTAGACATCTTAGCTAAGTTGTTCTTATATCGTAACACATAATCCACTAGATGTTCATTAGATCCTTGTTTGATTTGTGCAAGTTAAGCATAGGATATCTTAGAACCGATATTGATTGAGAAATGAGCAAGAAAAACAATGACTAAATGTGTAAATGATGTTATCAAATGGACAGGTAGATCATAGAACCAACACATAGCATAATATTGGAGGCTTATAGGAAAGAGATTTGCTAGTAAAGTATGATCATCCGCATAATCTAGACATGCCACATGAAATGCTCAAAGATGTTCTTAAGGATCACCATGGCCATTGAAGGTGGGCAACTTGGGAGTGACAAAGTTTAGAGGAAGTGCATAAGTGGAAATGGCGGGTGTGAAAGGAGTATGAAGTAGTAATGTGGAATCAAGAGATGGAGATGCACGAGAAGTAGCTTGCAACAGTTGACAGATTTGAACTTGGATATCCCAATAGAGAGAGACGAGGTCTTGATTTCCAGTGGAAGAGACTCTCCGCGTGTGAGAAACAAGAGGCAAAGTGAAGTGGTTGGTGGGAGTAGGAATAGATATGGGGACAAAAGAAGTAGGTGGAAGGGTGGAAGTAGGGGGTGAGTAAATATAGGCATAAAAGGAGGGATGGTTGTAAGAACATTAAGCTCAACAAGATTGGTGGCCTCCTCACAAGCAACGAATAAGAGCAAATCTAAATCTTGGGGATGTTCAACAAGATGAGCATTGAGCTCCTAGAAGGTGTTCTTCAATAAAGGGTTCGTAAGATTGAGCCATGATAAGAATATTTCAAAATGCCTAGAAGAAAGGTTGGGTCCGAATGGATAGGTTCACCAAATGATTTAACAAATATGGAATTTGTAAAACCCTAATTGCAGAGTCACATATGATAAAAACTGCTGGAATATAAATGACACAAGCAATAAGCTAGATAAGAATGAAACCCTAAGTGCAAGAGGGAGAAAAGAAAGACTTAGTTGATTCACGCTATCCCAGGACTGTTTTGGACTAGAAGGTTGATGAAAAGAAAAGGTAGACTATTGCATCGAGCACTCAAAATCTTGGAACTGTTGGATGAGCCTAGATTAGGGTGCTTAGCGTTAGGGATCTCTCGTCGGGTGCATGTGACCACGCAGGGGCACATAAACCGATTTTTGTGTGTCGCACAAATGTCGCTAACCTTCTATTTTCGTTGTCTATATGTCGCTAGATGGTCGCCGAATTGGTATGTAACATGCAAAACAAATGATATCTTGTGAAACCCCAAACTACATCAAATCCTAAAACAGAAAGATGCAAATAGGAGACCGACCCCAACAATCACTGATAGAGAAAACTTACAACCAAGCGCGTTGCACTACATTTAAGACTCCATGTAGTTTTTGTGCGTGTGTGATAGAATTTTACCCTAGGAAGGCCTTGCTGCAAGCGCATGCATGATAACGAGCGATAGCTAGATGTAGCAATGTAATAGACATGTGGATGGAAAAATGAACTTCCCTTCCTATGCGTGTATGCAAAAAATGTTGTCCCTTGTCCCTTGAGTGAAAGCTAGATGGGTGTCTTGATGCTCTTAAAATGCCTTACGATGCAACCTTAAGAGATGATAGTAGATGCTTAGAGCTTGGTTCTTTATTTTGGTCACATAACTTTGTATTTATATGATTCCATTGGTTGAACTTCGTAATTGACAACTGGAAGGCCAACTCATAAGAAAATAAGATGCCCAAAAAGAGCGAGTAAAGTAAAAAAATGTTGGGGGTACCTAATAGAGACAGGGGGTGCTTGGACGTTGGCGTCTGTTTGGGTGCCGATGTCAAGAGTCATGAAAGATAAAACAATGAAGTTCAAACTGGTTTGTAGAGTGTAGAAGACCAAATAGAAAATAAGAAACATAGACAAAAGGCCAAAGATAGCTATCAATTTCTAGTTTATTCACTTATGAATCATATGAATAGTGGTATATAATTAGGACCTAGAAATGTACCCAAGTGCATGATTTTGTGTCTACAAAAACTTGATTTTTTCACTCTAGAGACTTAGGATGATATTTTGGGGTCAAATTGTATATGATTTTGATTCCTAAACACATTATAAGATTAATGGAACAAATTTCAGAACTTGAATCTTCTTGCATTAAAAATTTAGGCCCATTTTTATTTGGAACAAAGAGGGGCAACTACATTGATTGGAATGTTTCAAGAAACCTTAAACCTCATATCAAAATTGATGTTCCCACCATGTAGATAATTCATATATCTTTATGATTCATATTTTTTTCCTTTTAAATCCTTACGGAGCTCCCGAATCATCCAAAGAAGTCAAGTTTCACTTTTAGGGTGTTTATTCCTTACACCTAGAAAACCCATTGTTGAACAAATTGTCCCTGAATGATCAATTATTTCCTAAATCTTCCTAAATTTCTTCCAACACTTTCAAGACTCTCTCGAAATCACCTTAAGATGTTTTAGATCTTTCCTAAACTCTTCCGAAGGGTTCATACTGGCTTCAGAATAACCAAAATGGCCTTTTTAGGCCTCTGGGAAGACTTGTCTTTAACTAAATCTTTTTGAGATCATCCATCAACTTCATCATATTTCTTTGCACACTGAGGCATGTTTGAAAACATCATTAGGACCTTCCTTGGGGCCAAGATGATGGTACCACTAGAGACAAGTTGGCCAGGAGGAGGTTTCAGTGTGATCGGGAGGCAAAATTTTGCAATGTAGGCTTAGTTGTCATGCTTGAAAATTTCAAATACTTAGGCTATCCAATTTGCATGACAAAAAAACTCTTACATACATTTTATTAGTGTGTACTTCCTATAACGCGGATTTAATTAGGTCAAACAAGACAAAACCATCTAAATGAGGAGGAAACCATCGAGATGGTATTACCATGGGAAGCATTTGACATACAATTTGAGAATTTTTGGGAAAATACAGGATTTGCAAAGGTCTCTAATATTGGTTCGGGACATATACATATTTTTTTGTACATGATTCACTACGTCTTATGACAAAATGTGGAGGCACAATTATAGTTGCGATTCAAAGATCCAATATCAAGTTATACATTTTCTATTGTGCATTATCATATTGGCATAGTAAGGGCATGAGAATGAACATCATTGTTTCTACATTTTAAAAGTTTCAAAATCACTAAATATAGATGAACTTAAGATAAACGATTGTGAAATTTAATATGGAGGATCTCACGTGTTCATCAATATTTAAATCCTACACTTTAAACACCATTATTGTCATCAACTTTGGTATGAGTTACATTAGAAGAATACCCCAACATATTTTCAATCGGATAAAGGAATAGTAAGAATTCAATCTAGTTGTCTATCTCATAAGCATATTATCTTAGAATGTTACAATTTCACCTAGCCTCTAACATAACACTAGATGAAGTTTATAAAGAATGTGTAAATGAAATTAAAAGAAAGCTAGATAAGTTTGTTAGGGTGGCACAAGTGAAACAAAAGAAAATTGAATTATTCATGAATGTTTTGAAAGTAAAAATGGTTCTTGTGTCACTTAGTGAACATTAAACAAAAATATGGTAAATGCCATGGATGGAAGATATGGGGAAAATTCTTAAAATGTAAGTGAAGAGTGGAGTGGTAAATTGATTTATCCTAAATTTGTATTAAATTTAGAAAATATAAGAAAATAAAGAGAGAAGATGAATGACACTTATAAAACATATAATGTTCATTTTAAAACGTAAATGAACTATAAATTTGATAGAATTTGTAGAGGAAATTTTATTTTTAACACTGGATGAGACGTAAAACCATATGTATTTTGGTGTTTCTTCCGATTCCAAGATATTTAGATAACCTTGACTTATTAAAGGCTAGTTTTTCTTCCTTTTTTTTTTTGTTTTTGGGAAAACAAAGTACTAGACAAACACATTAAATGTCTCATAAAGACTAATAATGCGATTGATCACTTATGTATTATTATTATTAGTTTTTATTTACTTATAATATTAGTTTAATCACTTATTAGATGGTCTTTGTGTTGGTTTTATTATTGGTTTTTAGTAAAGACAATGTGATTTAATGTATGCTATCATTTTAATTGTAATTAGTATAACTTAAGATAAAGAATTATCCAAACAATTCTAAATTTCATTAACATATAGGAACTTAAGATGAATTACCTCACATGCTCATTATCAATGGACTCCTACACTTTAAACACCTTTATTGTCATCATTAGTAGGGGGAAATTAGGAGACATCTCTACTCCATTATGTCTTAAAGTAGATAAAGGAAATATATATATATATGGACAACTTGATTGAATTTTCATATATATATATATATATATATATATATATATATACTATAAGACATAATGGAGTAGAGATGTCTCCTAATTTCCCCATACTAATGATGACAATAAAGGTGTTTAAAGTGTAGGAGTCCATTGATAATGAGCATGTGAGGTAATTCATCTTGAGTCAAAATTGTCTATCTTAAGTTCCTATATGTTAATGAAATTTAGAATTGTTCGAGATAATTCTTTATCTTAAGTTATACTAATTACAATTAAAATGATAGCATACATTAAATCACATTGTCTTTACTAAAAACCAATAATAAAACCAACACAAAGACCATCTAATAAGTGATTAAACTAATATTATAAGTAAATGAAAACTAATTCACATGCTCATTATCAATGGACTCCTACGCTTTAAACACCTTTATTGTCATCATTAGTATGGGGAAATTAGGAGACATCTCTACTCCATTATGTCTTAAAGTAGATAAAGGAAATATATGAAAATTCATGAAAATTCAATCAGTTGTCCATATATATATATATATATTTCCTTTATCTACTTTAAGACATAATGGAGTAGAGATGTCTCTAATTTCCCCATACTAATGATGACAATAAAGGTGTTAAAGTGTAGGAGTCCATTGATAATGAGCATGTGAGGTAATTCATCTTGAGCTCTAAAATTGTCTATCTTAAGTTCCTATATGTTAATGAAATTTAGAATTGTTCGAGATAATTCTTTATCTTAAGTTATACTAATTACAATTAAAATGATAGCATACATTAAATCACATTGTCTTTACTAAAAACCAATAATAAAACCAACACAAAGACCATCTAATAAGTGATTAAACTAATATTATAAGTAAATAAAAACTAATTCACATGCTCATTATCAATGGACTCCTACACTTTAAACACCTTTATTGTCATCATTAGTATGGGGGAAATTAGGAGACATCTCTACTCCATTATGTCTTAAAGTAGATAAAGGAAATACATGAAAATTCAATCTGTCCATATATATATATATATATATATATATATATATATATATATATATATATTATATATATATATATCTAATCTAGCTTTCACATAAAGTTAGTGGAGGTTGTTAAAGATGGTGTAAATAAAATGAAAGAAAATCTACATGAGGTTGTTTGGATTGGCATAAGTAAAATGTCAAGCAATAGAGATTATTTGTGTCTATTTAAAAGGAAATAAACTATTCATGTGTTACTTGGTGAATATTGAATAGGAAAGGAAAGTAATGATCTTTTTTAAGGGCCATGCTATCATGTGCCTTATTTTGTGTCTTCAAGATAGCTTATAACATATGTGACCAACTTGTACTCATGATATCCAAGAGGCGCCTAAGCTGTGCTTCAAATATGAGTTGTATAAAAGATGGAAAATGCCATGATTGGAATATGTGCACAAAAAATTCCCTTAAATCCAAGTGAAGAGAAGTGGTAAACGAGGTGTTATAAATCCACATAAAATTTGTATCGCAACTACAAGAAAAATTACACCACGAACTAGTGTTGGATCCATGCCACAAATCAATTCAATGAACAAAAAAATCACATTGTCAGGACAAAAATGACCCTATTTCCAACATGATTTGCACAAAATGTAACAACGAAGGAATGCAATAGGACTAAACTATCCAAATGAGACTTGTATCCTTGCAAGACTCTACTCGAACCAACTTGGCTCTCTTTTGAATTGACTCCAAATGATGTATAGTTATATTTTCACTAGCTCTACTATAGATTTCCTTCAATTCCCTCCTAATATCTTTGACCCTTCTATTTATAGAAATAAATAGGTGAAAGTAAATATCCCTTTTGGGAAAGATTCCTCTGCAAAGATATAATACCATTTTCATATCATTATCCGATTGAGATGAGCCGATTTATTGGTAATCACTCATGGGGGAGTTACCATTGGATGAGAAATCTCTAGTATCCAAGTAATTCTTATCATGAAGAAAATGGATTGGGTGACATGATAGTTAAGGAGATAACTAATCATTACAAGTGCACGTAGATGAGAGAAATTATTCATATGAACTTTATAAATGGTGCACATGTTAAGAAAATGTAATATCCACTTTTGGGATATTATCCAAATATGCAATTTAATTTATTGAATCGACTCTAGAAGGACTAAACCCTCATAGTTCGACCTCAAATAATCCAATGTTAGCTTTAATACAACCCAAATAGGGTTGGAGTGAGCCAAGGTGGTGGATTAGATAAGAGAACCAGATTAGGAAATTAATCACTTCAAATCTGAAAATTAATTACATCATTAATTAATTAATAAATGCACTATCTTGTTGCAAACTTCAAAAATTAATAACTCCTTCACCACGCAATATTTTTCTATCAAAACAATGCCAAAAATTCTTCACATTTTTAGCTTTCCAACAAGTTATAGATCACAATTTTTGGATAAGTAGAAGGCATGCAAATCAACCCACGAAATCTGAAACTATGTAGATAAAACCCTGACACAGACAACTGAAACTTGGAAAATTCATAACTTGCTCAATACTTCGTCTTTTGTCGTGAAATAAAGTGCAGACTAATCTATAATTCAAGAGTTTTCCAAAGATATTAAAATCTGAATTTTTAGACCACCGAAAACCCTCCAAAACAGCCCCCAAAATCCTAAACCCAGTCGCTAGGGTTAGAATAAATTTACTAAATTATTTCCAGCACTTTGTAACCCTCCAATGCACCCCAAATAATTGCTCAAACTCAGCAAAACAAGCCAATACAGATCAGATTATGAATGTAGATGATTTGCCCTTGAAACATGTTAGAATAATGCCCAAATCAAGTCGCCATAGCTGGAATAAATATACGAAAATAAACCAGATTTGTTAACCACTTCAAATATCACCAAAACATGCCAATCAATCACTTATTCAAGTCACTAGGGCTGGAATAATTACAGCATTAAAATCATATCATAAAACATTCAATAATCATCATTAACATCCAAATATTCTCCTCAAATAAATGTGCCACACATCTAAACAAGTCGCCAATGCTAGCAAGCATGAATCATGCACAAAGACACTTCAACACAATGAATGGAACAAGAGAGTCTTCAATGTCTTCAACAATGGCTTCCAAATGAGAGAGCAAAGTGCAAGAACTAGGGCATACATCCCAACACTCCAATCATGGAATGAAATCAAATGATCATCCAACATCACCCTTTAAAGAAATGTAACCTCCCTTTTATAGAACTAAGGGGTGCAATATCCAATAAAACCAACTTTTCCCTTTTGGAGGGAAAACATAAATTCTCATTAAAATATTTAATACTAAGACTATGTGCGCTTTATTTATTTTTAATTAAATAAATAAAAGTAACTAACCTATGTGCACATTAAACTAACTAAAGAGACTCCCACTTATAGCGCTAGGCATGCCAAGGGGTTATAATGCAAATGAAAAAATAAATATTAATAATGTCCCGAAAAAGGGACATTACGAGAAAGACCATACATGTTGTGCACAAGCTATTAAAATGTTTGCACAAGATCCTTCCCATATAAAGCTTTCAAACCATCATACAAGATCTTTCAAATTTCTCCATGTAGGAATTCTAGACATTCTCACATGTTTGTGTTTCCTTTATTATTCCCACACTACACAAAAATGTTTCAAGAAAGTCTACGTGGGTTTGACAAAGGTTTGCAAAGATTCTTATTTATATACTAAGTGTTTTTGTGATACAGAATATAAGGCGCTTAAGAAGAAATGGAAACGTATTGACAAATAGAAGATATCTAAGAAGCAATGGGAAAATGTCGATGAATACGAAGAATTTGAGAAACTTATTTTTTTTTAGAAATAAGAATCTTTTGATAAATAATTGAAACATGTTGAGATGTAGAAGGAACATGAGGAATAATCAAAGCAACATTGGAAGCAAGAGATAATGGATTGTCTATAGGATTCAAAAAAGTTTGAGAATTGACTACATGTGGAAGCATAGGTTATAACTCCTTTATAACAATACTTATACAAATTATTTGATTAATGTGACTTGAAAGAAATTTTCTAAACTTAAGGGCATTATAATCATTATGAATACTCATGTATCTATTATCCACAATATAGAGTACATATTCAACTCTAACCCTTTCGTGGTTTTCCACCCGAGCCCCTTGACTTGTGTTTTGACTCACTCTTTCAATATTTTAATTAATACAACCATTGCATTAAGGTGTCCCACGACATTTTTTTCTTCCAAAATGTGCAATATTATCATCCCTATCTTGTTCATCTAAGTAATTTTTTTGATCACGATCTATTTCACATGCATTGTCAATTTCAAATCCATTCACAATATTATCACTCAATGTCGCATCATTCCCATTATTTACAATTTAAAGTATATATTTTTGGAACAATACTAATTATCTTTTTATACTCCATTTTTATTTTCAAGTGAGACCTAGAATTGACCAAAAGAATTTGAATAACATTGGTTCTTCCTAATTGAATCATTAGATCTAATCAATTTTGGTAGTGCAGATTAAGATCAAACATCGTGCATCACGAGGACCTAGGGTTTGAGGAATTTTCAAAGAAAAGACAATGGTATGGAATCGAACGATGACGTAAACTAAGATTGGGATTTAAGAGCATGAAATGAAATCTTTCCTAAAAAATTAGATAAATTTATATGAAGCTAGATTTAACCCTCAAGAATAGTTCATTAACATGCATTAGGGATAAATGGGTTATCATTAGATTGCAACACAAATACCTAATTGCATTTACTAGGCTAAATAATAGGTGCAAGAAAACAATAGACCCAAATTAATTAATTCCAAAACTAGAGAATGAAGGTGACAAGCAAGGTTTAGGCTTAGTTGATTTTCATTTTGCAATGTTTTTATAGTTGTGAGAATATAACATTGTAAATGCATGCTCAAACATGACTTTTATTTGACTTACACATTTGGCAACAAAAATAGAAGTTTTTCGGGACCATTATGTACTCTCATGAAGACCTACAAAGCTTTTTGGATGCTCTAAAAATAGTGTAGTTAGCTCTAAAATAATTTGACGACTATAATTGAATGGTTTGATCTTCAAAAACCTTGTTTAGCTTCCCACACTTTTGCTCGAATCACCTAAAGGACATGTTTCTTCTTCTTGCCCCATTTGGACAAAGATATTTGAAAACTTAAGGAAAACACAATTCATTTTGGGCCTAGTAATAACTAGAGAATAACAAATTAATTTGATAGTTCTCAAGCCCCTAGACTATAAAAATATTGAAAACAAAAATCCTCGATGATTGGAGTAGCTCCAATAACATATAAAGTAATGTTGTACGGTGTGTGTCTAAGATTAACTTGTGTGTTTTAATTAATGCTCTCATGATTACTTGATTTCTTCTAGAATGCATGTAAGTGTTAGAATAATTCATTGTAGTAATGAATTCTTTAGATTCTCTACTATATTTAAATGAACTAGAATGTTTGTGAATTTATAAATAAATTATTTTCAAATTAGAATTTTATTTATGCCCGAACTAGAATTATAATGGTGAAAAAGCAAACAAAATAGAACAAAGATGATATGGAAAAGTGTTGTAAGGGACCACCCAAATGGACCCAAGAGCCTTCTAATGCTTTTTGGACAAGTCCAAAAATGTTTGAATATTTTAGACACAAGTCGTAATAAAATGAGAAAATATAAACAAAAGAAAAGAAACATCTAAAAAATATGAACCATCGTAAATCAATAAATGTAATAATCAACAAATACATAAATATACAAATATACAAATATATACAATTTAATAATTCATAAATATTTATAAAACTTTTTAGAATAAGCAAATAATTATAAATAATAATTTATGAATTCTAAAACAACTCTGAGTGTGCAAAGCCTTACCACGTTATTTACACCATTCAATGTGCTATCATTGAAAAGTCTTTTGTATCTTGTGAGCCCTCAATAATTCACAAGTTCTTTATTATAACAATATTATGGGATATGTTACACCTGAATTATAGTTTTTCCCTCACTCGCTTTTGATATTAATAATAAACTTACAATTTGAACCAGGGGTTTGCCATCATTACATTTTAAGAATGTGTACTTTTTAAATCATCATGGAAGAATCTTTGAAATCAATAAAGGACACTCAACTTGTCTAGTGGATGGGTATCTTTTATATTTAAAAAGAGTTTTTCATAACCAATTTAAAAAAATTAGAATTTTATTTATGGTTATTGTATTATTATTTTTGTTTGAATCCGAAATTACAAAGATTTTTAGACTTAACTGTTAAGAATTGAAAAGTTTTCATTCCGTTAAAGTCATCCAGGTTGATATAATTATAATATTTCTCTAATATACAATAAAAATATTTACATATAATTTTAATAATTATTTGGTGGTATTTGTTTTATATTAACACCTCCTTATTTGAAACTCTCATTTATTACATATTCACTAATTTTTCTAAATTAGCATTATAAAATCTCTTATCAAATAATTGGACCAAACAAAACTTTTGCACATACTTCTTAACTAACTCCCTCAAACAGCTCTTTATATCTATCTTTAATACCCATGAACCCAACAAAACTCTTCCATACACCAACCATAATTCCTTAGCTAACTGTCCCCAAACATGGGACAACTGTAATGAATAATCGGCCTCCTTGAGATATCCAAATGTGGGGTTACTTTCAAACTCGCCTTGTTTGACGCTCTGTCGAGGATAAAATCGATTAGTAGTAAGCTCTTTAGGACCCACCGTTTCCGCCAAAGTTGACGCCTCGTGTATCTTAATTCTTTCTCAGGACAACATCGCAAATGGTTTAATTTTTTTGATTTAAGTTTTTACGAGACGCCTTATGTGACTTAATCACAAAAGGAGATCGAATTAACCTGACCTTTTAATCATAGTAAGGAATGACAAAACGAGATTGGATTTGGTCACCATGATTTTGATTCAATGACACTCGAAAGTATTTATATCCACTTCACAGAAATAGGTTTGGGCATGGACTCCAATTCAAAATGCGGCTCTCTCTCTGTTCGAATAATAGACAGTGCATGGTAGTGGCAAACATGGCAAATTTGCGGCTTGGTCCGCAATTGGGTATTGAAGTTTTATGCGGTTCTGCACATATCAAGAGTTTTTCCAATCCAAATCAGTGTCTTATGACAAAATTTTCTCAGAAAACTGACACCCATTTGGGACTGAGAAAGAAAACCAGAAACGACACTGTATTCAATGAAGAAAACGCATCTTGGAGACCTAGAAGCAAAAAAGCCCTGGTATCAATGGCCATGGTATTAAAAACAGATCAAGCGAGAAGCGACATTAAGGAAGAGGTAGAACATCTTGCAGCGAGCGATGAACTGTGGCTTGAGATGAGGAGGGAGGCTATAAGGGATGCAGAGGCAGAACCCACGTTGGCAAGCTATTTGTATTCCACCATACTAGCCCACAGGTCTCTGGAGAAGGCCCTAGCTTTCCATTTGGGTAACAAACTCTCGAACTCCACTCTCTTGAATTCACAGCTCTATAATCTGGTTGCAGACACATTCATGGAAGATGCCCACATCAGGGATTGCATCAGAGCGGATATCTGGGCCTTCAGAGAGAGAGATGCTGCGTGTGTATCATTGATTCAGTGCATGCTCAACTTCAAGGGGTTCCTGGCCTGCCAAACCCACAGGGTGGCTCACAGGCTATGGAACCAGGGCAGGGTGTCTTTAGCCCTTGCAATACAAAGCAGAGTATCTGAGGTGTTTTCTGTGGATATACACCCTGCTGCAAGGATTGGGAAAGGGGTGTTCTTTGACCACGCCACTGGAGTTGTGGTGGGGGAGACTGCTATAATAGGGAATAATGTGTCTATTCTCCATCATGTTACATTAGGGGGCACTGGCAAGTATGGGGGTGACAGGCATCCTAAGATTGGGGATGGCGTGCTCATTGGAGCAGGGGCTACTATTTTGGGGAATATTATGATTGGGGAGGGGGCTAAAATTGGGGCAGGGTCAGTTGTACTGATTGATGTGCCTAGCTATATACTACTGCTGTTGGGAATCCTGCTAAGCTGGTGCGTGGCAAGAAAGGCCCTGCTATGCTCAAGGAGGTCCCCAGCAAGACCATGGATCACACTTCTTTTATCAGCGAGTGGTCTGACTATGTAATTTAATGATGTGAATGATTATGGAATGATAATGTTTTGCCATTTTTGATACGATACTGTTGCATCTGTTCCTTGCTCAATGGCAAAGATGAAGCCCTGCTATGCTCTGGGAGATTCCCAGCAAGACCATTAATCATACTTCTTTTCTCAGTGAGTCGTCTGGCCATGTAATTTGTTGTAGATGTTTAAACCATGATATAAATTTGCCTAGCTTAATGAGAAATTATTGGTTTCCATCTTTGCCCAATTGTAATAATCAAGCCCTGCTATGCTCTGGGAGATCCCCAGCCATTCCTCTACCAGTGATTGGTCTGACCATATAGGTACTTCAATTTGGATGTATATAAAATTATACTGACTTATTTCGAAGGAAATTACTCCTTGTTTTCCTTCCCTAATCGCAAATATCAGGCCCTAGCCTCCCCGGTGCTGCAATTAGCAGTGTGTATGAATCTCAATAATGTAACTCATAACTTTGTACTTTCAATATGGATTCTTAACCAAAAGACCAAACCAGGGACTTATGTAATATGATGTAGCATCCAATCCCAAGATCCGAACATGTTATATTGCTTGGTAATATTGAGTTTGCCAAACATTTCTTAGATAGGCATAAAAATGGCATACAGAGTTTTCATAGATAGGCATAAAAATGGCATAACTTGATAATATTGAGTTTGCCGAACATTTCTAAGAAAATACAGAAGATATGCTCTTAAATAATTAAAACCCGAGGCGTAATTAGTCTACACTGAACAACTGGAATCTTTTCGGCCTTATAAGATGGTAGCATTTTCCCTGCAGAATCGAAATGCTTTTTTCTTGAATGTGAGGAAGAGCTAGTACTTGCCCAGCTTTCTCATCAGATTCTTAATGTCTTTAGCATTTATTGACCTTGAGGTTTACTGATCTGCACTTGAAGAATATATGGAGTTGTTGGAGTCCTTTGATTACAAATATTCACAATGCTAGCATAAACATTTTTATGTGTTGCTTAATTTGTTGGCAGAAGATATTTGGAAGCATTTTTTCAAATCGACCTTCAAATGAAATTTCCCCAGTGATGTCTTTGACATTGCTTTTGTGATGAACCAGACTAGTTTGAGGCTGTGTGTGTTAGAATATGCGGAGAGAGAAAGAAAAAAGAAAGAATAGAATGTACAAAGATGGAATGAAGAGAAACCGGAATGCACACATTTGAGATTGTGTGTCTGTCTATTTATTATAAAAGAAATAGTTACAAAATGGTTGATGTAGTTACAACTGGTTACAACCAACTTGTAGTTAGGCACCTTATAAATAAGTCTTATATTCTCATACCCCCTCTTAAGACTTATTCTACATAAAGAAAAAACAAACATTCTAACAAAACAAAATTATGTAATCTTCGAGGCTTTCACTTTGAAAGCAATACTATGACTAGGTAGGGCTCCATCAAGTTGCTTCATGACCTTCGTAAAGGTGTAGCTCCTGAGTTGAATTCCCGAGTTCCCGATTCCACCTCCCCGAACTCCCGAATCACAAATCTCCCGAATTATTGGACAACCATCCATATTGAGCCATCCACAAGCTCCATCAAGTTGTCTCATGACCCTCGTGAGGGTATAATTCCCAAGATCCACAGTCTCCCGAACTATCTAAGCAACCATCCATATTGAGCTTCATCTACCCTGTATCCTTTCTTGCCTTCAAAGTTTAGAGCAACTTTATATTGCGTATTCGTCATTGTCCTCACTACCTTTTGCATCTGGTGGGTCTTCAACCATGGCTATATTGGCTTTGTATTTGATATGTTTTTACCCTTGAGCACATCATTGGCTCGAACATGACAATCCCACGAATTTTTATTCATAAGTTGCATTTGTATTTTCACTTTCCATGTATGAAAAGATAGACCAGAATATCTTTCTACTGGAATTTCCATAAAATAAAATAAATACTAATGCGCATTTACCAAGATAAATAAAATATCAGTTCCTCTGCCCTACGACTGGTTTAATGCTCTTATACGACTGCAGAATTTTGTGCCCTAGAAATTCGCGAATGTTGTACCTGTCAACCTGTAGCCTTTAGAAATTGCGACGAATGTATTTGTTCTGGTTTTGTGGTTATTTCATACTCGAAAATCGTGACTGTATTCGCGTCTGGTTGCAGCGTTGTTAGTTTGACTGTAATGGCTTGAAAATGTGCCCTTCCACGACTGTGTTTGCAGCGTGACTTTATGTCGTGGCCTTCGAAGAAGCCCTAAATGATGTCCCTCGAAAATCTTCTTGTGATTTCCGTTGATTTCCTTGCAAACTCTGTGAAAATAATTGTCCCGTGCCCTAGTTGGTATTCGCAGCCACTTTTTCTGTCCTTTTGTGATTCACGTTTGTGTATATAATCAGCCTTTTTGCGAACTGTAATATGACTGTAACAGCAGCAAAAATGGTGACCTCCTTCCTTCTCTTTCTCCTTACTTACCGCGCTCTGATACCAATGTTAGAATATGCAGAGAGAAAGAAAAAAGAAAGAATAGAATGTACAAAGATGGAATGAAGAGAAACCGGAATGCACACATTTGAGACTGTGTCTGTCTATTTAGTATAAAAGAAATAGTTACAAAACGGTTGATGTAGTTACAACCGGTTACAACCAATTTGTAGTTAGGCACCTTATAAATAAGTCTTATATTCTCGTATTGTGGTTCTCAAAGAGAATACCAAAAGCAGCTAGTGGCTTTTGTGATGAACCAGAGTAGTTTGAGGTTTTGTGGTTCCCATAGAGAATACCAAAAGCAGCTAGCAACAGAAATTGAGCCCTTTATTATTACAAGTTATAGAAGATGTTGAAAACACAGAATTGTGTCGACCTGTGATAACTGCCACCTTTATTTGCTCAATTCTAACTGGTAGAATTATGCGTTGAAAGTTTGAAACCCAAGAGGGGTTGGCAATTTCAATCTGTAATGCAAGTTACAATATTATGTTTAAGGTGATAGCACTTAGGTGGCCAATTTAGTTAAGTTCTTGCTTGTACTCCACATCAAACTGATTTCTTTTACAAGTTGGAAAATTCCTGTAATGATGGTGGTAGCAACCGCAGTATATAAGTAGAACAAAAATGACCATAGGCCTGCATAAGTGTTCATCAACATGAGAGATTTGAGTTTGCCACAAGTTTCTATATGCTCATATGGTAATACTAGAAATGATAGACCATAAGATGTGTTTGTCTATATAGAGGTGTCGGGTGTTGCCCTCTGAACAAACGACGTAATTTTTTTCCAAATGCTAGATTATATTACTGTTTCAAAAGTTCTTAAACGAGATCCTAGCAGGTACTTTAGGAAAGGAGAAAATACAATCCAATTTTAAGTCGAGCTTAGCTTGACTTTATGGATTTGTTTAAAACAATCCTCTGTGAAGTTTATTTTGAGAAGCAACGTGAAATGGCCCTAAGACAAGGTGGCTATTGTCTTAGCTCTAAGGAAATAGTTTTATTGATGGCACTCAAGTGGCAATGACTAATTTACTGGCTTCATGCCACCTTTTGATTTTGACGAAAAAGCTCTTATAAAAAAAATCACAATGCACACAGGTATGGAGTCTATCAGAGATCAGGGTCTGACAGTCCAAAATGGTCCCCAGTTTGGAAACAGGCCTACAAAAGTCCATCCCCTTGCACAGGGAAGTGCCCTGAAGCATCTGTTTCTGCCATGTTCTACCAACTTTTGTAACCTACAAAACGTTGATAGGGCTAGTTTAGGAAGCCCTCAAAGTGTACAAGGCTTCTTGCAATGCGAAGATCAATACTTCTAAGTTCTTAGTTCAGATTGCTTGTTATAGGAGAGGAAGAGAAGGCAAGAGACTCATGATCAAACTAATGCTGTAATTCCTTTGGCTTCTTGTGTTGTCTTTCTTGCTCCGGTTGTGAAGATTGAGAAACACTCTCTTCACCACTAGATTTGTCCTTGGAACTTGACACATGTCGTGGTTTCAGCTTTGAACCTTGTTCAACACTAGTACCAGAACTTGTTCCAAAAATATTGTCAGCAAAAACCACTATAGTACTTTTAGGAGATTCACCATTACTAAAATTGAATGGTACTTTCTCATCTACAACAACATCCCTACTCACCACACTCATGTATGTAGAGACATCTAGTCACCCGTATACATTCCTATGTTCACAATAGCCAACAAACATATATATTTTGCCCAATATAGAAGCAGTGGATCCGAAAACATGAAAATTACTGACATTCGGTGCTTTATCAGACCTTGCTCCTTCCGATTTACATCCTCCAATGTCTGTGTTGGACTAAAGTTGAGAGCGTACAAAGATGTATATAAAGCTTCTTCCAAGTACTGATACGATACATTCTGGCTATGCAGCATACATCGTGCCATCTCCATTACTACCCAATTCTGCTTTGCCATGTCTCCATTCTATTGTGGAGCAGTATATTGCCTTTGCATTCCTTCATTCATGCAGAATTCCTTGAATTTATCAGAGGCGAACTCGTCCCCATTAACTGATCTTATAGTTTTTACCCATTTCCCTCCTTGTTTTTCAAGCATAGCTTTCCAAGCAACAAAGTTAGAGAAACATTCTTTATATTCAGAAAACAAACCCACATTTTCCTAGAATAGTCATCTACTCAACAAGCACTACAAGGCTCCAGATATTTAAGGTGTCCGCATTGGACCATGCAAACCCTCGTGTACCAAATCCATCACAAAAACTAGGTGATACGCAAAGATAGTTTGATCCTCTCCTTTATCTGACTACGGAGCAAGACTATAGAGAATATGCAGAACAAGATATTTTGATAGACAATTCCTTTAGCAAAGGAAAAGGTAAAATCTAACTCAAATGTAGAAATGGAATTAAAAACAAGAAGAAAGGAGAAGGGTAAATAAGAACCGCCATACCTTCAATTTATTTCTAAAAAACACTCCATTGTTATTGCTTAAAGAAAGGCCATAACATTGACTTAACACAAATACTAAATCTAGGCTATAATACTATGAAACCAAATGGAGATCCAAGCAGAGCCGAAGAAGAGATCCAGAATATAAAGAGGCTCTCTTTTTATACAAATTACGAAGCATGAGAAGAAGAATAAGTGTTTCTGAAGCAGCTTCTTTGTTTTCGTTCTCAAAATAGATCGAGAGATTATTAAAATATGTAAAACAGTGTTTTAATAATGATTGTAATAATCAAATGAATGTTTTTATCTTTATTATGGTCCTATTTTAAAGTATGCGGTCATAAGACCATGACAATTCTTGGATATTTATCCAAAAAGAAACCATGTGGCTATAAGGCCAAGAGAACTTGCGGATTTCTTCCACGAATAAAAGAAATCTATTGGAGTTGCTGTAAATATATTATTCTTATAAAAGGAACCTTTGTTTGTCATGAAAAACATACAATCTTTGTTCTTATCCAATAGCCATGATTATCCATTTTGAATAAAGTGATTATTTTATAAATAGATCATGCCTTTAATTACCCAGTGGTAAACTCAATCATGAACAATTTCTCACTCTTAAATCATTTTCACCAAAATATCCACCAAAAAGTAACCCCAAGAGTAAGCTTTCCAACACACCAAATGGTGAAGAAAACGGAGTTGTTGATCAAAAGATATGACCCAAAACCTATTGCAATTGGGAACAAACAAATCAACATCCCAAAAACACAAATGTGATTTTGTAGACTAAAACATGCATGTATTATATATTATTGAAAAGCTCTTGGAAAAGCACTCAAAAGGATATTTTAAGATTTTTTTAAAATTAGTTTTTTCTAAATTGAGGTAGCAAAAGGCACCGCCATGGACAAGCCCTTATGCGGAGTGGATATTTTTAAATTTAGTAAATAACAAAGTTATCTTAAACCATGCTCAATAGCTCATGTTCTTGTTTCGTAGTAAGGTTTCAATTACCTTTGCTAGCATGAAAATCAAAATTGTGCGAGTCAATCATTCTCAACACCATAAGTGTTATATATTGTTTGAAATCTCTCGAACGATGCTCGAAGGGGTATTTTATATTTTGGAAACAACAAAGTCGAGTCAACTTAAATCTTGCACAAAGCTTCGAGCTTCTTTCATTGTACAATTCCAATTATCTTGTTGGCATGAAAGTCAATGTTGTGTAGTGTCAATCATTATCAACACCAAAAATGTTATACAACGTTGGAAAGCTCTTAGAAAGATGATCAAAGGGGTATTTTTATGTATTCAAAAAAAAAAAAAAAGTTAACTTAAACCTTGCGTGATAGCTTTAAGAGTTTCTTTCATTGTACAATTCCAACATTTTGCAACGTCAATAAGTCAACAATGTAAGTGTTATATGTCGATGGAAGGCTTTCAAAAAAAAGCTCAAAATGATATTTTTTATATTTTGGAAACAACAAAGTTAAGTCAACTTAAACCTTGCACAATAACTTTGGAGCTTCTTTCACCAGTAGAGTTCCAATTACCCTACCAACATGAAAATCAATGTTGCACAACCTCAATAATTGTCAACAACCAAAGTGTTGTATATGGTTACAAAGCTTTCGGAAAGACGCTCAAAAGGATATTTTATATTTTGGAATCAACAAATACTAGTCAAACTCTTGCATGAATAGATTTTAAGCTTCTTTTTGGTTGAAAATTGTGTAGGTAAAAATCTCTTATATAGGGTGATTTTGTGCAAAGAATATCTTTTGATTGACAACTTTGTCTCACCTGTGAAACTAATTGCATTACATGTTTTTATTGTCATGGTTTCTTCATTCATAGTTTAGTCTTTATCATACTTGATTTGATCATATAAAATGCCTCCAAAAATGTGCTCACGAGCCGAGTTTTGAAATTATGGAAAATGTAGAAAATAGTCATCAAAATCTGCATAAAAGTCAATTTTCAAATGTTGGACACTTCTTATATGGGATGAGATTTTACAATTTTTCACATGATTGTGTTCTCCTCACATTAGGCTTATTCTATGCAAGTTTTTCACGTAAAACGGATTTTATTTGATAGAAATATGCGCTTGGAAAGTGCCTACTAATTTTTTGAAAAGTGCATTTGATTCTCGCTTTCTTCAATTTTTGTCAGCATTTCTATGAATTGCAACAAACTTAAATTAAAGAGACAATCAAGCAAAATCCAAGCTAGCGGTCGATTTTACTAACATTTGGTGGTTCTCATGGCATAGGAGCTGTTGGAATTCATAAACTATTTGAACCTCTTAATTAGTGGTTATTCTTGAATTTACAAGGATTAAACTCAATAATCTTTTATTTTCTCTTCATTATACCTCAAAAGCTAAAAATATCTCCTTTTTACTAACAATCTTCATGCAATCGCTCAAAGACCACTTTGAAAAGAAATGCATACACACAAACAACCCTACTGAAACTATGTATGGCAATGCCATGTATCTTATTTACTTGGAATTAAACCTACTCGAATTCTTTGAAAAAAATGAAATCTAGACTAATAACCCATAAATGAAACTTCTGAAAAAACCCAGTTATTTGAATGGAGAAACATGTATATTTTCTATCAAATTCTTCCATGAAATCAATTATGGGATAACAAAATTCACTCACATGAAGTGTATAATGATTTTTTTATCAGACCTTTCACTCTATGTTTTCTACAAAATCAAATTTTAAGAAATAAACACTCCATTCTCTTTGCACATTGGAACTCTATTCTAACTTAGACTGATTCTTTGCACATTGGAACTCTATTCTAACTTAGACTGATTTGTTAAGAGTTGTGGCTCCTTCTCATGTTCTGAATTGAACATAAATGATGGTTTTCTCCTACTGAATGTATCTGCTTGTTGTTGCTCATGATTTGCTAACTCCAAGTTGCCAAGATTGGGCTTGAAATGTGATGCAGATCCCAAAGTCAGTCTTAAATCTTATGGGGTATTCTTTTTAACACGTAAACTTATGTATTTTCCTTGAACCGGGTTTTTCTATGTTGCAATTGGAATTGAATTTGCAGTGTATTTGTTTGTCTTCCTTTGTAAAACTTGTATCAACTTGTTGATCTTTATCAAGGAAAAACTTTTGGATCTTCATCAAGGAAACATGGCCCTTCTTCAAAGATGGAAAATAAATCCATTCTACTATCATTTCAATTTTTTTCATTTTGATGGTCCTCCTCAAGAAAGAGAACTCCTACTTCATCTTCAAGAACAATATATTCTTGTTTAAAATTAGAGAATAAATCTATTTCGGAATTATCTTGCAAATCTTTTTCCTTTTCTTGTTAATGTTTTTCTTTAAAGAAAAAAACAATTTTGTCTAACTATTAAGATATTTCTATCTCTACATTTTCATATGTGTCTATGATTCTTAATATTTTTCCTTCCTTAATGTTGGTAAAAACACCACTTTGTTAGTCTAGTCATTCTCTATAGAAAAAACTAGATTTTCCATCATCTCGCTAATTTATTTTCGAGTTAGTACACTTACCATCGAACCGGAGAGAACCTTACATTGACATAACATGATGCTTATTTTACTTGTAGATGACGTGGGAAAGGATTTCATTAATACTTTGTCTTGAAGTCATTGATTTTGGACATAATATGAATTTGGATGATTTTGGATAATACACTTTTCTTGAAAATTTAGGCGAAACTTGATTTTCAAGTTTTGAATAGCTAATTGGTTCTTAAAAGAGTTATCTTTTCATCTCAACAATCGAATTAGAATACATATGTTGAATTTGGGGTGGCTCTGGATGGGGTTTGGATAAGAACATGAGAATTTTAGGACTTTGAGACATTACATATCAGTAAGCTAGAAAAATGCACTACTAACAAAGAAGTAAAATACTATCAATAATACCTCTTCCTTAGCGTTAAGCAAAACCTCGAATGGGCTAGGAAATATGGATTGAGCCTTGATTGTGTGACATGTAGGTATTTTTTCAAAATGAAGCAAGACCTTTCTGCAACAATGATCCACTTACTTTGCACTAAATGGATAAAATGATTATGGATTTGGGGTGCTTCAAGATGAGGCTTCTTTGGGCATTAGGACGAGGTGAAAGGATGTTCTTTGCTCAAAGAATGCAAGAACTTAGACAGGGCATTCAAGTTTATTCTTTGTATCCTTAAAGGGGAGGGTAAGACTATATTTATAGCTTGGGAAAGTGATTAACTTAGAATAATTTAAGTAATCATGGTTTGAAAATGTGGGCAAGATTAGGTGAGTAGGGACCATGAAGAATGAGTGATAATTTGAATTGGATTTTTAATTCATAAGTGGAGGATTTTAGGTGAGTGGGGACCACGAAGAGTGGGTGAGTCATAAAAACTACTACCTATCCAAAACATGCTACTAACTTGACCTAGTTTGGAACTAAGTTCAAGTCCAAATGTGTGTAGATCTAGATGAAAAAATACGGAAGGGTGAGGTGAAGGACGTATTCCAAAATGATGAGTATGTCGTCTAGGAATAATAACATGAACAATATGTTGAAAATCTTTGACCAAAGTATCGTAAGTTGCTGGTTGCGTTGTCCTATGTCACCTAGTTTAAAGCAACGTGATGTCAGATGAATATTGGTAACAAATATTCAAATAGGTTCTTTAAACAGATCACTTAGTACTCGAAATAGGGTAGGAAACCAAGTATACGTAGTATACATAAAGTATTCTATACTTTAAGTTAACATGAGAGATCGGTTGGTAACCAAGTCATGGAATGAGAGATCGGTAGTATACCGAGTCATTACAGATTGCATATGGTTATCTGTTATGAGATTGATTGGCATGGAATGTGTGTTCTAAATGATGTTTTATTTAGAACAAAGAACATTATGTTTCAAAAAAAATTCCTTGTTTCTAAAGTCTTAAAATGGGAATGTTACATTTTATTTTGAATTTTCAATTCAATAGTAGAAAAACATGGAGAATAATGACATGTGGTGAGGATTAAGTTAGTTTTTAGATTTGAAATGGATAATTAATCAAATTATATTTGATTAATTCGAAGTGTATTTTTGTGGGAAATGAGGTAGGGGAATTAATTGATTTAGGACAGATGCGAAATTAGGGTGTCTACATTTGCCCCTCTTTGGAAGGGTACTATGAAAGTAGTGTCCTTTCAAAGAAAAGTAGATGAGATGGGAGAAGAATTCAATCTACTTTTCTTAAGCAAAAAGTAGAGCAAATGTTTGTTGAAGAGAATAGAAGGTGGTGAGTGACGGATGTCATGGTATCTTCCAAGACAAAAATGTCATGAGAAGATGTGATTATGGATAGATGTGATGATGCCCCCTCGAGAGGGCTAACGAGAATGGAATATATGACAGAGCCTTCGAAAAGAGTAGAGATTAATTCTGCAGAGAATATGACGATAATGGGGTGGAAGAGACTGGAATGACCGCACAACACAAATGGAGAAAGGATTCAATCGGCCTTGAATGCTAGGGTGTGAGGGTGTATGGGAGGATGTAATGGGTAAGAGAAAAGGGAATGGATATGATTTTGGGTTAATTATGAGAAAAGTAAGAAAGGTGAAGGGTTATGGAGATAAGGGAGGGACAAAAAGGAATGAAAGAGGTAAAAGAGATTAAAAGAGAGGGATGATAGGGTAAGAAGGGGATGATGAAGGACAAACAAGGAGATGACAAGAAAATGACAGAGTAGAGGTGAAATTATGATATAGAGAGATGTGTCAAATGAAGGAAGCAACAAAGATAATAAAGAGGGATGGATGAAAGCGAAAGAAATGATAGAGCTGAAAAAAACAAGAAACGGGAAAGATAAATAAGGAGAAGACAGATGATGGAGTAGGGGTAAAATTGATGAAAAATTGAAAGAGGATGAAAGAAGAAGTAGAACAGAGAAAAAAAAGAAACTATGAGAGGCGAGGAAAGTGTGAAAAAGAGTAGAGAAAAGAAGAAAAACAGTACATAATGAACAAAAGGTAGGGGTGGTAGAGAAAATGAGAGGTGGTCGGAAGAAACGTGAAAATTAGGGGAAAGGATTATAGAGCGAATATAGGGAGAAGGTTGATGGAATCGGATCTTTGCGAGGAAGACCAAGGAAAAGAATATGGAACAGACCGTATGGAGATGCATGTGGAGGGTGGGATGATAAAAAGACGGGATAACACTGAAGAGCTAGGTTATCGATGGGGAAGTAAGGAGGAAACATGACGTAAAAAGGGGAAGAAGACGATATAGAGGAAGTGAAATAAGATGAGGGGTGGGAGAGAGAAGAGGATAACAGAGAAAATGATGTAGAAGGAAGGGAATACATAATGGGGATAATAAGTGTAAAGTGAACAGTATGAGGAATGTAAAGAGAAGAAAGAGGGGAGGAATGACATAGATTGGAAAAGATGTGGAGATGCATGAAATGAGGATACTAGGATTATGAGAAAATAGACAAAGGATGTATGATGAAGACAATAAAGATATTGAAGAGGGCGAAGGGAAGATGGAGAGGCGGGAAGAAGCGACAAGAAAGGGTGGGAGTGGGGGAAAAGAATAGGAGAGAAGAGAATGGGGATAGAAGAGGCAATGCCAGTGAGGGGACGTTAGGGAAATTCCACTAACAATAAGTGGTGGGGAAGGATGAGAGAAAAAATGAAGAAAGGGAGAAAGGTAATAAGGATTGGAAAGGGTAACGCCAACGAAGGGACGTTAGGGAAAGCCCACTAACAATGAGTGTTGAGCCTAGAGGAAGGAATGAAAGGAAACTGCGCAGAAGGTCCAAGGGAGTGAACGATGTCGTGCAGAATGAGGATTGATGATTTTTAGGGAAAGTCCACTAACAATTATTAGCGCAGAAATAGAAGATGATGATGAAAGAATGTTAGAGGAATGTTAGAAACAATGGCGAGGAAGCGTGTGGGTAGAGATGTGGGAGAATTCAAGAAGATGAACTGGAAAGAGTAAAGAAAATGTGAGGGATGAGTTGGGACTAGGTGAAAGCGAGGAGAGGATGCGGAGGATGAGGATGAACGAGGTGAGGATGAAGAAACAAGACAGAAAAGAATGGGAAGAAATGGTATGAAGGGTGATGAATCAAGAAGGGGAAAATGGGGAAAATAACGTGATTATAGGTGAAAGATATTAGGTGTATGTTATGTGATGATAAGTGGAGAAAGGATAATGGTAGGAGAAAAATGTGGTTGGTAGGAGAGACTAAGTGGAAGAAGCGATCAACAAAGTGAATGAAAAATGAGGCGAGGAGAAGTTCGAATGACAAGTTTAGCATAGGGAGGACCCCACGTAAGACTGTCATGTGATGGAAGTGGTTAAGTAAGATTCTTAAGCGAGTGACACTTTGGAGATGACAAATGGGCAAGCGAGAAATGGTGTTTGCGAAAATGGAAGAGGAGGTGAGAGGATGCGATAATCTAGAATGCCGAAAAAAGTGAAGAGTGAGGATGTGTAGTGATGGGGAAAGGCAAGAAGACAGATCATCCTTAAGAGGGACTCTTAAGTGAGATCGCCATGCCGCGTGAGTGGTTAAGTAAGATTGCCAAGTAGAGGATGGTGATAGCGGTGGTAAAAGATATGATGATGGGGAATGAAGAGAAAATATGGATGGTGAGAATGTAGAGTGATGGGCGAGTGCAAGATGACATGTCATGCTTAAGAGAGACTCTTAAGTAAGATCGTCATGCCGTCGGAGTGGTTTCGTAAGATCGCCAAACCGACAGGGATGATATGCAAGGAGAAAGACAAAATTGTATTGGGTACAAGGGTGGAATGGTTGGTTGAAGAAGATGATCGTAACGAGAGGTGGGAGAAATAAGATGGGGGAAATATGATGGGATGAGGGAAGGCCATAGGGTAGATCAACCTTAAGAGGAATTCTTAAGTAAGATTGCCATGCGGTGGAATGGTTAAGTAAGATCGCCAAGCTGAAGAAGAAGAAGAATGATGATAGAGTTGGTGGGAATAGGGTTTGAAAAATGGATTGAAGGGGAACCCTTAAGTGAATTTTACATATTACGAGAGTGTGTAGTAGGATGACCAGGGTAGAAGACGGATTTGGGAAGGATGAGAAAAGAGTGAGTGATGTATGCCCGAGTGGAAGAGGAGACGAGAGGAGGTGATAACAAGGAAGAAAAGAAACAAATGAGTGTAACATGAATGGATGAAGGAATATATGTAGTGGAGGGTGGAGAGTGTGAGGGGAATCCTTAAGTGGGATGTCCGCGTGGTGAGAGTAATGATGCGAGAATGAGAAGCAGAAGAGGTGGAATGGGAAGATGTGTGTGGTGGTGATTGTTTTTTGATGAGGGGGTGGCGGAGAAGCTTCATAGTGAGAAGATCTTAGGGAGAGGGTAAGCCTCCACCGAGGATCCCATATAGAAGGGTTATTAATTAAGATTGTCAAGCGGTAAGCATAAGAGTGAAAGGAAAGAATACAAATAGGCGGGAGGGGACAAAAATGGTGAGAAGGGTAATATGGGGATAAAGTGGCGAGGCATAGAAATGAGGAGCGAGGGTGAATGGATCAAATATATGGTGATCATGGTGGGGAGGAGGAGGTGTTGGATAGTGAATGCTACTTGAGAAAGATTTTCAAGTAGGATTCGCAAACCTGCAACGATGATGAAGTAGGATTCCCAAACTGGGAATGTATTAGTACGGGTGAATGGATGGGGTGCAAAATAAGATGTTGATCATGTAGGAAGATACTCACGTTACGAAAATCATCATAATTTTAATATAACACATAACAGGATGCATCGTGTTATAAAAGATCAAGATGAGTAGATTGTAATATGCGTGATAGCATAGATAGGGGCCATAAAAAAGTTTGATGCCCCAAGCGATATATGCAGTGGAAGAGAGCATATACAGATGCCATCAAGAAAGTATGATGCCCCAGTACGATATGCAATTTGATAACACAATTATATTACAGAGAACACCAGGATACATAAAATCAAGATGCCCCCTATAATATATCAAGATACAAGAAAATAATTAATGAATTGTAACTAATAATGCAACACAAGAACCAATAAACATGTCCCTAACGTGTTACATAGTGAGGATTGATCGGATGTGCCCTGGCCAAGCAGGGGTACAAGGACATAAAAAAGGATTGGGTCATTGTCCTCAAACAAGTAAACAATGAGAGCCAAATTTGCCGCAAGTGAGGATTCACGCAAGGAGAAGTGGTTTGAGTTTGATAGTCATAAGGTGATTGGATCATTCATTGGGAAAATAGTTTAAAAGATGAATTGTGTTAAAAAAACTTTAGAATTTTTTTGTGTTTTGTGGATGTTTTTGGAATTTTGAAATGTTTTGAAATGTTTTCGTATTTTGGATATTTTCCAATGTTTTTGGATTTTCGGATGTCTATATTATTTTTGGATTTTTAACGATATTTGAATGTTTTTGGATTTTTGACAATTTTGAATTTTTTTGGATTTTAGATTTTTACACCGTTGTTGGTCAATTTATGTACTAGAATGCAGACTTATTTTGAGAGGTGATAAACCAAGATATTGTTTGCATGTAACGTGTTCCTTGTGGTAACTCATGCTCTGAATAACACAAATTTTCATTCTATTGACAGGATATGTTGGTGATGATATGATGAAAAGAAGTCCAACTCCATTTTTGATTCCACACACCTAGTAAGATGCGAGGGCTCATCACCGAGAATTAAAAAGATGTAGGAGGTAGATAATGAATATAGAGACAAATGCTAATAACAATCCTTTTGGGAAATTGTGACTCAATTATTCTTAACGTTAATGAACCGATTTCAAAAAATTGGCTTTCACTCTATGAGTCACGTCTTTAGACTTAGACAGTTGTGTGGCTTGTTGATTGTGTTATCCCTGTAAAATTGGCAAGGGCAATTTTACGGATAACCCTACCAAAAATTTTGTTCCGATCCCTCGTCAGGGATTTCTTGCGTTCGGAACGTTGCAAAATCCCTTCCCGGGAAATCTAGTTTTTCGAACTTAGCCGTTTTTGGTCTTTTTGGGCGGGCGCATATAATCACTATGCAACATCAAATGTTCATGCGCCCCCTTTTAATCCTTTGGCACATGTTTTCTTGTGTCGACAGCTCTTTTGGTGCGCCACTTAAAAGGTTGGTGGCGCATTTATTGCTACCTCGCCTATATATAGGCGCACCTGCAATGTCATTATCACCAGAGCTATCACGTGATTATTTTTAAATATTGTTTTCTCTGAGCCTGTCAGCGCACCTGCCCTGTCGCTTTCGATCACATAGTGGACCCGTTTGCACGTTCTTTGCTATTTATCCGGGTAAGTGGCCTTCTTTCTTTCGTGCGTTTTGTTTTTGGGGTTTTTGAATGCTAGGTTGGTTCAGTTTGGATTGAAAAGAATGAAATCATGAACTTGCTCCCCCCTGCTGTCTTTCCACATATTCCTCCCCCTCTTTCCAGATTTGTTGGTAGAGGGAGCTCTGTCCTGAAATAATAGCTTGGAAACCTTTGTTTAAAGCCATTTCTATTACCCCAAGGTACCTTGCAGAAGAAGTTTGAAAGAATGAAACCCCTCTTAGAAGAATCATGGCTTGAAATGAACTGTGTTTTTGTTCCCCTTCTACAAGATCTCATACCCCCTGTTACACAAAGAAAAGCTGCACCCTCATGGCGCACTTCCCCCACTTGCTGCAAACACTTCCCGTGTGCCCTTTTGGCGCATCAAACTTAAGTGCAACATCACAAATTCCTGCGCCCTTTGGCGCACCCAGCATCCATGTAACAGTCTTTTCCTATGCGTAAAGTGCAAAGCTATAAACGGCGCAGGCGCGTCCCTCACCACAATAACATCATGTCATGCAGACCCTTCATGCACCGTGCAGTTCCCTTAAGCGCACAAAAAGCATATGTTACACACACCTTATATGTGCCTTTGGCGCACCGAAGTTCCATGCAAAATGAAAGATATATGCGCCAATGGCGCATCATGTTCCCGCGTAACATAAAGAATCCGTGCGCCCTTATAAAACACATCCATATGGAGCAGGCGCACCTGTGCTTACAACAACAAAGAATGCACCCTGCAGTGTCTATGCGCCATGCGCCCTTTGGCGCTGATTTACCCCTTGCAGCATCCCTTCCCTGTGCGCCTTACTATTTAGCCCTATAACCTGCAGTATTCATGCGCCCTGCGCCCTGAAGCCTTAAAATTGCTAACTCTTTCTTCTGTCAGCATTTCAATGGAAAATCAAATAGCTGACACGGCTTTCTTCAATTGGGTTTCACTTCTTATTCTTGCAGATCGGCAACTAAGTTCAGAAGAACATATGTCAACATCAAGCAAGAAACCTATCAAATCTAAAGGCAAGGCCAAGCTCACAGAAGAAGAAATGAAGTATAAGTATCAGAGGGTCAGAATGCCCGAGTCCCAAGCAGAGTGTGACCTAGATATCAGAGACTCAGAACTGGGTCATATTGACATGGAGGAATTCTCAGGCGGCCGTAACCCGAGAGGGTCACGAGAAGTCCATGGATGGACAAGGCGATAGGCGGTGCCACTGCACCTCGCTTTGGTGGGATCCCGATCGGTCTGCCGTAAACAATGAATTTATGATGGTGGTAGCCCGATGCTACAACAAAGACACAAGATGTGTCCATGGGGAGAAGGGCGAGTTATTATTAACCTCACTTTGCCCCACCACTTTGAGATGATGCTCGGCATTCCTCATCACCGCACTTTGTGGCCGTCACCGAGAAGACTACATTAAGGCACGGGGCGACAATGCAGATCGTGTATACGGTGATGAATGAAGTTTATCGAAGAACAAAAAGCAAAATGACTCGGTGGCCACAAGTCATTCATCGCATGACTTTTCGAGGAACTCAAATGCGACACCATTACGTTCTGAGCGAGTCTTTGGGCTTCGACGCCCATTATTTTCACAAGTGGATCTTTGTGGTATTTGGAAACAATGAACAAAAATGTGCCCGATCAACGCTTTGAATGGGCGAAATTATAAGCGGCCAATCTACGAAAGCAAACTACAACAACTCAACACAACGGGGAGGTTCTATATGAACTCCTACGTAGTCTATGTTGCAGCTTCAAAAAGGGACTATCCAGCTCTGATGCGGTGTGGGGTTTGGCCCCAAGTCAAAATTTATGAATACTATCCAGAGCTGAAGCTGGAAAATAGCATCCCCCAATTCACAAAGATCAACGATGCATTCTTCTACTTCAACATCTGCCTGTTGAGGTCAAATATGACTCACGGTCGCATGACCAAGAGCATAGTAGCAGCTACTGAGAAGTGGGGGGCCCTATTCACTCAGTTCCCTACATTCACCTATCTGAGGGCAGTTAATTTCTTGGGGGAACCGACTAGACTGCCAAGATATGCCGGGCCCAAGTTGATCCTGTTGGAGCTGTCAAGGCAGCTTATTACTTACCATGAAAAGTGCCTAAAGAGAAAGAAGGGTGGAACTCCTTTCCCCCTCACAGTGGGTAGGTATACGTGTCCCTCTCACCACAAGGCAAAGGACATGTTTGCAGAGCTGGAGCTGCTGAATCTGAAACATGACTTCCCAGCAAGGCCCACTTTCGATCCAAGAAATTGTTTGCCTAGGGCCAAGCTCGACCCGATCCACATCCCTCAGATCGAAGATATCTACATTGACTTATATCACGAGGTTGAGCTCAGGAGGAAGGATCATTCTCGCCTGGCCTTAGCAGAAATCATCCAGTACGGGGTGGCCATCGTCCCCAAAGGATACCAAACTACTGAGGAGGAAGTGGATCAAGTGTATCTTGACACAGGTGGGGACGATTGGCCTTTTGCGTTGATTGATAGAACCAAAGCCCTTCAGACAATTGAGGAAAGAGTCAAGGAAACTCTGCGCAGAACAGAGCATTGGTGCCGAATGAACGGGCTCGTCTACCTCGAGTCGATTTCACAACCTCTCCGTTGGGTAACGCACCTCCTCGATCAAAACAGCAGCCAAAAGGCAAAGGAAAGGGTAAAGAGGGTGAATCCAGTTCCACCCAAGAAGAAGCTCCAGAAAGTCCTCCTTCCGCTGCACCTGAACAAGTTGTAACTCTGGCTTCCCCAGAGAAAGAAACAACGGAAGATGTCCCAATAGGCCCATCCACTCAGGATGTCGCCACTGCTGTAACAACTAAGGTCCCTTCTGTCCCTCCTGCTTCTTCGTCCATCTTCTCTTCTCTCGCGGACCTGTCCCCCTCCATTTCTTCCCTCATTTCTGAGCTCCCTTCCCTTCCTATGTCTTCCTCTCCTGCAGTATCCCTTCCTCCCGTGAGCACTTCCTCGGCCTCCCTCTCGATGCCGCCTCCAAGTGTCTCCACTTTTTTCCCTTCAACTACTGCAGCTGCCCCCTTCTCTATTTCTGGTCCTTCTCCCATAAGTCCAGCTTGGATCTCCCAACACCTGAGTCAGCAGAAAAGGAAAGTTCCCATCGCTCCGATGGACTTCTCCGTGATCCCGTCAAAAGGGGTAAAGAAGCAGAAGCCCATCACACGCTTCTCTCAGAGTGTTTCGGAGAGAGGGTAATGGAGATCGCGTACCCCAATCCTTTGAAGGATAAAAAGGATCTGTCCTCGACAGATTATACAGTGACTCAAGTCACAATGGGGACATCTTCTGAAAGCCTTCAGGGAGAGGCCCTATCTGCAGTTGACGCCCTCTGCAAGAAGCTTCAAGAAGCAAAAGAAGAGAAAAGGCTACTGAAAGAGCAAAATAAACATCTGCTCCAAGCCTTACAGAAGATGGGCAACAGACCTCCCACAATCGCCGCCTTGCGAAACTCCTGAGCCTCTGAGCCAGGATAAAATTGATGAATATGCAAAGATCGGCGAGCAGGGTATGGCAGTTTCCACTTGGAGGAGCCAAATCCTCAAGGACAGTGAAAAAGTGATCGCCAAGTTCACCGATTTGTACCTGAACATCAACAAGGCGAACAAAGAACTCCAGGCATTAGCAGGACCCATATCAGAAGAGCTGGACCATGCTAGGCTGCAACGTGAGACCTTTCAAACAATGTTCGACTGTTCAGTCGAAGATCTGGTCAAGTTCGGTGTTTTCGGTCATCCCAGGGCCCTCAATAAAATCCTTTCCACTCTGGACTACCTGGATGGATCAACTGGAATTCGTCCTTGAAAAGATCGATAAGGTAAAGGAAGAAGCCCTGGACGCGATGCACCAAATGGAGCAAATCGTTCTCAACATGTCTCCAGGGTTGCTTACTCCTTCCTTCGCCTTAAGGAAAGTTGATGAAACCATCCAGATCTTCAAGGAGATCGTTTCCCAGGGCCGAGGCCGAGGTCACTTTTGACGCAGAGTCCATCAATAACTCCGCTTGGCTGTCGACTTCACCGGGTTCCTAATAGAAGCAGAGAAAGAATATTCCAAACTCCCAGAGAAGCTCATAGACGAGCGGGAGACTTGCGAGGCGATCAGTGAGTGACACAAGGATCCTTCCCAGGATCAGCTAGAGCCCATGATCAACAAGTTCATGGAATACCGTGCCCAATTCCACATCTCGTCACCCGAGCAAACAACAGGATATCCCCTTTCAGCTGCGGGATGACGACGATGAATAAATTCTCTCTTCTTCTCTCTCTCTTCCGACTTTCTTTTTGTAAAATGTCTAAAGTATGTTGACACAAATGATGACATCATCCATGTTGCACCATGGGATGATGTCATCCATCAAGTCAAAAAGTCAACATGACTTTGAGATATTTTTGTAGATATTTTGTAAATAGGTGGTTGGTTCCTTTTTGCCTTCCTTCTTCTCCTTCTTCTATAAATACTCAAATACTTGTTGTATTTGAGGCAGTGGATATCTTTCAGATGAAAAATAGAAGTGAGGAGAAAAGACTTTGAGCTTTTTGTAACAGAAAGGAATATTAATACAAATATTTAGACTTTGTGCTGAATACGTGTGTTATTTGCATTTGATCTTTCTTATGTCAGATCTGTGTGTTTATTCTGTTGAATCTACTTCTGTTTTATTGTCATTTATTCATCAATATTGCTTTGTTCGTTTATGCAAGTAGGTTTGGCTCTGTTTACTACCAATCCCAAAACATAAACCCTCTGACCTTTCTTCCTTGGAATTCATTTCTTTTCTTCCTTCGAACCTGATCTTTCTTCATCCTCTCTTTCATTCCTTTCTTTCCGCAGTCGGAAACACCCTACTGGGATGAGATCCCAAACCCCGAAGGCGTAATATTGTGAGACTTGCATGATTCTTGCGACTCAAAGAGGGCTATGCCCTACACACTGTTGGCTCGTCATCCATAAATCCAACCGACCTGAATGATTTTGAACCAACAGATTGATAAGATATGAGGTGAAAGGATAGTTCTCTCTTTTCTTAAGCATCTAAATTACTTCTTTAAGGATTCTATAATTACAAATACTATAAGATTTTATATTCTTGAAATGACTCCCTATGCCTTGCCCCATGCTACCAATGAGAAGCAAGGACTAATCACCGAAGGCAAAATATAAAGCGAGTAAATTTTTTTATTTTTTTATTTTTTTATTTTTGTAATTTTTTATGCTTTTATGAGAATGACCCTCTACGCTTTGCCCCATGCCACATGTAAGAGGAAAGGGTTTATCACCGAAGACAAGACATAGACGAGTAAGGGCACCTTCCTCCATTCCCAGTCTCACACTACCAGTAAGAAGTGTGGGCTCAACACCAAAGACTATGAAGGACGAAAGATGTGATAATGAATTATTCATAATTTATTGAATTGATGGAATTTTACAATAGTGCTTTGTATTTGGGAAGGAACATCTGCCCCCAATCTCAGCCCCACATGACTAGTAGGACGCGAGGGTTCAACACCGAAGACTGAGATGGACGATCAAATGAACTGGGTAAAGAAGTTTAGAGCTTTGTTATGAAAGAGAGAATTTCTTTGAAGGGAATATATTACCATCAATAAGCTTCTAGGTATGACCATAGGTAAAAGCGATTGAAAATGGGAGATATTATAAGAAGTATGATACTCACAAGACTTAATAGGATCTATGTTAGCACCTGTCTCATGATGATGAGTATGAAGATATGATTGTGATAATGAGAATATCTGCCAATGAAATGAATGATTTTAAATTATTTAGAGATTAGTAAGACAAGGAATAATGTACACGTTGTTGTTTCCTAATAGTGAACGCCTCAAGAATATAATTTCTTTAAATGGACTGCATTCATCGGTTCATCAAGTTCCTGGCCATCTTCAGGATGGCCAATTTATAAGATCCAAAGCCAAAATTATCTATGATTAGATAGGGCCCTAACCCATTGGGCTCATATTTGTCTTGTTTGTCTCATTCTTTGGGTGTGTTCTTTCGATTTTATTTGAGGATGAGATCATCGATCTTAGATTTTCTATGTTTGAATTTTTATGATAGTTACATTGTATATGGTTTTGATATACCTAAAGATGATCTAGGGAGTTAAGTTGTTTTTCATCAAGAAGCTCGAGTTCATTAAGGCGTGAATGTTGATAATAATCTTTATTGATTACGTCTTTGAGGGATATTCTAAAGGACGGAATTCAACCTTGACATGTAAAATAGCTCTCCCACCATAAACAAGGGAGAAGGGAGTGGTTGTAATAGGTGTGTGATAAGATGTGCGATGAGGGATATATTTGGTTAAGCCAATAGCTTCCATGTGTGTTGCCAATATTTTCCATGATGGTTTGTATTATTTGATTTGTTGCTTCTTTTTGGCCATTAATTAATTGATTTGACGATATAATCACAATTAAAGATGGAAAAGGTTGCGTGAAGATATTCCTGGGTATATGTACCTCGTAGGATGTATGCTTGTAGAAGTATTGACAAGTGGTAATCATCGGTGATGAGGTGCCTACAAGATTGATCGTTGAAAGCATAATGGACACGACAAGTTGCATTGTCGCAAGTGTCCAAACTTGTTGTGGTTGTGTTTCAACAACAAGGCTAGAGATGTTAGGCGTAGGAATAATAGAATCAATCTCAACGGTGTTTGATGATGGAATCTCTTTTGTAGTGTCTACAGATTATATCAAGGGTTGAAAGGGAGTCTTGAAGTGAGGTCAAGATCTCGTTAGATGTTAAAAGAATATTGTCATCCAAAACATGTTCTATGTATGTTTGGGTTGAAAGAGAGTCTTGAAATAAGTTCAAGTGCTTAGTAGATGTTAGAAGAATGGTGTTGTCCAAAATAGGTTCAATGTCTGTTTGGGTTGAAAGAGAGTCTTGAATCAAGGTCAAGCTCTCAGTAGATGTTGGAAGAATGTTGTTGTCCAAAACAAGTTCAATGTATGTTTGAACTAATGGAAGAAAATTTGAAGAAGATATGGATTGGTTTGGAATTAGAGAGTCTTGACCTTTGTCGTTGTCATCTCGTGGAATTTTAGTATGTATAGGAGTTTCAACATGAGTCTGCTCTTCATTAAAAGTCGTGGTATTGGATCTATCGTTGGTTGCAAGAGTGTTGTCATCAAGTTCTATAGATATTACGTCGTCGTTAATTAAGTCTTGGACGTAATTCTTAAATCGCACACATTTATCTATGCGATGTCCATCAATGCGATGAAATTCACAATATGTGTTAGGTTTGTACCAACATGGCTTAGATTCCCCTTCGAAAAGGGTTTTGTAATTGGATATCTTATTAGTTTAGCCTCTTTTAGTTGATGAAAAACACTAGAGAGACTTTCTCTAAGGGGGGTAAACTGATGTTGGAGTTTACGCGAAGTGAAGTCTTTGTTAGGTTGTATGATTGGCTTTTTGGGTGACCGTTCATTGATTTGGGTAGCCATAAAAGAGAGTTGTGTTGTCATCTTATTAATTTGTTCTAATAACTCATTGCGTGATGTTTTTGTGAATTCATCGTGTTGGAAAGAGAGGGAGAACGAAAAAAGGTGCGATGGAGAACTCAACCTAGTGATTGTGATCTTTGTTTTGGCTCAATCAAGTTTTAACAAGTAAGGTTATAAGGAGTAAGCTCAAACAAGCTACTCAGATAAATATGTGATAACTCAAACAAGTTATAATGAAAATGGTTTAGATTTGGCTTAAACAAGCTTAACATGCGACAATGTAAGGAGTACACTCAAACAAGGTACTCGATACAAGTGAGATATAGCTCAAACAAGCTATGATGAATATGTTGATTGGTTTGGCTTAAACAAGCTTAGCAGACGAAAATGTAAGGAGTACACTCAAACAAGGTACTCGATACAAGTGGGATATAACTCAAACAAGCTATGATGAATATGTTGATTGGTTTGGCTTAAACAAGCTCTAGATTGTTGATAGGAAGAGTAACTCAAACAAGTGACTCAACACAGTTGTGAACTCAAAACGAGCTTTGAAGGGATTTGTGTTAGATGCAATTTTGATAAACTCGACAGTTGATGAAATAATGAGTGAACTCAAACAAGTCACCCAATGTCAATTTGATATAGCTTGAAACGAGCTATGAAGGATGTTTTGACAATTGATGAGATAAGGAGTGAATGCAAGTCACTCAATATCTATTTGATATAGCTTGAAAAAAGCTATGAAGGATGTTTTGACAATTGATGAGATGGGGAGTGAATGCAAGTCACTCAATATCAATTTGATATAGCTAAAAACAAGTTATGGAGGATTTTTTGTTGATGAAGTAGGCTAATGATACGAGTGTGACATTTTGATCTTCGTTGTGGGATTATTTCAGCGTTTTGTTTGGTATTGAATCTGTTGAGAAATGGTTTTGTGGAACATGACTAGGATTTGAACTTTACAATGAACACATTGATATCAACCAAGTTTTATGATAAGAACAATGCTAAACTATTTTGTTTACAAACAACAAGCAATCATGTGTATCAAATTGTTTTGGCTCAAGAGGTAAATTCTTCGGGAATGATCATTGTTTCATGCAATCATACAAGTATGTCGTGGAATGATGGATGTAGGCTCTTATCACTCCAAAAATATGTCCTCCGATATACCCTAGTCTTGATATACTTAATTCTATACAGGATAAAATTAGTACGGGAACCCTTAGAGCACTGGAGGAGACTCACCAATTCTTACTTATTTGCTTTGGAGTGAATCACCACATCAAAGGTAAGTTTTTTGAAAAGGTGGAAGGCGATAGGGGATGAATGTGTATGGTGTCCTTATAACTCCCTGAAGATTTACAGGGACGATGCCTAGGCTTCGTTGTTACAACTATTTAGGTGCGACTCGCATGCTCCACACGACAACATCACCTATAAGTGGAGAGCAGGGGCGAGGTAAATACCAAACATTGTGATGAGACTATGTCTCAAAGTGCAATGCAGATGCGAATGTTGTTGGTGCGTGGTAGTCAAGTCCATGTCACCGATGTAGCTTTGGTGTTGATGAAATCCACCTCGACTATGCGCAAAAACAACATGATGAAGTGTTTAAACGCAAGGTTCTTTCCAACTTGAAATAAATCATTGGTGGAAAATGATAGCGTACCTGAGCATGCTAAAAAAAATTTGGTTTCAGCAATTTTCTTTGAATGGTGGTACTTTTGCAGAATTTTTTTTTGTTTTTGTGTTTTTTGACAATATTCCAAAGAACGCTATCTTACAAAAAAATAATTTAGTAGTTATCTTACAGACAAAATGTTAGAAAAATGATTGTGCTTGTTTTTTATTTTTTAGATCGCTCAAAGGCGCAGAAAAGAGCACACACAACCAACGACCAAAACAAATATTAATAATACAATGAAGTAAAATAATGATTGAAATGATAGAAAACAAAGCTAGAGGATTACTGCAATGTTAGAACAATAAACTAAACAATCGCGACCATTTCGATTTTCCGGATCGCTCGAAGGTGTGGGAAAAGAGCATATGCGCGATACAATTGGAACAAATGTTTTGTAAAGTTTTAATAATTATTGCAATTAATCATGATTGCGAAATAACGATAATGATTATCTTCACAAAAAAAAAAAAAAACGACGAAAGAAGAGTGTTAAAACGTTACCTTGAAGTGTCGTCGTAGAAAATTGGAATGTAAGGCAAAAAAATTGTTTTGCGGAGCCCAAGTGGCCTCTAGTGTGCAAAAGACGATGGGGAATGCGGACCTAATAATGTTGGTGAGAAAGGTTCGAAAAGGTCCTTTATTGTTAAAAAAAAGGTCCTGAAAGAAAATGATTGGTAGTTTGTACTTGCACACAAGGTTAGTAGAATGATCACGAAAAATAGATAATTTTAATGTTAAAAATCAAAAAATTAAGTGGATAAAAGAAAATGTGGAGATTGTAGTTTTTAGATTTTCTAATGTGTTTGTAGTTAAATACAATAAAGTAGGCAAATAGCTAACATGAACGAGTCAAGATTAACGATTGTTGGGACCTAAGTAATATAAACACAACCAACTAGGCATTCACATGACCTAAATAATAATAAGAGTAAGCAAGTTAGAATTCATTAAAAAAAAATAAAAAATGAGAGCGACCATGGTGTGTGAACCAAGGGAAGGTGATTGAAAATGGACTTATACGCCGAAAAGGTGGACTTTGAAGGAGCACAAAGACAAATTGAAAGGAAAATCTTAAGGTAGATATATTGGATGTGATGGTGATGTGAATAGAGGACTTTAAGGATTATTAGAATTCGAGAAGCAAGAAATTGGAACTTATAGTAGCAGACGATAACCTAAAGTGTGGACACTACGGAGGAAAGTCTAATTAAACATGATAATTGAATATATAGAGTGTGGGTGGTGACCGAAGCATGAGTCCATATAATAAATATACTCTATAATAAAAGGGATTATAAATGTTACAAGAGTGAATCACGAATGCTAGAGATTATGCAGGGTAATCACGAATGTCAAATTCCATATTATTTCAAGTTGGAATGTCAAATGTCGTGGGTGTGAATAATCTCTTGTACAACTGTTAAAACAAAAATGTTGACGTATATGACGAAAAATGTGGACTGGGAGGAATACAAATGCGATTTGAATGAAAATTAGAAAAAGGACGGAGACTTAATGGATTTAATGGACTGAAGGGCATGGGTGTGGAGCTTGGACTAGATATCTATGTGCTAAAGTTAATGGTTAAAGTGATTATGCAAGTGAAAAATACCACGAGTTGGGGTCGGTTATACACCTGTCGCCAAGAAACAGTGCACAAATACCCATTGCGCGTGGAATGGATCACAGATTAGATGGATTATACAAGGAAACATAAGAGGTTTGGCAATGTGAAATATTCATTTCCCATTAATTTTACAGCCTATCAAAACGATGGTCAAGATGGCGTGTTTGTGATGAACTCAACACGGTAAATGGGAGGGAGGTGTCGTGGCCGAGTGGCAAGGAGGATGGACCGAGGATCAGGGTGAGCATTTTAGTGGGTGTCATGGGGAGTCTGGGTCAGGGGTGTCCATGGGAAAAGGGGAGCAAGTCCACGTGGAGGGGAATGGGGAAGGATATGATGGGGCGAAGGGATACGTGGAATGGGAGCGTTGTGGTAAGAGGTGTGAATGAGAGAGTGAGGGAAAGAGGAAACGAGATTTGGAAATGGGTAAAGATGGGGGAGTCGGCGTGGAGGGGTTGAGGGGAGTCATCGTGGGAGGAAGGATAGGGGTGTGGGACTTGGGAAGGGCTTGGGGTGACAGGATGCGGCAGTTGATGTGGAGGGGAATGGGGATGGGTTTGATGGGGGAGTCAACGTGGAGGGAGTGGGGATGGAGGCTTTGTGGACATGTTGAGGATGGAGGAGTAGTTGAAGGCGGGGATGGAGTTAGTGTGGAAGGGGTGGGGATTGCTAAGTAGTTGGGGACGGGGATGTGAACATAGAGTTGGGAGATGTGATCGGTGGGAGAGGGGTTCGACGTGGAGGAGAATAGGGATTTATGTTAAGTTTGTATTTATCTAGATAAATATATTTGGAGTTAAACTAGGATCAATATATTTAATAGTTAAATTTTAAAGAAAATATTAACAAAACATAAAATAAATGAAGAGCTATATATATTTTGATTTTGTGAAAACATGATGTATAATTACTTGAAAAAAAATGAGATTTTAAAATTAAATATAATCTAGTAGAGTTTCAAAATTAAGACCTAGATGTAATTGAAAAGGAAGATCGAAAGAAATAAAGATTTTTTTTTTTATTTTTGTTGGCGGGGTTGTAAACCAAGATTAAAAAGTATGATTTTGAGGAAAATACAATATATATATATATATATATATATATATATAATTAGGAAATAAGATCAATTTCCTACAAAGCAGTTATTTTAGCAAAAGTAAATAAATAAATGCATTTTTCGGATTGGTTTCCCATGACAATAAGATGATAAGCTAATGACTTGGTCGTTTGAGGTTGCAGATTACTATTGAATAGCCAAAAGCGGTGTAAAACAACAGAAGAATGTATATTGACAAATAATACTAACCTAATCAAAATGACGAGATCGTAGTCCGCACGGAAATGACGAGAAAACTTAAATAAAGAAGTGTCTTCCAAAACTGAAACAGGGAAATTATTTGAAATGTAACCTCTGTGACAACCTTAGGATGTAATATTTTTGCCGTGATCCATAAGTATCTAGAGCAAGTGATGGATGTCCTTCTGCGAAACACCAAGCGCCGAGGAGATCAAAGACAGATGAGTATCGCATGTTCATTGGTACTATAACCTATAGATGCATCAAAAGACACCACACAACAAAAATATTTCCCATAGCGTGAAGGTTAACCAAAGAAGGCCATAAAGCACGAAAAAGATATAAGAGCGAACAAGAACTAACAACGAATGGATAAAACCACTAATTAGGAAATTAATGGTAACATATCAAAAGTAATCGAGGCGTGCCAGAATGTAAGCTAGGAAAAATGCACTACTAACAAGGAAGTAAAATACTAACAATAATACCTCCTCCTTCGCGTTCCATAAAGAAACCTCGAAATGGGCTAAGAAACATGGATTGAGCCCTAATTGCGTGACATGTAGGTGTTTTTTCTCAAAATGGAGCAAGGTCTTCTTAAACAATAATCCACTTACTTTGCACCAAATGGATAAAAAGATTATGGATTTGGGGTGCTTGAAGATGAGGCTTATTTGGGCATTAGGACGAGGTGGAAAGATGTTCTTTTCTCAAAGAATGCAAGAACTTATACACAACATTCAAGCTTATTCTTTGTGTCCTTAGAGGGGAGGGGTAATGTTGTATTTATAGCCTAGGAATTGATTAACTTAGAGTTATTTAAGTAATCATGGTTTGAAAATGTGGGCAAGATTAGGTGAGTGGGGACCACGAAGAATGGGTGAGGATTTGAATTAGATTTTTAATTCATAAGTGGAGGATTTTAGGTGAGTGGGAACTACGAAGAGTGAGTGAGGATTTGATTTTGAATAATTAATTCAATAGTAGAAAAAACATGGAGAATAATGACATGTGGTGAGGATTAGGTTATTTTTTAGATTTGAAATGAATAATTAATCAAATTATATTTGATTAATTCAAAGTGTATTTTTTTGTATTATAACATACAACGCATTATTTGTAGCCTAACAATGCCCGATGTACTCGCCAAATTTGACCACAACAAACAACGTGAGTTCAAAGCGGGGATGTGGAGTTATTGTAGACGATGTCGCTAATTGTCCCAATCGTGCATTGTTTGCAAGTCCAATTTCAACCTATAAATTTGTTATAAGCATTAATTTTTGATGTTTGCAAAGAAGAATTTTATGTTAGAGTTGATCATCATTGGACTCCTTTGAATTGCTTATGCTGGTCACCGCATAATTTATCTAGTCATAAGAAGGTTAAAAAATTTAAGCATATGAAAGGTATGTCGGTTGACAAGATCATTTTTTTCAAACAAATGGGGGCTGATTAAAAAAATGTATGCATGTGAAACTAATCTAAGTTAATGAAATGAACCTAACACCAAGTAGATTCATAACTTAGTTAATCAAACAAAAACATCATGATAAAGCATAAATGAAAGCTTAACTAACTATGCATAAAACATTAAATCAAACATCAAATGCAAACCTCCTTGGATGTGCTTTTAAATTGTAGATATTTCCTTTGTGAACCGAACACAACTATGCACGATCAAGGAATTTCTCCAAGGAAGAGGAAGAGATCTCACCAATATGGCTTGATTGCCATTTTAGTTCTTCTCTTACTACTCTTGGCCAAGTAGAAAGGGGGTTTAACAAAGCTTTCTAATAACATGAAAATGCTCTTATCAAGTGTAAATGTCTTACAAGGACATGGTGTAAGTTGAAACATGGTGTACTAGGTTCTTTATATAGCTTTCCAATTTGGGAGAAGTTTGCAACCTAGTGAATGTGGGATAAAGGGAATGTAGAATTATGTAGTGCCCACCTTTTTCAAAGATTCTCATTTTAGTCGAGACATTATTGCTTTTTGTTGTTTTGATGAGACATTATCACATGATATTGTTATTTGACAGGGATATTACTGCTTTGGTACATTATTTTGATATGACATTGTTCATGATATCGTATTGCTAGCATTAGGATGCTAACTCTTGTTGACAAGTTGTTTATGGGGCACACAATGCCACTGCTCATTTATCAGATATTATGTTATGACGATGATATCATGAGTTATTATGGACATGCTTTTGTATTGATATTGGATCCATATTTGATGTATGATGTTATATTGTTTCATTCAGTGGATGATTCATGTTATGATATACTACTAGTTTAACATGACTTGTATGGATGTTGATTGTGATGTATATGATAGTGTTGTATTTTGTTATCATATTGGGCAGATATGAGGTTTGCATTGAGTGTGCAGGTGACAAGAAATTATCATGAGAATAATGTGGGATTCAGGGAACACACATCAACTAGCACAAAAGGCCTAATGACCAAACCTCTTCTTCTTATCGATTACGACATCCCTTTCTCATGTTGTGCCATGTCATGTTGGTTTGCTTTGGTTTGGATTTGTTAGCCTAACTTTTCCTTCTATCATGGTGATGAACTATTATGTTTCTTAGCTATTTGTTAATTTCTTATGTTCCCTTGGTTTATTGCTAGCTAATGTTAAATGTTACCCCTTTTCATGTGGTTCTAACATCTACTTTTGGTTTTGGGATGATGTGTTGGGTTAGGTGGAATTAGGCCACCTAATCATGGATTAGGTGAGCCTAATTGCCCCTCCTAAATGCCACATTTTTCCCAAACTCAGATTTGGGAAAAATGTGTCATTTAAAAGGGTATATGGCAAGCAAAGAACCTCATTTGCATAGAATAAAAGAGGCCCTAACCCCCATCCCTATGGGTGGGTGGGCTATTTCCAATGCAAATGAGGCCCATTGGCTCATTTTCCACTCACCACACACTTCATATTATGGGAACTTTGATTTTGGGAATGTATGGGATTTTGGGAAATCCTCTCATGATTGCTTTGGGCTAATTTTGATTTTCCCTTCATTTTTCTTTTAGTGCATTTTTGTGGCAAGGGGATTGGATTTGATTTTGGTGGGGGGCGTGGGGGACATTTGTCACCCTCCCATTGTTTGTCTTGGGTAGTTTCTTTCCTTTTAACCCCTCACTTCCTTTGGGATGGGGTTCTTTGCTTGAACATTTTTGGGAAAAAGCTTAGAAGCTTGGTGGAGACTTGAGCTCTTTTGGAAAGCATTCTTGGAATTGGCTTGTGGAGTACAAGGTAGGACTTTGAATACTTATGTAATATCCCCTTTTGGGATATTAATTAACTTTTATTAAACTACTTGCAATGGAAGTAAACTTAGAAGAGAAACCCTTCTAGGTTCACCTCAACTAACCTAGTGTCAGCTTAAATACAACCCAAATGGGGTTAGAGTGAGCCAAGGTAAGGGTTTAGATGGGTTAACTAGTCGAAATTAACATTTCTTTAACCAAATAAATTGCAGCAGTAGTAAAATAAATTAAAATATGCTAGAAATGACTACAAACTTCAAAAATTAATATCTCCTTCAATATTTGCTCTTTTTGTATGAAATAAATTGCAAATGGAAGATAAAATTATGAGTTTTCAAATGAACTAACAATTTGAATTTTTAACCCACTGAAACCCACTCAAATCTGCCCCCAAATCTGCAAAACAAGTCACTAGGGTTAAGGGAGAAATATTAAATTAATTCCAACCTTATTTTTGACTTCCCAACACTCAAAATCACCACTTTCAGATCTGCAATAATTAATTTATGACAGCAGATTGAAACCCTTCAAAACCCTTCCAAATAATGGTGAAAAACTCTCCAAACCAGTCGCTTTACTAAGAATAAATTCCAGCAAGATTAGCAGCCCAAAATATCATGAAATAAAGTGTATTTGCAATAGAATAATGAGCAAGAACAATTCAGATTTTACCCTTGCCAAAAACCATTCAAAAACACCATAAACCTCCTCCAAACAAGTCGATTTATACCATGAAAAACCAACAACAATATCCAGATTTTTATTGATCAAAAGATAGCTCAAAAACCCTCCAAACAAGCTCTCACACTCTCTCAACAATGGCGACTTCACATATGCAAATAAACTCAAGAAAAACTTATCATTTCATAGCTCAAGAAGGAACACACACTTCACAATGGGTGGTGTTAATGAACACCTTTTTGTTTTTATCACTAGTGGACATTCATCCCTCTTCAAACATGAAGATAAGTTATAATAATTGTCAACATGCGAAAATGGGTGCCCATCATCTTCTTTTATAGTTTTTCTTTGCTCAATCTCCAAAGTTCCTTCTCCATTTTGGCGCCATAGTCTAGAGATGAGAGCCTTTAATTTGAAATAACCTGAAAGTCAAACTCCAATGTGAAAGTTAATTCCCCAAGGCAAGATTTAGAAATAAAACACAAAGGAGAATTTAATATTTAAACTTGATGCCCAAAAGGAATCGACCCATGCCAAAAATATAGATAAATGTGCCCAAAGAAATAATAAACCATCCTCCAAAAAATGCGACTTGCTTTTATTAATTTATTTACCTCCAAAAATTATTAATTATCCCAAGGTAAATCGATTTCTCTCTCTTATTTTTGATTTGCACAAATAAAATATATTTTGATTTTTAAATCCATATGTGCAAATCGAATTTCCCTTATTTTAATTTTTATTTGAAAAAGGGGACATTACAACTTATGTTTCACTTGATTTTTGTCTTGTATGTTTGTGCATGGTTAATTGTAGAAAATGCATGTTTTGTCTTGCATGTTTGTGTATGGTTAATTGTGGAAAATGCATGTTGTGTTGTTTTCATTGTTGCTCCACCCACCCTTGAGGGGTGTGGGTTTTTGGAGATTATATAGGAATAGGGAGGAATTTTCCTCCTCTTTATTTGGAGAACCCTCCTACATTTGGTTTTTAGATACAAATGAATTTCCTTTTGACTTGAAAATTCATCTTTACCCTCAAGAAGGAAACTTTAAAGTTTGAAAAGCCTTCTTGGGGAGTTTTGGAGAGATAAGGGGAGATTTGGAGAGATAAAGAGTTGTAAAAATATGGAGAGATAAGGGATTTTATGGTTGTTTTGGCATGGTTATATGGTAACATGAATTTGGGATTCCCATCCCCTCTTCCCAAAGCTAGAAGCATGGAGCTTCTTAGCAAGTTTTCTTGGTTGCATTGTATTTTTGAAAGGATTTTAATGAAGTTTGAATTGTGTGCACCCAAATATTTCCTATGTGCTAAGTGAAGTGTGTTACCTCTTTCCCATGGGCTTGGGGGGAGGCTAGCATGCCACCTTGGACTCCTTGGTGGCATGTAATGATGTCAATTGGTTGGGTGGTCAACCAGGAATATTTCTTGTGATTTGAAGACCCTTTGCATTGTTGTTTGGGAGCTAAATGGAGTGGCCTAGATGATGTAGAGTTGCAGTTTTGGAGTTATAATATTATGTGTTCTTGAGCCAAAAAATTGGCATGTTGTCTCCTCTTGTGAGGAGGGCTTGTTGTACTTGCATTTTATCATATTCTTTTAGTATGAGATGGAAAAATTATTTTGTTATAATTGTTAAGACATGTAAATTGAATGGTTGAAATTGTTGTTGCAATTGTTAAAGGTTACTTAAAGTTGCAGGTTATAAAGTACCTCATTTCAATATTTGTTTGTGTATCCTTCTTTTGAAATGAATAATTTAACTAAGGAAAGGAAATTATATGCATCTAGATTTTGTTATTTATTACCATTGAATGTTTTAAAAAACGGGGAGGCAGGGGGTCGTTGTTAGATGTCAAACTATTATTTCATGCTTAAATATTTCCTCTTGTTCTAAGTTTAATTATGAAATTCTAATGTAATTCTTAAAAACCAGCAAGATATTCTTTCTTATAAGCTTGGAAATAATTCCTCTTTGTGTATATTTATCTATCATTGTAATTATAAGTCAAAGAAATCATCTTCCTTCTATCGAAATGTCTTCTTATTAGATAGTTTTAAGTGTGTTTAGCAATTATATATATTATATGATTTAAAATGACATCTTCTTAATAAATAAGTTAGAAAACTTATCTTTGGGTATTACCAAAATAAAAATATACATGTGTTTGAAATACATAAGTTAGAGAACTCTTATAAATTTGGTTGTTACTAGATAAACTATTTTGGATTGTGTGTGTGTGTGTGTGTGTGTGTGTGTGTGTGTGTGTGTGTGTGTGTGTGTGTGTGTGTGTGTGTGTGTGTGTGTGTGTGTGATCTCTATGCAAAAGAATGAAATTAGTTGAGGAAGGGCCAAATAAGGAAAAATTAAAAATGGAAGTTTTTTAATATATAAACAAATTAAATGTGTGGGGGTGGGACGATCTGTCCCAATCAAGCGCCACACTCTTTAAACCCTATATTGAGGGTTATGGCATTCTCCACAATGTTGTCATGGCCAAGGGCACCGCTTTACACATAGGCCATTTGCCTATCCTTTTGTAGTTGCCCATCTTTTGGGCTTGGTTTCTAATGCGGCTAGCATATAAATATATATACATACATCAAGAGAAATATATGTATACCAGATATAATTGATAAAATGTATCTTCATATCTTTATAAAATGAATAAGACTTCTCATAATCTTGTCCTCTGTATGAGTTTTTAATAATAAAAATGAAAACAATAAACATGTATACAAGTCAGTAGATATTTGTGATCTGCCATCAAGAATAAATGAGGAGCTTGGCCTCAAACCCTATTTGCGCATGAGGTTTCCTTTTGAAGAAGAAAGAAATGAATTAAAACTAAGGTTATGCAAAATATATCCTCACCTTTTTATATTTTAGGTTAGATTTAATCCTACTGGTGGAGATTAACCAGATCCTAGGGTTGTGATTAAGTGTGCATACAACTTAGGTGTTGAGGGTGTTTTTAATTTTAATATGATGTTTTAATATGGTTATATTAATTATTGACTTAGATTACTTTTGGGTGATTTTAACTTGATGGGTAAATTTAATTTTAATGTCTTAATTTTTATATTCGATTTAACTTTTATTGGTGGGATTCCTTAGAGGGATAATTAAATAAATTAACTCTTTTATTTAACTCGCATGTTATTATTCAGGCACGGCACTGCCCATTTTGGAGTGCGTAATGGGACCCATGACCACGAGGATTATTTTGACTTCTCGCAAAACCCTTGATCGCTTTTCGATACATTTATAACTTACTGAATGTTAAACTCTTGATTCTCGCCCATCTTTTCCGCAATAAGTCAGATCGCAAATAGAGTTCTTACCATATTATCGTCACGATAAGTTTATCACCGACTGCTTATTTAAATAATCGAAAATTGTTTAACTCACTAAGCGGCGTTACGCCAACTCTTTGTCCCTCGTGTTTGAATTTGTATCGCTATAATAATAACGCAAAAATTGATTTAATCCCCATGTAGTTCGTGATTATGGCTTGATGTCGCTTCACTATCTGTCATGACTTAGTCGCGTTATTTTTATTACGAGTAATTATAACCATGGAAGAACTAAATAACTTAAACAAAAAAATTATTACCACCTTTGTTATGTTTGTCTTATTTATTCGGGATATTTGGTTGTCTTTTTACCATTTTTGGAACTCACGCGTTGAGCATGACGGGGCAAATTAGAAAATGATAAGTATGATTAGAAGAGATTAATTAGATATTAGCAACTCATGGGAGTTGAGGTGATTTAATTAATCAACTAGGATTAATTAATAGGCCAAATTAAGCTTATAGAAGCTATTTGGAGATGATTTAGAGGGAAATTAGTAGAATTTGAAGGGTTTGAAAGGGGGATTTAACTAATAAGAGGGTTTATTGATTAAATAGGAGATTGAAATGATTAATTAATAATAGTTAATTAATTAATTAAAAGATGATTATAACTAATGAAGTGACGTTAATTGACATCCAGGATGCGGTATGAAGCTAGTTAATTAACGAAGTGTCGCTAATTGACCAAGATGAAGGGGAATGTTAGCTAATTAGTGGGAAACCACTAATTATAATGAAATGATGGGAAATAGGATAATTAGTGCAATTTTAGTATTAAAACTGCGTAGTTAGATTTAGGTGTCTACATTTTCCCTCTTTGATGTGGTGTAGCGCAAGCAATGCCACTTCAAAGATAGTAGACAAGTTTAGACAATTTTAAGGAGTAGAAGAAAAATTAGTAGGATGGATGATGCCCCCTCGAGTGTCATGGGGTGATAGAAGAGGTTGATTGATGCTTGAAAAGAAGAGAATAACGATCATGGTATAAGGCAAGTCGATCGCGACAACAAGATATGCTTTTAGAAAAACTCATAGTGGGGAAAGGATTTGAACTTGGTTTGGTTGGCCACTATTTGAATTGAAAAAATGAGTTAGATCTCGGTGCCTCGAGTGGAAGAAGCAAGGAGGGGGAGGGAAGAAACGAGTCACTATGATAATTGTGTCTCGGAGGAATAGTTAGAAGAATTAGAAAATGATAGGTAGAAAGTTAGTTAGAATGGAAGATAAGATAGATGACGGATGGGAAGATCGTGACATAGCATACGTACCATCTTGCTCAAAAATACCTTTTTATTTGATATAAGCATACAACAAAAGGGTAAAATGACATGAAGAGCCATAATACTGATTTTTGTTCAATGCTAAAGGACTGACTCAAAGAAAAATACATAAAGCAATGCAATACGAGAAAGTAAACAAGTAAGAATGCAAACAAACAAGCATAAACAAACATACTCAAACAAACAATGTTCAAGAAAGTTGTACCAATGTTTTTGTTATCCAACTTCAGTTCCCAAATGTTCAAGTTATACGACAAGGGTTAAAATGATGCCCCAAGCAAGGATACATGCAAGGGAATAGATGGAGGACATATAAGTCCTATGAAAAGCAACATGCACTATGAAATTGCCCCGAGCAACAATATATGCTAAAGGAAGACAGACATAACAAGAAAACTAGCTTTGTTGATGAAGGAAGATCACAAGATAATTCGCGTGTCGTGCGCTAGAACAAGCAAGCACATAAGTAGGATGGTTTTGTGGTATAGTTTCCAATTTTTAATAAAAGAATTCTAAATACATGGTTACGAAATCTGAGGATCCTAGATCTCATATTCTTTTTGAGGAATCCGACCACGATGTCTATTACTTGGAAATGAGTAAAGACGTTCCAGAACTAGAACTTCAACCAGAACTAGAAGAAGATGAAAAATTTTGGACCTTGAGTTTGATGATATTTGTCGCTCTTTTGTATCAAGAGTCGACGTTCTATTAATATCTCTAGATGATGAGATATACCCATACTCTTACAAGTTGATGTTTGAGAACACCAACAATACGGCGGAGTATGAAGCATTGTTGCTAGGAATGGAGTAGGCTAGAAAGAAAGGAGTAAAGATCCTCAAAGCCCAAGGAGATGTCGAACTTATAGTAAAACAAGTTCAAGGGCAATATCAAGTCAAAAGAGACAAGCTAAGACACTACAGAGATAGAGTGCTTTTTGCCACACTCGATTTTGTAGCCTTCTCTATCAATTTCATTCCAAGAGGTTGACTCTTTGGCAGTCACAGTTGCACTATTAAATCCGGATAGACCACTATCCATATTCACACAAGAAAACTATAAAGTGGAGATGGTCTACCGTCCCAAAGTCCTTGATAATGTTGAACAATGGCAAATTTTCAATGATGACAAACAAATAGCTACATTTCTGGAGCAACAAGACAACTTTGACGAGTTGTATTTTGAAGGGAGTAACTCACCACCACGACAGACAACCACAGATGAAATTGATCCAGATCATGATGATAGTAGTGGGATAATCCAACTGAAAGGTAACAAAATCCCCAAGGGTTTAGTTTCCTTAGAAGAGATTTTTGACAAGCATGATCAGTACCTGAAGAAAAATAAAGAATATGGTGATAGTTCTTCCTCTGAAGTGCAGCCATTAAATCTAGGTACAGAGGATGAACCCAAGATTGTGAATCTTGGGAAGTGTTGCTCTAAACAAGAGCAAGAAGCATTCATGGAGCTTCTTAAAAAGTATGTTGACGTCTTTGCATGGTCTTATAAAGACTTAAAGACATATCTTCTAAAAGAGCTGCAACACTACATCCCCTCGCAGTACAGAATAAACCGTTACACCAAAACCTCGAGGCATTAGTGAAATCCGCACATGAGGATCATAACATCCCACCTCACTTCCGTAGCCCTGACCCCGGCCAGATTTTCACCCGTATACAGACCCCGCCCTCTCTATATGAGCCCCTGACGAACACTACAATGTCGGCGTAGCTACCCGTGCCAAGACTCGAACCTGGGTGGTCGCTCTGATACCAAATGTAACGAACCGTTACACCAAAACCTCGAGGCATTAGTGGAATCCGCACATGAGGATGATAACAACACCTAGGTAGAAACCTTACAAGAAAAAGCTCAGGTGTCATAATCCAACCATTTCAGAACCATTTTTGTTGAGGTTCAAAAGCTTTTAGATGCAGGTATTATCTATCCCATTCATCACTCTGAATGGTTAGCAAATATTGTACCTGTAAGAAAGAAAAATGGTGAAATCGATTGTGTGTGGACTTCCGCAATTTAAATCAAGCTTCCTTGAAGGAAAACTACCCACTTCCCATCATGGACCACATCCTACAGGTAGTAACTGGTTTAGAAATTCTCTCTATGCTAGATGGTTTTTCTGGATACAATCAAATCCGAGTGGCAAGAGAAGATCAATACAAAACTGCATTCACAACACCATGGGGTACGTTCGCATATCGCAAAATGCCTTTTGGATTGATCAATGTTGGAGCAACCTTCCAAAGAGCAATGGATCTGCATTTTCTCACTTAAAGGAAAAAAGTATAGTGGTTTACCTTGATGACTTGACAATCTTTTCTAAAAAGAGAGGTAATCACATTACTGATCTAGAAGAAGTCTTTATTCAATGCAAGGAGCATGGGATTTCTCTGAATCCCAAGAAATCAATGTTTGTTATTACTGAGGGAAAGCTTCTAGGACACATCGTCTCAGAGCGAGGAACTAGAATTGATCTTGAAAGGGTGCAAGCCATTCGAACTTACCTCTTCCAACTTCCAAGAAAGGAGTTCACTCATTCTTTGGTAAAGTGAATTTCCTCAGAAGATTTGTCCCCGATTTTGTTGAGTTAACTCGACACATCTCGACATGATGAAAAAGAAGCAGGACTTTAAATGGAACGAGGAAGGGAAACAAGCCTTTGAAAGAATCAAAGAAGCCTTAGCAAAATCTCTAGTGCTGGTGTCACCAGATTTTAGTAAAGAATTTATTCTTTACTATATTCTTCTGAGCATACAATGTCAGCCATTCTCATGCAGAAGAATGAAGAAAATATTGAAGCTCCCATAGCATTTATGAGCATGCCTTTGAAGGCATACGAGTTGAAATACACTCCCATGGAGAAACATGCCTACGCAGTTGTCAAGGCATGCAAAGCATTCAGGTACTACATTTTATCCATGCATACAACTGTTTATGTACCTGATACTGCAGTCAAATCCATCCTGACTCAACAAGAATTGGGACTGTGAGGCACTTGGGTAACCAAGGTGCAAGAGTACGACTTGGACATAAAGCCTACAAAGCTAGTAAGAGGTAGAGGTCTATGCCAATTGATGACAAAGAGAAGACATGATGATCCACCACAAGAAGAAGTTGATGAGGACTTGCCCACGGTTCTTTTTGTAAATCTGATTGATGAATGGTACAACAAAATTGCTTACTTCATGACATATGGGGAATGCCCAGATCATCTCACTCGCAAGGAGAAGCGCACCATAAAATTGAAAGCAAAAGACTTTGTCCTTTGGGATAATGGCTTGTATAAAAAGGAATTGATGGTGTATTTCTTCGATGCGTGGATAAAGCCCAACAGGACCAGCTATTGAAACAATTTCACGACATGGCCTATGGTGGTCACTTCTCAGCCAGAGTTACTACACATAAGATCCTCCGAGCAAGGTATTACTGGCCCACCCTCTTTCAAGATACTGTAGATTGGGTATCTAAATGCCAAGCATGCCAATAGTTTGTTGGACATGTAAAATTACCAGCATTGCCTTTGAAGCCAGTCGTGATTGATGAACCATTTCAACAATGGGGCATTGATTTCATTGGTATGCTAAATCCTCCTTCTAGTGTTGGTCACCATTACATTCTGACAACAACTGACTATTTCAGTAAGTGGGTGGAGGCCATTCCTGTTAAGCAGGCTTCTTCCGAGGAGGTATGCAACTTCATCAAACAAAACATAATTGTGAGATTTGGTGTACCTCACAAAATAGTCACAGACAATGCTGCAAATCTGTCCTCTGAGGAGCTAACTAACTTTTTCTACACTCATGGTGTCCAGTTAGTGCATTCTTCCAACTATTACCCTCAGGGAAATAGACAAGTGAAATCCAACAACAAGAATTTGATAGCAATCATCCGTAAGCTGGTGGAAGAAAATCAGAGAACTTGGCACAAGAGAATTTTCGATGCACTATGGGAAGACATGATTACACCAAAGAAAGCAATAGGTATGTCTCCTTTTCAACTGTTGTATGGGACAAATGCATAAATACCTATTACTATTGAATTGTCTACCCTGCAATTATCCAAGGCCATAGAAGATGTTACATACCAAGATTCCTTGGATAAAAGAGTTATGTATCTATCCGAGTTACAAGAAATGCGTACCCAAGTGGCAGATAGGTTGGTTGAGCATCAGTTGAAGGTCAAAAAGGTATTCAACAAGAAGGCCAAAGACATGAAGTTTGAGATCGAGAGATTGGGTACTCTTGTGGGACAAGAGACATGAACCGAAGGGCATGCATGACAAATTTGATTCACTATGGAAAGGGCCCTTCACGATCAAGAGAACTGTTAGAATGGATAGTTTCATCCTTGCTAAGAGATGGAATTGAGTTACCATTGCCTTTCAACGGGAAACATTTGAAGCTTTTTAAGAACTGAGATACAAGGTAAAACCTGTGTGTACATAAATAAGACTCTCAGTTGTTTTCTTTTCTTTCTTTTTGGTTTTTTGTTTTTGTTTCTTTTTGCTTGACCCCGAACCCAATAGACAAGACACGAAACCAGAGATGTTGGGATCTCATCTTCACTTCTTTCAGTTTGACAGAAATAAAGATGTCCACAGACGGAGCCAACTAGTGTCCCCAGGATTTCACCCGGAAATCTAGGACTACCCCTTTTTAAATTTTTCGATCTTTTTGAGCGAAGGGTCATGTTTTTGCTTTTTGCTTTTTGCCTTTGGTTGCTAGCGTTGCTCAAAGGTATCTCCAGGAAGTCATAAAGCCACGTTCGCCAAATACCCATATGCAAAAGCTCACTCAATTCCCTTCCGAAACCTAGTCTGGTTTTATAAAAACTTTACTTATTTTTATATTAAATAAGTAAAAGTTCATTTAAAAATAGATTGAGCTAAAATTGGGAAATTTAGGTTATTACCACATCATTATTACTTTCACCTCAAAGTGGAGCATTCACCAGGAAGAGTTTTTACAGATTAGCTAATTGGAGAGATTTTTCGAGCAATTGCCCGCAACTTCTTTCAGAATATTTCACTTGTGCACATACTTGAGAAGAACTGCAAAAGCTTCAAGGACAAGAGGTGAAGACAGGACAAAGGCAACATCCGCAAGAAAATCACAGTCAGCTGCTCAGGGGGAAATAGATGGAATCATTACTCCTCTCATGGGTAATCCAGTTGAGAAGTTGATAAAAATCTACAGTGATACCAAAGATCTCAAACCCATTTGATGAGAGTCGAATGAGAGTCAAAGGAAAGGAGTCAACCACATATGGGAGAAAGAGCTTCTGATTCAAGACAGAGATATCATTCATTCTTTAAAGTGGATGGGGCGGAAGTACAATACATGTTGGATCAGCATACAGAGTATGGAAGAAGAACAAGACTGAGAGTGTTGCAGACTAATTTCTTCTTCTTTTCTCTCTCCTCTTTCTTCTTCTTTCTCTTATTTTCTCTGACAAAGTAATTGAGTAATCAATTAAATTGTAAAGCTGAAGTAATTGGGTTAAAAACCATTACTTCAAGTTACTGGAAAAAGTCAATTACTTGGAAATAGGTGGCAAACATGCAAAATAGAAGATTCTATTTTAAGTTGAAAATCATCCGTGCCAGCAAAGAGAATTTTTAGAGGACTCTCAACTGCTTTCCTTTTTCATAGCTTCCACATGCGGAAAATCATTAAAAGTTTCCCATTTGTATTTTCCCTCTATACACTATAAATAGAGGAAGAAGCCTATGGGCTAATCATCAATAATCAAAACTTGTTTAGCAAAGGCTTTTGTAACTGGAGCATTTTTAAGATTTCAGACTTTGTGTTGGAACCCTTGATGTGATTTTTGTAAAAGTCAGGGATTGAATAAAAGGTGGATTTCTAGAGAAATTTGCATCTACAGTGCTTTGTTGAGTACTTCTATTCAAAGGTTTTAGATAAAATTTGTGTTATCTTAGATCTAGGCTAGAAGTTATTTCTTTCCCTTATTGTTGAATGTTGTGATTTCTCTATTTATTTACTTTGTGTGGATGAGAAAAATTCTGATAACTATTTGTTGATTTAGCACATATTCCTTCCTTCTTTCCCTACTTCCGTTTTTCCCCTTCTGCAAATATTCCCAACATAGTTATTTATTTGCTTGAAATTACCCAGCTATGGTTCACAAGCTGAGGAAATTAAAGTAAAACCCCCAAAAAGTAGTTATTAGGATTCACCACTACAAATAGATAAACATATTACACAGGAGCTTCACCGTTAAATGAAGGAGATTTATCTCATGATTGTTTAGGTTTTACACTATGCATAAAATCTAGCCAACAAGTATGCAGTGGTCCACCTCTAGGGCCACCTTGTTAGCTTGGAGTTGAATCTGTAGTAGCACATTGGAGATAACCATAGACTTGTTATACACAGAAAATTGCTGATCAACTTCAGAATTAACAAAGAAAAAAGCATTTCTTTCTTTCCATATCCAAAACAAAATTTCCCCTCTGAAAACATGCCAAATCGAACATAGGTAGAAGCTTGGGGTTATCTCCTAAAAGGACATTCTGCCAAGTAAAGCAAAGTGGGGTTTGAGAGGAAAGAAAAATGAATGAATCCAATTCCGCAAAGTTGCACTTTTGGACAAAACTAGAAGAGGTGCATTAAAGTTTCCAAGTGGCCACAAAATGGGCACTTGGGAGCCAAGACCCCAATTTGAACAAGTTGAGACCCCACGGAAGACCTTGGTGTAGAATACACCAGAGAAAGTGGGCAATTTTAGGTTCCACACGATAGACCAAACAATGTCAAATTGCCTACTCTAGGAAGACAAAGTAGAATGAATCCCCCATCGAGTGTTGAGTTTTTCAACCATGGGCAGATGAGGCAAAAGCCAACGGTAGCCTTTACTAGTTGAATAATTGTGAAATGGGGTATCAACATACCATTTCCAATCCGTCCACCAAAGGTGAGAAGATCACACACGAAATCTTATGCAGCAAGATGTGGTCGTGGGGCCGAATTGAGCACTTCAATGATACCTCCCTGATCTTAGTTGGTTAGCCAAAATCGAGCTTTAAGCTCAGGCCAAGAATACTAGGATTGAGAGTGTTTACAGAATAAATCTTGAATGGTGCAAATACCACACTTGAAAAGTTTGAGCATAGGAATCCTCGAGATCTCGCGAGACACTTATTCTCGAGCATGAAACAACGATAAACACAAGAGAGAATGATGGTTAAAGGAGGGCCCATTACGAAATTCTTCGCCTTTCCATTGAAGCCATGGTTTCATGCATTCTCATGCTTTCCATATGCTTTTAAGCAGAAAAGTGCTACCAAATTTAATAGGCACCGGAGTAATAAGGAGGTTAACAAACCCCAAGCCTTTCCATGCAGGGCGGTGTAAGGTGATCCTTCTTCGATGCCATGGCGCAAAAGCACTTTCCACGCTTCTTGGCCTTGGATGCATCTAACAATCCATTTCGTACAGAGTGCTCACCCTTGTCGCCGAATGTCAATAAGGCCCAACCCCCCAGAGTTGCGGGGAAGGCAACATATCTCCCAAGCAACACGATGAAAACCTTTGCTGGGAAGCGTTGGCCCAGAGAAAGGCTTTGAGGAGCTTTTCCAGCCGAATAGAGGCTTAGTAGTCAATTTTCATAATGAAAGTAATGTGTTTTCATGCACATGCAAAATATTAGGGATGCACCTAGAAACTTATATACCTCCATATCAAAGAAGGTATCATATACTTCATATAATACCTAGAAAACTTCAAATGGTTTTTTCATGCTTGATACAACTTTAAATTATTATTTTTCTCAAAGTAGAGAATTACATATAATAAATTTAGGGCCTATTTACAAAGGGATATACAAGTTTATGAGTGCACTAAGAGAATGTCCTACTTAAGTATTTCCCACACACATTTAAAGCTTATATTTATATTTTATTCATAGGGCCACAAAAATTGGTTTAAGATAACTCGCTACTGCAAAAATTGTGATGTGAAAAACACTCATTATAAGAGAAACCTCGAGGCCAATCGACTAATCTAGTTCACACAAATCCGCCCCCATCTCCACCCCATCCATGGGGTCCCGCCCAACATTGTCATTCTCCCCCATCTATGGATCTATACTCTATATGGATGGCTCGACCCTATCTATAATTCTCAACTCTATCTATATGGAGGGGGAGGGTCCTATCTATATATGGCATCCATCAAGTCTCAAGGTTCATGACGTGTCATGACTAGAATAACTAGTAGACTAGTTCCATCAAGTGGGGACCAAACACCATAGTTTAGAGTTGTGACCAAGAGACTACGAGGGTAGTTGGATTAGATAGGGATAGGGCGCCAAAATATTTTATTCTTTCCAAATGGCATTTTTAAAAATGTCCTTAATGGACAAACAAAACTCAATGAATATGATTTTTACAAAACAATGAGTTTCTTTGTTCAAATTAATGTATATAAGGGCAGGTGCCGATTTCCTAAAATTGGGATTTTGTATATCCAAAAGTATGTCATCCATAGTTGTAAACATCTTGCCATTGTTTAAGTCATCCAATGCTCTCTTTACGGTAAGTATTCACATGTAATACTCTAAACCAGATCGATTGACGACTTTGAAGGGAATAACGTTAGCTTAATTATGGACTTATAGTAGATGGTTTTCTTTTTGTATTCAATCTTTCACATTGCATTCTCTAAAAATTCAAAACCCATCAACTTTGCATTAACCACGAGGTTGAAATATTTCAAGGGATATATGAAAACAAGGAAACCCTCATAGAGTGTCATGGTCTATTGGTTCCACCAAAGAAAAGGTGGACGACTTATCACTAGTAGAGTAAGAAGTAAACTAGTAAATCGATACCTCTACCTTTCTATATTATGTTAATGCCCATAAATGACTAAAAAGATAGTTAACAAGACTCAAAGATATGACACTTAATAATAGAAAGATCTATGAAAAAAGAACCCTAAAACAAAAAAATTAAAAGTACATAAGAGAAATAAAACAACGTGCCACTAATATGGGTGGTAATGGATCAATTAAAATAGGAATGGAGAGAAAAGCATGTTGGTTTTACAAATTACAACATCATTTCACGTGGATTTGTGCATAAAGCCTACAATAATGACCTATTATTTGATCTCGGATAAAGGGTATCCTTCGTAAACACTAGAAGCGACCCTTCCAAGAATTATTTTTAGCTACCCACATATATGAACACATATTGGTCTATCCTAGGGTGGAAAAATATATTCCCAAGGTTACATCTACAATAAGATGCATTGTTCAATGCCAATACACACCGAAATGATATAAACGAAAGGAAGACGATATGTGAGCAAGGGTGGAAAAGATTGAAGTTTTTATTAATACTATATGTGCAATGATACTCTACCATATGAAAAACGTACTCCATGTATAGTTTTTACAAATAATTCTTGAGTTGTATGGAAATGTTTTTGGTGAAAAATCGAGGGATATTGGATTGGTTACCTATAATGATAAAGAATTTAAAGAAAGAGTGAAGTTAGATTTAACAAACCATAAGCATGTTGTCACCAACACTGATAGATAAAATCATTAATGAACATCATAGACATGATTACATGATATGAAAAAGCACAAATAAATTATAAAAAGAATGAACTTAGGTCCAACATAACTTAGGTGTGTCATGACAAATGCAGACAAATAAAATCAACAATATGATTCATAGGCACCATGACACGATATGAACAAGCATAAAAGGTTACCTAGAGTGACATGATGTGTATATGGTTACTGCAATTCTACAAAAATTATAAGAAAAATGAACTCTTGTCCAATAGAACTTAAACATGCGCATCACATGCAACATCACATGATATAAACAAGCATAAAAAGGTTACCTACACTAACATGTTATGCACATGGTCACATACAATGATTAAGAAAATTTAAGAAAGAATGAATTTAGCTACACCAACATTCAATAGATGAAATCAATAATAAGCATCATAAGCACCATGACATGATATAAGCAAACATAAAAAGGTTTACACAACCATTAAGTTCCTTAAAGAACCAAATTCCATACACATGAAAATAAACAAAATCAAAATTGAAGCATGTAAGTATATTTAAATACTTTTCCCTCATGTTTAAATGACTTATTTGAAATGTTTCTACAACCTTGGAGTATTTTTGGATAGAATATTGGACTATCCATTACAAGATATGTGAACAAAATTGTTACATGTAGTTTTACATTTCAAGGAAATGGAGGTAAATGATTTCTCAAATAAGATTTTTAATCAAACTAAAGTAGGTGATTATATTGTGGTTGTGTGTTGTAGGAATTGGCAGATGCCAAGGGAATATTTTGGAAAAAAGAGTAATGGAGATTTGGCGTTCCTTCCTCTTCAAAGTCAATTGAGAACAAAAATGATATCCATACACTCTATGTCTTGAGAGAAGTCAATGGAATGGTTTAGAAAAAATAACTTGGAGCTTTGGGTATGCCTTCCTATTATGAGATCTACCTAGACTATGTACTTTACAATAAATAACTATTTACGCCGAAGGTGTATACTTAGTCGAATCTATATGGGTTGAGGCTTGCACAAGATTGACAAACCGCAGAAATCAACGGTGTAGTGTTTATTTGTAGTACATGCGTTGAAATCCAACGCTTGTGCCTCGAGCGTACTATCACACCGCAAATTGTCATCAGGTACCTCGAGAATGGTGCTGCAAAGGTCACAATGTACGTGGCACATGTGCTCGAAGCGAAGAAGAAGAAGAAAATACAATAGACATTACGCTTGAATGAAACGCCTCTTAATCCTCAATCTTCTTCTTCTTCTTCTTCTGCATACAACAAAGAAAACAATGACAACCACTACTTTCCTCTCGAGACCATCAACCCGCTCTGAGACAGATACAAAGCCAAATCAATCAATTTGTGTATAGTAAAATGAGAAGATATTTATGTCTGCTTTGTAGGTCTGAATTAACCCATAATGGTGCTTATTTTAGGACAAATATTAGCGAGAGTTCCGTTTAGCACAATTCCATGTAATGTTATGTTTATTTATTTAATTTAATTGTCATGCACAACTATCCAATTACTTGCTAAATTTACAACATTAACTTGGGTTTCAATGTGGTTAACGCCTCCAAATCTCAAATAAAGTGCTTTTATTATTATGCAAGGAAAATGACAGGTCTGAAAGGGCATTTAGGATGTGTCACTCTCCATGTTATGCTTTGGGTTTTGAAGAGCGCTTAACGCAGTTGGTGGGTTTGTTTGACATGGGTCTATTTTTCCCGCTCAACTTTTATTTTGCTATTAAATAGATGGAGAAACAAACAACATATATGATACTTTTGAAGCTATACGATTCATATCATATCTTTTAAACCACAATCTTATCAATCTAAGGAATATCTATATCGAATGCCCTTAAAAACAAATTTAAAATTTGTTTTACCTCTAAACCCTAAATTTCCTACATTAAACTTGTCTATTAAGAAACATTTGATAATCGATTTCAGGATGCAGATAAATCTAAAATATCTATAATGTGCAAACCCTAAAATTTCATTATTATACTTGTCATATCAAGGAAATATTTCTATTATTGGAAAATGACAGAGTGCTCTATTTGTATATATGCTTGATAGGTGGATGGGAGATTCAAATGTGTTTTAATATGTAGTTACCAAGAGGTGTAGATACATAAATATTTTATTATAAAATGATATGTAGGTAAAAGACAAGTAGATTGAAGATTGGCAAAAGAGGACACACATTTAATATGTAGTGTAAGAGTGTTTATTAAGCAATATTCCACCTACCATGTAACAATTAGATCAACAATACATATGAAAGCCATGAGGGGAGTAGTTTTGTTTTGGTTTGCTTTTTCTTTTAGGGGGCGAGCCTTTGTCTATTTTTGTTGCATTTTCGCTTCTGCAATATTTTTCTACCACTCCTTACATTCACATATATACCTATAAATTGTTTCGCAACGTCTTGAACAACACCCTGTTCTCCTTCGAAGGATTTCCATATGCGACGTCATGTTGTTCTACATTTGAGTTTCACATTGTTTCTACTTTCTATTTTCATTGCACCCACACTTTTTCATCCTCTAACCTCTTCATCTTCACCCCTCTTCTTCTCCCAATGTTTCTCTCCTTCCAATATGAATCCTTCAAAAGATCCCTTTGGCGTTTCCATAATACATTTCACGTACGATTGCTAGTTATAAAAACATGCAATAAAATATTAGAAGCATATATGAACATATTATAATAAAATTAAATGCGTACTTAAAACTCATATGCAATTGCTAATAAAGAAGGGAAAAGTGACTTGGAATATACAGATATATTACTTGTTCTTAGATTTTTAGTTTAATAGTATTATCTCTTTTTTTTATGCTTCACACAACCGAAGCACAATGTTTCCAATTGTGGTTCAATTTCAATCGTATATACTTTTTTATTTTGGAGCTCTGCAACTTCTGAAGATGGGTCCAATTCAAAAATCGGAGCTGACTGCTGCAACATGATGCAGAGAGAGCAACTTAAGGTAACATTGATTGCAACCATCTGCAAGTTTGTCTTAATATTTATTTTAGGATATCTATCTTATGGCCCCACACAGCATTCCTGCAAAACAAATAAACTGCGCATGAAATGAATGGTTAGGTAATCATTTTTGTGATTCGTAGGAGGTCGTATGCAGCAAGCTGTATTAAGTATAGAAATTTTATTTCGGGTGAGTTGTGGTAAGTTCAAATTGGTGTTGACCCAGGACACCGATTACAGCTTATCTGCATTTTTAAATAATTCTGGGATCACTTGTTGCGTGAAGACAAGGGATTGTGTCATTGGGTATAAATGTTTTAGAGGATTAGATTGTAAAATTTGTTATAAATTTCAAATACAAGTATAACTGCAGGATTTAGTACTTCTGTGGAAGCCATTGCTTGAAGAAATGGGTTCCCTGGAAATGTGAGTGAACTGAGTTCGTTTTTCGTTGGATATGAAACGGAAGGATTCTTAACAAGAAGACCTTGCCATGCCTGCAATTTTCGCGGTCAGTTGTTTTAGTGCGAAAAATGGCCTCAATTCCTGTTGTCAGGCCCACTGGACTAAAAGTCAATAGGTTTATGGACGCACCCAGTTTGCCCAATCCCCTTTTCTAACTTACCTACTTTATTTTAGGGGATGCCCAATTGGGTAGGGCAAACTCTCTTGGTAAGTGCACAGAGTTGAGACTATGGTCTTTTTCTGTTTGCAGGGTAGGGTTTATTCTTCTTGCAATTGAGTATGATCCCTGGATCTTCCTTATTGCTCACGTCCGGCATCTGGCTCAGATCGACCACCAAAGTTTTTTTTCATACAAACTTTGAACTGGGATATCATAATAACCATGAGTAGGCAACTGAGCCTTGACCTTCATCAGTTCAAAATAAATTCATGGAAGCACACATCCATACAAATGCAGTAACAACATGTCACTATTAAGCATAAATGGACATTAAGACATTGACAGTAAACCCCGTCATAGCTCAAGGCCTCTGTGTTGTCATCATGGTAGACACTGGATTTGGTAAACAAAAAACAGTTTAGAAAAGAGAGTGAAAATCCACAAATGAATTTTCATATATCTGATATTTTCATATACCTTATATTTTCATATGATATAACTAAGAGAAAAATATAATTTCTCTATTTTTCCACACGTTCCCCATATCACACTGTGTCAATTCATCTTTATAAACGTGACCTGGAGAAAACCTATATTTTATATACTATGATACAGGGAATGTATTGGAAAATATGAGATAATAAGAGGAAATATAGTATCAGTTTGATATAGCTATTTTGCTGATATGCCATGACTATGGACTGTGACCCCATTTTTGCTGTGAGTACTTCACAAATTTTGTTTATAATTGCAGTTTTGCAGTATTTCTAGCAAAATAGAGGATTGCCAATGAGATGGATTATGCTCTTAAGATGACTGGCCAACACTGATCACATCATGACATGAGAAAATGCTGGTTAAAAATGTTTTAAACACTTTTCTTTTGCCTTCAGAACATTTTTTTCCCTGACCGTGGTAGCCATTTGTCTCTCATTGCCAAAAGGAATGCATGTTCTCTGTTGATTATAAAAACATTATGATTGCCATAAACTGTTTACCGTTTAGGCAAAAGTTGTCCTACTTCTTTCCTTATTACAATCAAATTTATAACAACTCAGTCATTATCTCACCCATACTTGTCAACTAGGTTAGTTAGATAAGGGTTGTCTGGATCACTTTTGCTGACCACTTGGCTGTGAAGTTCTTAATAGCTTGTTGATTGCATTTGTTCTTTTCTATTGACCAATTCTTACGTTTCAATTGCCTACAACCATCTTTACTAGGCCCTCGTTTTCCTAGATATTGTTCCAATATTATTGTCAAATGATTGTCTATTCCATATTAATTGCATTGTAAATTTCCTTCATGTTTTATCCGAGAACTTTCCAAATATCTTGTTAGATTTGAAACAGTTCATAACAGTCATTCAACCAATTTTTTTGAACCTATTGCTTTTTTTTCTTTTTTGTCTTGGGCTCGAACTTTATGTTTTTTTGAACCTCTTCATTTTTTTGTCAACCAATTTTTTTGAACCAGTTCCTCGGCACTTGCTAGTTGATAGGCTTTAGGCTTTGGGTCTCCCACCCTTGGTACCCTTGGCAGTTTTTCTTGTGATGAATCTTTACAAGATTGTTGTTGGCAAGGTACGAACAAGGGCTGGTGGGACAGAGGATGTCTAAAGTATCATATGTGTTAAACAAGGCTTCCCACTCCCTCCTACACTTTTTGGTCTCCACATTGACGAGCTAGAGGAAAGCATGTTGGATACATTGGGTGCCAGTGCCACAAAATGGTTGCTTACTCTTTGGAGTCTCCATTGAAATTCTTCTAATTGTAGATGACATTATTTTGATGTCTCATTTGTTGAGGGGTCTCCAGATACAACTTGATATCTTAGCCACCTTTTGCGTCATTAGCTTTAGGTTAATTTGGGTAAAACACACAACATGGCTTTTAACATAGGCGATTCTGATTTTTACAGAGGTTACAGGGTCGAGGTAATCTCTTATATGTATATTTGAGGGTCCTTTTCCTTACACTGGCTTTAGCTTGACTCCAGCTGTAGAGTCTAGACTGAATAAGAGATATGCAGCCCTCACCATGCTTGAAAAACAATGTCCGCAGCTTCAGTTTCAGGCATTTGGACGAAGATCCACCTCTTTTACTCACTAGTCACACCTAATCTCTTGTATGGATGTGAGGTTTGGGGGCCATACCTTCAAGTAGTAGATCGAAACCAAATAGAGAGTGTGCTTGTCATGATGTTATCCAAACATTTTCATGCAAAGGGACTAGTCCCTTAGGCTATCATCCTTGCAAAATTTGGCACAACCCCACTCATTACTTCGGTGATCTTTCATTCGGTGACAGTGATTCATAGACTTAGATAGCTGGGCGACTCCCAAAGTGGTTGCCTTAGGAATCCGCACCTTGCTTTCAAGTCCTTGATGGAGTAGGCAAACCTTGGGGTTGATTCCTCTTGGTATGCGAGAGCTACTTGTTGCTCCGCCCCATTGATCTTGATATCGACACGCCACCCCGTATAGCTTCTCATTGGATGTTCTTCATCTCTCCAAGAGAGAGATAAACAAGAGCATTTATACTTAGATTTACAAAGCTTTCCTCTAATCCACATGGTTTGAGCCTAGAGACCTACTTCTTCAACTTCAACACTACTTAGACTAATATTTTCACTTTGACGATGGTTTCATCCAACCCATGGGGTACACTAGACTCCAGTTACCTTGCAGCCCAAGTATCCCTCTTGCTTGAGTCAAAATTTGTTCCCATCAAAGCTTCACATTGAAGCAAATCACAATATCCTTGGCAGCGCCATATTTGGCATATTTGCTGTTTAAATCAATGTTTTAAAAATTGGAAGTGGACTCGAAACCGACCGAGGTTTGGGCTAGAATTGGACCAGAACCCTGAAACGCTTTAAAATTTATGAATTGGTTTACTAAATAGACATAAAATATTACAATTTAAATGAAAACAATATATTTTAAAGATTGCAAACGATGATTACAAACAAATAGAGACAAAACATGCAAAATTTGCTCATGTATATACCATGTAAGGGTAAATATAGCGAAGTGGCACCAAGTGCATTACTTATCCAAAACAAAATACATAAACAATAAGGCTCTAAATGGCCTATAAAGTCCAAAAAACAATATGCTTCAAGCTACTACATGTTTGATATCAATCATTAAATTCAGCACCACTGCTAAGAATGAGCTCTTCATCCCCATCAATGTCATCATGTTCCTTTGGCCCGGACACATCAGACTCCTCAGGGACATTTGCAGTAGCTGTAGTAACACGGTAGTGCCTGCCATGTTTGGTGCTACTAGTGGTTCATCATCCAAAGCCATCCACCCCAAGTCATCGGGATCAAACTTTGTTGGGTGACTCTCCTACCCATTCTGAGGTTGGATCAATATCATCCAAGACAATGGGATCTATATCAGGTCTTCTATTCAATAATTGGTTGCGCTTTAGTCGGAGGTTGTATTGCATGAAGACGAGATCATTTAACCGTTGTTCCAAAAGGGGTCAATATAACATCATTTTAGGGTTAGGGTTGGAAAAAGTAATTTAAAAGTAACTTAAAAGCTAAAATTGGAAAAAAATGTTTTAAGGCAAAAACCGTAGCCCAACCGGTCTAGACCGATCTAATATGGAATTGATCGATTTGACCGATTTCAGATGGAACCGGGTGGTTTGACTAGTACTAATTTAAATCAAGCGGTTCAATACTCGAATCGGCGATTCCATACAAAACTGGTCATTGGTTCGGTTTTTCAAGCGGTTTACAATTTTTTTTAAAGAAATTGTCAAACTAGAACCGGAACCGAACGGTTTTTAAAACACTGCTTTAAATCCTAAAACCGAGGACCATTTTGTTTTAGATGCCCCCCTATTTTAAGATAAGAGGACTGTTCTTTTGTCTCTAGAGATTCAATTGGCTCTATCCAAACATTCATGGCTTATGACCAAAGATTCTTGGGTCTCTTCCTCTAGGAGAAGTTTGACTTGTGTCGACGACTTTCTAGAGACAAGTCCTCTAGAGGTGCTTGCATTAGGTTAGTTACCTCCTACTTCCAACACTCTCACGCCATCAATAGGAATAGGTTTTGTTAGCTCTCTTCATCTAGGAGAAGTTTGACCTATGTCGATGGCTTTCCAGAGACAAGTCCTCTAGAGGGGTTTGCATTAGGTTAGTTACCTCCTACTTCCAACCCTCTCACAACATCAATAGGAATAGGTTTTGTGGGTGGCTTCCGTGCTCATATGGTAGGCTTGCAAGACATCACAAACTTAGTAATTCACATGGCCTCACACCCAACGCATATTTCTGTATGACTTTGAGTATTAGAAGTGATTCTTCAAAGCAACAAGTTTCTTCTCATTACTTAGGACCCTTCCTCTTTTTGATCTTCTTCACTATTTTCCATTCCGATCAATTGGTGCTTTCCAACTGCTATTTCTTTCTTTTTCAGGTTTAGTATACTTTTGTTATTACTTGGGATGTGCTTCTACGCTCCTTGTTTCTTCTTTATATTTTACTGTCCACAGTCACACAGAGCAATCTTAGCCTTTTATGGACATTAATATATTGTTAGGAATTTAGTATTTACATGGGTATTTACCAAATAGTAAATTACGGTGTGGTAAATGATTAGTAGGTTAGTTGATTAAATATATTGTTATAAACAATATATATTTGTGGTTATATTGTTACACCCATAAAACATTTAAACGGGTAAGTTGTTTAGATGACTTCCTATTTTGTAGGAAGCGGTTTTCCTATTTGTATGGCTATATATTAGCCTTCCTTGCATTGTAAAATACAGCAGCGTTTTAATACGAAGACAATCTTTTTGCTGTGCAAATTGCTGGTACCCAATATTTGGTATCGAGCAATTTGATCTAGCTCTTTGATGGAATAAGAAATGTGAAGGGGCGGCCCTTTATTTTCAAACCCCATTTAATGCATTCGACTGTCCTAGTTAAATTATCCCACAAGGAACTGCTCACTTATGCTTCTGTCTACGATCTGCATATGTATCCTCTTGTATAAGGATTACGGCTTCCAATGTGCTCGGTGTTTGGCTACATGATCTTCATTTACTGTAGGCATCAATAGTCCAGCGCGTACGTTGTCTCTTTGATCAACTAATTCTGTATTTTTCAAGATCTGCGCAGACATCTTTGTAATCTTCATTCACAAAAGTGGTTATTAGATGTCCCCCAGGGAGGAAGCATCCTTCTGGCTGCACACAACGTACTCATTCTGCAAATCCTGGGATTTCATTCTACGCATGATAATACATCCATTTCATTGAACAACTTCTGCAATGGTCTTGACTCAATTTCAAGTCCATTTGGAATCGTGCATCGTGGTACATATACTTATTTTACATGTCCCTTTTCCAATCTAGTGTATTTCCAGTTGCTTTCAGTCTGTGGATCGACTTGGATGCTTGACTAGTGTGCCATTGAGATTTGTCTTTTCAAAGGTTCTTTGCCAAATGATACTTTGCCAGATTATTCAGAAGAATCATATTATTCATTCCACTTCCAACACATCTCTCGGCATTACAAAGGAGTTTAAACAAAAAGCACTTTTTTTTTTACTGCAAATGTCACCAATTGCGTGTACTCTTACCAGGTTTCCATTTCTCGTAGTCTTTTGTATGTCTTGTCAAAAACATTTATTTTTACACGTTTTTATAGTGGTCTTTTGTATATATTGTGTTGAAATCACCGTGTTTGAGTCAAAATTATATAGACGGACGCAAGTCTAAATGGAGTCTTAATTTTGTTTCATTTTGAGTCGATTGGATTTCTAGTATTATAATTTGTTCCGTAGTCCGTGTTAATAGTCTTCTGCATAAATAGTGTTTGGTCTCTCAAATAATTATTCATGTGTCAATGTCCAAAATGTTAAAACATAGTATTTATCAAGAAGTTTGTTTTTAAGATTTAATAGTAGGTCTTTTTAAAATCATATTTAAGATAGAGTCATAAAATTGTCTTGTATCTATGTCGAAATCATAAACGAGTCATTGTGTTAAGTGTTTGTGTCAAATATAAATTGTCATAGTCAAAGTCATTTTCATTTAAAAATAATCTCATTTTATTACTTTTTAAATTTCTAGTCGAGTCCTCTTATCCGAGTCAAAAGTGTCGTTTTCAAATTTGTGAGTTGTCGTCAAAAGTCATGTCATTGTAAAAAGTAAGTAAAATATATATTTTTTGCCTTACTTGACGCATTTTCGGTGTTACCCAACGTCTAAAAAAATAAACTATTTCACATTGCATGGGGGTTGGGGAGTTATACAAATAAACCCAATGTGGAAATTGTTGAGCTTCATATCCAAATCAAGTTGAGGTAGTAGCATGACATTGGAGGACGGAGGCATCGGAGGTAGGAGGTCAATCAACGACCTCTTGTCAGTTGCCAACGACGGGGCTGCACTTTTGGTATGGTGATTTGTTTTTTTAGTTGTGTGGTATGCAAAAAAGAGTAGATGTTCATTCTTATTCATGTGTGTATATGGCTATTCCTACATAATTCCCTGATGTAATAACATAGTGAAGAACAAATAACACAGTGAAATGCAACATCATGATTCTTGAAGAGGTTGAACAGTCAGATGTGTTCTTATTCATACCTAGGTTTGTGGTAAACCTTTGGAAAATCATTGAAGGCTGTTCAGATGTGTTCCTGCTCGAGTTTCTACACTATCTAGGTCAGATGTGTTCCCTAGAGTGACTGGTTGATAAGAAGATGATTCCTGAGCGTGTTCCCACTAGTTCGGTCGATGATGTGTTCCCGACAAAGTCCGGTTGATAAGAAGTTGATGTGTTCCTTCTTCTACCTTAAGTTCAAGTGTGTGCCAAGATCATGAGCGCGTAGAGGCGGTAGACCGTAGAGGAAGTGTGAAAGTTCTTTGGGTACCATGTAAACACCGAGGGGGAATGTTAGGAATTTAGTATTTATATGGGTATTTACCAAGTAGTAAATTACGGTGTCGTAAATGATTAGTACGTTAATTGATTAAATATATTGTAATGAATATTTGTGGTTATATTGTTACACCCGTAAAACATTTAAATGATTAAGTTGTTTAGATGACTTCCTATTTTGTAGGAAGCGATTTTCCTATTGGTATGGTTATATATTAGCATTCCTTGTATTGTAAAAATACTGCAGAGTTTTAATACGAAGACAATTTTTTTGCTGTGCAAATTGCTGGTACCCAATATATATAAATAAAATCAAAATTAAGTATGCTAAGTTGCTTCCCTCCGTTCTAGTAGTTTTCTTTCCTCGGAAGCTTATTGTTGGATACATTTAATCTGGTCTTAAAGTCATTTCCTCTTTGGTGGGCTTGGTCATCTTTGAATAAGATCCGAGTCTTTCTTTCTTTCCTAATATAGGTCCCATTTTAACATAATACATATTACATTTTTCATGTTTTAGTTTTTTCCTCCTTTGGACTGTAATTCCCCTAGTCATCTTTGGAGTCATAGAATGCTTTTCTATATCCCATGCTTTACTTGTGGAGGGATTGTGGTTGAATTATTGCAAATTTCATGCCCTGAAATCTTCTACTTTTCTTCCCTAGACCTTGTTTTTGATAATTTGAAATGAATGTCAATTGCTATAACCTTAGCCTATTGGTTGTCTCAGGATACATGTGTTGGACTTATGACACGCTTAACCTTTGACTTAGTCATTTTATATTTTCTATATCGAATATTGGTAGGAATAGTTGGCCCAATAGGATTATAAAGTTCACATAGCCTAATTAGGGTATATATAGAAGGTAATATTGAAGAGTAGATCATAGGCCTGTGGAGGTAGCCCTCACAAGTGGCTCAGTTATGTATTTCAGTTACAATATGATGATCTTCTATATTGCCCAGAGCTACGCTATTCTGTTTTGCTCTATCCCATGCTTAAATTGTGGAGGGATTATGGTTGACTTGTTACAAATTTCATGTCCTGAAGGCTGAAATCTATTACTTGTCTTTCCCGGACTTTGTTTCTTATAGCTTGAAGGAATGTCAAATGCTATGCCCTTAGCCTATAGGTTCTCTCGGGAAACGCGTGGATGACTTATGGCACACATAACCTTTGTGTTATTTGATATTTTATATATTGCATATTGGTAGGAGTTGTTGGCTGAATTGGATTGTGGAGTCCCTGGGTATATGTAGAAAGCAGTGTTAGAGTAGTAGATCATTATATTGTGAATTCTGTTCTTATTGTAAGGATTGTGGAGGTTGCCCCATTGAAGTGGCTCAGATATATATTTCAGGTACAATATTACGATGTACTTTATTGCCTGGCTCTGCTCTGTTCTGCTGTTCTCTATCCTGTGCTTAAAATTGTGGAGGGATTATGGTTGATTTATTCAAATTTATATCCTGAAATCTACTACTTTTCTTTCCACTTTGTTTCTTGTAGCTTGCAAGAAAGTCAATTGCTACGCCCTTAGCGTATTGGTTGTCTGGGGATGTGTGGCTGATTTTGCCCGGATCTGCTTTATTCTGCTCTTGTTTTGAGTGACTGCTGTTAATTCGTGTATGCCATCTGTGGGTTTGCAATCTGTTGTTGTGAATCTGCTGTTAATATGTTCATGTCATTGTTAAGTGTGATCTATTGCCATGAATCTGATTCTGCGATATGGTAAGTTTATTACATCAATTGACATGGACTGTTGGTGAGTTGTCTTGGCTGTTATATGACCCACCTGGATACTGTTCCAGTGAAAGACCAGGCCCTGACAGGTGCAAAAGGGATGAGGTCAGGTGCGAGTCTTGGTGAGATTTCGGCTATGCAATGTAATGGTCCTGATGCACTGTCTACAACTCATCAATTACGTTTCAGATTCCAAGTTTCTAGGTTCCATACACAGATACAAATACTTGATAAAACAATATTTCAGAGATGTCAGCTTATGATATAACATGCATATATATAATACATGTCTAGAAATAATAAAACATGATATTGAAAATTTGAAAGTGGACAATTAAGCTGATTTTTTTAACTTAAATTCTTCAGAATATAAATTACAATGAAATAATTTTCATCAAATTGATCTTGAAGGAGATCATCATCATTTTGTACTGAAACTCTACATCATTGATATCCTCTGGTGGTTCAGAAACATTATAATAAAATCTTACAAAAATGAGCCCCAAAGACTGCGAATCTGCTGCAATCTTCTATTCCAGCATCAAAATCTAATGTAGCGCACCAAAATTCCTTGAAAATACCTTGCCTGACCAAGAAATCCAGTTGTTCAACCTGCTGAAATTAGGGTGAAATCTTTACAGAACCACTAAAATCTTACAAAATGAGCTGCAAATCTGCTGCAGTCTTTTATTTCAGCCTCAAAATCTAATGTAGCGCACCAAAATTCCTTGAAAATGCCTTGCCTGACCAAGAAATCCAGTCCTTCAACCTGCTGATATTAGAGTGAAATAAGTTGAATAAAATGAGGGTTTTTGATTACAAGAGCAACTTTTGCACCAACATGTAATGTTGTTATATTTATTGCCTCGCTTTTCTGAACTGAACATGCTAATCATGATAAAGTGAAGTCCTCGAATCTCTAGGGTCATTGATTTTGTGAAATCCTCGGAGCAAGCTCTGGTTGAGGAGATTGTTAGGAACAGGCATCCACATGCTCCATATAATTTTTGTAAATATAATATCTAGTTTTATTAGTAAAGTGTACATAATCAACGTGCACATATGGAGTTAATTAGGTATTAACTATTAAGAGATGGTTGATATATCAGTCATCTATACAGGTACGAGATGCCAATAAAGTTTTTTGTTATCTCATGTGCCTTACTTCTTTGTCTAGTGGCGGGTCATGGTCAAACATGGTAACATAGCTACATGATCCTTCGAGACAGAGCGAGAGAGAAAGGGTGTAATTTGAGGTTATGAAAACATGTTTATGTTTGAGAGTATCCACATGCTCCATATAATTTTTGTAAATATAATATCTAGTTTTGTTAGTAAAGTGTACATAATCAATGTGCACATATGGAGTTAATTAGGTATTAGCTATTAAGAGATGGCTAATATATCAGTCATCTATACAGGTACAAGATGCCAATATGAATAAAGTTTTTGTTCTCTCATACACCTTACTTCTTTGTCTAGTGGCTGGTTGTGGTCAAACATGTTAACATAGCTACACGATCCTTTGAGACAGAGGGAGAGAGAGGATGTAATTTGAGGCTATGAAAACAAGTTCATCTTTGAGAATATGGTGCGAGTGTCCCATCTAAAGAAGACGTGCATATGAGATGATCACACAATGGAGAATGTGAGGTATGGCTATTCTTCACTAGCAAGGTTAATGTGTTGGGTCACCTTTGTGAACCGCCATCAAGATGAATTTGTCTCCTCAGTTGAGGCCTAGAATTGCAAAATTCTTACCGATCCTTGTGAATGGATCTTCTTGTTTCTGCTGTATAAAACTATATATGAGAGAAGTAGAGGTTGGAATACATTTCTGCACCACAATTTTGAAGAAGTGGACGATGACAACACACATTTGTTGTTATCCACTGTAAGATGGTGGTAGCATTTTTGAGGCAACTTTTAACTATAGTCATTATTGTCTGTACTTTAAGAGATTTTAATGGATATGAAAATCCAAAACAAAGTGGTTAAGCAATGATGATGCTTTTGGTTGTGGAAAAATGCAGATAACTGAATCAGATAATACTAGACCTAATGTTGTTAGCATAGTTAAATATAGAGAACATTTTGACATGTTGAATTTATAGCAGTAAAACACTGTGGCCATTCTGATAAGATGTTACGATGCCAATCAAACTTAGACACACTTTAATTTTGGGTACAAAACTTCTGATTAAAGGTAGATGATTATGTCAGCAATTGTACGAACTCTTCAGAAATAAAATAATAAAAAACAGGAAAAATCACACCATGAAATGTGGCATAGAGAAAAATAATCCCTTTAAATATTTTCCATATTTTAATAGAAAAAGTACATATTGGCATCTCTGCTGAGAAGGATCCTAAAAAAGAATGCCACTGTAAGGAATTTGTTGCAAGGGCATGGTGAAGTCACTCATCATTAAACATACAAAGCCACATATAGGAGTGATTTGCGTGGCAAACATTGTCATGCTAACATTTGAAAATGCAATTATCAACATGATAACTTGAACTAACAACATCGCTAGAAATATTATTGGTAATATTTAGTGTTACGTGGGGATGCGCACCCCCTTTTCCAGCTGTCCCGGACGTCCGGAACTTGGGGATGGTGACGAGACGTTCCCCGACGTCCCAAAAATTTAAAAAGAGGGGATGTCCCGAGGGCGTCTCTTAAGGTTAGGGGGCGCAATGAGACATCTTGGGTGCTTTGGGGACGAGGGAACGGCATCGGGAATGTCGTGACGTCCCGTGACATACGAGGGACGTCCCTTATGTCTTCCCTCATGTAAACATTAAAAAACATAAAAACTAAAATTTCATTGCTTTATTTTATTCTTTTAATCAATTCTAACATGTCATTGCTTTACCCTAACCCTAAAAGCCTCCACAAAACTTATAAAAGCACATCTCACACTCATTGTAATCACACAAAGCAAAGAGCAAGAGTAAAAAGAAAGAGAAATAAAAAGAAAAAGAGGAGCAAAGAGCAGGAGCAAGAGCAGGAGCAAGAGCAAGAGCAAGAGCAGGAGCAAGAGCAAAAGCAAGAGGTATGTACAATAACCTTTTGCTTTTTTAAAAAAAAATTTCCAAATGTAAAGTTCAAAATGAGATAAACAAGGGAAGGCATTGCTTGTTTTTATAATTTTTTAAAAGTATATTCATTGTTTTTTTAAGTGTATTCATTGTTTTTTTTTTTCTATTTGGATTAGCAAGGGAGCGAATGAGATAAACAAGGGATGGCATTTCATTGCTTGTATTTTTTTAATTTCTAAGTGTATTCATTGCTGTTTTTTTTTTTTATAAATTTCCAAATGAGAAAATGGGTTAAACAAGGGCATTTGCCATTTGTGCATTGCTGTTTTTAAAAAATGCAAACATGGTTAAAATTAAAAAATTTAAACAAGGATGCTGTTTTTTTAATTTTTTAAAATTCTAAATGCAAAGTGTGTTAAAATTTTTATAATGTATAGTTATATTGTTTTATTTTTTAATTATTGCACCCCAAAACAAGTTTAGATTGATTATGAAGCTAAATGTGAGGTTGAAATGGGTGATGAGATGGGTGTGCAAGGAGAAAGAACAACAAAAACACCTAATAGTTCACATGGGAGTGTTGACAAGTTTAGTTGCCCCTCCACAATGTTGAACAAGTATGTTAGAGGACCTTTTTGAGGGTCTTAGATCAAACATTTCAAGGGGGACTAAAACATGGAAGTGCAATATATGCTCATTGACTTGGTTAGGCAACATTACTAGGTTGAATGCACACTTATTGCACATCTCGGGAAAGGTGTAGGCATATGTGGACAACTATCACTTGAAGAGAGGGCAAAAATGGTGAGGTTGTATAATGGAGATATGATAGAAAAAGTTCTAGAAATTCGTATCCGTCATGTTAGTGGCACCCCTTCTAGTTCTCACTCTCTGAGAACTAATACTGGTTTCTCAAATATTGTAGGTGCAACATCTTATGAGGTGACCGAAGTGGATGCTTTTGGTAGTAGGGGGAAGAGGAAGGTCATGGCCTCCAATCTAGTTGTGGACATGTATGATACAAAGGCTAGAGAAGAGGTTAATGATGCCATTGGAATTTTTTTGCCACCGGCATCCCATTTCATGCTGTTCGCTCTCCTTATTACAAGGAGGCTATGGCTAAGGTAGCCAAAGTAGGTCTAATTTATGTGCCCGCAGAGAGACATGAAGTTGAGAACGACAATCTTGGATAAGAACTATATCAAGGTTAACTTACTTGATGGAGGAAATGAGGTGCACATGGGTCTCTCACGGTTGCAGCATCATCATGGATGGGTGGACGGATATCGGACACCTCCCACTCATAAGTATCATTGTTTCATGCAGAGAGGGTCCTTACTTTTTGAGGGTAGTTGATTGTTTAGGAAATAAAGATGTAGAGTTCCAATTCACCATTTTGCGAGATGCCATTGAGGAGGTTGGCCTGCCAACATTGTGCAAGTTGTCACAAATGCAACTTACATGTGTAGGGCAGCAGGTAAGCTTGTTGAGGCTCATTACCGACATATATTTTGGACCCCATGTTGTGTGCATGCCATGAACAATGCACTAAAAGACATTGGAAAAATTGATTGGGTCAAAAATGTAGTGGTTGATGCTAGAGATGTGTAGATGTTCATCTACAACCACCATACGTCATTGGCACTCTTCCGTAGCTTTTCGAGGAAGGAATTCCTCAAGCCAGTGGACACATGTTTTGCATCATACTTTATTTTGCTTTGGATAAGATGGCTAAGTTGCAAGAGTCATTACAGTGTATGGTCATGACATCGAGTGGTCTAGGTGGGATGGGTCCAAGATAGAGCAAGGGAAGAAGGTGAAAGTAGTTGTGGTGAAAGAAACATTTTGGACAGATGTGAGATATATCACATCCATAGTAGCTCCGATTTTTGATGATAAAATATGGGGTTTCTGAGAGCCCTAACCTTGGTGAGATATATGAATGTATTGATAGTATGCTTCGCGATGAAGGTGCTGTATTCGGGCAAGGGACCCCACCTTGGCATTCTACCATCACCATATTCACCCTCATTGAGCGGAGACGGGAGAAGTTGAACACCCCTTTACACATGGCTGCATATGCATTAAATCCAAGTGGTATACTAAGAGGCTTGCGAGTTGTCCCTGTAGATGATGAGGAGGTGAGGAAGGGTTTCTTGAAAGCCTTAAAAATGTATAATGTAGAGGATGGTTCACGAGTCGAATTGATTGGTTCAAGTTTGCTTCTCTGAAAGGCTACAAAAATCGCGAAAAGATAGACAATAGCACATTGGCACAAGAGTGTCCAGTGAGTTGGTGACGATTGTATGGACCTACACGGGATTGCTACGTACACTTGCTATTCGTCTTCTTTCTCGATTTCTACTACCTCTTAAGTGATTTTTGGTGCGGACCAGGACCTAGACCATAGTCAAACCTTTTCCTCTAATGGAATCGCGAGCAAAAGGTATTTTCGAATGGAACACGAATACACTAGGTCGTTTTGACACTTGGCTCATGTGTCCGAACTACCAATAACTCAATAAATTCACCATTGAAGATTATTTTCCTATTACTATAATTGATAATTTGTTAGATGAGCTACATGACGTTGTTTATTTTGCAAAATTAGATTTCATACTAGGGTATTCAAATAGGAATGAGAGACCAGGGATATTCATAAAATAATGTTCAAAACATGAGGGCCATAATGAGTTTATGGTGATGTGATGCCTTTTGGTCTCACAAACACCCCTTCCACATTTCAAAGTTCGATGAATTCCTTATTTAAGCCATTTTTGTAGAATTTACTCTCGGTGTTCTTTGATGACATTTTAATCTACAACAAAACTTGGGAGGATGATTTGTACTGTGTGGATCAAGTTTTATAAACTCTCGACAACATCAACTTTATGTGAAGCCGTCCAAGTGTGCTTTGGGAGTCAAATAGACGGAATACTCGTGTTACATTATTTTTATAGAGTCAAGGCCAATCCTCACAAGATCAAAGCCATGGTGAAATGGAAAGGACCCACAACCCTCAAGAACCTCCATGGATTCTCGAGTATGTGTGGGATACTATCATAGATTTGTCAAAAATTATGGAAGATCTCCTTCCTTTGGAATGACACAATCACCGTGAAATTAAAAAATATAAAGGAGGCTATGCGCATTACTCCAGTTTTCGTCATGCCCAATCTTTTCAAAACCTTCATTGAAGAATGTGATGCATCGGGGCATGGAGTGGAGGTAGTCCTCATGTAGGAAGACATGCGTGTTGCATTTGAGAGTTGCTGACTCAAAGGTTAGAACTTGTTGAAGCCCATTTGTGATAAAGAAATGTTGTCTATCCTTCATGTGGTCAATCGATGGAGACGTTATTTGATGGGAAGACATGTTAAAGTGAAGACAAATCATGTCATATTGAAATACTTTTTTAGAAAAAGGTTATCATCATAAGAGCAATAAAAAGGGTTCATGAAGATCTTGGGATATGATTTTGAGATCATCTACAAGAAAGGGAAGTCGAATGTAGTGGGAGATGTGCTATCAAGAAGGGATGAAACGACAAAGGCATGGTTGTGTGCCCTATCCATGTTGTAGGTGGATTTGGTAAGAGACAAATGGTAGTAGGATTCCAATAAACAAAAGCTCATTTAACAACTTAAGCAAGACCCTACACTTCAGATGAATTTGTATGGAAAGAGGACTCCTCTCGATACAAGAATAGGCCATTAAGCAAAAGTTCAAGCCTAAAGTAAAAGATTCATGAGGAGTTCAAGCCTAAAGTTTTCATGAGGATTCCTGAAAACTTGTAAGGCGAAGTAGGATTTTTTTGGAAGGGCTTAAAGGTGATGTTCATAAGTTTGTGTCACTATGTTTGGTGTGTTCGCAAAACAAAGGGGAGACAACTAAGACTCCATGTCTTTCACAACCTTTATCTATCCTTAGTCGTGTTTGGATTGGATGAGGTGTCCGTGGATTTCATTATAGGATTGCCAAAGTCAGAAGAGCAAAATGTCATTATGAATATAATCATCAAATATGCAATTTTTATGCTTTGTCACATCCTTTCATAGCAAGTATAATGGCAACAACATTTATGGACACAGTTTAGAAGTTACATGGGACTCCTAAGATCATGGTAAGTGACTGCAATCCCATACTTGCTAGTAATTTTGGGACTGAATATTCTCTTGTTCGGATTCTCAATTGGCTCACAACTATTTTACTATCCCCAATCTGATGGGAAAATGAAAGTGGTCAACAAGTGCTTGGAAGGGCATCTCTGCTGTTTTACTTCTGATAGGTAGGCACAATGGGTTAATTGGCTGCCACTAGTAGAATTGTGGTATAACACTTCATTTCACACTTCTTCCAAAATCTCCCCATTTATGGCATTGTATGGTTACCATTCACCATCCATCACCTCATCCTTTAAAGTTTAATCACAAGTTTGAGCAGTTGAGGACCACATTCACCACCAACATGAGGTACTTTCTAGTCTCCGAAGAACTTATCCATAACACAAAACTGAATGAAACGACAAGCTGATCAACACTGAAGTGAAAGACACTTTGAGATAGGAGATTTTGTTTTTCTAAGGTTGCATTTGTATAAACAATTATGCCCGAAGTAGCAATATAAGGATAACAAACTGGCACTGAAGTAATATGGTTTGTATTAAATCTTTTAGAAGGTTGCTAATGTGGCATACAAATTGGAGTTAATTTAGTAAAAATTACACCTTATCTTTGATGTTTCCTGTTTAAAGAAGGTCATTGGTTAAAATATTTCAACCTTGCCAGAGTTACTTGAACTTGATGAAGATGGAAGAATCATATTGGAACTTGAAGAGATTATTTGGACTCGCTTTAAAACGCTGTGGACGAGGGTAATGACGAAAGTATCTCATCAATTTAAAGAACTTACCAAGAGAATATGTGACATGGGAGGATGAGGCTTTCATATAGAAGCACTCACATATGTTGAGGAAAATGCTCGTTTGAAGGGACGGGCATGATATGCCCTTAGCCTATGGCATGTATTGGGATATGTGTGGCAAACTTATGGCTAATGTGGGCTTTGAATTGTGATATGATAATTTCTCTATTTTCATACTGGTAGTAGGAGTCAGTTTATGGTGTCCCTATGTCCTAACTAGGGTATACATAGTAGATAATGGTTAGTATTGGATCCTCAAGTTTCAAATTTTGTTCTTATTCTAAGGTTGTGGAGGTTGCCCTCTTGAAGTGGCTCAGTCATATATTTCTGTATTTTACTCTACTTTCATTCATATTGCATGGATATGCTCTATTATGCTTATAATTGCCAATGTCCACTGTTATGATTCTGCTTTAGCTATATAGTATTTTTATTGCATTGTGCGACATGCCAAACAAGCTAGGAATAATGAAGGGTAGGTTTAGGGTTGGTGGAGGGTCTCCCATGTGGTAACTTGATGGCCTTGAACTCATTAAAAGGTGGAAAAATACAATGAAAATAGTCCCTTAGACAAGTGGGTGGAGGAGTTGATAAATATGGCAATAAATATGATGAGTAACCAAGAAAAAGCGATGGGGTGGTTGAAGTGGTCATAGGCATAATATAAAAAATAATAAGGTTTATAGTAGGAGACACAAAGGAGCTATTGTGATTGTGTAAAAATCCTAAGTGGGTAAAATTTTTCATATAGCAGAACGGGTCCATGGTACTTAGGTTTTTGGTTGACATAAATTGATGTGACCTACTGTCATATGCTCTTTGATTAATATTATGGTGGTTGGCTTGCTCAAAGGCCACCAAGGACTTTATAATATATATGAGTTCGTATTGTGCTCTCATTCCAAAAACACATTTGTGAGGACTAGTTATGTTTACGTTAGTGTGATTGGACAAAGCATTAGCTACTTTATTCTGTTGACGAGGACGATCTTGAAAAACAACCTTGTTGAGATGATTTATATTTTATTCTAGGCATACTGCTATTTGTTAACATTGACTGTGGCCTTGGTTTGCATGACATCCATTGCTAGAACTTTGGTTACAGATGAAATTGATGATAATTTTGGAGTACCCTTCAATTATGAGATGCTTTATTCCCCTAATCAGAGCATGTTGCAGACTTTTATGCATAGTTCGCATACTCGTATTCGGCAAACCGAAAAAAATTGACTCGGCAAGACTCGACGATTATTCGGGAATACTCGGCAACTTAAAAAATAGACAAATTTATTTTAAAAACATAAATTTTATGCAAAATATAGCTAGAAAATGTATCAAATGAGTCTGTAAAATGTTGGAGAAGTGTTTTCTATTAGATTTGCATACAAATACAATACAAAATCGCATCATTATGCGAATACAACAGCCGGCTGATAAGTGCTAGTTGTTTATCTTTTTGTTATCATAGTTTTTTCTTAAAGCTTTGACCGAATTTCACATTTGGTATTAGAGTGAGGTTAAAAATATAAAATGGAAAAGTGGGTTGTTAATTGTTACAAGGGAAATCAGTTTTTATTTCCCCCAATGGATTAGACTTTGATCATTTAACATATATTTGTAATTTTGTAAACACTTTTCCATAGACTACAGTATAGTATTAGCAAGGTTTAAGGTTTTTTTGTGGTTGTTAAGGTATCGTTGGTCGTTATATGGATCAGATATCGCTCCTCTGTAATGAGCCATTAAAGTATACTTTAACTTGTCACGTCAATCGTAAAGGCCAACATATTTTTCAAACAATTGATTATTCATGCACGTGTGATTTGAAATTAGATATCTGTTCATTAGTTCGATAGTTTTATATCATTTCATTACATCGTAAAGTTTGGTATCACCATGTACATCAGATCAAAGTAAATAAGCATTCTGTATTAATATATTTCTTGTCCTGTGTCATCTCTTTTTAATTTGTTGTCATTCTCTCGGCACTTGTAACGCCAACCATCCAGTGGTACTTGTATCTACATTGCTCAAGCTCTCTATTGCACTCAGACTCAGTATTTCCACAATGGATCTAGAGGCTTTTATTCCATTTTCCTTAAAAAGGACAAATTTCAGTGTTTTATCAGCATTTTCCCTGCGTATTCTGCATTTTTTCTGTGTTTTTTCCGCATATTCTGCGTCAGACGAGTTTAAGGCTCGGACTCACCGAGTATTGGCGAATATTCCTTGCGAATATTCGCCAATACTCGGCGAGTCCAAGTTGGCGAGTTTTCTTTGAGAGTATTTGTTTTCTCAAAATTTTGGCGACTACTCGCCAACTTGGCGAGTACTTGCAGAGTTTTCCTACCACGCTTTTATGCATTTGAAACAATTCAACATAGTTATTAGTTTGAGTACCGATAAATTGAGAATATCCCTAAAATTAGATCGCCATTTTGTTTTCTGATGACAGCTCCTATGGCTGCTGGTCCTGGGTTACCTTTGGACGCTCCGCCAAAATTCAGTTTGAAAAGGTATTCAGGTGGGAATTCCCTTGTCAATTTGGGCTGGATTATCAAAAAAGGATGTCCAGTATTTGGCTATCTGGCAATCAAACCTGCTTAACGAGATGAGGTTGATTGGTTTACTCTGATATCAAATGGAAATAATAGTTTTGATTTGAATTTGAATTTGCCTTATGATATCTTCTACTGTCTGAGATGTAGTTGCAAACATTCTTGAATTTAGATCTTTCAATATTTTCCATAAAATGAAGTTGGGAGCAAGCTGAGACAGCTTTTAAAGTTTCATCTCTAAATGCTCACCATTCCAGATAAGAACTGGGTTAGAAACTGACCCAAATTTTGTTTTGTAGAACCCCAACATACTTGACACATTTTTCCAAACTGACACTGCCAGAGGACAGAGAAAGAAAAGATGTTCCACAGTTTCCGATTTTTGATTTCAATTTGGGCCAATATTTGAGCCTATCCATTCCCTTTTCTGTCGATCATCAGTTGTAAGAATTGCTTTGTGGAGCAGCCACAATAAACTTTTGATTTTAGGCCATATATGAAATGATCAAAGTGTTCTCCATTTCTGGTCTGGAAATTGATCGGATACAGAATCCAGATATAGCTTTATAAGCTGTTGATGCAGTATATTCTCCTGTTGGGTGGTGTGGCCGAGCATCTTATCATGAGAACTGAAATTGAAAACCATTCTTGTGCTAAGGATATTTAGATTGAGACGATTGCATTGGATATACTTGTCCCGCTTCCTTGTTTCTCTTCCAATTCCAAATTCATAGAGCAGATGAACTTCGAGTGCACTCCTCTATTCGGAAGAAAAATTCTTTTCATTGCATAGAGTATTGCAGTTCAACAAGGAATATTGAGGATAAGGAAAGGCGACTCTCCCAGCTTTTCTCCCAAAATATTATTCTTTCTCTTGTACCAACTTTCCAAGTGAGCTTTTAATAAAGTAATTGACACCAATTGAAGTAACTTGGGCATCCTGGGTAAAGGTTTACTCCATGTTGCATCAAGAGACATCTCCGATTGATTTGATAGGTATTTGCCCTATATTATGTAAGACAAGACAGAGGGAGGGCTTTCCATAATCTCCAACTAGTTTTCATGGCAAAGACCTGGCTAAACTGATGAAGATGTCTCAAGATGAAGGCTGCCTTCTGTCTTTTCCTTAAAATTTTGTTCCAAGAAACCAGCGAGTACTTAAATTTATTATCCATTCCTTTCCACAAGAAATTGCGATGTATTCTCACAAATTCCTCTTCTGCATACTTTAGAAGCTGTAGAAGTTTAAGAAGATGCAATGAGATAGATAGCAAAACTGCTGATATTAGTTGTGTTCGGCCAACTTAGGAGAGCCATTTGTATGTCCATTTTGAAAGTTTATTTTCCATTCTCTGGATCACTCCTTCCCATAAATTCTTTTTCTGGGAGAGATGAAGAGGGAAGAGGAAAGCGGAAATATTTCATTGGAAGAAATACCTCTTGAACTTTCAAGGTTCTGATTATAGCATGCTTGTTCTGATTATAGCATGCTTCCTGTGGTGGCTAACTTGCATGAACATTACATGCTTATTTGAGTTGGTTTACCTGTTTTCCTGTAGCCATATAATACTTCTACTTCTCCAGCAGCTGGTTTAGATTCCTCCTCTCTCAAAGAATTGTAGTAGAGCAAAGGAGTGCACCATCAACAAAGTGGAAGTTAGCATGGCTCGAACTGTTGCCACTTGATTGCAGCCCATGGATTTGACCTTTCTCTTTTAATTCGCTTATGCTCCTTCCAAGAAGTTCACCCTTGATATTGAAAATGTAAGGGCTCAGAGGATCTCCTTGCTTGAAGACTCTGTAAGAAAGAAATTGCTCTCCTATATCTCCGTCCAAAGCTACTGTGTACGAGGGGGAACTGATGCAATTGTTGATCCTGCTCCAAATGCAAAAATTCTTAGAGTAGATGAAATGATTCCCTTAGCTGCACCGATCAGACACTTTAGAAATGTCTAGTTCGATAAAAATATCAGATTTGCGTTTTCTGTCAAGATAATGATTAATTTCTTGTACCGAGCTAATGTTGTCCTCCATTTTCCATCTAGGGTTGAAGGAAGACTGTGAGGCGGATATGATCTTCTAAAGCAAAATTTTCAGTCTCCTTGCAATGATCTTGTAGACCGTGTTGTAGAAGGTTAATGATCACATAAATATATCCTAATATACTATGAAAAGCACCAAGAATGACCAAGCAAGCATATGAAAGCATAAATAAATATGATATGAATTAATGAGTAATATATGATCATCACATTGAGAACTTGAGTCTTATTGTAACTTCTCCATATGTGGTGCTTTTGTTTGCTTGGGAATAACTTCTAACTTTGTTGCACTGAGCTGCTTAAGCATTTTCTTATTATGTATTGACTCCCTACCATAGCAAGAAGATATCCAAATAGACCTGGTAGAAAAAACCAGGAAAACCATCTGGCGTTAGGGCCTTATCCGGATGGAATGAGAAGACAATAGCCTTCAGTTCTTCTTCTCTAATGGGGATCATCAGTTACTTATTTTCTGTCATTAATAAAATTTGGGATATCTTGAAGGAGCCTTGTGAATTTGGGTCTTCTTATCAATATTATGCGCTTATGTCAAAATTTGCATAAAGTGATGTGTGGCATACCTAAAAATTTCCATGTGATTTGAGACAATTGAGTCATCAGGTTTACGAATTTGGGTCACTGAATTTTGCATCTTGTGAGGCCTACGGTTCTCTATGGTTCTGAGGTTTGAGGTCCCTCCCTTCTCGGTTGGATTGGGCTGCTATTGAGCGAGTTCAAATCATTATGCTCGAGACGGATCATCGTGTAAGGAAACCTGTTCCCCACAATATCATCCTTGCGGAGTTTGGAGTTTAGCCTTTCACACTCGGAGTTCGTCTTTGGTCTCATTTCACTCTTGCACCACATTTAAAGACTGCCGATTCTTCCACAGCAGAGACACATAGATCTATCTTGCCTACCATTCATCGAAGGCCATTGCTCTATCTGACCATAGCGGCCGTGTTTGGTGCTTTGGTATGCCGGGTTTCCGTCTCTTGGGATCCTCGGATCAACATGGGCGCCTCCCCCATTTAGCTACTCCATGGATGCTCCCACATACCTTCTACCGAAAGGACTGCACAAAATCATCAAGAACGACATCTACGACGGTTTATCCAAATCACTGGACCAACCCCGCAGTGAGTTACATCGAAAAATGGCCTTCTACGCCAATCACTTCCTTGAGATCAACGATGGACTGATCACTCGTCCCACCTATATCTCCCGCCATTGGATGCATGCTCTTCGCATATCTCTGGGTCAGTTCAGAGTTGGCTCCCACAGGCTTCGAGTTGAGAGTGATCACCAGTTGGACCGGTCCGAGAGGATCTGCCAGCTTTGCTCCCTCCAGAGATTGAGATAGAGGAACACTTCATTTTCAGGTGCCCCATCTACTATGAGATCAGAGGGAGGTTTCACTATCTTTTCCGTGAACGCCCAACGTTCACGAGGTTCTTCAGATATTATGATCAGAGGTGTCTCGCCCTTTATTTACAGGAAGCTTTTAAGCTTCGTGACGGGATCCTCCATCCCCCTTCTAGGAGACTACTATTTGGTAGATCACCTCCTACTTTGCTTTGTGCTCCCCGGTGAGAGGGGCATCGCGGGGCTCCCAGTGGAGAACCCCAAACCAAATTTGTCATGACCAAGGGGGCTATTTCCCAGACCAAAGGCATCCAGACTCAGACTCGGCCAAGAGCCCTCCCCATAGGCGGCAATTCACTAGGCCTAATCAGAGAGCTAGACTTTCCGCAGGGCGTATGTGTACCAGCCTCTTCTAGCTCCTGACACCAGACATCAACATATCACCAGATTTTTCCAGCTAGCTTCAGATGACAGTTGAGAGGGTTGGTGTTGAGGATCCTCCCTCCACCCCCTCCCCTTCTTTGTACACTCTCTTCTTTTGCTTTCTCCCATCCCTTCGGGCCCGGGCTTCTTCTCTTTTTCTTGTTGTTTTCTAGGGACCTTCTTGGGCTCCCTTGCTGCTTCTTCGTTGCATTGTATGGTACAATCCCATTGACCTACTTTGTGGTCATTTGTTGGACATTTAATATACTTATCTTATCTTTACTACTAATTTTTGGAAGTAGCTGGTATTATAATCTCCTTCCGTCACCCATTGCTCTCTAAATTTTTGCCACCGATATTGTTCCCGTTGTTGCTACACCTAGGCCTGTTTGGTAGATCAATTTCTCTTCTTGTCTGCCCATCTCTCAAGTAAAATCTTGGTTTCTGATTTTTTTGTTACAGATTTTCCTATTGCTTCATAATCTGATCTTTGTTTTTGAAAATATTCCGAAATGCCTCCTTATTTCAGGTTTTCAGTTTCTGTTTTAGAAATTTCAATTTTATCATAAATTTGAATATTGCAAATCTTTGAGAATGGTGAGCTTCTTCCCACCACTTGGCTATATTGATGTTCAGATCCAGATGAGTATGCCAATTTTTTTCAAACTTGAATTGTGTGCTGACTTACTTGATTGTTCAAACAAATACCTATTTTGGCCAATGATCGAGAGGGTAGTGTTAACCGCCTTTGAGGATGATCGAATCGTGGAATTGATCCATTGTTATGACAACACCCTATCAATTTTTCTGCTATGTACTTCAAACCAATGCGCCTGTTGCACCAAGTAAACTTGCCTTGTGCGAATTTCAGGTCAACCATAGTGTTTTTCTCACAAGGATCCATTAGGGCCTCTGTTGTTTTGCTATTAAATTCAGATCCTCCTTTTTTTCTTGTCTATTCGTTGTAGTATTGAAATTTGATTTGCCTCGCTCAACATGAGTTCCAAAAAGGGTAAAAAAGACAACCAAATATCCCAATCATAGATGATAAAAGTAATAAAGGTGGTAATAATTTTTTTAAAAGGTAAATTATTTACACAACGGTTAAGATTACTCGTTACAAAAGCAAAGCGACTAAGTCGCAACATACGGCGAAGCGGCACCAAACCGCAATCACAAACAACAAGGAGAGAAACAATAATCTTCGCGCTGTTAATACAATGTCGCATTTTCGACCTTATGGGGCAAAGAGTTGGCGTAACGCTGCTTCCGCAAGTTCAACGAATTACGTGATTATATTTATAAACGTTGACGATAAATAAATTGTGACGGCGGTAAGGTCAAGATAATCAACTAGCGATAAAGCTTATCGCGCTGGAAGAGAAATTGTGAGTTTAAATTTAATTACGACAAGGTTAATAATCGTTTCGAGAACGATCTTATGGTTTGCTGAAGGCCAAAATATTTATTATGGTCATGGGTCCTATTTTGCCTCCTAAATGGACCCATGCCTTCGTATATTATTACGTAAATTATAAAATAGATTTAATTAATTAATGCATTCAATTATTAAGGTGCAACCATATAACCTAGGTCTTTTCCAAAATAATACATTTAATTAAATCCCATTATAAGGTGCAACCATATGACTTAAGTCATTTTGAAATTAAATTGGGGCCCTAGGATTCAAGAGATCTCCACCGTGAGATCATAAACCCTAAAAATTAAGACTTATGACGATGTAAATCCAAACCTAAAATCTATTATTCATTTCTACTCACTTCTTTCATCCGGATGCCCTAGTTTCCTTTTGTTTTGCATTTTTATTCTTGTTTGTAGGGAGGAGGAGAAGCTCATGGAGAGCTCAAGGAGGAAGAGATTCAAGAAGGGGTTTCCTCTCCATTGATATTTATATATTCAGATTTGGATATCAATCTGGTTTGCACATAATTGTTTTATCTACTTAGGGTTTTAAAACTATGGTTCTCTTTCATTCTTTTGTCTGATCCAAATTGATTTGCAAGATTATTGATTCATATTGCTATTGTTTTTATTTAAGAGCTCATATTTAGAGCAAGTATATGAGCAAACTGTGTATTAAAATCTGTATACATACATACATACATACATACATACATACATTTATGTGAAAAAGGCAATGCTGGCCGCATTGGATGAAGGCCCAAATGGGCGACTATGTGGTTTGAAGGCCTTAAGGCCTGTGCACGAATGGGAGCGGCCGTAGGCCATGGTAATAGCGAGGCGAGGGGGCTGTGGCATGGGCCACAACCCCTATGGAGTTAGTAATGGAGTGTGAGGGATGGGGACAGCTGTCCCACCCCCCCCAATATATATATATATATACACACACATATAAATATATAAGATAGCCATTTTGGTAATACCCAGAATACCCAAATTCATGATAAGTTCTCTAAATTATTTAGTATAAAGGCATTTATAAATCTGATATATATATATATAGGTCTATTACATATATAACCATCTAAACATGTAGGCAGAAATCAATAGCAAAGAGATAATTTTCCTGATATTGAGTTATATTCACAACAATTCTTAATATATGATTTTATGATATTTGACTATGTTTATAAATGTGTAAACTTAATGAAATTTCTCCTTCAAGATGCAAATAAAAAGAAAACTACAGATTTGTAAATGGTACAACAACCTCATTTTCTTTTAATTTCAAAACAACAAGATATGGCTTTGAATACAATAGTTTCAATCACTAGACTTGATACAAGTAAAAGCAACTATTTGAGATTTTACAATAAACATTCAACCATTGCATGATTCCATGAAGGAGGATTTAAATACAACAATTTTCAGATTTCAGATTTCAGATTTTCCCATAACTCATTCCAAATTTATTTTACCCAAATAGCTGATTTCTTTCACTTTCATAAGATATTTCAAGAGGAAAAACAAAGATTTATACAACAATCATACTTTTGAAATAAGATGAACAATTCCAATTTATAACATGCAACAAGATGCAATTTTAAAACAACAACTAGTAATCCTTAAGTAAGAATTTCCAACAACAATTAATTATTGTAACAATCCATTCCATGGAAATAATTCAACACATTTGACATAGATTAAACAAGAAGGAAAGTATCCTAAGAATGCAAGTATAAAAGCCCTCCACTTGAAGTGGAGACAACATGTCCAATTTTGTCCAAAAATGCAAACTCTTTTACAAGCAAAATTTGCAACCTGCAACTCCCAAAATAAGCTCCATCCAGCTCCAAACCAGCAAAGGGTAAAACCTCCAAAATTACAAGAGAATGAGCTTGGTTGACCACCCAACCATTTGACATCATTACATGCCACCAAGAAGTCCAAGGTGGCATGCTAGCCTCCCCCAAGCCCATGGGAAAGAGGCAACACATCCAACTAGCACATAGGAAGAATTTAGATGCAAAATCAGACATTCCAGGACTTGGTTTAACACATCAAAACACATATTCAACCAAGGAAATTTAGCTAAGAAGCACCATGCTTCTAATTTGGGAAGAGGGGATGAAAATCCCATTTTTGTGTAGTCAAAAGCTCCATGCAAAAACAACAATTTTTTCCACCTTATCTCTCCATAGATTCAACACCCCTTATCACTCCAAAAACACTCCCTTATCCCTCCATTATCTCCCCCAAGAAGGATTTTCAAACACATGGTTTCCTTCATTGAGGGTAGGGATGGATTTCCAAACCAAATGGAAATGCATCCCTACCTACAAGCCAAATGTAGGAGTATAATCAAAAGAAAGAAACTCTTTCAAGCTTGTCAAAGCAAGCATACCAAAATGCAAAGGAGAAAATTCCTCCCTCTTCCCATCCATCTCCAAAACCCACACCCCTCAAGGGTGGGTGGAGAAACAAAAAGAAGATAAACAAACATTCCATTTCATTCATTTGTATAATTGAATTTATAACACAATTTCAAACATCAAATTTAAATAAGAACCAAAGGGGGTGCAAGATCCTACCTTGCACTCAAGTACAAGTCCAAACCAAGAAGTTCACCAAGAAATCCAAAGGCTTTTCCAAGCTCCAAGCTCTTCCACCCAAAAAGTTTTAAGAAATAGAACCCTTTCACTAAGGACATGAGGGGTTAAGAAGGAAAGAGTGCCACCTATGTCAAGCAATGGGAGGGTGACAAGTGTCACCCTCCACCTAAACCACATCAAATCAACATGCTATAAAATTGCACCATTAATTTAAAATGAGGGAAACAAAATTAGGCTTCAAGCAATCATGAGAAGATTCAAATTTCCAAACATTCCCAAGGATCAAAACTCCATCAATTTGAAGTGTGTGGGAAGGGGAAAAATGAGCCAATGGGCCTCATTTGCATTGAAAAGAGCCCACTCCCCCATAGGGATGGGGGCTAGGGCCTCTTTTCAATGCAAATGAAGTCATTTGCTTGCCATTTACCCTTCCTAAATGACACATTTTTCCCAAATCCGAGTTTGGGAAAAATGTGACATTTAGGAGGGGCAATTAGGCTCACCTAATCCATGATTAGGTGGCCTAATCCCTCATAACCCCTACACAACATCCCAAGCCACAAGAGATGCTAAGGGACCACAAAAAGGTAACATAAAACAAGTTAGTATTAAACCAAAGAAGGTTAGAAATAAACACATAGTACAATACCACATGAGCCTACATCACAAGGGTAAGAGGTAAGCCAATAACCACAGCCAACATAATACAATACACAACACCTTTAGAAGTTGTAAATCAATAGAAAAAAATGGTTTGGCCTTTAGGGCCTTTTTGTGCTAATTGGAATGCATTCCCTAAATCCCACGTTCTCCCATGATCGAATACCTGTCGCCTGCACACTCAAGGCAAACCTCATATCTGCCCAATACGATAATCAAAATACGACAATATCATATGCATAAAATCAATCATCCATAAATAGTCATGCCTACTACACAATATAACATAACATGAATCATCCGCATAGTAAGAAGATTAACGACCATGAGTCCAATATGAATTCAATAACAATACACGATTGAGATCAAAACCAACCATGATATAATCTCAACATAATAATTGATCAATGAAAAGTAGCACTGAGTGCCCCATAAACCTCCCACAACAAGAGTTAACATCTTAGTGCTAGCAAATAACAAAATTATATAATCATGACACATCTAAACAATAGAATATAACAAGATCGTCCCCTGTCAAATGGATAATCCACATACGAGTCCAAATAGCTTCAAATGAGATTACGAAAGAGGCGGGCACTACAAAATCCCCATTAAAATCATATTGATGTGCTTATTGTTCACGATCCAATTCAGCAAATTGGCAAACATGTAGATTTGTCTATTTCTAGTAGATAATTGTAAATTGCAACTTCAACTCTATTGAGAAGAAGACAACAAGTCCCTAAGAGTGAAAACTAGAAAAGACCTTTACATACCTAGGACCCTTGTGAATAATCAACTTGTTAATAGGGAATTGAATCAGTTCTTTGCACCCCAAGAACCATTTGAGAAACCATGTTTGCTCGTGCCCGGATCTACCCATTTCTTAAAGTAGCACGAGATTGTAATGTCCCTTTTCCCACTTAAGAATCAGAATTTGGACTTCTTGCCATTCCTTCTCCATGGCAAAGAAGTAGAGGAGTTGGAGAAGAACATTGAGCTTTCATTTTTCTAATTTTTATGTTTTCTTTTTAGTGTTTTCCCTCTTGAAGCAGGTCGGCTGGGTTAAAGGCAAATAAAAGAAGCTTAATGAAGAAATATAACATCTTTATGGGTCGGCCTTATCTTTCTAAGCTTTGGCGCCAAAAGAAGATTATAAAAGGAGACTTAGGACCTCATTTGGAGCATCTAGATTTTGGCGCATTTTTCTATTTGGGCATTGTGAGCTTGTTGCTCCATGTTCTTCCACTTGAGGACGAAAACCCTCTTGTGTGGCTTCCTAGAAGGACGAAAACCCTTCTAGTGGTTTTGTTGGAGGACGAAAACCCTTCAACATTGATAGAGCTTGAAGATTATTGCAGATTTGAAGAGGATACTTCATATTCAGATTTTTATTGGCATTGGGCAGCCTTCCCTAGGTGGAGTGACCTACCTTGGAGAGTGGTTTGATGCCCTAGAAGACATATTATTGATATTTCACTTCATAATCTGATTTGACATATTTTATAAGGCTGGAATCTCCATTTTGGTGATTTTTGGCAAGGGTTTACTATTTTTTTGCCCTCAATTTTGGCTAGTCTGTTGCTGATTTTAAATAATTAATTCCAGCTGTGTAATTTGATATTCCATCCATCTTTTGATGTATTTGTGATTCATAAATATTGCCGTGGCTAGAATAATTGTTTTGTGGCATTATTCATTGATTTGCTTGGTGAAAAATGGATTTGAATTTCATAATCAATTCGCTGCCCTGGAATCTTGCTAAATTCAGATTATTTTCAGTTGGCTGGTTTTAAAAATCAGATTTGGAGATGTTTTGTTCTGAGCTAATATTCTTAATTTTCAGTTTTGTCCCCGAAAGGGATATTTCAGAGATGTATACCTTCAGTCTTCATTTGGTTTTTTAGAAAACGGTGTTTATTGGGCATGCCAAAGCCTCTAACATTCCAGGATAAAATCCACATGATTAAACCTGTTTCTAGAGGTAGGTGCTCGCCTCCATACTTTCTGATTGTATTTTGTTTTGCTTCATCCTATGGTCTTCTTTTGGCTTCTTGTGTACCCCTTCTGAAATTTGTTGTCCCCTATTGCCAGTCCAGTATGATTTTGTTGTTGATTCTCCTTATTGTCTCTGGAGATTTGATTTTTTTTGTTTACCCTTATCCTGTTGTTCCTTTGGAAGATTTCCTTCAGATTGTTGCTGCTGTTAGGGGTAGAATCTGGCCAGATGACCATGTTCGTGACGCAGCCTACATCTGAAACGAATATTTTCATGATCCAGAGGTTGCTTCCATTCAATTCCTCCCATTCCAAGGATGACACGATCCGGCAATGGCTTCTCCAGATCTATACCAATACATATTCTGGCATAGTTGAACTTGAGGACTCCCGGCTTCCTTGTGATGAATGCTGGCTTTAGCAAAATAATTGGAATCAGTTGAATATGCATGCCATGTGTTTTGTTTGGTTGGTATAGTTATAGCAGGGAAAATAAACCAGAATCAGGTCAGTTATTATTTATAGGGTTTTATAGCTTCATTTTGTCTAGTGTTTAGTACATTAGGATGGTTCTAACAGGAACATTTTGACAGCTACCTATCTGGAGAGAGATTCTGCACCATATGTGAAGAAAAAGATTTTACTGCTATTAAAAATTACTTTATCTTGTTTGCATCCAAAGAGTTGTTGACAGTTTAAATTTTATGCCTCCACATGGAAGATGGTTGGATTCATAACCTACCGATTGCAATGTTTATTACCGATTTATTATTAGGGCATGTTCTACTAAGCATATGTAAATTTTTTATGTTTTGTATTCAAGGGTTCTGATTTATATCTGTCCATCCATCCATGTTTACTATCTTTCCCCATGCATTTCTCATGATTTTGAGCCTTAAAAGTGGGTAATGTATACCGGCATTTCTTTTTTGCAAGGAGATATTTTCTTATGAAGTCTATGTTATTGTATGTATTACAGGCTTGTTGAAACTAGCAAGGTCCATGAATATTCTCAGAAAAGACCACGTGCAAGCAATAGTTCCAGATCTTTTGCCGATCTGAGAGTGATGTCAATCACAGAGTTTGAATTTCAAATTGTATGAGAAAACTGGTTTCCAAGGAAGCTGCACAATGTATGTTATTGGGACAAATATTGTTCCATCTGCAGTAGATACAACAAAATGCACAAAGCAGATTTTATGCGGGTCTCATTCAAATATCTTTGACAAAGTTGGAATTGGAATCAGTCTTAATAGAAAACATCCCAAACTAAGGCATGCTCTAAATTTCTCTCTTATGAGGCCGATTTATTCTCAAAGGCATGGCTTGAGGGTCATAACTGTGGGGATATCGAAAGGCAATTACCATGGACCATCCGCTGTTTCAGAACACAGTGAAAGTGCTAACGAGGACATCTTGCTATTCTTTTTCCAGCTAGATTTAACGACCCGCATTCAGGTTTACCTGTTATCATGCATGTACAGCTGCAATATGAATATCAGTTTGTTATTTCTTCTTGGGATTCAAGTTTCCTATATTTTGTGGCCATTTCGGATTTATTCATCTTTCCACTTCTGTGCATCTTTAAACTAGCATATCAAAGTGTATTTGCAAGGTTCAAATTATTAGTAGGATGCCGTGAATATTTCTTGTGTCGGTAGCGATTCTCTGCCGTTATGTCCAGTGCTTTGAATGACTCAGCCTTAATAAAGAAGTTTAAATGAAGCACTAGATTAACAGAGTAGATTTTATTTGGTTTTTCTTGTTGAGGTTCTAAAGTGGCTGATTAGGTTCTAGCCGCATCTTCTCTATAGAGCTTTGTCATATTTTGGTTTAGCTGCTACATCTGAGGATACCGCTATATATGTGGAGTTCAAGTTAATATGATAAACCATACTGAGCATAGGTGCTTTGTCATGTCAGTGCGCTTTAAACTTGGATCAGTATGAGATTGCTCAGCAATTACGGAACAAGCTCACAGAGGTATACCTTCTGCAACTGAATGTTAAACTTTGGGAATTCAATTTAGTGTGCATGTGTTTCCAATTGTTTGGGTAGATTTATATTGATTTGTTTCTGTGCTGCTTGAGGCATTTGTAGGTTGAGCAAGAACTAACTAGGCAAAGGGAGTCAAAGACAGGATCTGTATTATCCAAGGATGAAGCTCAAGACAAAGCCATAACAATTTTACACCTACGGTGGGCGAATATTTTAAATTCTACCTTATGTTACCTCTTGTCTATAACTAATCAGTTCAGCTGATATGCCCTAGGTTTTAAGATATGTATGCCAGGAAAAATAAGAAGACACAAGACTCACGTATTTATTGGCATTAACTGTTTGTAGTCAAGCGAATCCAAATGAAGCATGTTGCACTCTTACTTTGGGTAGACCCCAAGTTGCTATTGGCATTAACTGTTTGTAGTCAAGCGAATCCAAATGAAGCATGTTGTACTCTTACTTTGGGTAGACCCCAAGTTGCTAATCTAGAGAAACGCGAAAAGGATAGACAATCGAATGATGAGCACGGAAAATATTCACAAAAGTATATAGAAATGCACATGCATTGATTACACAATTTGAAGGAACAAAAATCGTATCTTATTTTCTTTGCTGCATCAATAAATTTACAGATGCTACATGCTTACATTCTGTTTTGGTGTATAGCATGAGTAGCGACAAACTCAAGAGTCAAACATGTAAAGTGCTAGTGTATATAGGAAAACACATACTAGCAGCAGTTGTCCATTACTTAGCACGTATCCATCTTAACATGTATATGATATGCGCCAAGAGGCATCCAAAATGCTAGAGGTGGCAATCTCGCTACAACATAGGTATAAGGGATTGCCTTAGTCTTTTGTATACCTCTTGGCACATATTGGATCCCTGTAAGGATGGATCCGTCCTAGTACTTAACCTCTCCTTAATGTACAACTTCCACTAGTCTATGCTTTCTTATATGCATTGGCACTTTAAATGTTGGACTCTTGAGCTCGCACTACACTTGCCATACTCGAAAACAGAATGTCAGGATGTAGCATCTATAAATTAAAAATTTATATATGCATCAAGACTATAAAGTACAACATTTGTTTGGATACTTGCCGGCACAATTATGACCCATTTTAAGATAAATCTATACTACTGATAAAATTTTCCTAGCTCCTTCATGACTGCAGTCCATAGAGACAATTGACTTGCAGTTGCATAATCTTTTGAGGCTGGAATGTGCTACCTTCTTGAAAACGTTTTTTCTTTTTAATTATTACTAAGAGTTGCATGTCTATAAAATATAGGCCATCACTATTCCGCTTACATTCACCCACATGCACACCAAAAATCCAATTTAATATGGGGCGTAAACGTGCCCCTTGGCCCAAATTAAACACAACAATTGTAGATCATGTGTGAGTAATTACACATAAAACTAGTCACATCTTATCAGCCTTATATCAAAGTATGTATATCCATCTTGAACTTTTTCAGCTATTTTTTTGCTCAGTAAAAAGCAACTCTAATTCTTTGTCTTTTTATCATGGTATATGCAAGTGATTTGAATTTACATCATTTACATACATAAGACAATTTTATCTTAAATTTCTGTTTAACATAAGACAAACTTGAAACGATTAACAATATCACTAATCATCATCAATCTGTTAAATATGGCTATGCATCCAATCAGTGCTTTAAAAACTGGCTGAACTGAAACTGCAATTGGTCGGTTCGACTAGCTCAATTCTAAAGGGCACAAACTGGTAGAAAAACCGACTCTATACGAAATCAGTCCAAACAGGCAGGTTCCATCCCAAACTGGTGTGAACTGGTCTGCATCAAAAAAAGCGGGCATATGACATTTAAAACACTTTTAAAAAAAAATTCCAACTTTCTAGTTGGCTTTACGGTTTGGTATGAAACTGGTCCAAATCGATCCTAAACCGGTCCGAACCTGTCTGTGTGAAAAAAGCAACGGCATTAAAAACACTTCTAAAAAAATCCAACTTTCTAGTTGGCTTTATTCAACCCTAACCCTACCCACACCCCTCCCCCTCCCATTTGCCTCACACCTCTCTCATCGAGCTACTGGAGATGTCCCTGAGGAGTCCGACAAGTCCTAGCCAAAGGAATATAATGGCATTGATGAGGACGAGGATCCCATTCTTGGTGAGTTTGATGATTGATGATTTGATCATTGATATCAGACATGTAGTAGGTTGTAGCATATTGTTGGTTGGACTCTAGAGGCCATTTAGAGCCTCATTGTTTATGTATTTTGTTTCGGATATGTATTGCACTTGGTGCCATTTTGCTATATTTACCCTTACATGGTGTATACATGAGTAAACTTTGCGTAATTTGTCTCTAATTGTTTGGAATCTTTAAAATATCTGGTTTTAATTAAAATTGTAATATTTTACGTATGCTTTAAACTGATTCATAAATTTTAAATTGGCCCAATTCTGGTCCAATTCTGGTCTGAGTCTAGTAGGATGCTCAGCTGGTTCCTAGTCAAATTCCGACTATTAAAACATTGCACCAACTATAGCCCTACTGTTATGTTCTTAGCAGGACCCTGTTGTTTAGCTAGGATATTCTTGACCTAAAATCTGAAATTTTGAATCTGAGCGAACACTGAAATGAATTCTGAAATCTGCAGCACTGATATGACTATTATGAAGCCAGATAAATCCTGCTGCAACTGTTAGGAACCTAACAGAAATCTGCAATTTAGATGGGAAATAAATCTGAAACGGACCAATGTCTGAGGCAACTGTAAAAATCTGAAACTGAAAGTGCTATAAAATTTGAACAAATGTAATGTCAAGAATCTGTTATACAACTGCATATCTGAAACTAATATCACTATAAAGTTTTAACAGATCGAATGCCTGAAATCTCAATATCTGTTAAACTACTGAAACGCTGAAACTAACATCTGAAATTTTGGAGAGCAAAAATCTGTAGTTGAGGGAAAAAACTTAAATGTGTGGCTGCTGAAAACTCTGAATTGATCTCTTTTTTTGCCCTGAATCTGAAAAAGAAAACAGAACAATAGAAGAAAATATATTAGACAGTAAGAGGGTATGGGCACCAATTCTTGCCTAAATATCCAAAGCACCACAGATACCCCCCTTGACCTGCACATGTACACAACAATTTCCATTCAGAAATAATCGCCAACTAGACGGACAATCCTCATTTTTACTATAAAAGAATCAATATTACATATCTATCAAATTCTACCAAACATTATACATACATTGACTCAAACAGATTGACAAAAAGGGGGTTGGTGGATCCATGGGTCAGTAGTCACTTAGCCTAAAAAGTTGGGTTGGACCATTAACCTCAAACGTGGTATGCCCACTTTCATATAAAAGGTAGTTTGAGACCACTGCCTAATAGTGTCATTGTGAGTGGTTTCCTAACAAATAGCCATAATGTTTTCAAACAAATGTGACAGAACAAAGAAAGTTCATAACATAGACTAATAACTGTATTAATTACAAGTCAAGACTCAAAAGTGATATCTAGTTGTTGGATAGACTGCACGATGTTAAGTCTTCTTTGCAACTCAAATTGGCTGTGGGACTTCCTTAATCAGATCCTCAGCAGGGTGAGGCGTCGAATCTCACCAACTTTTTCCTATAGTGAACTCTTTGCATATATCCTCCCTAGAGAAGAGCCTTATGGTGAGCTTGAGTGTGGGTATGAGGCAACCTGCAAAGAAACAACCCATGTGCATTTGGGCCAATGATATCACATATTTCAAAAACTCTTTTGTGGTAGCGGCCAAATTTTGCAGGACCAGAGCACAACTAGTGGGGGGCTTGATATTTACAAAGCTTTGGAGGAAAGGTACATGCACCACCTCAGATTTCTTGTCAAACCTGGGGAGTTTGTTGAAAGACAGATGTATGAGCTTGCTGCCCATTTTCAAAAGCTTTCAGAGAATTAAGTTAAAACACTTGAATTGCAGATGAAGATTTTGGATCTCCTCCAGAATATGACAACCTTAAATAATCATCAGGAGTTGATATTTCTGTTACAAATATATTGTGTAACATTATTAATATATTGTGTATGTTATTAATATTGAGTTAATATAACTCATATTAATAATATAGTTAGTGTGAGTGTGTTGTGATAACAACTCACGTTGATTAGTCTTGAGGGATATTTGGGATGTTGGAGATATCTTAGGGATGAGAGAGATTGTAGGGGAAGTTGGAGATGATTGTTGACTCCTTGTATTAAGGAGTGCATCCTCCTATTTATGTGTATCACTCTTGTATTGAGATATCCCAATGAATTTCAGTTTCTATAGTATTATTATTCGGTGTTTTATTGTGCATTTTTTATCAATTTCTAAACTGCAACAATTGAAAAATGAATGAAGTTTCAGGCATTACACCTTAAATTTGTCCTTCCTCCTAGAATTGCATTTTTTCCATAGTTACCAAGTTCGGAAATCCGATTAAATTCGGAAGGGCAAAAAAAATCCGAAAATTCGGAGTTCTCGAAAAAATCCGAAAAAATACGGAAAAATCCGGTTCGGAATATATATACTTATATTATTATAAATTTATATTATTGTATACTTATATCATTATATATAGACAAATCATAGAAAAAAGCATCCATCTACCATGATCATCATCATCATAATGATTCTTTCAAAAGATTGCAAGAAGTTGCTTGGTCCAAAAAGGTACAAAAATGGATTTTATAAAAATAAGAAAAATATTGCCATCAATGCGTAGAGCTCGAGAAAATATACACTTTTAGAGAAGACGACACCTAAAACGGAGCCACACAATGAAAGTTATGGCACATGTAAGTTTTTGCTGCTACATCTTCCCGGACCCTTTCCAAAATGGCAAATTTTTTTGTCCTTGCGATTTTTTCACCAAAAAGGAATTTTTTTTTTTGCAAAAAAGGCCGAACCGAATGATTTATTCGGTTGCTTCAAAATACGGTTTGAACCGGATTTCATACAAATCCGCCGACCTTCGTAACTATGATTTTTTCACAATGTTTTATTTTCTTGAGTCATAGAATAAGGAGTTAGTGTGCATGGAGTGTGTAGATCATATGATCGTTATTCGGATTGAGGATAGGTATATATTCTAGGGCTTAGTGTATATTTGACTATTATCATCATAGTTACCAAATCCGGCCGGATTTGCACAAAATCTAGATGGATCCGGATTTTTCAACTGCCTTACTGAATAAATTCTGTTTGGGGGCCCTAATTTAGGAAAAAAACTTATTTTTAATTTTTAATTTTTTTGTAGTTTTTTGGTAAAAACAAGTCAACTATCAACCTTATATATTAAAAAATATAACATTTTACATTACATTATTAATTTTTTTCATTGTACTCATGTTAATTTTCATATTTTTAAAATTCAACTCATATATTTTAGAGCTGGATTTTTCCGAACTTTTTCAAGAATTTTGGATTTCGGATTTTTTTGCCCTCCCGAACGGATCCGGATTTTTGGACCTGGTAACTATGATTATCATGCGTTTTCATAATACTACTATATAACTGTGTTTGTTGTTATTAATTTGATGCCACCTCATTCATCATCGGTGTGAACAAATTTTGGTGATCTCATATTTTTGTGATTGAAAAGTAAAATCTTTAAGCTATTACCAAGTCGTGGGTCTTAGTTCCAGTTTCATCAAGTAAAGAAATAGCAGAAACTAGTCTCTTTACTATTATTTGTATAATATTTTTGATTTTTGAATAGAATTTCCTTTTGTTTTTGGCTTAAAGAAATCTGTATGAACTTCTTATTCATTTCGCATAATGTAAGGATCAAAAGGTCTTAGGTAAACACCATTCCATAAGGATTAAATTCTTTTGGAAGGTGTTAATGGTTAGAAGTCTACATATGATTCAACATTGCCCATCCCAATAAAATATGGTGGTTCATTAGCAAGAATTTCATTACAGTTTGCCTTTCGGTTGATAGATTGACTATGTATATGTAATGTCCCTTTTTCCCACTTAAGAATCGAATTTGGACTTCTTGCCATTCCTTCTCCATGGAAAAGAAGTAGAGGAGTTGGAGAAGACCATTGAGCTTTCATTTGCTTTCGTTTTTCTAATTTTTATGTTTTCTTTTTAGTGTTTTCCTCTCAAGGTGTCGATCAAGTGGGTTAAAGGCAAATAAAAGAAGCTTATCAAGAAATATAACATCTTTATGGGTCGGCCTTATCTTTCTAAGCTTTGGCACCAAAATATGTTAACATATAGAGCATTATAGAGAATGTAATGTGGTTATGTATTTGTTATTCGGTTGGTAGCTCGTCAACCGTCATCTGTAACCACGTCCCATAATAAATTGGATCTGCTGTGACATTTGAGCATGCAGGTTTTGCCTTCTTTTGAATTCTTTTTTCCTTTGCATATGCTAACAACCTTAATAGGGCACGAATTTGGTAAAACGTGAAGGTATTTGGAGAAAAATACCGACGCATTTGTAGGGCAGAAAGGAAGACATTCCTCCATTCAGGCAAATCGAGACAATCGAGACAACCATTCGAAGGCAACTTTCGTGCCCGAAAGGAGAAAGTCGTGTGAGCAAATACAAAGTCATTTTTTTAACGAAATGTGGTTCGTGGCACTAAGAGGGAAAACGTCTAATCGTGTGAAAGCAAAGTCACGTGGGAAAATCTGTTTGGCCATTAAAATCGTGGACGAAGGGCAGAGAGGACTATGCTATCATGGGAGAAGTCGATACAATCGTGTGAAGTGAAAGAAAACGGTAACGCAAAATAGGGGAAGGAAAACGTGAATAGTAGACCGTTTGTGGGAAAAATCGAACCAATGAGGGTTTGTTCAAGACACAATACGTGGGCAAATAAAGCAAATAGGTATTCACCTTGCATTTAAATAATCAATTTCGAGGAACAAGTAATATATTGTTTTATTAGTGTGGGAAAACATGAACAATCGATGAAGGGTTCAAGCGATTAATATTATTTACCTTGTGCTTTACATGTGAGTAAATAAATTTCATACTATTTCTTTGAGTTAGTAATATATTATTTTATTATTTCCGTTACTTTGGAATAATAAAATGGAAAATATTTCACACTTGACTTTGTTGAAGACACAAAAATTAACATGCACTAATTTTAATGTATGGAGCCATAAGATTTTAATGTTTATGGAGTTATATGATTGTGATAAAATAATCACGGGTAGTGAAAGTCGACTAGCGATTTAATTTTGCGGATAATGACAAACGTTGTAAGGAAGCGTTATTGCTTATCAAATTATCGGTGTTGGATGATATGATACCGAAGTGCGGAACGCTATTGCATGCTAAGCACGTTGGGGCCATCCGAGGATAAATATCGACGTCGAGAAAAGAGTCGGGGTTTTGTACCAAGAATATGCTCTTTTCCGTAAAGTTACAAGAAGGTGGATCACCGTCTCGAGCACCTACTTCGGATGAAAACCTCCGAGACCAGCTTATCTTCCATCAACAAAAGGTGGAGGATGATGATATGGTGGCTCTGTTCAACAACTTACCTTCTTCGTATGAGTCATTTGTGGAGGCACTCCATTTAATGGTCGAAAGTCAAACACTCACGTTTGACAAGGTGAGTTCCTACCTGTTGCAAAAGGAGTGGAGACAAATTCAGGAGCAGAATCTAATTGTGACCATTCAAAGAGTGCTCTTGTCACTCAGCCAAAGGGAAAGTGGAAATATCATTTTGGTGAATCATCCACTCGATATTAGGTCATATGCTATTAGTGTCACAAGGTTGGGCACCTTAAGAAGGATTGTTGGAAGCGGAAGTATGATCTTTCGCAATGCAACAAGATGCCATATGATGAGACGCATGTGGCTGCAATTGCGAAAGAACAACATTCGATGACGGGCATGCTCTTTATTGTCTTACGACATCATGCTCGCATGATAAAGGTACTAGTTCTTTGGATCATTGAATCAGTGCGCCCACACACTTTTCATGTCGTAGGGATGGTATCTTTCATTTTCTCGCAAATGTCTTGAAACAATAGTACTAGTTGATGGATAATCACTTGCAGAGAAGGGATAGGAGATATATGCATTGTATTGAATAATGCTCATAAACTGTTGGTAAGGAATGTTAGATATGTACCTTCTTTACGGAAGACTCTTCTATCTATTCACAATTAATTGAAAATCCCGGTATTTCGTGGATTTTTGTGAGAAGAAGTGTGTTCTCTCGATGTGAAACAGAGACGGATAATTGCCCTTGGTATCGGGAAGGTGGTCAATATCAACTTGTTGATTCTCGCTACGATCAACATGAATGCACGTGTGGAGGATAACTCCACCATACAAGATGTGCGGGAGGTTGCAAATGCCTTGGGAGGAAACCATTCCTCACGGATCTATTGACTTTGATACGATACCAACCTACATGCACCTATAGTGGAGGGAGTATCCACTATATCAAATGTCCTTGGGAGGATGGATTTCCTCATTCTGAAGAACAGTTTGTTTTGGATGGAGACTCCACTATTCTAGATGCATTGATGGTGCATGGTGAGATTGCATGCCAAGCCACTCACTTAGAGGTACTTGCTCGAAGGACAAGAGAGCATGAATTGTTTTCTCATTGTGTTGTGAATGATCTTTCCCAATAGAGGGGGATAGATGAGCAAATAGATGAGGAGTTGGTTCTCACTCCTACTACTGCGGAGATGGTTATTTCTCCCATTGCTTTGAGACGGATGAGACGAAGATGGTTATTTCTCCTACTATTGCGGAGTTGGTTCTAACTCCTACTGCATAGATGGTCACATTTCTCTTATTGAGAAAGTTGGATGAGCACTACATGGTGTTGCAAGGACATGATCGAGGTGACTTCGATTGCAGGATAATTGAGTCTTTGTATAGACTCCAGCAAGCTACACAAGCTTGGAATAGATTTTTCAATCCACCTCTCTAAGGTTTTGATTTCAACACTTTGGAGATGGGGCTGACACTCTCAGCCATTGATGATTCATCACTGGTCAATGAATCATGTAACAAAGAACCAGTGGACCACTTGCCATATTCTTTGTTCATGCGACCAGATTTTTGTTTTGCGGTTCTTCTCCATTCGACAACCGCAACACAATCATGGACTGTTGATTTTGAAGTACAACCTATGGCACAGTTTGTAGATCTAATGACTAAACATATGGGCTTTAGGACATTTGTAAAATTTTGGGACAAACTTGGTCTTGTTTCCGGTTTAGTCATTAAGAGGGGTGTTAAAATATAGAGCATTATATAGAATGTAATGCGGTTATGTATTTGTTATTCAGTTGGTAACTGTTCAACCGAACTGTAACCACCTCCTATAATAAAAGTGGATCTACCTGTGACATTTGAGCAGTGCAATTTGCCTTCTTTGAATTCTTTCTTCTCTTTGCATATGCTAACAAAGAAGATTATAAAAGGAGACTTAGGACCTCATTTGAGGCATCTAGTTTTGGCACATTTTCTAATTTGGGCATTGTATGAACTTGAAGATTATTGCAGATTTGAGGAGGATACTTCATATTCAGATTTTTATTGGCATTGGGCAGCCTTCCCTAGGTGGAGCGACCTACCTTGGAGAGTGGTTTGATGCCCTAGAAGGCATATTATTGATATTTCATTTCATAATCTGATTTGTCATATTTTATAAGGCCGGAATCTCCATTTTGGTGATTTTTGGAGAAGTTTAGCTATTTTTCCTAGCCCTCGGATTTGGCTAGTCTGCTGCTGATTTGAATAATTAATTCCAGCTGTGTAATTTGATATTCCGTCCATCTTTTGATGTATTTGTGATTCATAAATATTGCTGTGGTTAGAGTAATTGTTTTGTGGCATTATTCATTGATTTGTATGGTGAAAAGTGGACTTGAATTCCATAAACAGTTCGCTGCCCTTGAATATTGCTAAATTCAGATTATTTTCAGTTGGCTGGTTTTAAAAATCAGATTTGGAGATCTTTGGTTTTGAGCTAATTTCCTACTTTTTCAGTTTTGTCCCCAAAAGGGATATTACAAGCAAGCCTAGTAACAAAAATTTGGGTTTATATATGCCATTACCAGTTCCTTCCCAGCCATGGGAGAGCATCTCCATGGATTTTGTGGGCGGTTTGCCTACTTCCAAGAAAGGGTATGATTATATTTTTGTGGTAGTGGACCGGTTTAGTAAAATGTGTATTCTCATTCCTTGCAAGAAGACCATTAAAGCCAGTGATGCAATTGAGTTATTTGTTAATGTGTGGGTTCATTTTGGTTTTCCTAATTCTATTGTGTCAGATAGGGACTCACAGTTCATAGGAAATTTTGGTCTACCTTGTGGGAAAAGATGGATACTAAGCTGAAAAGGTCTACCGCTTTTCATCCACAAACGGATGGGCAAACAAAAGTGGTAAACCGTACCTTGGTTTAACTCTTGAGAGGGTACAATAGGAAACATCCTAGGACTTGGGATGAGAATTTGGTGTATATCCAACATTCTTATAACTGGAACAGTTCATGCTTCTACTAGTAAGACTCCTTTTGAAACATGTTTTGGTTATTTGCCTAAGAGTGCATTTGATGTTATGAGATTACCATGTAGAGACAACAAGAAAGTGGATTTGGAAGTCCACAAAGTTGAGAAATTCATTGAGAAAATTCAACGAGATACACCTCTAGGTATAGGAGAGGTTGAAAGAGTCACATGCCAAGTACAAAGCAAGGCATGATCAACATAGAACTGAGCATTCTTTCCTTGGTGACAAGGTATGGTTGAACAGAAAGGCTACAAGGTAAAGCTAAGAAACTCAAACCTCTTCGATATGGCCCATTTGAAATTCTGGAACAAGTGGGTAAGAATGCATTTCGCTTGGATTTGCCTCCTTATATGAGAATATATTCAGTTGTGAATGTTGAGAATTGATGCCTCTTAGAGTCTTCCATGTTGGATTAGGAAAAAGAAGAATTGTTGTTACCATCTATTGAGGATCTTGCTTGGACAGTCAGTTGGAATTGGAGGAAGATGTGGTATTGCAATGGAAAGAGAGGACAACACAACGAGGAGTGCAAGACAGGTGGTTGATTGGGTTGAAAGGTCAATTGCCTACCAAGGCCAAGTGGTATTCCAGAGAAGATGTGGGGAAGAAATTTCCTCACCTCATCAGTCCTTGAAGCTTTTAGGGACTTAAAATCCTCAAATTGGGGAGGTATGATCCAAAAATGGATCTAGAAGTACCCAATTTTATGTATTCTCTTATTGAAACTTGCGGTATACCTTCAAATGACAAAAAGATGCCATTTATTGTTTTGTTATATGTATTGATTGTGTAATGGTTGTGGAACCGCCGCTCTTCACATAGTAGCGGTTGCAGAATCGCTTGCTTTTGCACCGCTCGGGCCGCGTAAATCACGCGCGCAATCGCCTCTTACGCAGACAACGGCGGTTCTATCCCCTACGATGCCAAAATGGGGATCCAAGTAGTTGTAAATGTTTGGACTTCCCAAATCGGTTCATCAGGCCTTTCCTTCCATCCTTGGGTAGAGCAACTATAAAAGCAAGCACATTTACTCATCTAAGCAAGTGATTTGGATTGAATTCAAGTGTGAGCAAAGAGAGAAAGTTTGAATTGTTCTTGTTTTTTCCATAAATAGTTGAGTTCTATCTTGTTGAGGATTGTAATAAAGTAATGCAATTAGAGGGAGCTTGAATCCTTCTTAAAGGCCATCTTTGGTAGTGAACTTGTATTATATTGGAGATTTACATAGTGAAGGGAAGCAATTGCTTACCTAGTTGGAGTTTTTCCCACATTGGGTTTCTCTAGGATAAAATTCTTGTCTCCTTGTCTTTCATCTCTCAATTTCAGTATTGTGTGAATGATTATTGCATAACATATTGGATAATAAGAACTTTGGTAGTTGTTCATTCATTATCACTAAGATAGGATTTGTTTATTGTTTAAAAGAGGCAGTTTACGGATCATAATGTGCAATAACAATAATATATAATATCACTTGCGTAATAATTCTTTGATCGTAAGTATAACAAGGAGAGTGACTCGCATACTTAGAATCTCGATTGGCTTAGGAGGGGTGTTAGTGCAGAAAGGTATGGCTCCACAAGTTAGAGTTGTGTTAAAGAAAGACCAAGCCTCTTGATTGTAGAAAAGTAAACAAAACCAAAAAAAGAAATCAAGAAGAATTTTTAGGCTCACCACACCTTTTATGTTGTCCTCTTTAACAATGCCGAAGTCTCGCAACTTGTGGATAAGAAAGTGGAGCATTGAACAACCTTTGGAAATTGGTAGAGAAACAATATGTGGATGATGCATCGACTGATTTGTTTTATTCAAGTGCCATTCCATTCAATGTAGCCATGAATACTCATTTAAACATTGGAATTCGAAAGTTGTCGAGCTTGAAAAGGGTACATCCTCTTAATGAATGGGTAAAAAAGGGTGATTGAGAAATTAGTAGCAATTAAAGCCCTCAGTAGTGCATCGAGTTATACCATATTGAGCAATGGATGGTTAGACATGTGTCGAGGCAATCAATTGTAATATCCCCTTCTTGAAAGCATCTCATTGAAGACCCTTAGCCCATTCATTGTTTCCTAGGACAGCTAAGAAATGAGAAAAAGGGAAACTAAGTCCTAATTAATTAATTTTAAAGTGCAAAATAAAACTTTATTATAAGCACTTAATTAATTTATCAGTGACAAAATAAAAAAGAAAAAAAGTAACTTTAGTTTTATTCCCCCAGAGGAAAAATGCGACCCATATAGGGACATAAAACAAGGGGTGAAAAAATATTAAATAAAGGGAAAAATATTAAATAAAGAAAAGGAGTTGATTGGCCCTTTTGTGTGGCAAATGTGCCAAGAAAAGTTATAAAAACAAGTCGCCATGTATGGAGAAGGCACCACTTTGTCATATTTTTATATCTAAAAATCGATTGAGCTATTTGCTTTCCATTTTTGCCTCAAAGGATGAAATCCCTTTCAAGTGTTTTAGATTAGAGCATGAAAAACCTTCTGTTGCCAAGGTTGAAGAATGAAAACTCTTCATCATTTATGAAAGGGAGCTCTATTCAGGGGTTTCCATTGAGTTCAAGGATAAATTCTGAATTTCCAGCAGTGTTTGTAGGCCCTAAGGTGCAGATTTATAATTTCTCCTGCTTGGGCTTGAAGAAGAGTGCAACTATTTTTGGCATGCATTTCCAGCTAGATCTAGGGTTATCTACACCCATGTGAGTGGAGTTTGACACATTCTAGGGCACGGCTGATCCGGATCTCATCTCCATCTTCATTGCCATATTTTTAGAGGTCATTTCCAGCTTGTATGCATCTGATTTGGGCTTTGGAAACATTTTTTCCAGCCTTGTCTATGTAAGCTGATTTTCTGTAGACTTTAATAAATTTTCCAGCTCTTCTTCTTGATCTGAAAAATTATATTTTTGGTGTTCTTGCATCTATAATAAATCCTGAATTGTGTGGTTAAAGATTTGGATGATTTTCAATCAGTTTTGAATATCAATCATCTCCAAGGCAAGTCGCATTTCCTTGTAGAAATTCAGATCTGCATTCTTTTTATCAAATATATTTCCCATAAATTGCTGTTATAAATCAGATTTGTGGCTATTCCATTTGGGGGCATAATTTTTCCCATTGGGGACATTACATTGATTAATGATTTGGTGGCATACCGTCTAGGTGTAGTGTTCTTAAACGTAATTGACACCTTGAACCATAAGAAGACCTCCAAGTAAATGTTCAAGTTATTAGAGGAAGCCATTCTTGAAATCGGTGCAAATAAAGCTATTCAAGGTGTTAATGATATTGCTGTAAATTGTGTGGGAGTTTGGATTTTGACTATGGGGATGTACCCACAAATATATCAAGGCCATGTGCAACCTATCGCTTCGATTTGCTACTTCATGACTTGGTTAAATTTTCACGGGTGCTTGAAACAATTCATAGAGGAAGAAAAATTGTAAAATTTCATTAAAAATCACTACCTCAAATTGAACATTTGCAGAAAATGCATGTAAAGAGTTATTAAGGCCTTGCGAAATAAGATTTGCCTTATTTTAACACTTTGAAAAGAGTGGTTGAAGAGATAACAAATTTAATTTTGGTTATATGTTCTAATGAGTGGGTAAATTTTGCTTTTTTGAAAGGTCCCCAAGGAAAAGAACATAAATCCAATCATTCTAAAGAACAAATTATGGGAAAGTGCGACAAAGGTTTTCAAAGCGTGATCCGCTTGTTGAAGTGCTTCATATGGTTGATGGTGATGCTTGTCTTGGCATGCTTTATGGGAACATGGACTAGTGTTTGAAAGCCATTCAAAAAGTGTTCAATAATGTGTACACCGTCTCGCATTGAGATATGAGATACTATTGATTTGAAATGGAAAATGATGTACAACCCTTTTTATGCAACAACTTGTTATTAGGAGCCCAAACTATCCCATATGGACAAACAAATTTATAACAAAGTCAAGCTTGGGCATTATGAAGCTAATGGAAGGTTTGAACCAAGGTTTGCAGAGTCTGCAAGTAAAATTAGGGATCAATGTTATAAATATAGGCGAGAAGAAAGAATGTTTGGAATACCACTAGCCAGGTATGATATGTCATTTGTTGATGTTGTTGTCTATAGATGGTGGAGTTCTAATGCAAAAAATACTTGTGAACAACACTTTGTTGCTGAAATATTGCATCGAGTAAGTTCATCAACTTGTGAAAGGAATCAAAGCTGCTTTGACCATATTGAACCAAAGAAATGGAGCAAGTTGTTATCTAGGAGGTCGAAAGATCTTATTTATTTTTGCCGCGATTCAAAGCTGCTTTGACCACACTCAATCAAAGAAATGGAGCAAGTTGTTGTGTAGGAGGTTGGGAGATCTTGTTCATATTCGTCGCTATTTACAATTTTACACTTGTGTATGAACTAAATGACAAGACTCATCTACTTGTTCTTCACAACTCTAACCCATTCCAAAATACGTAGTAGACATAAATGATGAGTATAGTGGTGAATCTAGGGAGCCAACTCATCCTGGTGGTCTTGATGGTTTTGAGCTTTTTTGATGTAAAAAGTAGGGACCGTCCTTTAGAAGTTTGAGAAGGATCATCCATTAGGAGTTTGAGAAGAATTTTAACTGCTTTATAATTTGGACTATGATGTTTTGAAAATAGAAACTATTTTTAAAATTGTGATTTCACTGATTTAATTTTGATCAACTTACCATGATTGATATGTTTTGACATTTTTTTGCATATTTTTCGAAGCTATTTTGTAATATTTATCTATTTTGACATTCTTGTGCTTGTATTCCTTATTTTGAAAATAAAAATACGAAAAATTGTGTATTTATAATTTTTGAACTTATTCACGAATTATTTTCCCAATTATTATCAGTTGATGAACTTGATTCAAAATTTATACTCACTGAACATGTACATGAACACTTAGGTGATGAATATAAGCTGAGATTCACTAGACTTTCCCAATCTACATGTACAAGACATAGTTGTGGGCTAGTCCGGAAATTTCATAGTCTCCATAGGTGACATCCTTGGCACTTTTAGCCACAAGTACAAGAAAGAAGCTCATACATGGTTAAGAATCCACACATTTGCAGCTTCTTGCAATCAAAATTTAATTGCAAGTATGATTTTTAATATTTAGACCTTAACATTCTTTTTGTTTTAAATTTAAAGTATCTAATTTTAGTTTCCATTTTCGTAAATTTTAATTTTTCATTGACTTTGCCTCAATTCAGACTTTCTCCTCAATTGAGCAGAACTGAAGTATGTACTTCTTTATTGTCTTAGTAAAGCGCAACCATTGGCAACAGAAAATGCAGAGGGTTTGGTTTATGTGTGTTCCAATGTATGCCTTCTATAAAAAAATCAAGCTGAATACAAGGAAGGTGTGACAATGTGTTGGGATATAGAGCAAGATCATCCTTATTTGGATGCTTCCATAACCCAACTTTCATTAGTCAGACGTGGAGCGACAAGAGACATCTTCGCAGGACTTGCACAATTCAACTAGTGGGAGTGGCATTGGTACTACTTGTGATTCTAATAACTCAGGTGATGCTCTTGATGAAGAGCAAGATGATGATTTATATTGAGTTTACATGTGCACCATGTAAATCTAAATTTGATCGTTGACTTAAAATTATTTTTCATCTATCATGACATTTGACATTGAAATATTAATTATCTATAGCGTTTTGTGGTTATTTTGTTTACTTTGTACGACTGTACCCAACCATATTGGACTTGGGGCAAAATTTTTGCCATAATGGCATACCCAATCCCCGTCCTCGGTACCATACCTGATCCCCGTATTATTACTAGTATTAGGAGGGACAAATTTGCCAAATAAGCATCATGAAGACTAGTTTTTTCCAAGCCCAATTGCTTGGAGAGAAAACTTTGCTCGCTTTGGACTAAACATTAAAAAGACCTTTGACTTACTTCTTTTGATGGCCTTACTTGAGGCTTTTTTGTAGATTTGAAGGTCATCTCTGATTCTACTAGCTTCTTGGAGGTTTCGGTTGTCGGTTGAAGGGTGTCGTCCACAAATTGAAGATAAGTTAGCGCTTCACAAGAGGATGAGACTCTAACTCCCTTGAGTCTTACCTTTTGCCTTTCCTCTTTCAAATTATGCCTAACATTTTATGCCATTGTGATATAGAGATATGGGGATAAAGCATCCCCTTGTTGTGAAACCCTGGAAGAACTAAAGAAACCCTTCAAATATTCATTGATAAACATTGAGAAAACGCATTCCCTGTCTTTGTGGGTATGTTTCGGCCATACCCACAGCATACCAGTCCTCGGACCAGTACCTAGTACGTTTCCAGGCTGGTATGAGGACCCCCAGGGCGTTTCCGTGCAGTCTAGCCTGGGAGCTATTTTCAGTTATTGACTCCTCCAATTCTTGTGGTCCATATCCTTCTGTTCTTTATTGGAATGGCTTGCATTCTCTACTACCTTCTACAGTTTGTCCTTTTAACCACATATTTTATCTTGGGTTTCACGAAGCCCTATCTATCTGTCTTATTCCCTGGATCTAGTTTTGATTGGGCCTTCACCTTCTGTGCCAAAGGGCAGTCTCTAACCAGATGAAGACATTCATGGTGACCTCTACATCTGAAGGGTATACATTTGTCATCCAACAGCTGGGTCCAGTTGATTCCCCTGATTCTGAGAGCCACATTCTATGGGAGTGATTTTTAAGATCTGATTCAACACGTATCCTAGCATGGTTCGTAGGTCCTTTGACATGGAATGGTTTCGAGGTTTCCACTGGTTCACCTAAGATATTTGCAGTAGTATAAAAAACAAACCTTGACTGATATTCATGAGGTAGTGCATACATCCTTGAATGCACTGGTACATGCAAGGGCATTTTGTCCACTGGTTTGAAGCTGAAATGCCAGGTTTCATAAAGAAGCCTGTGTTCCTAAAGAAATATGGGCCTTCTCAAAAAACCGTGTCCCAATGTGCTTCATTTGCTAACACTACACTAAAATATATTTTTGAGACAGGATCAGATCTCGTATTCTTTGTGAGTTTTTCCAGTTTGACTTTTCCCAGATATACAGATCCTCTGGGGTTATCTGTGTCCCCAGAAATCTACAAATCAGGGGTTCGTCCAGAAAGACCTGCCCCATTCTTTTTGAGTTCAGTTGGGTGTAGATTGATGACTGGATTTTCCTTCATAGCTTCCTAGCATGGATTCCTTGATTTATGTTTCTTAGCCGCTGCCAGAACTTCCTCCACCTCTATTCCTGTTCTACATTTTGATCCTGGCACCATTTGTCTGAAAAATGGTTGAGGGGGAGATGAAGAGCCCTCCCTCTTCTGCTCATTACTAAGCAGAGGATCTAATTTACTTGCCCGTGGGGTTTCCTGGAAAATCGCTTATAGAAGATAAAAATCACCCAGAAGAGAGCAAAGCCCCAGCAGGGCTCATTTCTTTTACTACAAGGTTTACAGCAGTTGTAGCAGGCTTACAGTTGGTCTCATAAAAATCAGACTGTAGGCTGGTGAGAAGTCCGTCAAAAGTTTAAATGAGAGTCGTGTCCAATTCAAAGAAATTCTTGATTTCATTTTTTGAACGCTGAATTCCCACAATAGTACACGCAAAAAGTGGAAAACACTCTGACCATTGCTTGTGGCTTTTCCGACTATATTGGCCTGAATGTTAGGTTTCCAAAATGACTCAAGTGAATCACTTTGCAGTGATTGGGTCCCAGCACTAGGAAACTACAGTAATTAAGGGAGATGGCAATATAAGACTAAAACTCCCCAAGTTCAGAGCATTTGGCTCAGTTTCAGAGACTGTGAAACTTGTTTTGTAATATTGGAGCTTTCTAATGAATTTTGGAGTCAATTTTTAGAATCTATAAGTTTGAGACAGTCTGTTTTTGTGCATGTAGCAGTCTGTTATTAGTTGTTTCGTCAGCGAGAAGGGAAGTCATAGATGGCCAACTCTGTAATACTGTGCTGTTTATTGTAGTCCAGTTGGCTGCACTCCTTATAGCTTTTTGCATTTCAAGTATGTATTCCCCATTTTGGGAGATAGCATTCTCTGAACCTAAGTCACAGGGTTCAGCGATTTTAGGGCACAAAGTTTGAAAATCACCGAACTTTTGTGGCGGGCAATGAAATGTGGGAATACTCGGGAGCATTTGGCAGCGGGAATATTGAATGTCAAGGACCGAGTGACGACTCTCTGCGGGAGGCTGAACCAGTGTGGGAGAAGCTGCCACCACCGCTGCCATTGTTCCAATTTCCAAACTTTCAGCCAAGCCCGTAGGTAGTTGAAAATTAGTTTTAGGTTTTAGACTTTTATTCCTTTAGATTTAGTTTTTTTTTAAATTATTACTTTTTCAAAATAGTTTCTTTTTAAATATTTTAATTTTATTAATAATTTAAATTTTTATTTCATTTCATTTTGTTTCCTAGTTTTAATTTTACGTTTTTAACTATTAACGTTGTAAATTTTAATATTTCAAAATCTTAGACTTAGCATTTAATATTTATAAATTTAAAATATTTAAAAATTAAATATTAAATTTTAATACTTTATAATATGTTAACTTTAAAACATAGAAAACACTAAATATTTTTTATTTGCAAAATACATTAATTTTAAATTTAAATTAATATTTTAGTAGTCGAATTTAATCATGATCTTTTTTTTTTTTGAATTTTCCCATTGCCAAACTTAATCCAAATTTTATCTTCACGGAACTGGAACTCGAACACGAACCTTGTGACTTAGCTCTAAACTAATAACTCTTGTTATCTATATATGAGTAAAATGCCTCTACATCTAAAATGTGTTCCTGAACTCATGGGACCATGCTCCAAGTTCTAAACTATGTGCTCATATGAATAAAACGGTTCTTCTCCCATCCCCTCTGCCATGCTATAAACATTATCAGAAATAGAAATTGGGCGGCTAGTGTTATGAAGCATCAAATCTTTAGAATACTTTATTTGTTCTCTAATAACATTATTTCATAACCCTTTTCTGCAGAACAGATTTACAGAAGGCTATTGAAAGTGAAGATTATGTTTATGCTGCTAAGTTGCGCGATCAAATTTCCAATCTGGAGGTGTGACAGTTTACTAGCAAACTAGATCTTTTGGTTCTTCAGTAGTAGATGATGTGTTATCTAAATTGGTATGCAAATTTCAAATTACAGTGTTCCTCTTAGCCTGTAGCCTCCGGAGCTACAACTATCGTTACTTGGTAATCATGAGGATTCTTTAATTGTGGAAAAAACAGGCAGATTCTTTAGCAGCAGCAGCAAGAGCAATGGCTTACCAGAATGTGAAATACAAGTTTCGGCTTGGGCAGAAAGTAAGGCATGCAATTTTTGGTATGTGTATGACCTCGGCTGCTTTTGGTTCATTTTATTAATCTGTTGCTTTAATTTTTATGAGGGGGAACTGAAAATTTCTAATTGCATTCAGCAATTTGTTTCATGAAATGAGGGATAATAATATATGCAAGATTTAAACTAGCCACTAATGGTGGGTTCTTCAACAAAAGAAGAAGATGTAATTACAATTTCATTCAGCACATACATATAATTACAAACCGCACATAAAATATGGGCAAGAATTTCAATAAATTAAAGTTCTTCTTGTGATGCTTTTGTATCCATGTGCGGATACTTCCAATTTATTTATGACATAGATACGATTCTTATTGGTAGAAACATCTCTTGGACACAATGGATCAAGAGTGCCTTCAACCATGCCTTCTTTCCCTCCCATTGTTTTGGGTTATCCTTTTGTAGCCTGTTTCTTTATGCTGGAGTCAAGGTGCGCACTCCATTGTTTCTTTCTTTCAAGTCACACATCTTATATCACCCCCTAGAGAATAGAGAAGTTACATAAGAGATATATCATATCACCTTTTTAGCAGTTCTCTCTTGACAAATATATGGATGATTGGCAGCTCCACTTTTGTACTTTCTTGTAAAGATCTAATACCTTATTTAAAAACATCTATCCTACACAGCATGTTGTGGTAATTCTATTGTAATGCAATCAAGCTCTCTTACCTTGAGCAGGGAGGAATCTCCTTGAGAGAGTATTTGCATTTGTTCTAACTTCAAATAAAGTAGATTCGTACAAGTCATATCATCCAAATGTCTTCTTGTAAAGCTCCTTTCGATGTTAAAGTGGCCAAAAATATGCCATATCCTGCTTGGATCCCATTTTTAAAGGTTGTTAGCTGTTTTTCTCTTCCAGAATGTAAGAAGCATAATTTCATCTTATAGTGAGCAGCACAATCAAACTGAGTAACAGTGACTAACACTTAATTTATACACTCTTGACTTGATTGCTAATCTTGTTTGAAGAAGTAACCATCCTACTGTGATCCGTTTGAAGGCAGTTTCAGGCTTCCAGATATTCTAGCACCAAAGCATTTTTCTTTCCTTGTCAGAAGGGACTCCACCTTATCCCCGACAATGGTGCCAAAAATGTTTTCTAGAAAAAGCTACTCTACAAAGGAATATCATTTGCAGAATTATAGATACATTCCACAACATAGCATAGAAGAACATGAGAGAATAAAACCTTTATTGCATAAGTTAGTGCACAATACTATTGTTTGGTATAAGGAGGAAGTGTCACATCAGTGTCCTTACCCTAATATGCATCATTCTATATGTATGACAAGACTCAATAATTGTAGGTTAAACTCAACTGTCAGTAACTGAACATAACTAAATAGAGTCATTACAAGACTACCTAAACCTGACAAAAGAATAATCTAAACAAGGGATGCTACAAAACAATGCTTTATTTATTTACAAAGGTCTACATTCCCCAGGATTCCCTGTTCTCCAGTATTTGCTTAACTCGTGAAAAGCGGCTTATGCCTAATCTGTTATATTGGTGCTTCATTTTCTAGCAGAAGGGCTTCTAAGTTTCTCCAGCACAACCCCAATTTGCAGCTGTAAGACACTTTCTTAAAGGATTGATTTGTGGATCTCCAGAAAGATGGGCTTGTGTGCAACTTCTAATATCTAAGTACAGTTCAACAACATCCACTCTTTCCAACTATGTTTTTGTTTTCCCATAAGATCCTCTAATAATAGTAATCCTTCCATGCCAACCTCTTCTTTACTAAGCTTGTAACTCTGCCGATTATTCTCTTGGTGGAAATGTTCAAATAGGTTTTGCAATCAAATCCCAAGCAACATATAGGCCCTATTTTTCCAATGGAATTTTGTAGGAATAGTATCACCAAAAACACTGAAATGTTTACGAAACAGAGGTGTTTCTGAAATGGGAACGACACCTCTGGTGAAGTCAGAAACAACAATATGGTGTATATTCTTAGAAAAAATGAAAGTCACGCTTAAAACCGAACATTAAATTCTAGAGAATCCAGTTTCCATTGTCCAACAATGCTCATAGAGGAAAAAACATGAAATAGAAATTGAGAGTTTTTATAGATATCCATTTTGAAATTTCAAATTTCCAAACCATGTCATGCCAATATGGAGAGCAAGTCACAAAGAAACCTCACAAACTTGCTGTGGATTTCTTCACGCTTTCAAATTTGAAACATTTGACCCAATTTACTTTTGGAATTAGCACCTCTACTCCATGCCGCCCTCCACCCCGCTCCTCCTCCTTCACCTCTTATGAGCTTCTTCTAAAGATTGGTGGCTATTTATGTATTGTTCTTCCCTGTCTTAGTCCTTTTGGCAGTTTGTCTAAGTGACTTCTCAATAGCTGTCCTAGCTTGGATGTAGCAACCCTTCAATTGGTCACTGGAAAATGTGATGGAATTTTTTCAGCATGCTAATGGTACCGCTGACCAAGTAGGGGGATCAATCACCCACATTGATTCCTCGAGTCCTAATGAACTTAAGAAAAAGATACCCACTGAAAGCAAACTGTAAGGAATTTAAGGCTTGCATCATCATTAATGTGTAAGAACATAGTCCTGCAGTGATGATCTATAGTTGACTATGGAAAAGAAACAATATTTATTTACTCCATTCCAAGAATCATATTTTAGCTCATGTCAGGTTTGCGTAACTAGTACAACAAGCTAAAAGTACAATCAATGTTATAACCACAGCCTTTCATAATGTCATATCCCTTTTCGAATTGAATACCTTAACCCATTCTTCTTCTTTGTGGGTTCAAGGAAGGAAGCAAGGGGAAGACTTGGATAACATTTTCTTAATAGATATTTTCATTATTATCATGTATTCCTATTGGGAAGCTAAGTGCTCTAATAGAAGAACCCATTTAATTAGAGTATAAAGTGTTTTGAGCGTGTAGGCTTCAAATGCAAATTAGATATTAAAAGATACTTATTATTAGGTCGTCCATAAGTTATGATGTAGCACTCCTTATGCTATAAAAGGAGGATGCTTGGCCATTATGTGGGATGTTGGATCTTATTATTCATTTTGGGTAAAGGTTGTACCTTTCCTCTCTCTCATCAAGGACGAAAACCCTTGATAGTGGAACTTGTCTTGGGGATGAAAACCCTCAAGCAAGGATATTTGGAATTATTGAATATCTCAAGGAATTTGGAGCTGATATCTTTCTATCTAGCCCTAGGCGACTTGTATCATGAGCATGTTGGATATGTTTTGATGGATGTATGGTATGATTTCTTGCATGGATGGACTTATACTAATTATTAAAGGTGAAAGCAATCATTTCCTTGCATGTTTGAGCCACTAATTCATTATTTCCAAGAGGGGCGAATTGCTTGTAGGTCAGATTTGGCATGTTTGAGTGGATGTTTGGAAAGTTGAGTTGATATTTGCATTCTTCATATTTTTAAACCCCAAGATCCCAAGTTTCATGAATTTTGGAGCTTCCTAGGTAAAGTTATGAATTTTTAAAGTAACTTTGCAGACAAGGGTTTATAGAAATTCATATCTTCAATTCTAGGGCACTAAAATCAGTTTTCTTTCATATTTTGATTGCTGGTAATTAATCAGAATTTTTGAGTTTGATTGGGCATATTTTCAACAAGTTTAGGGCATCCAAAAGTGAGTGGGAGTTCCCAAAACAGGTCGCTGCCCTAGGAAGGGAAAATTGTAGGTTTCCGTGTGCATTTTCAGTCATATCCAGCCCTCGGAAGTCTGATTACAGCCATCTAAAAATTAATTTCAATCATCTCTCATTCAGCCCTAGCTATTTTCCGGAAGTCCCCAAAAAGGACATTACACAACTAATTTCCAATCCTAGAAGATAACCAAAATGTCACAGTGCTGTCAAACCATAGTACAAATATAGAGAGTGTAATTAATTCTAGGTTACCATTATACTATCAATTTGATATGCAATTGATTCCTCCGATTCAAGAGTCCAATAACCTATGCATTTGTTTCCACAATAGAAGCTAAACAAATAATATATCTATGCTACATTTGAAAGAAACAAACCCATCTTCCCAAGCCGCTTAATGCAACTACTAATTCATTTCTATAAAGCTGGGTTGCCGTGATATAGGTATGGGTTCGGGTATGGGTTTGGTATGCAGTACGTGGATTTTAAAAACCCTTGGGTATGTCCGTACACACACACACGTATACATATGTCATTATATATGTATGGACATGTTCAACACACTCATTTTTTAGTCTATAAGAAATACAAAACTTGAAAAATATAGTAGGATCAAGGTTCAAAACATTCAATATGCTTAATATTTTACGTTTTTATTGGTCATGTGGCTGCCATACATATAATATATGAATATCATGTCAATATGAATACAAACAATCTAGAATATCATGTCTCCTTTGAATGATCAATGAACCTAGCCTCTTAACAATGGCTGCCTCCAAACAAATCCTCCTTCCAATGGTCTCCTCCTATTCAATTAAAACTCTTTGGCTCTTTGCTCTAACACAATGCAAAAGCCATCAATGAATTGTTTATGTTTTGGTAATGGTTGAGTGCCTTTTTGTAGCTTTTAGAGGAGTTTAGGGCTTCTTATTATATTCATTTATGAGTTAGGGTTTTTTTTTTTGGTCATTGACTAAGACAAAATAAAAATAAAAATGTTTTCTAAACATCTCCACTACCATTTTTTCCTTAAAAATAAGACCTACGGGTACATCCTTATGTGTCATTGTACCCGAGACATATTTTTACTGTATCGACCCTTGATGGATCCGCACCACCAAAACGTATCCCGGAGGGTTTTGGGAGGGGACATACCCATGCTTCCGAGCTATAAAGCTATATTCCGACATAATATTACAATCATCATGAAGCAATGTTCAGATTTGATAAATCATTACTATAATTGATATGGGGCAGATTGGCAACTCCATTAGCTTCAAGTACAATATCATAATGACTATAGCAATCAATATGTTAAAAATAGATTCACAATGAAGTACAATCACGCATTAATTACAACCGACCTTCCATGATAGGCATAAATTTGCAAGATAATTTCAAGCTACTTTTAAAATTTTCCATAGACACAAATGTAGTCTTCATAACTCATTCAGCCATATGAAATGCAACATATTTAATGGAGAGGAAGCATAATTGAGGTGCTTTGCCTCAAATCACATAGCCTTATGGTTCCTGTCTGCATACCTCCCAAATGGTGGGAGTGACCATCCGCCCTTCAACTTGGGCAAAACACGCAAGAGCCATCAAGCAAGAGATAGAGAACCTTCTATAGTCAAAGGCAATTATTATCAATATAGACAACACAAGAAGTAGTATTATCCCCATTCTTAGGCCAAAAAGACTAGCATAATGAACCGTATAATACGAATTAACATTAACAAATGATTATTTAAATCATGATTTGTCCAAAGTCTTAACGAGATAACCACACAAGCCCCTTATTCTACTTTATTGAAATTGAGAGTATAGAAAGCATAGGCACACTCTAATGTTTTCCTAGTTATCAACATGTTAATTAATGCACAACCATCTCAACATACAATCATGAGCTCATCCATCCAATCAGATTTAAAATGTAAAAAAGCAAACTCTGTTTGTGTACAAGGGTATAACAAATGTTCAAAATCAAATTTAAATCCATGGCTTTAACGTTGACAATCAAGCAAACATTCAATCTAAGATGAGTGGTTTCGAGGGTTCTCTTTGCAGCATAGGTTGCAAAGGAAACCCCACTATGGCCCTCTTTAGCCACTGTTGTAAAGGGTGCCCTCCTACCTTTATAACATGTTTTCAAAAATTTCAAGTGTTCAAGTAAAACAATTTCTTTATTTCATTTAACATTATGTGTTACTTCCTTACAATGGAGTGTCTAACAAGATAGCTGAAATCCGAAGGAGAAACATCATCAATACTATGTTTCTTCCACAAAATTAATTGAGGTAAGTGCTAAGATCAAAAAGGATTGACTGATTCTAGGCAAAATAAAGTGTTGTTTACAAAATTGATTTTTCATATGGGGTCCCTTATATCGAAGAAATGAGGAGGTCAATCCATGTTAGAATATGTGGAGAGACAAAGAATAAAGAAAGATCGGAATGTACAAAGAATGAATGAAGAGAAACCGAAATGCACACGTTATTCATTGTGTGTTCGTCACTTTATCATGTGAGAGATGGCTACAAAATGGATTTGTTTATTAGTTAATACTTAACTAATATTGACTTAACTCTAAATTATTAACCTTATATTCTAATTCCCCTCTTAAGGCTTATACCATAGAACATACCGAGAGAAGATTTAAAGTAACAAAACCCAATAGAACCAACACATTCTTCTTAAGGTTTTTCCTTTGAAAACAGCTTCTTTGTCCAAGTAGGGCTCCATCAAGCTACCTTGTAATCCTCATAAAAGTGTAGTTTTTGACTTGAATACTTGAGTTCCTAGATTCCACCTCCCCAAACTCCCAAATTACAAACCTCCTGAATTATTGGACAACTATCCATACGAGAGCTACTCCATAGTGCTCCATCAGGTTGTCTCTGATCCTCGTAAGGAGGAACATAATTCCCAAGATTCACTAACTTGGTTCTGATTGAACAACAATCTATATTGAGCTTCATTTACACTAGATGCCTTTTTTTGTCTTCAAAGTATGGGGATTCTTTAAAAGACGTATTCTCCATTAGCAAATTTTTCACTAACCATTGTTAGCATCTGATGGGTCTTCAATAATGGCTATATTAACTTCATTTGGTTTATCTGTGAGCTTTCCCTTGTTGTATTTAAAAGGCAGACTATTTAATAAAATACCTTTGGCATTGCCTTCTACTAGATGTCTGATGAGAGACCTTAGATATTTTATCTGGCTAGACATAGTGGCTCCATTTTCCCTTTTTTCACTATCTTTAATTTCTGAACCACCAAATTAATGCAACAAAATGAAAGTGATAGTCTCTATTCTAAATTTCTGATCTCAAGTATATAAATAAATTCAACAGAAGAAATACAATTTTGTATTTTGATTGTCTTGAATTTATTGCAAATTTTTTTTAATGTCTCAATTTGCACAACCAAAAAAATGAAGATAAATACCCTCAACTGCAGCACCACAAAAATAAATGTAGTGAAATGTATATAAATACCCTCAACTGCAGCACCACAAAAATAAATGAAGTAGTGAAATGTATACCTTTGACTAGCCTCGGATCAAAACAATAATGATACTTCCGTTCCATTAATCTAGTTGAAAATATTATGTGCCCTAGCGATTGTGACAGAACGATAAATGGTGAATTGTGATTTGCACTAAAAAGCCCTATGGAATTTGTGTTCTTTCTCTTTGTTTCCCCTTTGCTTGCATTTCTCAAAAGCGTCCCTCCAAAAGCGTCCCGCGATTTTGATGTGAATGATGTTTTCATGATTTGCATTTGTAAACAAGGTTTCATATTTTCATAATTGTGATTTCTAGATAGGTTTTTCTCGTGCCCAAGATAGATGCTTAGATGCTTTCAATGTATTCATCCTTTTTTTTATTTTTCCCTTCAAAGAAGCCCTCATGCGATTTTAAATTTCTTTGTGTGTTTTCATGACTTTATTCGTGGACTGAGATGCTTCAAAAATATTTTGAATGTTCTTCCCTCACATTGAATGCTGAAATATGAAGCTTTGTCACCAACAACGTAGATGCATTCAAAAATACAACAATGCTTCTTCCAGCTTTATCCTTGTTTGCAGGTCCCTTTGAGCACCAAGGGCTCATATCAATGCTAGAATATGTCAAGAGAGAATAAGGAAAGATTGGAATGTTCAAAGAACGAATGCAACTACTATTCATAAAACGAAAAAGCTGGATGCAAACATCGTTCATCATTGTCCATCATTTTCTTATGTGAGAGATGGTTACAAAATGGGTGAAGTGGTTACTGTCCGCCATTAGTTAATACTCAACTAATATTGACTCAACACTAAATTATAAGCCTTATATTCTAATAAGTCAAATGAGGATCAACTATGGAGCATGTTTCCGAACATTCCTTGAAAAAGTGACACACCATTCCCTAATTTAGGCTGCAAAGGTCTTATAAAGAAACCATTATTTCAAGTGGTAACTAAAGGAGGTCTTGCATAGATTAGTAAGTACTCACAAAATTTGAATAGGGGCTTTTTGATTTAGGATTAGGCGACTCATGGAGGCCCATAGTCAAGCAGGAAGAATTCACCCCACTTTAGGATATGGACTTCTAATGTTTTGCATAAGAATGGCTACAAATTTAATTAATTGTATTTTAGTTGTGCTTTTATTAATTTTCCTAAAGTGGTCCATTTTGACTTTTTATAATATTAGTTTAGATGGGACTTTAATGTTTTGCATAATAGTAATTGCAATTTTAATTATTATGATGACTATGTGTGCATTTATTATTTTCCTAAAGTCACCTAATAGGCATCTTTACCTCACATGGTTATCTATATAAGGAGGTCAGCTATATGATTTATACATATGATGTCTTCATCGTGACAATGGATTACTTGAGGTAATCTTGAAATGTTGATAACTAATACTAATAAAATTCTACATAGTTTTATCCAAAAGCCTTTTATCCAATGATATGGACTGCAAAATCCTCAATTCTTAGAGGTATATGTTCCTAATATGAACATGTGGTCGCTTCTATGGCCATGAGCTTGAAATGTTAATACTAATAAAATTCTACATAGTTTTATCCAAAAGCCTTTTGATCCAATGATATGGATGGCAAAAATCCTCAATTCTTTAGGTATATGTTCCTAGTATGAACATGCCTCATTCTATGGCCATGAGCTCAAGGCTTGAAAATATAAGACTTATTATAAGACTTATAAGGTGCCTAACTACAAGTTGGTTGTAAATCCGGTTGCAACTACATCAAATACCGTTTTGTAACTATTCCTTTTATAATAAATAGATGGACACAGGATCTCAAATGTGTGCAATCCACCTTTTCTCTATTCTTTCTCTCTCTGCATATTCTAACATTGGTATCAGAGCGTGGGGCAAGCAAAGAGAGGGAGGAAGAAAGATATTTTCGTGAGTCCCATTAGGGCACGCTGAAGAAGGAAGACATTTTCATTTTGATTTTTGAAAGAAATCATGAGAAGATTTTTGAGGGTCGAAGTAAATCACGTCTTGTTCGTGAAGTTTTGTTGCACAAAAAAAAGGGCATGAAATCAAGGGCACGAAAAGTCACGCTGCACGCGAATCAAGAATACACTCACGTTTTTTTAGAAAAAAAGTCACGAATTTCATACTGTCACGTTACAGTCGCGTCAGGGCATTTTAATGCCTGCTCTTGAAAACGAGAAGGATATTATTGGCGAAGGGTATTTACTTGCTTCGTCACAGAAATCGTGAAGACTTGTTTCAACACGTTTTTCTTTAGACTATTTTACAGTCTGTGAGCACCATTATACGGATTATACAGTCACTTTTTAAGAGAAAAACCAATCACGAATTTCAAGGAAAAACAAAGTTTGCAAGTGAGGGTTTCAGGGGAATACAAAATCCAGGACTCCAGTGGTGATTTTTGGAAGGGCACGAAAACCCTGTCTTTTTTAAACAAAGTAGGGCACATTTTCTTCGATATCTAGGAAACGAAATAGTGCACCTCACATTTGCAGAAAAAGACACTCTTCGAAACTGGTATTTTATTCTTTTTTATTCATTTCCTAAAATACCCAGTTGTATTTATTCTATTAAAATGGAAATGCCCATAGAAAAATATTCCGGTCTAAATTTTCATACATGGAGAGTAAAAATACAAATGCAACTTATGAATAAAAATTTGTGGGGCATTGTAAATGGGAAAGAGACAACACCTACCGATGCATCGAAATTGTTAGAATGGCAAAGCAGAGATGATAGAGCGAAAGCTATTATTGGCCTTGCTCTCTCTGACTCTGAACTTCATCATGTAGACCTAGACAAATCATCAAAGGAAATTTGGGATACTCTAAATAAATTATTTGGAGCAAAAGCAATTAATGCCAAATTTTCCCTAAAACTTTAGTTATATAGGTTCAAAATGGATGAAGGAGTCTCTATGTCAAGCCACATCAATAATCTGAGGTCCTTGATCAGACAACTAGCAGAAGTGAAAGCGAGAGGATGAGGATGCCAAAGCTATCTTATTAAATAGTTTGTCTTCAAAATACAACAATGTAGTTTTTACCCTAGTCAAATTCAATCTCAATCTCTGGATGATATGATAGCAGCTCTTTCTAGCCGAGGAAAAAGCGAACCACGAGAGGATGCACAAGGTCATTCCCAAAGAAGAAAGTGCATTCTATTCTAGAACCGAGACAACATCGTCAAGATCGATAAAGATAAATCGAGATCAATGTCATTATTGTAAGAAAAAAGAGGTCACACAACATGGGATTGTCATGTTCAAGCCAATGATGTGCTCAAGGGTAAAGTCATATCAAATACAACCAATATAGCCATGGTTGAAGACCCACCGGATGCAGAAGGTAGTGAGGACAGTGACGAATACGCATTATAAAGATGCTCTAAACTTTGAAGGCAAGAAAGGATACATGGTAGATGAAGCTCGGTATGGATTGTTGCTCAGATAGTTCGGGAGACTGTGGATCTTGGGAATTATACCCTCACGAAGGTCATGAGACAACTTGATGGAGCTTGTGGATGGCTCAATATGGATGGTTGTCCAATAATTCGGGAGATCTGTGATTCGGGAGTTCGGGGAGGTGGAATCCGGGAACTTGGGAATTCAGCTCGGGAGCTACATCTTTATGAAGGTCATGAAGCAACTTGATGGAGCCCTACCTTATCATAACATTGCTTTCAAAGTGAAAGTGTTTGAAGATAGCGTAGTTTTGTTTTGTTAGATTGTTTGTTTTTGCTTTATGTAGAATAAGTCTTAAGAGGGGGTATGAGAATATAAGACTTATTTATAAGGTGCCTAACTACAAGTTGGTTGTAACCGGTTGTAACTACATCAACCGTTTTGTAACTATTTCTTTTATAATAAATAGACGGACACACAGTCTCAAATGTGTGCAATCCACCTTTTCTCTATTCTTTCTCTCTCTGCATATTCTAACAAAGGCTCCTAAAGCTCTTAAAACAAGATGAGCACAGCCCTGAAACACCATTGAAAACAATATTTTTGTTGAGATCCAATAGGGTTTAACCTCTAAGCGTTACTACAACTCACAATTATCTATTCCACCTTTTCAATTTTTCTACCAAAAAAAAAAGAGCACAGATTTCAAGAGGGGAAGAGAACAAGAGCTTTCCTACAACTGGAGTATGAGATGTAACACAATCCAACCGTGCTTTCCTCCTTTGGCCTTTTGAAATGAAATGTCACTCTCCAACTTCTGCCTCCACAATACTCAATACAATAACAATAGTCATCTTCCGGAAAAAACCCTTACAAAGAGAGCAAGGGAACATATATAACAATCAAAACTCTCAATCTCTGCCATGACAAGTCCAGATTGCATTGACATGCCCAAGACTAGGAGTTGTGGAGGATTCCAACAACAAGACCAAGCGAACTCCCATTGAATGTGCGTCAAAATTCTCTAAACAACTCATGGCTGACACCTTCAATGGTGTAGAATCTACAGTCCCAAGTTGACAACTGGTTCCAAACTGAATGCATTCAAACAAGGATTAATAGTGAAGCCAAATTGCCACAAAGAGTGCTCGAGTCTCCATGAAAAAGTCTAAATATAATGGCCAAAAGGAATCTTGTACTCATTTCAAATTCTCAACCAAAAATGAAGGACACGGTCATAAATCCTTATCAAGAGTCCTTAACTGTGGTTTGTTCACAAGCCATGGTCAACCATATAAATAAACTTTTACGTAATCATTTACCTTCCGAGTTCAAGGCTGGGCAATCATTGGTGTAACAATAAAAACATGCCATATAATAGTAAAAAGCCAAACGTTTACCTCCTTAGGTCTTTTTTGACGTTTTCAACATTTGCCAATGCTACTTGACAGCCAAGTCACAAAAAGAAAGTATATGTTATGTAAGAATATTACAAGTTTGCTTTTGGGCTTAAGCTATATAAGCTTAACAAGGTAAGTCAACGTACTTGAGATGCTGCATCAAAAGGCCACTGTAGCCAATTGCAACTAAAAACTTACGATTATAATGGTTTAATAATAAGCTATTCACCATAAGAATGGCACATGGATCAAACCCATGACATTACTACAAATAGCACTGTGCTGTCAAAGGAACGTGCGACAAAAAAAACACTCAACATATAGCACCAGGAGTTAAACAAGGAGTCAAGAAAATGTGTCAGGAAAACAAGAAGCATCGATACATAATTTGCAATGACAAATATGCCTAATCCTGTAAACAAAAGAAAAAATGAGAAGATGATCGCTAATCAAGTGAAGTAAGCGGCAATAAAAATGCATTGCTGATATAAGCATAAAATCATGGTTTGTGCATGTCCTCATAATATCTCTTAAGATGCCTCTCTTGCATCTGCAACCCCTTACCCCAATTATACACTCCCTTTGGTACCTTCCCACACGGGAGAATGCCTTGCATCCAAATCAGCAAACCAAACTGTAGTTACTTTGAGTCTCATCACTGTAAATTGGCAGAAAATAATGATAACTAAACTCAAAGCATCCATGATACGATAAATGACAATTAATCCATAACTGCATTTAACTAGCTAGGTCATAATGAACCCCTAGTTCAAATTTAATAATTCATAATTATGTTTTAATAAATGTTTAATGAGTCAAATAATTAAAAATGTGCAAAGAACAAAGTCTATCTGTTAAACAATCATTTTTCTGTTCAAAAGCCAAAAAATGGATGTTGTGACTTTGGACCTTGGTAAAATAATCCACCTCTATGCTAACGCCTTCAATTTCTCAATTCCTTTGCCTAGAGCATGAGTGAGGTGTGCTCTCACTCATGAATACGAGTCCGACTTTTCCTTGCATTTCTTGCACCTGAATTTGCATAACCCTCTTTCTTTTTGCTTCTTTAGGACATCAACATATTTCCACATGTAGTACAATCATCATCATTTACAGGGGCAATCTTAACCTTGATGGTAGCCTGTGGAGATCAAGCTATTTTTATTAGGCAAAAAAGTCCTAACCTGCGATCCTTATTGGGAGCTCTAATGCTTAAAATTTAAAAACACCCTGGAAAATTAAAGTAAGTATGAAAATCACACAAAAATGCCATGAAATTTGCTTGTGAACAACCAAATATGCTTCTAAATTGTCTAACCCAGTTTTCCAATACTCCAAATGCCCAACTGCCACTGCAAATCTACAAATCCAATGCTGGAGGAAGAAATGGGTACTGAGAAATGCTTTGTTTGTTGTTTATTTGGCGTCACAAGTTAGTTTTAGCTTCTTGGTTTAACAGGTTGAGTGCTTTTTGTTATTCATGCATTATTTTTTGTTTTTTGTTTTTTATTTTTATGTTTCTTTTGCACAGGCATTGGAAATGCCCAAGAAACTGCTTGCATGTTTTCAGGCTAGCCGAAAGCAAGAAAAAAATTATATTAATGTCCACAAGCAACCAAAAGTAGGCCTATGGGACTTAAGGATACACCAAATAACAATAGAAAGTTCTAGGAAGAAGAAAGAAAGAACGAAAGGAACATAGAAAGACAAATTATATTAATGTCCACAGATGACCAAAAGTAGATCAATGGGACTCGAAGATACAACAGTTAACAATAGAAATTTCTAGGAAGAAAAAAATCCTAGGAGGCCAATAAAGGAATAAAAGTACATAAGACAATTGAGTAGTGTGCCACTAACAATGGCTGTAATGAAACCAATACAAATAGTAATGAAGAGTGAATATGATCCCCAAAAAGCACGTGCTCATGAAGAATGAATGATCTCATCGAATATCAATGTTTGTGCCTCAAGTGGAAGAGCTGTCAAAGCCATCATCAATCATCATGAAAAAATTTGATAGTGCTCGTCAGAGAGTGCTCAATGTCGAACGTTCGAGGCAAGGAAATCCTAGGGGAAGTAAAACATTTCCTCTAGAATCTCCCTACCATCCAAGGCAAGTCTACCTCCTGTGATGGAAAAGAAACTCATAATATGATTCTAGCCTTGTGGTCTAGGGGGTGGCCGATAAGTAGTAGATCCATGTTTCCATAAAGGGGCATAGCCATGCCGATTTGGAAGGAATAGAGCCATGCCAACGGGAAGCAAATGCATGATGTTGAGGGAGAGCACAATAGGGGATTTGAATAATATGAGTAGTAATGGTGCATTGAGAGAAGTGTTGCCTAATAGATCTATCAACTTTGATGTGTGATGTAGAGGTGTTCAAAAGGCGCTTAGTGCTTGCCAACCGATTGGATGGGATGGAAGAAAGAGGTGAACAACATGGGGGCACTAGAGCCTTTAGGCTCCTCCCGTAGGGATTTGTGCCAAAGTATGACTTGCCTCACAAAGATAAAGAGCTAGGCATTGCTAGTCAAGTATATCCGAATAAGGTAGATAGGGTGTTGCCCAATTCTATGTGGAGGCAATGATATCTTCCCCGGATGCCATAGTAAATGGGACATCCGAAAATGAAGTTTTCCTCGCTTTCCACCTCCGGAGGGAGCAAAGATAGTTTTGGTCTTGAAGGAGAATGTGATGATATGTTTCAACCCGTAACTGGTGAGAACATACTCTATTTTGGCGAGGGGAAACCCCAAGCTATGGAACCAATGTCATTGGATATAGTGAAGGAAATGAATAATACCATCCGCTACTTGGAAGAAATGTTTAGTGTGATAAGCAAGCTTGGAGCTGAGCCACTCAATGGGGAGAGTCAAGTGGTCTGGATATACTATGTGTAGATTGCCTCTCTGGTAGTTCTAGTGATGATGTCCTTTGTGGGAAGGAACCGGGGAAGGGTGTCTAAGGGATACATGAAAGGGGTATCTTATCAATAGAGATGCCTTTAGAAAGAACAACCTAGTCACATTGTACCAACAATGCTGATGTGTGGTGGGGACTAGTGAAGCAATCCTTTTAGAAGAGAAAAGTGCTAAGTATAGAGATTGCTCACAATCAAAAGTTGAGTCCCCTAATGATTTGAGTCTATGGATGTAGAAAGTAAGCATGAAGATGGTTTTGAGGTGTAGTAGTTAGGCGAAAAATTCACCTTGGACGATGTCTTTGAGGAACACTAAGCTCGGAAAGGATCACTTGTTGTAACATGAGAGTTTGGACCCTCTCGATCACAGGGCCAATGAACGGCCGCCAACCTAGGTCCCCAAACCTATGAACTATATAAAACTATAGGTTTCATGATTGTATCAAAAGACGTAATGTGGAGGGGATGTTACGAAAGTGGATTCGGAAAAACTAATGATCCAAGACAGAAGGAGAGGCATACCCCTTGCAAAGGCGCGGATGAGAGGCAAACTTCATGCATGGAAGAGAAAATTGGACCCCTAAATATGTGTAGGCCAATGTGATCTCTAGAAGTTCTCCTTTGTAGAAAAACTAGAATTTGGAGAGAGCGTTTGGAGATATTGAAGATCATGACCTTAGTTTTACTAAGGTTGACCACAAGTTGTCGAAGTTCGCAAGAAATGAGCAAGGGCATCAAGTTGTCATTGTAAGCCCACGACAAAGTGTGAGAATAGGACATCTTTGGCAAAAGAAGGATAGCTATAAGCACCTCATACAAAATACAACCATCATCAATATGGGTATGTTGCCAAATAAACTCCTCAAACTCATCAATGTAGATGCTGAATAGGGTGGGTGAAAGAGGACATCCTTTCTTGACCTCAATGGTACTCTTCACAAAGTTAGAAAAAGCTGTGAGAATCATTAAATTGCCCAATAACCTGTCTCATAAAGCCTAGCAACGGTAAGTAAAAACTTTGGGATGCCAATATCTCTTAACTTCTAAAAAAGTAGGTGGCTTGGAACCAAGTCAAAGGCTTTTTGAAGTCAACAAAAACAACAAAAGACTTTGGAAGACTTGTGATGAGCTTATTCAATAATTGCCTGGAGTGTAAAGATGTGGTCAATAGTTTGGTAGTCCTTTACGAAGCCAACTCGCCCCTAGCTCTGATATTATCCCTTTCCAAGTATCTAACAATTGCATGTTCGGGATTGTGGCATAAAGTTTGTCAAATGTTTGCCTAATCATAGTGGTCCAGTAGTTGCCAGGGCTATAGAGATCCCTAGACTTATGAATATGGTGTATGATGTTTTGGTTCCATGATTGAGGAAAACCTGAGTACACCAATTCATTAAAGAATGTGGCAGGAATCCACCCCATATTTGATGAACTCAACTTTGAGACATTAACATTCGATTGCTTTGCTAGTGCACAATTTCAAATTAGCGCTCTTGATGAAAAAAGCCGAGAAAACAGAAGGGGATGGAGTGGCGACAGTAGTGGCAATAAGATGGACATGAACATAATAGAGGGAACTAGCATAGGAGATTCGTGGTTTGGGGCTGATGTCGAAAATGTGGTTTTCCTCGGGAGAAGAGTATGCCAAGAAGTCTTAGGTGAGTGGTGGAGATAAACAAGGAGTGTAAGCCTTATAGACATAAAAACTCCCATTTCTTACACCGAGAAGACAATGGTACTCTCTACAGAGGGTGGATATGAAGAGGGAATCCCAAAAGAAAAATAAAGGAATAAAAGTACATAAGACAAAATGAAGCATTGGGCCATTAACCCAAGTGGTAATGAAACCAATACAAATAGCAATGAAGGGTAGACAAGAACCCCAAAGGCATGCCCGATGAAAACTAGAAGGAAATCTCATCGAATATCTTTATTTGTGCCTAAAGTGGAGGAGTTGTTTGGACCATCAACAATCACTGTTAAAGGTATGATATACTCGTTGGAGAGTATCCAAAGTCATAGGGGCTAGGTTGGGAGATCCTAGGAGGAAGCAAAACTCCTCTGCTGGAATCTCCCCTTATATCTAAGGCTTGTCTAGCTCTTGTGGTAGAGAAAAAACTTGTAACATGATTTTGCCCCTATGGTCTATGGGGTGGCTAGTGAGTAGTAGATCCATGTTGCTAGAAAGGGGTAGAGCCATGCTGATAGGATGGAGCAAAACTATGCCGATAGGAAGGAGTAGAGCCATGATGCCGAGGGAGAGAAGTCTAAGGGATCTGAGTAATCTGAGTGGTAATGGTGTGCTGAGAGAAGCGCCATCTAAGTGATGTATCGATTGTGATATGTGAAGTACTGGTGTCCAAAGGGTGCTTAGTGCTTCCTGTCGCTTGGTGGGGCTGGAAAAAGAGGCAACCAACATGAGTGCTCTAGAGCATCTAGACCCCCTTGTAAGGATCTGCGCCGGAGGATGATAGCCTCATGAAGATAAAGAGCCAGACACCACTGGTCTGGATATCTGAAGAAAGTAGATAGTGTGTTGCATGAATCCCCATAGAAGTAGTGATATCTTCCTGGATCTCATAATAAATAGGGCATCTGAAATGAAATGTTCCTTAGTCTCCACCTTGTGGTGGGAGCAAAGAGGGTAGAGTTGGTCACGATGGAGAATGCGATGATCTGTTTTAATCCATAATTGGTGAGAGCACACACTAGGCAGAGACATTTCGGGCATCCATATTGACAACTTGAAGCATCCATTTCCCTGCTAGGACTGCTCCCTATAATATAATGCCATGAAAGCAAATCCCTCCTATCTATTTTGTCAATGTGCATAGACTTTTTCTGCTCCTAGTTTTCCTCATAAGAAATAGCTAAGCATTATTTGAAACTTTTTAAACCCTGTCGTGGAACAGAACAGGCATGCTGAGTAGAAAATGTGGCCAATTGCAAGGACTTTATACATTACTGTTAGTTTCCTAGGAGAGAGACCTTTACTGATTCACAAGAAATTTAAAAACATCAAGGAGTGTACAGTGCAGATCCATTATCTATACATGCTCAGCTTTGTTTGTTTCTGTTTTGTTTCAAATTTAAATCCTATTTCTTTAAGATTTGGTACTGAATTCTAGCTGTTTTATGGTTGTTTGATGGAAAAATGTCCACATGGCGGTTCTTCCAAATAGTTCCAGCATGCTTTAGCATGAGATATTATCAGTTTTTACTTCTCATTTTGTTCACGTTCAGCTGGAACCATTTCTAGTTGCTACCATCATTTGGGTAGATGATTAGCCTCCAAATAGAGTTCACACTTGCTGCTGGTATGAAGGTGTGCTGCTGTTATGATCAACGGTCATCAACCATGAGTAGTATGGACATCAAGTTAAATGTTTGGAAATGACAAATTCCAAGTTTGATATCTATGCAACCTATGCCTCGTGGTTAATAGACCTACATGCTTCAAAAAACTATATGATATTGTTTAGGATTTTTACCATAATAGAATGTTGTGTTTATGAGTTGACTCTAGAGTCCTGATTGGGCGATTATCATATAGGACTTAGAATAAAATATTATGTTTCCTCATACATCCTCGTGCAATAATGCAAGCAACTACATAAGATCTCAAGAATTGTTTTATTCCATTTCACTTTATTTGGTTTTTTTTGAAATAGTCAAAAATGTTTAAACCTTACATGATGTATTACCTATCAAGAAAAAAACTCACGACATTGTGTGTTTATAATTGATGGATATTGGGTAAATGCAGTCCAAAAACTCAGAAGTTATGTGAATGCAGTTTGGCCAAGCATGGCTGCAAATAAATTGATGAACCAGTTGCAAATAACATAACTTCTTTGATGTTTTGCACTCTTCCATTCTTCAAATATGCATGTTTGAGTGAATCTATTTTCCTAAATTGCAGTTTCTTATAGTCCCAATGCAACCTACCTTAAAATCTCTCTTGTATTAAAAACATAAACATCTGATAGGAAAGATAGCACCATATATATCATATTAAAGCTTGATCTGGATTTCTGTTGTATTGGGAATTTAAAATTATTGTAACTTTGTTTTAGGTTATCGTGCTGTGATCTGTGGGATGGATCCTTTATGCTGTGAGTCAAGTTCTTGGATTGAGCATGCACATATTGACCAGCTTTCTAGAGGACGCAATCAGCCTTTTTATCTGGTAAGAGAGTGTTTGCACTCTTTGGGCTAGTCTTATAGCCAGAATAAATGCTCCTTAAGTCTTAATAAGCGTTATCACTGAGTAGGTCCTTGATAAGTGTTATCTTTTATTGCCTTATAATACTATTACTGAAAAGAAAAAAATGCATTTAAGCACTTATAGGTCACTATTATTGTTTTTCTTCCAAGATGAATCATCTCAACATGATTGATTCAAAGTTTTCTTTTAATGACATTTTTCCATCTACAAATTTGGGTCCAGAATATCTGATTATACTGTCATACTTGTTATTTTTAGTTGCCACAATTGAATATAATGAATATATTTACACACACACACATGTTGGTCGTTTTCTAACTGTAATCAGTTATGAACTGTCTCAAAGTTGTTTTGACTACATTGTAACTACTCCCAACATAATAAAATGGACACACATTTCTTTGGTGTGCAGTCCAATTCCTCTTCATTATTTTTATTTGTTCACGTCTTCTAACATTGGTATTACCATATTAGAGCTTGTAGTGCTTGAAAGGGTTCGAATTTGAGGAAGCTTGGCAAAAGTACAGTTTTCAAAGTATTGAAGATTGCAAGTTCGAGGAAGCCCTGCACTAGGGCATGAATTGAGGAACATTGTTTTGAGGAAATAAACGATAGTGTTTTCATTTTCAATAGTCCAGTCTTGTTTTGAGGAAATAGCCAAATAGTCTAGTTGTGATTTGAACATACATGAAAGTTTGGTCGCGATTCAAGGAAATACACGAAAATATGGTCGTTTATTGCCATTTTTGAAGGCCATCGGGTTTTCTATGATTTCATGGGTGCATACTTGACACGGGAAATCTCTAGGACTCGGGATTTGTGCACAACAATTCTGCAAAATTTTGCTCAAAAATGACAAATGAATTTAAGTTCGAGTAGTTCTACATAACAAGAATTCGATTAAATTGTGAATACTAGAATTCCATTGCAGACCATACAAAATTCCTAGGTTAGGGCATAGACAAATTTTGAATTCTTTTTCGAGTTTTGTGGGGTAGACATGCATATTGTTGTGAAAAATGGTGAATATACAAAAACTTGTTTTACAGGAGGCGCATAAGTTAATTAGACAAATTTATAACGTTTGGAGCCATAAAATTATGACACGTGGAATTTTGCGATTGTGATAAAATCATACTTGGCACAAAATGTAGGCCAACTCAAAATTTTGCGAATTACAACAAACGTCAAAAGGAAGCCTTGTTGTTGAAGTTGTCAGTATCTAATGAATTCATACGAGAAGTTCGAATGCCATTGTGGTGATCAATGGATTAATTTGAAGAGACAGATACATGGCTTCGAGAGAAGAGTCGGGTGTTATACCTAAAGAATTTTTCTTTTCAACAAGGTTGCAAGAGGGTGGTTGTTATCGAACATATTCTTTGGATGAAAGATCTCTGAGACCAGCTTATCTCCATTAATAAAAATGTGGACAACAACGATCTGGTGGCATTGGTTATCAACAATTTTCCATCCTTGTATGAGGCATTTGTGGAAGCCTTACATTTGATGGTTGAAAGTCAGACCTTGACTTTTGATAAATTCAGTTCTATACATTACGAAAGGAACAAAGGCAAAACTTAAACACTTGAGTCAATTCTGGACAAAAGCGAGAGGGCTTTTGCTTTTCAATCCAAATGGAAATGTCAACTTGAAGGATCATATCCTAAATATCAAGTGTTACTATTGTCATAAACTTGGTCATGTGAAGAAGGATTGTCGAAAGAGACAACATGACCTTGCTAACAAAAAGTGACAAGCAAATGCGGCAGTTGTTGAGCGAGTTTGAAGAAAAGTATGCCCTTATGGCATCATGCTCGAGATGACAACCCTACTAAGTGTTGGTTGTTTTGATTTTGGAGCATCAAGACACTTCATGTGTCAAAAAGATTGGTATGTAAATTTTCATACAAATTTCAGTTCTTTTGATTTAGTTTCATTAGGGGATGGAAGATCTCATGTAGTAGAAGGGATAGGGATATCCACATCATATTGAATGATAATGTCAAATTCATAGTTAGAAATGTTAGATATGTTCCTAACATGAATAAGAATCTTTTATCTATAAGTCAGCTAATGGAAAACCCCAACATTTCTATAAACTTTTTGGGTAAGAATTGCATTGTTTCGATGCAAAACAAAACAAAGTTGTCTCCCAGGTATTGGGAAGGTGGCTTGTATAGGCTAATTGACCTTGCCATTTAACTTACATATATTAATTGTTTAAGGGAATATTCAACGATGTGCGGGAGATTGAAATACTTAATGTGTGGGTAGATGAAATGCCCAAATTATAGGATGTGCAAGAGGTGCATGTTGAGATGGCAAAACATGCCGCACAATCACAAGCACTGGCTCAAAGGACAATAGAGCATGGACACTTTGCTCATCTTGTTGCAAAAGATTTTTCGCAATAGGGGGAATAGATGGGCAATAGGAGGATTCGGTTGTTTCTCCTTCCATTACGGAGATGGTTATATCTCCTGCCGTAGAGTTGTTATCACTCCTAATGTTTTTGCGAGGATGATAACCTTTTAGTTCTTGTCTCGTGGCAACTCAGTTTGGTTGGATGGTATCTCAAAGTGCTTTCCTAAAGAGAGTTTTGGATGAGGTCTATATCGTGCTGCCTAAAAATGTTCAGGTACATGATCGAGATAATCTAGATTGTAGACTTATCGAGTTTTTGCATGGACTCAAGTAGGCTCCACAAGCTTGGTACACTTTATTCAATCAACATCTCCAAGAATCTGATTTTGGAACTTTGGAGATTGGGCTGAACCTCTTAGCCAATGATGATTCATTACTGGTCAATGAGTCACTCAATGAACATTTGGTGGTCAAATCATTATACCATATGTCCACATGAACGGATCTTTGTTTTTTGTCGGTTGTCTTTTTGGTTTTTGTCTACACTGGAGCTCCTACATTGGATAACAACAAAACATTAGAGAACTACAACTTTTGGAGTATTCTCAAAGGAGCAGCCTATAGAGTCAATGACTAAACTTCTTCGTCCCATTGTGTTTGTAAAATATTGGCACAAACTTGGAGTTGTTTCCGGTTTAGTCACTAAGGGGGGTATTGAATATAATGAATATATTTATACACATACATGTTATGTAGTAATTTTCTTCTTGTAATCAATTACGAACTGTTTTAGTACTGTTTTGAACTTTCGACTACATTTTTTGATGAATAAGATCTTATATTATATTAACAAGTAAAATGATACAAGATAATTCAACAAAAAACGAGTAGTATGGAAGCACACCCCGAAGCCACACGATCAAACTAGGCATAGCCTAGGAGAGTCAACTATAACATAATTGCAAAAACACGAAGGAAATGTGTAATATCCCTTTTGGGGACAAAACTGAAAATGTTGGAAATTAGCTCAAACCCCAAAATAAGCAAGTCTGATTTTTATGACAGCAATTAAATAAGGACCAAAAAACACTCTCAAACCCTAGCGACTAGGAGAGAGAGAGAAATCCACCGTAGAAACACTCAAAAATTATGAGAAGTTATTCCTTGGATTGCCCTTGATTTTAGAAGCCAAAAAATGTGATCAAATCATTAAACTCAGAATTTTGGAATTTATTATGGCACAAAAATAGCTGAAACTTGTAAATTCAATAACTCTTAGAAAACAAGGAATCTCCACACATATGAATACTCAAAATGATCATAAAAATACCAGCAATCAAATGAGACCAATATCATAATTTTCCAACCATGGAAACCCTCTCAAAATTGATCCCGAAATCTCTAAATGAGTAGATAAAGCTGCCCAATGCCAATAAAAATCTGAATATGAAGTATTCTCCTCAAATCTACAATAATCTTCACTCTCAATCAATGTTGAAAGGTTTTTCGTCCTCCAACAAAACCACTAGAAGGGTTTTCATCCTTTTAAGAAGCCACAAATTAGGGTTTTTGTCCTCAAGTGGAAGAACATGGAGCAACAAATTCACAATGCCCAAATAGGAAAATGTGCCAAATCTAGATGCTCCAAATGAGGTCCTAAGTCTCCTTTTATAATCGTTTTTTGGTGTCAAAGCTTAGAAAGATAAGGCCGATCCATAAAGATGTTATATTTCTTCATTAAACTTCTTTTATTTGTCTTTAACCCAGCCAACTTGCCTCAAGAGGGAAAATACTAAAAAGAAAACATAAAAATTAAAAAAACAAATGTAAATGAAAGCTCAATGTTCTTCTCCAACTCCTCTACTTCTTGGCCATGGAGAAGGAATGGCAAGAAGTCCAAGTTCTAATCCTTAAGTGGGAAAAAGGGACATTACAGTCCTCCCTTCCCAAAATTGCTTGTCCTCAAGCAATTGCAAGCTCTCCCCAAAAGCCAATGTATCCAAGTAGAAGAACATGTTGTAATACTTCCACAAACGAGCTCCCGTGCTGTCAAATGAGAGAGCTGATGTAAAAACAATATTTTGCAATGGCTGCCCCAATCTTCCTTGAATTCCCAAGGCTGCCCATGAAGACCAACTGTTGTCATACCCAACATTGACAAGAAGTCTGAAAAGTAATCATGAATTTGACAAGAAAAATCAATTCCCAGCTTGGCCCATGCAACAATAATGTTCCTCAAAGTGTAAGAGAGTTCTTTAACCATGAACATGAAAGCAATTGAGTAATATAAGGGGCTGTAGTAATTGATGACAACAGCCTTAGTGGCTGCAAATGAGCACACGGTAGCTTTGAACCAACTCCTTCCAATCTTAGAAAAAGGTAGAATACTCCCTCTCCTTTCTTCGTGAGATCTTGAGGTCCTTGGGCATGAATCCTCAAGTTATGAGCCATATGAACATGCATTTTCTGTACTAGCCCGAGGTGCAAAGAGGCTATCCCAAAAAACTCAAAAATACATGTCAAAACTTTTCTCATTTCACAACAATCAACCATCATGCCCAATTGAAAATTCATCATGTAATGGTGCCTCAAATTAGATGTACCCAAACCATTACCTTGCTATAAGAGAGCATTTTCTTTCCCAAAAGTGAATGCTTGGAACACCAAAAATGTATTCCGGCTGCGTACTTACCGTTGTCCATAACCCCCACAATTTGTCCAACTCAAGACTGAAAATGTGCATCCTATCATCCAATGAAGTGACAACAATTGAACATTCATCACGAGTGATTAGAATAGTCTTGAAAAATTGAAAATTACCATCTCTAATGGCTGCCATGAACATGCTTATTCTACCCTCAATGCATAGTGGAACATTTTCCCAAACTTCTCCAATGATTTGTTGGGTCTTTGGAACCCAAACCATGATCCCAAGTGACAAAATGTTACACATTTGTGGTGCTTCTATATCATGCAAATGGACTGTCCTATGATACTCTGAAATGCATACCATACTATTTTCCATTCTCCCACAATAATCAACTTTAACACACAAATGAGGAAGCAACAAGCAAGTGTGTCTCAAAATTGATGAATCGAAAAGATTACCTTGTGGTAGAAGACCTTGTGATTTCCCCAAGTGGAGTGTTTGGAGCACCAAAACTTGATTTCCAGGCTGCATACCAACTGATGTACCTAACCTCTTTGAATTGCTCGATCTATGCTTGAAAATATGCATCACTCCCAATTGAAGTGACCATAGCTGAGAGTACTTCAATGATGACCCATAACGCCTTGAAAAATTGAAAATTATCTTTCATTATGGCTGTCTTCTTGTGCCAATCAACAAGTATGATGAAATGAGATTTGAAAATAATGTTCTCCATACTTATGTTACAAACCATATCCATTTCTCTAGCATGCCTCTCATATTGATCCATGGTGCCCCGAGATTTCACCCTGAAATCTAGGACTACCCCTTTTAAAAAATTTTGTTCTTTTCAAAGTAATGGGTCATTTTGTGTTTGTTTTGCCTACAGTTGTTTGCATTGTTCTAAGGTATCCCCACAGAGTCATAAAAGCCAAATTCCCCAAGTACCCACATGCTAAAACTCACTCTATACCTTCGCCAAATTTTTTATTTATTTATTTATTAAATAAATGAAGTTCTTTTAAAAATAGATTGAGCTAAAATTGGAGGATTTAGGTTATATAAAACACTTCACCCCATCATTATTACAACAAAACATTTACTTGTGGGGAAGAATTTTTGCAGATCAACTAATTGGAGAAATTTTCGAGCAATTGCCTGCAGCTTCTTTTGTTTTGTTTTATTTCTTTTTGTCTGTGTTTTGGTTTGTTTTCTCCGGCAATTCCTGTAGCCTATTCATTCTTCCTGCCAGATCTTTCCCCAGGCCTAGGGTTTTGAAAAGCTATCCAGTATTTTTAATTACTAATTTGTCTAAAGGCGATCAAAGCTCAGGATTCTTTCAAAAGATTGCAAGAAGTCGCTTGGTCCAAAAAGGTGCAAAAATGGATTTTATGAAAATAAGAAAAATATTGCCATCAATGCGTAGAGCTCGAGAAAATATGCACTTTTAGAGAAAACGACACCTAAAACGGAGCCACAAAATGAAAGTTATGGCACATGCAAGTTTTGTTGCTACATCTTCTCGGACCCTTTCCAAAAATGGCAAATTTTATTATGTACTATGTTTTCTTCACCAAAAATCCAAAAAAGGAAAGAAATGTTGTCTTCATGCCACGATCAATTTTCAAGGCTGCCTTCCGCGTCCAATTTCCACGCTGCCTTAAGTGACGAATTTTCACGCAATTTTAAAGGCGGAAGTCATAATGCAAGTCGCACTTTTGGAAAAGAGCTATCTTTCATGCAAGTCGCATTTTTTTGGAAGGAATCACTTAAGCTGCCAATGGGAATTTTAGAGGTGGCAGGGAGGCAAGAATTTTTTCCCTGCCTAGTAGGGTGAAAATTTCCATCATGAAAGTCAAGTCACTTAAGTGAAAAGCGGAAATTTCTTAGAGGCCTTGCAGGGTAAAAATTCCCATTATGAAAGACAAGTCACTTAAGTGAAAAGCGGGAATTTCTTAGCTGCCTTGCAGGGTAAAAATTCCCATTGCTTTGACTTCTTATTTTTAACATGACTTCTAGCCAAAAGTGCGATCCATTCGCATAGCTAAATGCGTAAAAGTTGACTTTTTTATTAATTGTCGGGAAACATCTAGTTTTGGCACCTAGGGTTGGAGAAACTTTCTTTTATTATTTAGAGCATCTGCATGTTGATGTGAGTGCACGGGTGAATAAAACAATATTTTCAGCTTGCTTGACATGCAAACAAAGTTTAAAAATAGAAGGCAACTGACTTTATAATAGGATCTCAGTGAAGAAATTAGATATTCATGCTATGGACTGCATACTTTTCTCGAATTATTTGAAGGAATACTTCATTTATGCCCATATTGGTGAAGAAAGCGAGAAGCCAATGTCGATACATTGAATATGTCTTGAAATCGAGAGAAAGAAATATTCAATGTATCGGACATATTGCTTGTGTGGCATGTGATGTCTATGCTTGGGCCTAGGTCTTTGTTGATTCACTCCAATGAATTCAGTGAGTGAAATAGCCTCACAATTTCCCTTGGAAGAGCCATATACTCTTCATAGCTTGTGGCAATATTCCGTCCAACGGTGGGCCTTGTTTCTTCCTCTGGAATAGCTTCTTCTCTAGGAAGGAAAGTGGGCTTTGTAATGGATCCTCGGGTTGATCCCATTGGTCGCCGTGTATTGTTAGCTCCAAATGAGCTACTATCACCATTTTGAACCCTAGGTTCAATGATCCTTTGGAGGGATAGGGCAAGAAAATCCATTGTATCCACAAGTCTCCCTTGGCGGCAATCAACTTGTCAACTTTGGCTACTTGAGAGTCCATAGTGTTCTCCTTCTTTGATAGTATCAAACCCTTGTTGCCTTCTTTCACTGAAACCCTAGGCCTTTGAGAATCCGTGCTCTGATACCACTGTAATATCCCTTTTGGGGATAAAACTGAAAATTAAGGAAATTAGCTCAAACCCCAATACAAGCAAGTCTGATTTTAATAACAATTAATAGAGGACCAAAAAACGAGTTTATCTAGTTTTCGGTTTCCCTCTTACTCCTATATACGAGTTGATGGATTTGTGGGAGCTCCTTACAAACTTCCTAAATATGTCAGTGACAAAATAGCATTGATGGAACTTTCACGTCAACTTTTCAAAATCCATTGCCTATTAGTGGATAAACGCAAAGGAGGCATTCATTTCCCAATTCAGATTGGGGAATACAAATGTCCAAATTCCCATAGTGCAGAACTTATGGAAAAAGAATTTTCTCTCATAACTATACATCCTTTCACAAGCAGGGCTCAATTCGATATTAAAGGATCCATGGAAAAAGCCCTAGGGGCAAGATATAAGCACAAGGCAAACATAGAAGACTATTGGGCAGAATGTGCGGATGATAGGGAGGTAAGACGACAACAATTTTCTCGTCTCACACTAGCTCAGATAGAAAATTATGGATTGAGGGATCCTCCTTGTCCCTTGCTGATAATGGAATTGATCTTATGAATCTTGTCTATGATTAGATAGTTTTCTCTCCAGGTCCACAGGTATTGATTGGAGTAAAGGAGATGAAACTTCTCTAGATGTGGTATGAGATTCGAGATAGCCAATCCTCTTCCATTTCAGGCACATATGTTTGAGATACAAAAGCTGCCAACTAGAGGACTTACACGAGAAAAATGTGGTGCAAACTTCTTCACACCAATCTCCACCGACATCATCACACACATCTTAGAGGCAAAGTCGGTGGTTACCCAAACCTGTCTCTAATAAAGAAGCAATGTCTCAAGGATCGGTAAAAGTGTGCATCTTTGGGAAGGAAAAGAATGTGTTTCGGGTATTTCTACCCCAAACTCATCTATTCACATCACTGAGAGTTCCAATAGGCCTACCAAAGATCCAAATCATCAATGTCATACACCAGAGTCCAAGCAAATCCCAGTGGTACAGATATCTAATTCTTTCGAACATCCAGGTGATAAGGGTATTCCACAAGAACATGAGGATAATCAAGAATGTGTTGTAGATGCTACTTCACCAAGGATTGAGGCCACAAAACAACTGCCTACTAGTTTTAGTCATGAGAAAGGAAAAGAGGATTTTTCTTCCAGTTCTCGACTTTTTGTGTCGAATTAATGAATGAAACACCGACCTGGGTTGACTCTGAAATAAAAAAGAGAAAGAGATTGGTCAAAGTGGCCAACATTGATTTGGAGTCTCTTTCTGCCCTTTCCAACAAAGTTGTGCCCAAAAGCCTAAGGTCTTCTCCAGAGTAGTGATTGATGATAGCGGAGATAAGTTTGCAGAAATTGCAGTTCCTACTACTGAAAAGGATCGTGGGGACATGACAATCACTTGACTATGAAGTATCCAAGATAGCCCTTGGAAAGACCACTTTTGAAAGTGATGTTGTTATGGCAAAGGATTCAATGAATAGTGTGCTTAAAAGGTTGGAGAGATACAAATCTCAAATTTCCCAACTCAAGGAAGAAAAGAATCAGTTGATTTCATATGTTCAACATTTGATCAGCCCAATTGAGTCTTCTTTTCCTGTTCCAGAGATGGTGGCTATCCCGGATCAAGAAATTATCAATCAATCGAAGGATGTGATCACTCTAGGGCACACTCTAAGGTCATGGGTTTCTGAGATAGAAAGTGGTGGGTTGAAAACAATTCTTGAGGTGATAAAAATATTTGAGAATATTTATGCCTACCTTGATTCAGTGTTTCCATTCAAGGAATGCCTCATTACAAAATTAATAACAATGGATCAGATTTTTCCAAGTCTTCAGGATCTTGCTCGCATGGAATCTACATTCTTAGCCTCAGAGGGAATACTTGAGTTTGATCATCGCATGACACAAATTCTATGGTTAAATCATGCTAAGTCCAGGAAAATGATTATGGAAGACTTAGTAATTCAGTTTGACAATTTGTGCAATGAAGCCTATACCGCGCTCTCTTCTATTCAAGTCTTCATTGAAGAGATTCCTTGTACCTTCACAACGAACACAACTAAAGAAATTCAAGATACAACATCGGTGGAGCAGTTTACGAAATTGATACATGAAATGTATACTCCTATTGATGTTTTCCCACTTCTTCTATGGATCAATGTTTCAAGATCAAACACCTTTGCGAAGAGATCCAATCTAAAGTTGCAGACCTGCATACCATACCAGGTAAGATTCTTGAAATGCAGGTACTTTGTGAGGCTAGTCTTCTCCCGAGTTGTTTTCCGGAAGAAGAGAAGATGCACCAGACATTGCAAAAGCTCAAATCTTTTGAATTGGCAAAGAATCAGGATCCTTGTTTTGCCAACAACATGGTAGGATGATTTCCTATATTTTCTCATGGGTGGGAGAGTCCATTTCTCATATGATTGAGATAGGCGGACCCCACCCCAATGGATAAGGCACTGGTTTTTTGTCAAATGTTTTGAAAGTGGTATTTTAAATGATGTTATTGTTGAATTCACTTTTGAGAAAACTTAAGAGATTTCTATTTTTAGTTGCTTTTAATAAAGTTGGTTGAAAAAGTCAAAGTCATTTAAGTGCCCTATTTAATGTGCATGTAAACCCTAACGACTTTGTTGGGTTGTAAAAGGAAGTTAGGGGCTCATTTGTAAAGTGTGACTTTGAGAGAGGAGAAGAAAATACTTTTGTATGCAATCTTTATTTCAAAGAAAGAAACTTTGTGTTCTTTTGAGAAGACATTTTGGAGTTAATGAAATATGAACTTTGTGTCCCATTCATTATCTCTTTTAGCATTTGATGTTCTTATGTTCATTAGATGTTAGTGTTTTAAATCTTGCATGCGAATATTGTCTTGGATCTTATTGTCAACGCTATTAATTTGTTGTTCTTGTTCATAGTGATCAAGCTTTGCTATTTACTTGCTCATGTGTGTTCCCTTTACTCATTCTTGTTTTATTTGTGTTAGTTATTCATCGTTTTTCTTAGATACGATATTAGGCTCTGTTTTTACCTAACTCTTGCATGTTCCTTCTATTCATTCCTTTCCATTTCTTTCTTTCATTCCATTCCATCTCCCTCATTCACTTTTCTTTCCATTAATGTTCCAAAACACCCCCACATACAATTTTGAATGTACAGTGTAAATACAGATTTTGGTTTTCAATAAAGGCAGCCTCACCTTCATTGAGGAGGGACTTCATTCCCACACTTTGTTGCATGTCATTTGCATGCATGCAAATCCATATGCTAACAGTTTTTGGCGACTCTACTGGGATTCTAGAATCGTTAACCAATGCTTGGTTAAATCTTTATGACTATCCCCTCTGCACAAGCTCCAATTCTTGAACCAAACCTTGTGCCCAATGAAGATTTTCAAGGAGACATTGTTGCCAGCCTATGGATAGTAGCTTGGGAAAACCGCGAAAGCTTGCAGCAATTTGTGGCTATTGATATAGCCGTTAACGAGAAATCTACATTGAAGACCTTAGAAGAAGAGCACCCGCACTTGTGACCAAAAGACCTCTGGACATATGTTGATCGTTGCTCACCGACGTGGCCCTCTTCCTTGAAGGCAATAATGTATGACTATTACAGGTAACTCACCTATCTTGCAATCAAATCTTCTTTTTGTAGATACTCAAGAAGACATATCATCAGATTTGAGGCAAGCTATTTGGGAAAAGCGCACGAGAAACTATCATTTTCATCTCGCCACATTAGTACTAGATAACGAAGAAGATCAAGTGCGAGAGTTACTAGAGTTATTCAGGCGCAAAATAGCTCAAGAAAGAGAGCGAAGAGAAAAGGCAAGAGTTGATCAGAACATGTCAGTGATCCTTTCATAGTAAAGATTTCAAACTAGCAGGAAAGAGGTTTACACAAGGAGAAAAAGCTAAAGGTCAATCAGATCCCGTTTTTGACTTTTAAGGAAAGTTGTGTTTCAAGTTATTTCCTCCAGGAGGAACACGCCTGTATATTTGTAAGCCTTGCATCAAGTCTTGAAAGAGCAAGCGAGGAAGGAATCACTAGTAAAGCACTTGTTCTTGCTCACGTGGTTTTGCCTTCGCATACCACCTTTCCCAAGATAGCATTGACGTACCAGGGGTAAATGCCATAAGCCCATTAGCCTTACCGGCTCGACATGAAATCCCACGAGGATTGAGGAAGATTCTTCCCAAGTTCATGGAGATGGGAAGACATCACGACATCACCGATGACCACATTTACGCTTTCTTTCTTTGCGTATGCGGTTTTGTCAATGGAATATGAAGATGTTGCTATTCGCCTTTTCGTTGAAACATTGCATGATGTTGCCACAGATTGGTTTCATCATCTGCCAAATGGATGCATTACAAATTGGAATGATATGAAAACTAAGTTTGAAGACTGATTCAAGACGACAGAAGATGAACATGCCCTTCTTGCCCAACTATCTCAGGCGAAGAAAGAGCCATAGAACCCATGAGGAATTTCGTGGCCAAATTCAACAAAATGGTGAACAAAGTTCCTATTGGGATTCGCCCAAACCCTGACGTACAAAAATGTTTCTTTATTAACGCACAACCAGAAGTGTGCTATCAACTGAGAAGGGCTAGAGTGGCTACTTTGGAACTTGCTCAATCCTTGGCCATAGAAATTGAGGATGACTTAATCATGGTAGGAAAATCAAGAAAACTTCCCTCAAGGGAAAGAGTCAAGAAACCCCCAATGCTTCAGAGGCTATACTCACTAAGCTGGCTAATGATGTGCTAGCTTTGAAAAGTAAGTTGCTCAAAGTAGTAAACCTGCTCCTTACAAAGACATCCCAAGAAAAGGTTATGTTCCAAACAACGCCAAAATTGTTGTTGCTCTAACGAGGCTTGCTTATTGAGGCGACTCTGCGACTAACTCAAAGTGTGATGTCGTTGAAGAAAGTGATGATGAAGTTGAGGTCGTCGAGGTTGACGGAGAAGAGCCGGACTGGGACATCCGAACACAAGTCGAAGACCACCGGAGGAGAGAGTAATAATCATTTCTTGAGTCGAAGAAGAAGAAGACGAATACGAATAAATTATAGAAGATATGAATAGTCAATCCTTCGTTGTCTTCACATGCTCTCAAAAGGAGCAGAGTACCACTAAGGTGGAAGATAAAAAGAGCTCCAAGGAAGTTCCTAAAGAATCTAAAACTAAAGAAGCTTCCAAAGAATCCAAGACAAATGAGACTCCTAAAGAGTCCAAGGCGACTGAGGTTTCCAAGGTCAAAACTATCTTAAAGAAAGGAGGGCCTTTGTCAAGTCAATCAGTTGATAAATCAGCTATGAAGAAAGTTTCTTCTTCCACATCAGTATTAACCAAGCCCGAAGCAAAGGTCAAAAGTTTGCCATTATCAAGTTCAAAAGAACTAGTATCTGAGACATCAAGTACGATCATTTTGCCCAAATTTGATATTATTGATCATATCAATAAAACAAAGATTTCCATGTCACATTCGGAGTACTTGAACTCCAATAAGGATCAACTCGAGAAATTGGTCCAGTTTATCAAAGGCGACTCTACAGTTCATTCCTCCAAAGGAATTTTGAAAACTCCCAAAGATGGGAAGATTCAAAATATTGTGGCGGCCGCTACACCTTTGAATGAAAAGATTGAACCTTTTTGATCAACGGATGTAAATTAAGTAATTGCATTGTAGATTTTGGAGCCTCAGACAATGTGATGCCTGCGAAAGTAGCACATGCTCTTAGGTTGACTTGTACGAGAACATTCGGATCCTGTTACTTAATGGAGACAAGACAAGTCCCTCTGATTGGGCAGATTAAAGACGCTCAATTGGTTTTAGCCCAATTTCCTCAAAAGCGAGTTAAGGTAACTATTCTAGTTCTTTGACATTCCCGATTCATATGATATGTTGTTGAGCAGGCAATTCTGCAGAGATTTGGGTGGTGAGATTCAAATGGACTGGTCTCATGCTATGATCCCTATCAGTGGAGAAATGAAGAAGCTAATGCCAAAAACTCAAGCAAAATTCACGGTGACGAAAACCAATGATCCCCGTGCATAGGTCTTGTTTCAAAACTCAAGTATGGGTAATTATATGATGACTACAGAGGTTCATGCACCTGAGGTCACTTGCCAAGACCCTAATGAGATATGGACTCTTGAGTTCGATGGAAGTTGTTGCTCAACAAGTTCCGCGCAGAGTGGTGCTTATATCTCCAAATGGTAAAATATTTCCTTTTTCTTACAAACTCCAATTTTCAAATACTAACAACACTGCAGAATACGAGGCATTAATCCTTGGCCTCCAAGTTGCAGAAGAGAAAGGGATAAAAAATTTAAAAGTCTTTGGAGATGCAGAATTGATCGTGAAACAAGTAAGAAATCAGTTTCAGGTAAAGAATGATCGTTTGAGACACTACAGAAATAAAGTGTGGGACGCGATAGAAACCTTCGATGCTTTTTCCATAGAATATGTCCCTCGTGAAAAGAATGACAAAGCAGATTCTCTAGCGGTCTCAGCTTCATTAATGATTCCTCATTCAGAGTTTGATCAAGACAAATACACCATCGAAATGGTTTTTAGGCCAAGTGTTCCTGACAATGCAGAAAATTGGCAAGTATTCAATGATGATCAACAAATTATTTCCTTCTTGGAAAAGAGATGATTTTGAACAATTGTGCTTTGAAGGAAGTGATTCTGCAATTGGCGAATCAACGACCTCACCCATTCAAGGAGTTGAGAACAAAGATCCTGGTGATGACATCATTCAACTCAAAGGAAATAAAATTCCAAAAGGATTGGTTTCACTTGAAGAACTTTTTGATAAACATGACAGGTTTATCAAAGAGAAAGAACAGGAAGGGCTTGCGAATTCTACGGACTATGAGCAAGTTGACATTGGTACCAAAGACAAACCTCGCCTAGTCAACATTGGTAAGTGTTGCTCACCTGAGGAGCGCAAGAAATTTGTAAGCCTCCTTACCAAATATTCTGATGTCTTGGCTTACTCATATGAAGACTTGAAGTCTTTCCAACCTAGGGAAATGGAGCATGCCATACCCTTGAAACCTGGTGCAACTCCATTCAGGTAGAAGCAAAGACAATATAATCCTAAGATAACATGCACAATATTCCATGAGGTTCAAAAGATGTTAGACGCACGAATAGTTTTTCCTATTCGACATTCAACTTGGATAGCTAATATTATACCGGTTTGCAAGAAAAATGGAGAAATTAGGATTTGCGGATTTTTGCAATCTTAATCAAGCTTCCTTGAAGGATAACTATCCACTGCCGGTCATGGACCATATTCTGTAGGCAATAACTAGATCGGAAATGCTATCTATGCTAGATGGTTTCTCTGGTTATAATCAGATCAAAGTGGCTAGAGAAGATCAACATAAAACTGCATTCACCACCCCCTGGGGTACGTTCACATATAGAAGAATGCCTTTTGGTTTGATCAATGCCGATGCTACTTTTCAAAGGGCTATGGATATGGCATTCACAGATTATAAAGACAAGATCATCGTGATATACCTAGATGACTTGACAATGTTCTCAAAGAAATGAGAAGATCACCTAAGAGATTTAGAGAAAATATTGCAAAGGTGCAAACTTCATAAGATTTCTCTGAATCCAAAAAGTCCGTGTTCGGAGTTAAGGGAAACTCCTAGGTCATATTGTTTCTAAGGAAGGAACTAAGATCGATCCTGAGCATGTTCAAGCTATCAAGAATCTTTCCTTGCCTACAAGTAAGCTTGGAGTCCACTCATTCTTTGGGAAGGTAAACTTTTTGAGAAGGTTTGTGTTGGATTTTGCCCACTGACCAAAGAAATCGCTGATATGATGAAAGGCAAAGAATCCTTCAAATGGTCAAAGGAAGGTAGAGAAGCATTTGAACAAATCAAGGGTGCTATTGCAAAAGCTCCTACATTGGTGTGCCCCGATTTTAAAAAGGATTTTATAATCTATTGCTATGCTTTGCCGCACACGATCTCTGCCATCTTGACTCAACACAATCAAGAGGGAATCGAATCTCCTATTGCATTCATGAGTTTTGGATTCAAGAAACATGAACTCAATTACACTCCCCTTGAGGCATGCATACGCAGTGGTGAGAGCCTTGAAACATTTCAGGTACTATGTGTTAAATTCGCACACCAAAGTCTTAGTCCGGACATATGACTGCGGACAATCAATATTGACACAACAGAACCAGGATCTAAAAGAGGTAATTGGGTCTCCAAGATCCAAGAATATGATTTGGACATCAAGCCTACCAATTTAGTTCGAGGAAGAGGACTCTGCCAACTCATCGCAGAGAATGAGCCACGAGATGACTTTGAAGAAGAACCAATTGAAGAAAGTTTACCACTGGTAGTTTTTGTCAATACCATAGACGAATGGTATTCCGATATAGCCTACTTTCTCACATATGGCGAATGTTCTGAGAATCTGACAGCTAAGGAAAAGAGAGCTATCAAATTGAGAGCTTCCAGGTACGTTATTTGGGACAACACATTGTTTAAGAAAGGAATTGATGGCATGTTCCTCAGATGTGTCGATAAGGAACAACAACCCAGTTTGCTTGAAGCCTTTCATAATCATGCTTGCGGTGGTCATAATTCACTTTTGTGAAAACTTAAGAGATTTCTATTTTTAGTTGCTTTTAATAAAGTTGGTTGAAAAATTCAAAGTCATTTAAGTGCCCTATTTAATGTGCATGTAAACCCTAACTACTTTGTAACCAACTTTTGGGTTATAAAAGGAAGTCAGGGGCTCATTTGTAAAGTGTGACTTTGAGAGAGGAGAAGAAAATACTTTTGTATGCAAGCTTTATTTCAAAGAAAGAAACTTTGTGTTCTTTTGAGAAGACATTTTGGAGTTAATGAAATATGAACTTTGTGTCCCATTCATTATCTCTTTTAGCATTTGATGTTCTTATGTTCATTAGATGTTAGTGTTTTAAATCTTGCATGCGAATATTTGCTCACGTGTGTTCCCTTTACTCATTCTTGTTTTATTTGTGTTAGTTATTCGTCATTCTTCTTCGTGCAATATTAGGCTCTGTTTTTACCTAACTCTTGCATGTTCCTTCTATTCATTCCTTTCCATTTCTTTCTTTCATTCCATTCCATCTCCCTCATTCACTTTTCTTTCCATTGATGTTCCAAAACACCCCCCACATACAATTTTGAATGTACAGGTGTAAATACAGTTTTGGTTATCAATAAGGCAGCCTCACCTTCATTGAGGAGGGACTTAGTTCCCACACTGTTGCATGTCATTTGCAAGCATGCAAATCCATATGCTAACAGGTTCCTACTTGTTCGAAGTATTCCTCAGCCACTGGACACTTGTGTATAGGTTGAAATTTGAGATCGATCAAAGCCCTATAGTTCTATATGGCCCAACCTAAGGACATTGGCCCCCCCCATACATAGAGATAGAGAGGGGGTCGAATCAGATATCAGTCATCAGTCGTATCACGTATATAATGGAATGGATGGCCCCCAACCACTGGCCCACATAAAAATAGAACTGCCACCCCCACCCGTATCTATATATTCTATTCTTAAAACTGTTGAGCAAGTTCTCAACATGTATGTTTACTAAAATTGAGTAGGAAATCCAGCTTTGAATAAGATAGTGGAGTTTAATAGGGCTAAATTCATTTAGAGCTAAATGCAACCAAAAATATGTCCCAAGGAATAAAGGCATCGAGTCTAACTTAATGAATAGAAATACAAACCTTTCAAAGTAGAAATAAATAAAGTATATTAATACCACCAATGATCAAAATGAGTCAATGGGGTTTGAAAGCACAACCAACAAAAATAACATGCAGGAGCAATAAGAAGGTCCAAAAGAATCTACAATCTTAAACTAAACTAAAAGAACACTATTGAAAGAGCCTAGCTAACAACTAGGTTTAAGCCTGAAATATAAGAAGATAAAGCCATTTATTACAAACATTGCAAATTATTAAATACACTTGAATATATTCATATGCACATATGTTAGTTGGTAGTTTTCAGTTATGAACTGTCACATAATTGTTCAAACCACATTGTAACTACTCCCAATCATATTAAAATGAGGACACCCATTCATTTCACGTGCAATATCTTCCTCTTCATTCTGTCTTTGTCTACATTTGTTAACATTGGTATCGGAGCCTCTAGTGCTTGAAAACATTTGAAATATGAGGAAACTTGCAAGCAAGTACAAATTTCGAAATGAGCAATTCGAGGAAGGCCTATGCTAGGGCATGATCTGAAGAATACCAATACCAGTTTGCTAGGGCACAATGAAGAAAAACACACTTTTGGAGACTACTCTAGGCACGAAATGTAGACCGAGATTCCTCTAGGGCACAAAATGGTTTAAGAACACGTTTTTTTGAGGAAAGAAATATTCTGGTTGCGATTTTCATGAAAATTTGGTCATGATTCAAAGAAAAGGCACAAGTTTTTACACATGTTTGTGGGTGCATTGCTCAGAGGTAAAACATCTCTAGGGCATGAAAATTTGCATGCATTACTGTGTCATTTCAAGGGTGCTAGAGCACAAAAATTCGTGCGTAATAATTCCAACAATTTTGAATAATCATAATTTCAAGCCTAGGTCTGTTGCTATATCTATTTCCACTCATTGCTGCTGTTATATTTCTTTCCACTTCATTTTTTATTTTGCATTAATTTGTGGGTTGGAAATTCAAATTGGTGTGAATGGCAAATATACAAAATCTTGTTTTGCCGGAGGCACAAAAGTTAACCGGACAAAATTATAACATTTGGAGCCATAAAATTCTGACCATCGTGGAATTTCGCGATTGTGATAAAATAATATGTGGCAAAGAAAGTAGGCCCACTACTAATTTTGTGGATTATGACAAATGTCATAAGGAAGCCTTATTACTACTGAAGTTGTCAGTATCTAATGAATTGATACCAAAAGTCCACAATGCCACTTTGGTGGGTGATCTATGGATCAGTTTGAAGGACAAATAGATGACTTTGGAGAAGAGTTGGGTGTTATACCTGAAGAATTTTATGTTTTCAACAAGGTTGCAAAAGGGTGGGTCATTTTCAAAGCACCTACTTTGGATGAAAGACCTCCGAGATCAACTTGCCTCCATTAACAAAACAATAGATGATGATGATATGGTGGCGTTGGTGTTGAATAGTTTGCCATCATCATTTGAGTCATTTGTTGAAGCCCTCCATTTGATGGCTGAAAGTCAGACTTTGACTTTTGATAAAGTCAGTTCCTATTTATTACAAAAGGAATGGAGACAAATTCAGACACTTGAGTCCAATTTTGGACAAACCAAGAGTGCTTTTGCTGTTCAATCCAAAGGGAAATGGAAATGATAACTTGAAAAATCATCTCCTAAATATCAAGTTAAGTGTTACTACTGTCATAAACTCGGTCATGTGAAGAAGGATTGTCAAAAAGACAATATGATCTTGCCAACAAAAAGTAGAAGGGACAAGCAAATGTGGCAGCAGTTGAACAAGAACCTGAACAAGGTGTTGGTTCTTTGATTCTAGTGCATCAAGACACTTGACATGTCAAAAAGATTGGTATCTAAATTTTTACACAAATTTCAGCTTTGCTTCAGTTTCATTAGGGGATGGAAAATCTCATATAGTAGAAGGGATAGGGGATATCCGAATCATATTGAATGATAATGTCAAATTAAATGTTAGAGATGTGTAATGTCCCATCCTCTAGGATAGTTTGTTTGAAGACAGTAAGTCTATTCCACTTCTTGTGAGCTTAAAGGGAAAAGCAAGGGAAGTGTTTGATGTCATAATTTTCAGTTGCTTTTGTAGTTTTGCATTATTTTACATTCGACCAACTATGAGGAGTATAGGGCTCTTCCAAAAGAGATTCGTGATGCCATTTCACTTGCGGAGTTCATAGGAGTAAGCAAGGGTAGGTCAAGGCCCGAGCCTAGATCTCAAGCACCACAAAAGGATCTTCAACATGCCTTGGGGAAAGTGACACTCTCCACATTTGATGGTTCCAACAAGGGGACAACCAGTGCATGGATGAAGATGCTAGGGTTAAACCCTAGACCACAAGAATATGCCAAGGAGCCAAACCCAAAAGAGTTTCTCTTGAAAGAAGAAAAAGAACCAACAAAGGTAATAGATACATCAACACCTCAAGAGGTCAAGGAAGAAATCATGGGGCATGAACTAGAGAAAGAAAAATCAGATCTGCAAGAAGGTTTTGAGGTGGAGTTCCAAGAAGACCATGTTGAGGGCATACACATGAAAAAGGGCTTTATCGGTTGCTAATGTTGATTTTCAGCTTGCTGGAATTTTCAGAACAACAATCAATAAGAAGCAAGTTGATGATGTTCATGACTTTAGCAAGAACTATGAAGATGCTCCATGCATGTGTCAACAAAGTATGGATGAAGTCAAGGCAGAAAGGGCTTTACTTGTTGAATGTGAAGAGTCTAAGAGAAATTTTGAGTTGCAAGGATGGAGGTGTGGAAGATATCTCAATCATTCTTCAGCCGACAAAGGAAGGTGAGCAAGTCGTGGACAACCAAATGTACACTTCCTACTATGTCATTTCTATGTTTTTTCATCATGGACAACATGTTGAAAGAAGTGATCCTATGTCAAGTTTGATGCCTCATGGTGTAACATGACAAATTTGTGGTATCATGAACATCACAGTGGAAATGGTGATAGAGCGAAGAACACTTTTGAGTGGCAAAGGGTACGTAGATCTGTTCATACAAGTTCCAAATTGTGTGAACATGAGAGTTTGGGATTCAGGTGATCTTTTGAGATACAAGAAGGGTTAGGTCTTTGATGAGTTCAATGTCACTATTTTTAAGGAATTCTTTATCTCATGCACATGGCTAGAAAAAAGGTTTCCAAGGAGCCCTATAAAGTATGTCATGCATTCTAACAAAGATGTGGAGAATCAATGCTCATGATCCATAGACCATTCCTTGGAGCCGAGTCCTACACTTGAGGACAAAGCTATGAAGAAAGTCACCATTGCCGGGGCAGCGAGATGCTTGATGTGGAAAATGGATAAGCCACATGATCTTTATGTTGATTTTCAAATGCTTCCCATACAACGTAGTTTGGTATTGGGGTGCAACATGCCATGGAGTTGAACATGGGCTGTCATTCCTCAAGGGCTGATTGGAGATTGAGCTACAATCAAAAATTTGTTGGTAAGGGAGCTGTTTCCTATTTTAGGACTGCTGTTCCTCCTTTTTTCAGCTTGCCCAACATTGTACTTGCAGCCATACAAGTAGTCTCAGCCATACATTGGAGTAATCTTCAGTTTGTTGTTGTTGAAGCATTTTCAGTCACTATATGGTTGATTCCAACCCCTATATCACTGTCATTTTTGAATTTTGTGAAGAATTTGAAGTATGACAATTGTTATCCTATTCTTTTTGCTACTATTCGCATCAAAACCAGCCGTCAACAACTCTTATGACAGTCACAAAAGTGTTTTTAGTCACAAGGTGGAAGGATTTTCCACCTACCATCAATGAGGGATTGTTTGCCACTGTTTTAGAAGAGTTTCCAACCACCACAATGTTGATTCTGAGCGAGAAATTGCAATGGTACAGCTACAACCATGCTTGGGGCAGCAAGAATGGACCCTTGGAAGTCCATCTCAGGGACGGGAATTATGAAAGAGATGCAAGCATGGGAAGAGAGTTGAATAACATGCCTATGAGGCATGATGGAGAGGTTGTCGGAATGTTGGTGGAAGCTCTTGTTTTCTTTAATGTGTTTGTTCTATGTGCAGGTCCAAGAATGGAGAAAAAAATAACAAGAATGGAGAAAAAAATAACAAGAATGGAGAAAAAAAAGTGTAAACAACCTAGAAGGGAGGTAGAGAGTATGAAGGAGAAAGAAGACAAGGATGTGATAGAGCAGCTGAGTTTGTTATCAGCTCAAGTAAATGAGGAAGAGTATGAGGTTGCAGCTGGTGATGATGGGATGGAAGAGATGCTTCTCCAAGCATTAGAAGCACATGGTGACAAATATGGAAATAATGATGAGATGATATCATCATATGACAATGGAAGCATACCCAGGACAACTATGGACCTAATTTCCAACACTAATGCTGTTGTCATCATAATTATCAGCCATCGCACCACTTCATGGGCACTCACACAAGTGATTTTGCAGGGGTTTCCAGTCATGGGAAAGAGTATTTTCCAGTTGGTGATGACTAATGGAGAGTTTTCAGTCCTTGTATGGCTACCTATCGCTTCTACATCGATCACATTATTGAATTTTGCATGGGTTTGTCATATTTATATCATTTCTATATTGTTGGTCTTAATATTTCTATATTGTACACTTTTGCAACTTGAGAGGTCTCCTTGCATGGTAATGTTAGTGGAGGGGCTCCACTATTGAAGACAATCCTCCCAGCCATCCTAGTGCTGATTTGGATGGAATTCCAAGTGACTTGTGGTTGTTATGACTTATTTCCAACTTACATGCAAGTTGTGTTGTGCCATGCTTTGGAGGGATCAGCCCATGGTAACATTATAGGACCCATTGGAGCTCAAGGCTATAGTCATGAAGCAAGTGTATGGGATCCTTCATCCTAAGAGGAGCAAATGGGTACCTCAGGAACATGGTAGTGAGCACATGGGGCGATCTTTTGCTTTAACAGGCTTTGTTTGAAAGATGTTCTCATGCTTTGGGTAGAAGGCTTCATTGAGGGAGAGCATATAGATGTGGGTGATGGATGGAGTAGACACCATGATAATTGTTGGCGGAGGTTGTTCCACTTGACAACTATGGGATTTAGATGTTTTGGTTATTATAGTATGATGGTACTTGGGCATGTGAGCTTACAATTTCTTGAGGGCAAGTAATTTTGGGAGGGGAGGACTGTAATGTCTCTTTCTCCAAGAGAAGTCGTTTGAAGACCTTAGGCCCATTCCACTTCCTGTGGGCTTAAAGGGAAAAGCAAGGGAAGTGTTTAATGTAATAATTTTCAATTGCTTTTGTAGTTTTGCATTATTTTAAAGTAATTTTCTAATTTTAACTTTAGAGAGGTCAATTCGGATGGAAGAAGATGAAAAACCATTTGAAAAATAAAAGAAAAAAGAACTCTTATGTCTCCAAGGAGATCGGTCCTCTTTTGGAGGATTCTATTTTGGTTTTAGTGGCACCCATGGCTATAAAAACGAGTCGCTTGGCTTGGAAGAAGGTATACTGCGGCTTTGGAGTCTATTCTCTTGAAGTTGGAGCATGAAACTACTCTCTCTGCACCGAGGACGAAAATCTTCATTCCTTCATTGGTGGTCTCACACGGAGGTCATACTTGGTGACTACATCTAGATTTTCCTTGGAACACGCCATTTCCAGCTCATTGTAAACCCTCTCACGGTTGGCGACGTGCATAGGTGAAGGGTTTGGTGGTATCTAGGGCACGACACTTCTTGCTTTGTGGATATTTGGATTGTTCCTAATTTATAAGGCTGATTTCATTTCCCGGATTGAATTTTGGGCCTTGGAATCATCATTTCCGGCCATTTTTGTAAGTGGGTTCATTGCTGTCATTAAATTAATCATCATGCTTTGGTTAGGACTCTAAATTTTTTTTTTTTTGTACTTTCTTTAATTAATTAATATGGTTCCCTACATGTAATATCCCCTTGTGGGATATTAATAATATACTATTATTTACTTGCAAAAACAACTTTAAACCCTTCTAGGGTTACCTCAACTAACCCTAGTGTCAGCTACAATACAACCCAAATGGGGTTGGAGTGAGCCAAGGTGAGGGTTTAGATGGGCAATCCAGTTGGTATTTATACTCCTTTCTCCAATATATTTTTGCAGAAGTAAAATAATAAATAAAACTGCTGAAAATCAATGGAAACTTTGAAAATCCATAACTTCAAAAATATTAACTCTTTTGGAATGAAACCAAGTGCAGCGAAAAGGGAAAATTATGAGCTTTAATCTGAAATAAAAATCAGATCTTTTCACATACTTAAAACCCCTCAAAACAGCTCCCAAAATCCCAAACCCAGTCGCTAGGGTTAGGGTAAAATCTGCAATATAATTTCTGCACTTTTCTCCCACTTTAAGAGTCAATAAAATGCAGTTCCAGATCTGCAATTAATAAACCCAAACAACAGATTTATAAATACTTAAAGATCACTCCCAAACACCCTTAACACATGCCCAAACAAGTCGACTTTATGAGGTAAAAACCAGCAGCATGTAAATAAAGATATTCATCAAAAAATCATACTCCAAACCCTCAAAGCAAGCTTATATCATCTCCAAAAATGGCGCCTTGTATATATAATGAGAAATGATTGCAAAACTTAGTACTTCAAGCTTTCATGGGCACACACACTTCACAAATGGTGGTGTTAATAAACACCTTTTATTTTTTATCACAAGTGGGCATACATCCCTTCTCCAAGCATGAAGATAAGTTTTTATAAACCGTCAACATGCCAAAAAAGGAGTAGCCATCTCTCTTTTATAGCTTTTGCTTGCTCATCCTCCAAGGTTCTTCTCCATCTTTGGCGCCATACTCTAGGAGGGGATCTTTATTTAATATAAACCTGAAAATCAAATCCAACAACAAACATTAAATGCATAGGGATTTAAAACAAATGTGGCCCATATAAGTCGACCCATGCATAGAAGGAATCACTTTATTTTTAAATATTAAATAGTCTCCCAGAAAATGCGACTTGCTTAGTCACTTGGTTCACCTCTTTAAAATGTATTTATTATCCCAAGGTGAAGTCGACTTGTTCTTTTATTTCTATAATTGATTTGCACATAAAAATATTCATTAAATTCCTCCTTCCTCACATGTGCAAATCGATGTATTTTATATTTTAATTTTTATTTAAAAGGGGGACATTACACTACATGCTGCGGATGGTGTAAGAGTGTTGGAAGTGAATAATCGAAATTTCTTGCTTGTCATAAGAAATCAGATCGTGTAGGTTGTTATAAATTTCAGTTTAATTTGATTTGGGTTGGTGCCATTTTCCATCCTTTTCAAATTCAGCCGGAAAGGGGCATTAAGATATGTACTTAACATGAATAAGAAGATTTTATCTATAAGTCAACTGACGGAAAACCCTAATATTTATGTAAACTTCTTTGGGAAGAAAAATGCATTGTTTGATGTAAAACTGAACAAAGTTGTTGCTTGGGCATTAGGCAAGGAGGCTTGTATAAGCTGGTTGATCTGCCACGGTCAACTTACATGCCTTAGTTGTGGAGGGTAATACCAACATTTTGTGGCATGAGAGATATGGACATCTCAATCTTCAGTATCTCGCCAAACTCAGTAGAGCCAACATGGTTCTTGGTTTTCATAATAATCAAGAGAAACATGATACGTGTACGTGGATGTTTGGGTGGAAAATAGATAAGGAAGATATTTTCAATTGAAGGTGTTTGGCGTGCCAAGGGGCTTCTAGATGTTGTTCGTGCAGATCTTTGTGAGCCATCATGGAAATTTCCCACTGTTCTTAGTGCGAGTTATTTTCTTTTGGTGGTGGATAATTGTTCGAAAAAGATGTGGGTTTACTTCTTGAAAAAAAGTGTCTGCTTTACTTCGTGGCATTAGTGGAAAATCAAGTCAGCCAACAGATAAAGACTTTGAGATCTAATATTGGAGAGAATTCACTTCCAAGTAGCTCAAGGATTAGTGCATTAAAGAAGGAATTCATCATCAACTGACAACCGCATATACCCCATAACAGAATGGGGTGGTTAAGAGGAAGAATAGAACTATCATGGAGATGGCTCGGTGCATGATGCATAGTAGAGGTGTCTTGTTCAAATATTGGGGAGAAGCAATAAACACATCGATATATATTCTCAATCAAGTCCTTGCAAAGCTTTACAAGACGTCACACTTGAAGAAGCTTGGTCCAAAACCAAACCCAAGGTATCATCTTTTTCGTATTTTTGGTTCAACTGCATATACTTTGGTTCCTGAAAATAAGAGGATTAAGTTAGACTCCAAATCTACAGGATATTTCTTTGTTGGTTATAGTGATCAATCTAATGTTTATAGGTTGATTGATATTTCCGCTAACAAAGTAATTGTTAGTCGTGATGTTGATGTGAAAGAAACAAAGTCATTCTTTGCATGTGATCAACAAACAGTTGGTTGTAATCGCCAAGTAGTTGGATGTAATCAACAAGCCACATCTGAAAATATTGTGGTTCCTTTACCCAATGAACAGTCTGGTTTATCTCATACTCCTCCACGGACTCCACCACAATCTGCGACACCCACCAGTAATATACTGGTATATAAAAGACATGAACTTGAATTGGTTCCTCATCCGAGTAGAGCCTCAACTAGAACAGACTTATACAGTCCAACGAAGCCTAAGTGGTTTTACTCCACTTTGCAAGATGTGCGAGGAGGATGAAATGCCTCAATCAAATGCACAACCTCGACAGACTTGGTAAGAAAATTGTTGATTTAGAGCATGTTCATTTTGCTCTTTCTTCTAATCTTCACAAAATCGTTGAGCCACAAAGATACTCTGAAGCAAAAGGCATACTTGAATGGGAAACTGCCATGCAAACAAAGTATGATGCCTTGATGAAGAATAATACTTAGACATTGGTGGAGTTGCCTCTAGGGAAACAACCCATTGGCTGCAAATGGGTATACAAAGTCAAGTGCAAAGCCAATGGTACTTTGGATAAGTACAAAGCACGTCTTGTTGCAAAAGGTTTCTCGCAATAGGAGGGAATAGATTATGAGGAGACTTTTGCTCCTACTACAAAGATGGTCACTTTTCGATTCGTCTTTCAATTCTTTGCCCAATTCGGATGGAAGATTTTTGCAGTTGGATGTAAAAGCGCTTTCTTGAATGGAGATCTCAGGAGTAAGTCTATATGGTGCAACTTGAAGGGTTTCAGGCACATGGTCATGAACATCGGTGTGCAAGCTAATTAAGTCCTTGTATGGGCTTAAGCAAGCTCCTCGAGCCTAGTATATTAAAATAGATCAACACCTACAAGATTCCGATTCAAAAGAAGTCTTTCTAATCCGAATCTTTATGTCAAAAGCGATGGTGATGACATTGTGATACTTATTGTTTATGTTGATGATCTTGCCATCATGGGTAGTGGGGCCATTGCTATTCAACAAGTAAAATCAAATTTATGTGTTGCTTTTGACATGACTGATTTAGGCCTCCTACACTATTGCCTAGGTGTAGAATTTTGGCAACATGATCATTTGATTTTCATAGCTCAAATCAAGTATGCTACAAATCATTGCAAAAGTTTAGGATGTTTGATTGTAATCTTTCTTCTACACCTATGGAGGTTGCGTTGAAGGTATCAACTCATGATGATTCACCACCGGTAGATGAATCACTCTATAGATAATTGGTGGGCAACTTGATATATCTTACATCCTTCGAGTCAAACATATGTTTTGTTGTTATGTACCTTTCTCGGTTTTGTCTAAACTGAAACTCATACACTTTGGGAGCATCGGAACAAGCTCTTCGATATGTGAAAGATACTCTTGCCTTTGGCATTCTCTATCATAGAGTCACAAATTTTAGACTCTTTGGCTACACAGATTTTGATTGGGGAGGTTCAGTAGATACCCAAAGATCTACCACAGGATACATCTTCTCTTTTGGTTTAGGTGTTATTTCATGGAAGAGTAAGCTTTAACCCAATGTGGCTATCTTTTCCATTGAAGCGGGATACAAAGCAGGTTGTCGAGTTCTAGTTGTGATGTAGTTTGGTTTCGTTGGGTTCTCCTCGATCTTCAGCTTCCTCAAACTACACCTACTCCACTTTCCATTTTTTTTGACAATCAAGGTGCCTGGTGTACTGAAGATGTTCAAGAATCTTGAATATCTTGTTCTTACCAAGCATATTGAAATTCATCTGTAATGTCCCCAAAAGGACACTATGCAACCCCAAAGGGATTTTAGGCAAATCCCACACCAAAAATGCAGATTATAAATGATATATGAATTAATTATGCTGCAGATCTGATTTAAATGAGGAAAATGCGACTAGGGTTGAGTGAGAAACTTATAGAAATCAGGAGATAGATCAAGCCATTTGCATCATAATCTGATCCATTATATTTATGAAGCCCAAATACATAGATAAAACCAGATTTGGAATCAAAAAGAGGCTGAAAATAATTTATAAAAATTTTGCAGAACACTTGCCTCTGACACAGCTGAAAGTGGTTCTTTCTCCACACCAAAAATACTGAAATTTAGATAATCTGATTTATAAAAATCAGATATAATAGCAGCAGCTGGAACAGCCCTAAAAGAAGTCACCAAACACCATACATCAACTCCTAGAGTGGTCGCTCCAACTGGAAAAAGGGCACAAAAAATGATAGCAATCCTCTCTTCAAAACCCTTGACAAAATCTGCAAATCTTCTTCCTTTAACTGCTGGAAACACACTGAAAATTACTGCTAATTCAATGATGCACAATGGAAACCCCAAGGTGGAGAATCCTCTCAACTAGAGGAAGGGTTTTCGTCCTTCTCTAGATCTCTTGGAGGGTTTTCGTCCTCAAGAGAATATTTCTAAAGGTTTTCGTCCTTAGAAATATTTTTGCAAAGCTATAAAGCTCAGACAAAATCAGATTTATGAGAAAATAGACAAGCATGCTCTCCTCAAGCAAGTCAACTTGCTTTTATAGAGCTTATGGCCCAAATAGCCACCCTTGATATCCAATCAGATTTGACCTCCTTCATTTAATGTTTTTCCACTTGATTCCATCTCCTAGGGAGGTCGCATTTTCTCCATAGGGTGAATAAACATTATCAATTGCCTTTTCCCTTAGAATGAATAAACTTTGCTAAGTGCTTTCTCCCTTTTCTATTTTTACTTTATCATTAAGTTCATAATATTTTATTATAAGTGCTTTATAATATTTTCTTTTTTGTATTTGCACTTTATAATAAATTATTATAACTTAAGTCCCCCTTGTGTTTGTTCCTTAGCCGTCGGGGAGACAGAATGGGCTAAGGGTCTTCGACTGGGAAGGGGATATTACATCACCATCACTATATTTGACAATTAGTTGATTCTAGTGATATCTCTCTTCACTTCTGTCCTTCTAAGGAACAGCCTGCTGATCTAATGACTAAACCTCTTGGTCCTCTCTTGTTTGTAAGATTTCGGGACAAACTTGTCGTTGTTTCCGGTTTAGTCATTAAGGGGGTATTGAATATAATGAATATATTTATAGGCACATATGTTAGTTGGTAGTTTTCAGTTATGAACTGTCACATAACTGTTCCAACCACATTGTAACTACTCCCAACCATAATAAAATGAAGAATACACATTCATTTGATGTGCAATCCTTTTCCTCTTCATTTTTCACAAATAACCATATTAATAAAGGAAGGCCCATCAGAAAAGAGATGATATGTTGATTTTTTTTTCAACCCTAATCTGAATCCCACGTTCTCGCTGCCTCATCATATATTATTGTGAGTGAGCAATGCAAGACCTGATAATAACCATGAGAGAATGGCCAGGACAAAGTGGGCTTGTCTGGGTGATCATTGGGGACTTAAGAGTGCCGCCTCGATATTCTCCTAACATCCAAATTAAATGATTCTCTAGTGGTGGAAAAGAAGCAAGTGATATGCATCTAGTGGATCTTTTGGAACATGAATGACAAGTAGAGGAAAAACTGATCTCCAAAGCAGTTTAGACCTCGATGTATGTCCTGGCTATTCAGACAAAGGAATTTTTGATACTCAAAACCAAAAGAAAGAGACATGGCTGAACAACAACAATGAACATTATAATGGCTCTCATGAAGCCATTTGGACAATAATGGACAATCACGTTTCCCCACTACTATCAAGGTTCCACATCATCTTAGAATGAAATGGTAACTAAATACTTTTTGATTGGATTAGTAGAATATTGCCCTTTATATTTCAACTGAAACACAACCATAAATTGTTTGATCCGCAAACAAGAGATTGAACTGACATGCTCCTAGGCTTTATCCTACACGATTTGAATCTCTCAAACTCAATTGCTTCTTCATAGATGTATATTTAGTGCAACACATATTCAATTTTATCCAACACTAGGTTTTTCAAGGGTCTAACATACTCTTTGATTTTTCATAGCATCTAGATCATATCAAGTGAATTTCTTTTGTTTCAAGCCAAATTGATCACCCTATATGACAAGGATTTCTTGCAAACGGTGAAAATCTTTTGAATGTCTTAAAATGGATTTGCATATTGCTGAATGTCCATGGTGTGAGATTGCAAACCATTTTTATTACAAGAGATCACAATCCAAACTTTTTTTTCTCCTTAAAGTGCCTCATCTGCCACAAACAATGACTTCAGAATTGTGGCATCATTGACCATATTTTTCTTGAATGAGGGCACCATTTTATATATTCAAAATGGGTTTGATTTCAGATTATTACTTTGGTTTCAAATCGTCGGTGTTCTTTGCTAATTTTTCAAATGACTGTTCTGCTATTCTCTCAGTCTGTCTTTGGTCCCAATGTTGTAGCACCACACTTGCAGTTGTCACTATTTCATAGTCGAGCCTTATTTTGCCTCTTGCATTCTATATAGTTCCATGCTCCACTCTTTTTATGTTATGGGCTCTTTGCCTTTCTTGTTTGTCATGAATTCTCCAACACCCATGCCATGCAACAACTTCTATGCCTTGCAGTGTCTGGAAGATTTGCTATCATTAGATCCTTAGATGACAGACCCAATTTAAATCAATACTCTCAAAATTTCTTCCCAAGTCATACATTCTTAAATTTTTCAAAGATAAAGCGTACAAGTTCAAAAAGTGTGAAACTTCGTAAAGATACTATGCACTCTCCTCATGTGACTATTCTTTCTCTTGTGTTCTATCTCTCATTCCTTGTGGATCCCATGCATCTAGAGTTTTATGGCTCGTTTAAAATGTAAAACAATAGTCACAAACTTGTCATGCATTTACAAGGATTTGAAACTATCTTATATTCATAGAGTATTTATACATCATTGATATTATATTATAGAGAATAAGAAATTGTATTAATTACTGTAGCAAATATTGCACATATATATGGTTAGGCCGGTTTAACCACCTAACTATTAGAAATTTTGTAATCTTGACTTGGATTGTGTATTGGTTCTCTCTCTTAATTTCTATCTCTCCGGTTCACTCGTGTCCATTACGTATGTCGGTCTTTGTGCCTTGTATTATTTGGGACATGTCGGCCTCCTTATTCCTAATTTACACTATATTGGCTAAGGTAGGTTGGCCTCCGTACATGGACATCTAATGTATTTTATGTGTATATATACACATCCAATCTCATTGCTGAATTATTTGATCAATTCTATTCTATTAATTTTTTATCACCTACTGGTTTCTTTACATGTGTTCTTCACTTCTTTTCACAATATTTTTTCATCTTGTCTAAAGCTTAGTCTCTTTGTTCAAGACAACTTACTTGGATATTCCTACATGGTATCAAAGTTGGGGAATCACGAGAAAGCAGATACAATTCAATTTTCAGCCTTCTACGTGATCAACTTTAACTGAATTATTGCAATTTTAGGGATTTTAATTACTCCACGTCACAATTTTTGAAATTTTATGGTGATATTTCTAGGGAAGTTGAATATTTACGTAAGGAAGCTACAGGTCTGTTGGTGAGAAAATTTGTCGATTAGACAAATTGGTGGATTTCTGCCAACACTCTGGGACTAGGTCCCTCTGCTTGAATGGGGCAGCTCCATTTATTGTGTGTGAACGAAAATGAAATTTTGTGGTTGGCCTAGAGGTCAGGGATCTAATAAGGACACTCCACTAAACCTGCGGCAAATGCTTGCAATTTCTTGCAAGGGAGGAATTTGTTGGGTAGGTGGGAAAAGGGAGTGGGAAATTAGGAAGGGGGATTAATATTGCAGGTAGAAACTCAAATGCCTGCAAAGATTAATCAGAGCATTTCAACACACATATTTAGAAAGAATAACAACCTTGTTACTAACACCAAGACAAGATGGAATTATGAACACAAAGTCTCACTAATTCCCTCATCAAGAAAAGCATGAAACTCCTTTCTTCTTTATTGACATTCTCACAAAGTTGTACAAAGAGAGGAATGGAAGAACATATGAGAAGGAGAATAGAAGAAAATAACTCTCTTTTGCTTATCACAAGTAGTTATCTACTCTTGAACATACAAAATTGACAACCCTTAAGAATGGGGAAGTCATTACAATTTATAGATTTCAAGAGGACTCTTCACCTACCCCCACATGACTTTTTGATTGCCCTCCACAACATGTGACTCTTTAATTCCCTAGGGATGAAATTAAGTCCCCTTTTATTAATTGAGGGTGACTTATTACAATGTCAACTATAGTCATATTTAACTGAATAGGACAAAAGTCATGATTGCTCACAACAGAGAATTAGAAAGGGGGTAGAGAAGAGGAGAAAGAATGAAGAGAGAGAAGAGGAGGAATGCTCCAAAGCATGGATGGGGATGTCTCTGCCTTCGGTGGAAATATTCTCCAAGAATGTTGAAGGTGACAAATTGACCTCTGATGACCCTCCACACTGGTACACTGATGGAAAGCTCCGTCAAAGACCACTTGGAACACCTTTGCCACTTTTGAAATCTCTTGGAATGATGAACCTTTCAACACTGCCCGGATACAATGAGAAGAAAAGTTATGAGCACTATTGAGTATGTCATTGACAACAATGAAGAATGCCTTATTTTACTTGAAACGATCGTTCCAAACCATGAAACACCACCATTCCTTCCTGACCAATTATGCATATGAATGAGAACCTGAAACAATTGCTCATACAATGCAACCATGATGTTTCGCCACCTTGAGGACATTGATGGCCAAAATTATGGAACCAACCCATATGAGTTGTTCCCATGGCTAGAAAATCTTCCCATGAATTTGTCGTCACCGTTTCCACGAGGAAATCTTCAGAGAGATGGTCACCACTTAGTGATGGGTGGAGAGTTATAGGAACTTCCAAAATTGGCATTTCCTATTTGTGACACCATATGCTCACCGCACTTGTGAAGGCCAGGATTTGCTTGCAAGTTGAATATTTGACTGCATGGAAGCTTGAACTAGCAAGGCATGGAGAGGAGAAGCATATGTGATCATCTTGAGCTCATTTTGATCATTTACTATTTTTAGCTGCGTTCCACATGGGTGCCCATTCTTACCAATTTTGCCAAATTTGCCACTTTTGAATGTTTTGCACTTGAAGGAGTGTCTTGAGATACCCGAAAACCAACTTTTCCTCGAACTTAATATTTTTAGTAAGCTATGTGGTAGGGACTTACTAAAAATAGAAAGTGGTCTTCCCGATGTCGATTTGGACAAACTACTTGCAGAGATATACATAATTCATTTCAAAGCTCTGCTCCAATTTTTGCGAGATTCCGTCACTGGAACCCTGAGAAGTGACGAGGCATCTCGCTGCTTTCTTTCACATCTGCTCCGCTCACCTCCTTTCGAGCAAGCAAGACCTGCACAGAATCATCAGAGATGATATATACCGACAACTCATTCAGATTACTTGGACCAACCCCCGGGATGAGCTACGCCCGAAGATGGCCTTCTATGCCAATCACTTTCTCGAAGTCAACAATGGACTCATCATTCGGCCCACCTGTATCTCCCATCATTGGATGCATGTTCTCCGCATCTCCCTGGGCTAGTTCTAAGTTATCTCCCATTGGCTTCTAGTCGAGAGCGATCACCAGTTGGATCGGGCCAAGAGGATCTGCCAACTTTGCTCCCTCCAGGAAATTGAGACAGAAGAACACTTCATTTTTTGATGCCCCGTCTACTATGAGATCAGAGGGAGGTTTCACTGCCTATTCCGTGAACGTCCAACGTTCACAACCTTCTTCAGGTATTATGATCAGAGGTGTCTCGCTCTCTATTTACAGGAAGCTCTTAAGCTCCGTGACGGGGTCCTCCATCCACCTTCCAGGGAGACTACTACTCGACGGATCACATCTTTCTTTGTTGTGCTCCCGGTGAGAGGGGCACCAAACGGAGACCTAATCCTAGTGGGGGCCTCATTCTAGATTTGTTAGGACTAGAGGTGCTTCTTCCCAGACAAGAGATATACAGACTCAGACACGGCCAAGGGCCCCTTCTAATAGGCATTAGATCACCTAGTTCACTCAAAGAGCTCAACTCTCCACGGATCATAGGTGTCTCAAACAACTTCCAGTTCCTGACAATGCAGACATCAACACATCACCCGTATTCTTTCCGGGCCGGCCTTGGCGACAGTCCACGAGGTTGGTGTCAAGGCTTTTCCCTCCACCTCCTCTCCTTCTTTGTACTCTCTTTCTTCTTCTTTTGTTGTTCTCGGAGACCCTTTTGGGTTTTCCCGTTGCTTCTGTTTTGCTTTGTATGGTGCAGTCCCATTGACCTATTTTTGTGGTCATTTGTTGGACATTTAATATAATTATCTTATCTTATCTTATCTAATCTTATCTTTCCCACTTCGGATTGCGACGAAATCAGCTCCACCAGAATAGGTTTTTCAACTGGACTTTGTGTTCAAGGTTTTAGCTCAATTCGTCGGTCGGAATGATAAGAAATTGAAGGAATGAAAGCTCGGGCAAAAAATTTAGGGCATCATTTAATATGCTGCCAATTTCTCCTTGAAGGCATTATGAAATGAAGAAGATGCAAAAAACCCCACCTCGATCCTCACATCAGTTTGTGAGATGTGAAAATTTCACTTGTTTGGGTACGAGTCATTTAGGCAAGAAAATGCATATGGAGCCTTTTAAAAATTTGCAAATTTTGTGGAAATCTCTTCGCTGCGATCATGGAAACATGGAGGGAGGAATGGAAGAGAAACAATGGAGGTGAAAGATTCTGGAAAAATTTTGCGAGTTAAGGTAGATTTTGAGCAAAATGGGGGAAGATGGAAAAATGCACTAACTCCTTGGTTTTCATGCCTTTTGTGGGGGTGCATTTTTTTGTCTTCCTTGTCCCCTTGGAAAGGAACACAAAATGTGCCCTAGCCTCATGGTGACAAGTGGCGGACATGCGGTGCACGAAGCAAGGATTAGAAAATTGGCAAAAGGTGCTTACAGAGGCCTCCCAGGGTCATGTGGTGGGTTCAGGAGCTCCAAGGTGGGGGGCATAATTTTTGCGCCCTTTGTCCCCTTGGAAAAGGGACAAGAGGGACACAAAAGTGTGCCTCAACCTCATGTTGACACGTGGTCTCTGGAAAAATCTTCTAATTGCGAGAGCGTCCTTGAGAAAGAGCTTGAAAACGAAGTTTCTAGAGATCCCAAAGGTCTTTTTGGGAACTTTTTATGATTTTGATTACAAACAACATTTCGAGAATAATGGGATGGGTCCCATGATCTAATTCTGCTTGCAACACCCTCAAAAATAGCCCTTTTCCTCGGGACCGCAAGGTGTGCTTGTCAAAAATGGATCGTGGAGAGAAGCCTTGGTCTTGTGACAAATATAAAATACCACCATGTAGGGCATTGAATTAGCTTTCCATTGATATCTTGTTTGACCTCCAACTCATTCCGAAGCTCTCGGAATCATCTTCCAAAGCTCAGGTGTTTTTTGCAGTGCAAGCTCCTGGTCCCTCAAAAACCTGCTTTTGCTGAACTTGCTTCTAAACCTCCGAGATCTTTCCTAAATCTTCCTAAATCACTTGCACAATGTTCTTGGCTCATTAATACCACTCCCTGATGAATTTGGGCCTTGAACTCGCTCTGAAAGAATATGCACCTGCCTTAGAAAGGCTAAAAATAGCCATTCCTAAGCTTGTTGAAAGAAAGACATTGTTTCAGCATAATCTAATGAACTTGTTTTCCTCTTTCTAACACATGGGCAAGGTTGGAACAACACATATAGATATTGGAAGGATGGGGATAGGCTTGACACAAGGGATGAACTGATATGAGAGAGTGCCCGGGAAGGTTTACAATAAAAATTTGGACACTAGGGTATAGTTGTCATGTTTTCAAGTATGAATTTTTCCCTTGCAAAACTCATGAAAACGAGTCCAACTCTCAAGTTTTGTGATTGTTTTTAATGGAATTATTGCGATTTTAGTATTTGTGATAAATTCACTCCATATGCCGCGATTTTCGATTTTTTTTTTTTAAATTACATGTTAATTTAGCATTTGTTCTTTGCATTTTTTCAAAATTGAGGCTGATCTCATTCTAAAAGTGTATGGAAGGCACAAATCAGTATCCTTAGAATCTTTTCTAGTTGTGATGAGATTTAGCATAGATGGCTCCGTCAACAAGCGTAAGGCATGTCGTTCCTACATTTTTGTGTTCACATTGACATTGTTTGTACAATTCTTTCCATCACTTCTTTCTTCAAATGGGATGTTCACTAGATGGATGTTATGAGTCCTTTATGGAGATTTACTTTTTGTCTCAAAAAGTTTTGTTCGATGTGAGGGGGATTATGATCTTTATGTTCCTCATTTGGATGCTCATGTATGGATCATTTTTTGATCTGGTTTACAAGCAATCTTGCATCAACCAAAAATATGTTGAGTAGGAAAATAGGTCAAGTCTAAGCACATTCTTGTTGAAATATCTTCTTTCTCAAAATTAAATAGGTCGAAGACCCTTAGCCCATTCATTGTTTCCTGACGGCTAAGGGATGAGAAAAAGGGAAACTAAGTCATAATAAATTAATTTTAAAAGTGCAAATTAAAACTTTATTATAAGCACTTTAATTAATTTATTAGTGACAAAATAAAATTAGAAAAAGAAATGTCACTTTATTTTATTTCTTCCCTAAAGGAAAAATGCGACCCATATAGGGACATATGCAAGGGGATAAAGAAATATTAAATTAAGAAAAATATTAAATGAAAGTAAAGAAAGCTGATTGGCCCTTTTTTGTGGCAAAGAGGCCAAGGGATATTATAAAATCAAGTCGCCATGCATAGGAGAGATCATCTTTTTTACATCTTATCAATTCAGAATTTTGGTCTAAGCTTGCATGCTTTCCAATTCAACTCCGAAAGACAAAAACCATTTGCAGTTTTTCTTGAGATGACGAAAACCCTCTTTAGCATTGGAAGGAGAAAAAAACTCTTCTTCTCTTATGTGAGGAGGCTCTATTAAGGAGTTTCCATTGGGTTTCAAGATTCTACTTTAGATTTCCAGCAGTTGTTGAAGGTAGAGTTGCAGATTTGTGATTATTTCAGTGAGGATTTGAAGGTAGAAGATCGTTGCTGAGTTCTACCCTTAATTTCCAGCTTGCCTATAGTGGAGCGACCTACCTTGGGACCATTTCAGCGTGATCTAGGGCACATTTGGACCTGATTTGAGTTGTTGTTCCAAAATCAGATTTTTAGAAGCCAAGATCAGCTGATTTGCACCTGTTTTGGGCTGAGGAAATTCTATTTCCAGCTAAGTCTGTACTTGTCTGTCTGCAGATTTTATAATAAAATTCCAGCCCTCTTATTGGTCAGAAAATTGGTGTTTTCTCATTGTTTTTGCATATATAAAATTTCTGATCTGTTTTGCATAAGATTTCAATGATTTTCCTTCTGTTGTGAGTGTATTCCATCACCAAGGCAAGTCGCACTTTCCCTAATTAATTCAGATCTGCAGCATTTTATCATTTTTATGTTCTATACTTTGTTGTTTTAGAGCTATTTTGGATAGGAATTACTGTTATTCCATTTAGGGTCAGAATTTTTCCATTTGGGGACACTACACTTGTTTGGCGCAAAGTGTTTTTGCATAATGTTGCGTAGCTTACGAGCACGCATACATTATGTTGTTCTTTTGTACCTATATGTTCAATGCACCTATGCTTGTGTAGTTTTTGTAATTTTACATGTTTATATGCAACATTGGTAGAATGCCTCAAAAGATTGAATCCATACAACTCTTCAGAAGTTGACGCAAGTCAATATCCTATGGCGTAGAGCAGAAAAAGTGATTTTATGAAAAAGGTCTTGTACAAGATGAAGAATGTTCAACAGGCATTGTGGCACGCCCGTGTCATGGATATACACTTCGTTAGATGGCACAAAGCTCTTAAGCTTTAGTGTGGAACTACAACAAGCTGCAAACCAATATAAGTATCGCGCAGAACCGAGAATCTTCAAAATGTGCACGACAACCTAGAAGGCATTTCAGAGGTTTGCATTAGAAGGAAAGATTCACCTTGATACCGCACATCCACATGTGAGACTACAAATTCATTGGACTAGTAAGAAGGGAATTCTTAAAACAAGGCATCTGTGACTTCTATGACAATATTGTACAAGGTTCTTAGATAGCACAAATGGGAGCTGACAGGGTTGTACCTACTTTCAAATTATGTTCGTTGGGACGACTTGTGTTTGCATTGAGTTCAACTATGATATGTGTCCTTTGGGCCTTATCTGTCATTTAATGTTTGCAACACAATTAATATGTTTATGGGCCGAAAGTAGTTGAGTTGACTATTGTAAGTAGATGATTGTGTGCTATATAAGCACATCACTACACTTGAGAAAGGCATTTGATTCTAGTTTCAGATAGGAAGTTAGTCCAAGTGTGGTTGCAATGAGTACTACAATCAGATTTGTGTGCAGGTCTAGTAGGGACTAATAGGATATAATCATTCGAAGCAACAATGTGGTGTTGAAGTGTTTGCAGGCCTCTAGGCATTGTGTATGTGTTGATGTAACAAGCCAAAATTCACAGTGTTTTTGGATAAAATAAATATTGTTGGCGTGGTATAATTCTGCTATCTACGTGTGCTAATTTTCATTGCTCTCACGGTCTTAAGGCATCCTTTCATCAGGACCCCTAACCATGACTGCATCATTTTTCTTTTGTGGATGATATGCTTAATTTAGGATATGAAGAGCAATCTTCATGGATGTAATATCCCCTTGGGGCAAAAATAAAAGAAATCTGAATTTCTAGCAAAGCCTTATGGAAAAATACAGTTAGCTGATTATTTTATGCAAACGCTCAAAATAGAAAAAACCAAAGTCTGGAAATTACTGGTAAATCATAAGAAAATACAAATTTTTGCATAATAAATGACAACCATGGATAAAATATTGAAATCTGATTTTTTGCGCGGAAAATTGAATTTTTATTTATTTTCCAGACGGAGAAATAATGGAAAATTGCAGCCAACCATACTTAAGGAAATAATGCTGAAATGCTGGCCCAATTGACTGAAGATGACGTTTTATGGCTGACGTTGGCTATTTGCAAAGCCCCGGCACTAGTCCCAACCATACCGTATGTTGTAGCAGCCTCCAATGAAGTCGTCCAACCCTAGGAGGGTGACATCAGCCTCTAAAAGGGCTCCAAAATGGAATAACAGTCCACCAATTCGCTGTCCAAGCTGAATAGATGGTGCCCTAGTTGTAAAAATCATGAAATCTGATTTGAACATGCCCTAGTTGATGCCGTAGCCGACAAATCATATCTGAATTGAAAATCCTTGACTGAAAGTAAAAATGTAACTCTTGGATGGTGTCACCTCTCGAAGATTGGAGGGTTTTTGTCCTCTAATCTTGTTGCACTGGAGGGTTTTTGTCTCCAATTGCAAAAGAAAATTGGAGCAGTAGCTCAAAACCTCCATGAAAAAATAGAGTAAGTAGAAGTGCTCCCAAATGACCCCATTGACCCCTTTTATGCTTTTTCATGGCACACATTACGAGGAAAGGTCTCCAAATGGGTCGACCCATTTCTATTTTGATATTATGTTTTACTTTATCAAAAAGTCACTTTTCCAACAATAAAACATAAGTTGCCTTTTTGACAACTTAAATTAAATTGATGATTTATTTCTCTTGCGAGTCCCTTTTCGCCTACAATAAATAAAATAGGCTAAGGATTTTTCTCTAGATTAATTTCGAAAGGGTGACATTACAATGCATTCTTTGACATGTCCGACATGGGCCTTCTTCATTATTTCTTGGGGATTAAGATCATCCAACATTCTTCGAGCAAGGTTGAATTCAATCATGTGTCTTCATAGTTGCAACTAGCAGATTTCTTCATCAAGGTGCTTTCTAAGGAAACTTTTTCATCATTGTGCATCAATTGGATTTCAGAATCCTCCTTTTAAGGACCAAGCAACATCACTCTCAAGAATTCAGCTCCTAGTCAAGCTTAAGGGGGATATTGGAACTTGTGTAATCTTGACTTGAACCTTCTATCAGTTATCTTGGACATTTTGTCGGTTCTCTCTCTTAATTTATATTTCTCCTGTTCTCTCAAGTCCATTTTGTATGTTGCCCTTGATGCCTTGTACCATTTTGGACATGTAGGTCTCCTTATTCCCACTTTACGATGTATTGGCTAAGGTAGGTCAGCATTTATAAGTGTAAATCTAATGTATTGGATGTGTTTATCTCATTGCTTAATTATCTGATCAATTCTATTCAATTTAAAATTTATTGCATATAGGCTTTACTTATCACGTACGGGCGTCTTTACATGCGTTCTTTTTGCAATATTTAGTTGTTTCTAAAGCTTAGACTCTTTGTTCCCAAGGTGACTTATCTGCATATTCCTCCACTAACCACTAGTGAAAACATTGAATGTTGCCTTGGTTACATGTTTAATATAAACAGCGACACCATTCTTATTGTAATGTTGTATTTTTGACAAATATCCATAACCAAAGCATAGTGCTAGTCCTCCAACATCACTTTTCCCTTGCATTCAAATCCTTTTCATTCAAAACAGCCTTAACTTTTTGACATGCCGATCAGACACGGGCATCGTTTATTGCATTTAAATGTACTCTTATAGAGCCTTTTTGATAATAGTATGTACTTTGGATAAATAATGAGAAACCTAAAAGTTGCCATAACTCCTGCATAAAATATCCTAAAGATCACCCTTCTTTAACAAAACTGTCGCAACAAAAAGTCTGATTGAAATTCACAAGAAAATAATAAAATATAAGCTTCAATATGGCTGTAGCATCCTTTGTTGAAATTTTGAAATGATGCAGACTAATTCTATATGAATAAGTAGTCAAAAGTCTAAGTCTAAGTACCAAGATAATTTTCATATTAAGATCAACAAGCTATAGTTTGTTTGTGATCCTGCTATTTAGTATACACCCATCCATTGCCCAGAATATGGATAGGCTTCTATCCACGACCTAAAATATCTCAACCTATCCATACAATTACTCTAGCTATAATCATTGGATTATAAGTGAGTTGATACTATGTAAATAATCTAATTAATACAAAATATGTTCTATTAAGATATCTCCAACATTCCCCTCCTCAGTACACACATAGGGAAAGGAATAATGCCACATAGAAACTAAGATACACACCAATTTAAGACAAAAATGTTGGATGGGAACATATTGCCAATTCAACAAGGGTAGTGGGAACGGCCTCACTACAATTCTGATCAGGGTCATACAACATACAAGTAGGGACATAATTTACTCACTGAAAGTGTAGCACGGGCCTCCACTTCTCTTATGTTTTACTCCTCTGGTTGGCTGGGCCACATCGAGTAAGTACAAATCTAGATAGTGGAGTTTTATCCTCATTATGCTTTTAATGGGCGCTGGCAATTTCACTGAACCTCACATGTGCAGCCACTGCACTTGATCACAAAGAAAGTAGTAATCAGTGCCATTAGACATCCTGTTTGGCTTTAGATATTTTTGCACAGGTTTTTGAATCATTTGCAGCTAGAGTACACCATCACTGCCACTGAAGACTAACAAGTCTTCAAGCTATGGAGTCCCTCGACACACTTGGATTTTGCCACTATAGAAGACTGCAACCAATGAGTTAGAGGTGAACTCAAGATTGGATGTAGCCTCCTTCCTTCCTTTCCTCCAGCCTCCCGCGAATTTGGCTCAATTAGCCAAAGCGATCTTGATGCTCAAGAGTTTCGGCATTGTGTTAATTTTTATTTATTTATTTATGTATTTTTCATATTCCTCTACTGATATTAAAAAGGTTTATAGGATGTCAAGTTTTCTTGAAAATGCATACTTTTACAGTAAAATATTCTAATGATATTTGACAATTGACTTAATCCACACCATAATATGACTCTAAACAATTTTTCGTCAAACAGAAACTAGACACAATTAATGACACTAGAAAATATTAACTAACTTACACAACACGCGACTTTGATACTAAGATCTAATAACGCTTATGACAAAGTCTTTTTCAAACTAGTGAATAATAAACTTCATGGATTAGCTAACATTTTCTGAAAATATAAATAAAGGACTCTAAAATATATTTTTCAACACCACAATTTGAAAACACAAGAAAGCACGAAAACTACGCAGCTTTATGATTTTTTTCCCTTTTTTATTTTAAATGAGACCAGATTAAAGACTATAAAACTAAAAACTTTTTAAAAGTATTAAAAATCACATAACCTAGTTAGCACATTTGTCGTCTTCATAGTTCGCATACTCGGTACTTTCAGAAATACTTAGCAAAAGAAAACAGTTTGACGCGAAAATACTCTACAACTTAAAAAATACTTAAATTTATTTTAAAAACATAAATTTTATGCAAAATATAGTTACAAAATACATTAAATGAGTTTGTAAAGCATTGGGGAAGTGTTTTCCATTAGATTTCAATACAAGTAGAGTACCAAATCGCATTATCATGCAAATGCAACAACCAACTGATAATTCTTATGAATTTATGATGATTGTCATTGAAAATTATCATCATAAATTGCATAGTAATGCAAGTTACAAATTACAATAATTTATGATTTCTTTAGTTAGTGCACTTGTCCTCTTCATAGTTTGCATACTTGGTAGTCGGAAAATACTCAATAGACCAAAAAACTTTGACTCGGTAAATATGTGGCAACTTAAAAATACCTAAATTTCTTTGAAAAATATAAATTCTATGCAAAATATAGTTACAAAATGTATCAAATGAGTCTATAAAACGTTGGGGAAGTGTTTTCTATTAGATTTGAATACAAGCGAGTACAAAATGGCATCATCATGCGAACAAAACAACCAACCGATAAGTCATGAATTTATGATGATAGTCATTGAAAATTATGATTATAAACTGCATACCTATGCAAGTTACAAATTACAATAATTTATGATTTCCTCGGTTAGTGCACTTTTCGTCTTCATAGTTTGCATACTCTGGTACTCGAAAAAATACTTAATAGACCAAAAACTTTGACTCGATAAATACTTGGCAACTTAAAAATTCTTAAATTTCTTTTTAAAATATGCATTTAATGCAAAATATAGTTACAAATGTATCAAATGAGTCTGTAAAATGTTGGGGAAGTGTTTTCTATTATATTTGAATACAAATAGATTACAAAATCGCATCATCATGTGAACAAAACAACCAATTGATAAGTCTTATGAATTTATGATGATTGTCATTGAAAATTATCATCATAAATTGCATACCTATGCAAGATAAAAATTACAATAACTTACACTTACCTCTTCCTTGTTCTACTAAAAAATTGGGAAGAGGGTCTAGCGACTCTACTAGCATCCACTTTCGGTTGCGATGTAGCTCTACCTTGGTAGTAGATGGTGCCACATGTTCAACATCATGTTCAAAGATCACGTCCAATCTAGTCTCTCCTTTTTGCTTCACCGTCACAGCTTCCCTCTTGAAAGCAAACAATCTTGTCCTCTGTGAAGGTGGAGATTTGCTCTTCTTACACGATCCAGTTGTTGTATGGATCAATCTCATCCAAATCAATAGGCTCCTATGATGTGGACATGTGTCCACCTTTCTTGCGTAAAGCTTGCACAAAAAATAGGTCATTGAGTCAATTTATTGTGCTTCTTCGTGTGAATAGCCTCAAACAAACTCCAGTTGTGCTCGCATCCAGAAGCGCTATAAGGCTGAGATAAAATTTAGAGGGCTAACTTTTGAAGATTTGGGGTATTTCCATCTTAATCTTCCTATAGAGAACCTACAAACAAGATAATCAAAATTTTGTAAGTAATTAATAATTCTAAATTTGTAAGTTGTGATATGTAAGTAAGTACTATAATTTTTGTTACTTGGTGGCTAGATGGATCTCTCTCTGACAGTTAATGCTGAAGAAAAGAGCCTCCCCTAGCATGTTTGTTGCGAAATTATGCGACTCTGAAATAATGAGGTCTCTCACCTTAACCACTCGGCTTTATCCTCTCAATGCATGTTGAGAGGCCCTCTATAATCTCCTCATTAACATCTCGATGCCATCATGGCAGAAAAATTTGGGGTTGAGGTAGCACCTTGTGCATGTATGGGTTAGGCGGTGTTGATTATTCTACACTCCAATTAATTAGCTCCTAAAAGGGACCAAATCTAGCCTTATCCCCTATAATAGTTTTGGATGGCCTCTTTGGTTCCTATCCATGGCCCGATAAATGTATCTCATTGGATTTTTCTCCCACAAGTGCAAAGCCCTCACCAAAGGCCCCGACACCTACAAAAAGATAAACTTTAAAGTGACAAACTTTCAATTAAATTAAATAGAAATGTATTTAAAAAATAAAAATAAAGGATCAACCTAAAATTTAGATTGAAGTTTGAAGTTACTTTGATGATATTTGCAACTCTTTTCGCAAAGACACTATAAAAAAAATTCTTTGTAGGCCTGTCTCCATTGGCTCTATTTGAATATTGTGAGTCTAGCCATGCTTGACTCACAAACATTTGCTTCAACAGATGTCAATAAACTACAAATACTTTGCAACGTTAGGAAGTTAGTTGTAAACCTTGTGGCACTTGCTCGCACAAACTCTCTCTCCTTGGCGTGTTCTCCTATCAAGTTGAGAATCCAAGGGTGGTTATATATGTATTTTGTTATAATTCTTGCATCCTCTACAACCGGTTTCACCCAATCAATTTTGCCTATATCCTTCAAAAAGAAGGTCAAGGAAATGAGTTGAACAAGGGGTCCAAAAGAGTGATGGATGCCTCTCTTGAAGTAGTCCCCCAACCGCCACAAATGTTGTTACATTGTCAGTGACAACTTGCATAACATTCTCGATGCCCACCTTTAAGACAACCTCCTCCAACATAAGACTCAATTTTTCTGCATTCTTTACTATGTTAGAGACATTAATTGACTTCAAAAACTATATCTTAATTTGAAGCCACCTAAAAATTGATGAAGATGTGGTTCCTTCCATCCGTCCACCCATTTGAAAGAATGGTGCATCCAAACTTTTGCTACTACTTTTGATTTTCTAGAATTGAGTTTGCATCTACAACCGCACCTTGGAGGAACCTATCACTTAACTCTCTTGGATATGGTGACTTGTACGCTTTCCTCAGAATGTCATCAATGCCATCACCAAATACTCCTAGTATGAGCTCTTCGCCACATTGAAGGGAAGGTTTGTAATACCAAAAATTTGCACATGCTTTATTTGCTTCCTTGTGTATCTCCTTGTTCTAGCTTGTACCTAGTAGCAAAGGTTGTGCCCGAGGTATGTTTCTTGGTACAAGAAAAAATATATCTAGCCTTTTCTTGAACTTAATGAAGCGGATGTGCCTCGTAGCCGTGGACCATGACAAGAGCCTTCAATCATTGGTGCATCTCCCTTCGTTGCCACTGCCATTTTAAGTCTAATGATTGTTTGCACCATTGCCCTCTTTGATTTCTTCTTATACAACAATGTAAGCTTTGTCTTCAACTCTTGTTGTGCCTCTTTCGAAGGTTGGGACATGCAGTGATGTTGTGACAAACAATGCATGCAACATGGTACTTGAGGCAATTGTTTCCTCTAGAAACCTTTTTTCTGCAGAAATTGCAAATCACAATCCCTTCAATTTCTCCATGTAAAACCTACTTCAAAGCTGTGGTATGGGAGTTAGCAAGAATGCTCCTTGTTGTTGATGTTGAGTTTGATGTTGAACCAAGTGTGGAGCCGGATGCCATCGTATGTAAGTTCTAACGTGCAATACTTTCAAATACCAATTTTTTTTGAAACAACATCGAAAAACCATAAATTACTAATCGTCATCCTCAACCATAAGTAATTGTAAACCCTATGTAATTGTAAACCCTACAAACAAGAATAAATACAAAAATATTTAAACAATACATTCCAACAATTTTGTTCATTAATGATGATAAACTAGCATAAATCACAATTAAAATTAATCAGAATTGAATGGAATGCATGCAAATTTGCAAATCATGTTTGGAAACCTAATTTTAACAATATAGAAAGAATTTACATGCTTGAAAAGAAAGGGGAAAAAGAACTAACCTCCAAATGAAATTCTTCAAACTCACAGTAAAATCCCTTCAATTCACTCAAAGGATGCTCAATAGCTATGTGAGTACAAGTTGTGGGGCTTATAAAGGAAAAAACCAACATTTTTTCCACATTTCACGTTTTGCTACATCTAATGAGTTCAATAGTCATACTCACCGATTCTTAGCTGCAGGGCTTGCAAATTATTGTGGTGATTACTTGCCCAACAAAATATAGTGCGAGTACTTGCTGAGACTATATACTATGTTCTTCTTGCACTTTAAAGTTCCTTTTGCCCACTTCTTAAGCCACGCCATTTATGCAGATCTGAATGCATGTTTCCATGCTGCAGATTTTTCTTTTTCTTTTAAAGAGGTGCCAATTCTGACTTGCACTTTGGCCTGCCTTCATAAATACATCAGGTCAAAGCGGTTATGCTCTTTTGATTTTCTTCTCATGCCTCTCGCAATTGATATCTCTTCACGCTAGAATCTTCACAGACTGCTTCTTTCCTCTTCAAGTGCTTCTAGTCTGGGATCAGCAGCTTCTTACTATCAGTTTAATTCTCTTCCTCTGCACAAAGACACCTTTACTTCTTACAACAGTCATGGTTATGCCAAGGACGGAATCTATCCAGATGTGTATGCATACATTTCTGTTGCGGCTCTCATTCTATTCACATTTAACAGGCCCATAGTTAGAACAACACTTCTCCACCCCTTGTTTGAAATACCACGAATAGATGCAAATTTTCCTTTTTTTTTGTTTTAAATTTTTTGGTGCCTTCAAGCCATGGAAAATCAAAGCCTTACTCTCTCTCTCTCTCTTATGTTTGGAGATCATGGAACACAATGGTGAAAAATGTATATGTATAACAATGGTGTTTTACAAGATAAGACAATGGCTGTATTAAAACTTCAAATTCTTGTGATTTCTGCCTATCGTTTCCTGTCTTGTTGCATTCAGTACACACTTGCAAATGGTCATGTGATTAATAAACAATAGCATAAGATTCAAATTTGCTTTCAGAGATCCTCAACGCCATGACAATTTCTTCTTCACAGGCCTCTCATTCAGCTTTGATACCAAAATAGACTTTTGCAAATAAACCAGGCCATGCTAGTTTTCATATTAACATCAACATTTATATATACAAGTATTAGTTAGTTTGTGATCCTATTATTTAGGATCCACCTTCTGTCCACTGCCTAGAATATCTCAACCCATCTCCATAATTACTCATCTAATCCTTATAAGCGAGTTGTTACTACAACTCATGTACACATGCTTCACCCACCTAATTACTGAATAATTTTAGTAGTACAAACATGTTGGGCCAAGAGATCTCCAACAGAGATGCCAAAACTAGTGTTCTATCTTTGCTGTTTTTCTGCTATTATACATTATGATTCATGCATAAGAATGATCTGACCACGTTCTTTGGAGATTACAATGTATTTATATATAAGTTTACATTGCACAAATATTGAATCACCTCAACTGAGAGGTATTAGGTTGGCCTACCTTATCGATTTGCCAATTGCATATTTCATGTAGACTGCAGTAACCTATTAGATTTTGCTTAAAAGAAGCCTTTTAAATTGCTGCATGGCCTATTTTTTGGGCTTGGCACGTGTGATGATTGAACTTCTTTTACCCAATGCTGTAATGGACCATTTCAAAGGTAATTTGAGCCATATGAAAATTTCGTAATTTAGTTGCCATGTTGGAGCATAACAGATTTTTGGTCAATTGAAGCTGTTGTGCACAGTTTTCTCTATTATGTGTCCTGGCTTTAATTCCTCTTATCTTCCTATTTACATACTATAGATTAATTATTATGTTCAAATGGAAAAACATAATTCAAAGATCAAATTTGTATTTGTTATGTCACTAATTGTAGAAAATATGTTTTGCAGCTTTTGGTGGATGTACATGCAGATCCAACCCTATTGGTTGCTTATGGTAATATTAAGTCTTTAGTTTCTTACACTTGTCTTTATTGTAGTAGTAGTAGCTCGATGGGACCACTTTTTACCAAACAAACAAAAAAAAGGTTGAGAGTAAATGTTGTATTGCATTGCTGTATTAACATGCAATGTTCTAGAACTTTGCATATGATCCTCATTTCCTTCTGTTAGTTATTGCCTTTCTTTATATAATCTTAGTTTTTATGGAACTGGTCATAGTTCATTGCATAATCATGTTTGCAAAAGATCCCTTTACTGAATTCATATTTGAGCTACATATTGCTTTTTTATCTGTGGGATGAGCTTCACAAATTGTCAAGAAACTGACATTTTTCCATTCTTCCTTTGCTAGTTAAACTCACACTTGTTTTAATCTATAAATAATATTACAATGACCAAAATATTAGTCACTATCTGTTTACTGCCAAGCAAGCTGACAATAGGGACACATTCTCCAGAGAACATGAAAAGTCTCTCTCCTTCGGGCAAAACCTTATTATTATATAAGACTAATTATAGATTCCTATGATAAAACAGACTAAGCACATAAGTGATCTAGTATCATGATATAGTTTGCGATCGACACTTTATGAAAACTTATCAGGTATACCAGGATGACTATCATAAATATGATCTGTGAAGTGAATATAAGACAGATTGGCATTTGGACACTCGTTAAGATATAGTGGTGGCGCTCATAATGGAAAACGATTGTAGTACAATGTACCCATTCTTATACAAGGATAGGGAGCCACAGATTGTGAAATCAAATTGGTGTAATATTTCACATGTGAAACTGTTTGTTCTGTGTAGTCCACAAGGTATGTTAAGATATGGCTGCACAATGTAAACAGAAAGAACATATGCCTCCATGGATAACCCAACATCTATGTGTGATTATTACACTCTTATGATATGTAGATAGCTGAATACCTAGGTTGCCAGGATACGAGTATGGGTATGGGTTCGATACGTGGATACATCGATTTTAAAAACCCCTTCGGTACAATATGTCTTGGATACGTCCGTACACACACACACGCACACACATACACACACACACGCACACACACACATTTTACTCATTTTTAGTCCATAAGAAATACAAAACTTGAAAATTATAGTAGGATCAATGTTCAAAACATTCAATATACTTAAGACTTTACATTTTCATTGATCATGTGGCTGCCATACATATGATATACGAATATCATGTCAACATGAATACAAACAAAACTTGAAAAATATACTAGGATCAATGTTCAAATTTTCAAAACATACAATATACTTAAGATTTTACATTTCATTGATAATGTGGCTGCCATACATATGATATATGAATATCATGTCAACATGAATACAAACAAATCTAGAATATATCATCTAGATTTTCCTCAAAATCAAATTCTTGCATGCCACTTGCGCTAGCTCCACTCTCATTAGCTCCGCTCTCCACTCCTTGTGAACTCCCTTGAATGTCATCTTCACCATCAAATATTGAAAGTTGGGCAAGAGTGGTTGCGAGAGGCATCCAAGTTTGTGGTCTCTAGAAGAAGATCCCAAAGTTTGTGAGGACCTTTAACATAGTCCTCAAACTTGTGTGACAAGAGCGCAAATTGGAATGCACATATACCAAATCCTCAACTTTTTTTAGATGCCAACTTGTTTCGTTTAGTTGAGTGGATAAAGGTATAAGTACTCCAATTCCGCTTTGGAAGAATTACTAGCCACCTATTACAAAAAAGTTCATTAGAAAATTCAAATTAGTAACATACTAAGAATGTGCGGAAAATAATCCTACTAACTTAATAAAATTTAAAATTTTCAATGATTATAAATTTATAAATGTTATACCTGTGAAAGAATTTTGATGGCAATAGGTTGTAAGTACTTGGCATCATGGCCATGTACACACCACCATTTGGTTGGGCTCATGGTGTACTTGTCGAAAAGAGCCTCAATCTCTCCCATGTTGCCTTCTGAAGCTACAAACATGCCCATTTCATTTTGGACCACACTGGCTATAGATGGATTAGGAAAAAGTCTTCTAAATGCTGCCCTAGGTTCCATTTGCAACTTTGGAGTCAGAGAATGGTGGTTTCTGTTAGGTAGCCCAAGTATTTTAGAGCTATAATACTTTGGGTTCAGTGCATAAGCAAGGAGATGTAATGGGGTGGTCATTTTATTCCACCTCTTCATGACCACATTCTTGACCTCATTGTAGAAGGTCTCTTCTGGATCTTGCTCTTTTGTTTGTATGACCTCTCTCATACATTCAAGCATAGAATCTATTCCATCATATATCTCTCCCATGCATGTTGCATCAATCTACGTATCTGATCATGGAGAGAATGGGCTCTGTAAAATTGAGCAAGTACTCAACCTTGGCCCACCACTCATCATCAAGGACCAATGATTTTACCTTTGCAGCTTTCTTTGTATTTGACTGCCTCCACACTTTGTCCAAACATTGCTGATCACCATACTACTTAAAGCCTCTTTCACCTTCACAAGTCGTCTCAAAACGAGTGTGTGAGAGGCAAATCTTGTTTCTGCAACCTTCAACAACTCCAACCTTGAGAATCTCTTGAATATGGCCTGTGACATATGATGGTTTGTGATAAACATCTAAATGTCATTTGCCTTAGTGTAAATTTGCTCAATCCACGAGATTTTCCCAATCTTTTGGAGCATCAAATTAAGGGAGTGAACAACACAAGGGGTCCAAAATATGTGCTCATATCTACCCTCTATAATCAATCTTGTTGCTTTACAGTTTTTAGCATTGTCCGTGATGACTTATACAACATTATGGCGCCCACCACTCAATTGCCTTTTTCAAAATGTCGGCAATAAATTGTGCATCTTTGACTTGCCCTTCATCAATGGCTTTTAGGAACATTTTCCCCTTTAGGGCATATGAAACAACATTTATGAGGGGTCTATTTCTAGCATCTTTCCATCCATCTGAAATGATGGAAACCCCTAAATCCTTCCATGAATCTCTAATTGGCTGCAAAGAGGTGTGAATGTGTTCCACTTCCTTTGCCAAGAGTGTGGTTCAAACCTTTTCATAACTTGGGCATTTGTACCCTTGTGGAGCTTCATTGATAGCCTTCACCATTTGATGCCAATATGGAGACCTCAATACATTAAAGGGCAACCCACATGCATAAATGCATCGAGCAACCACCTCATCAGCAATATCCCTCTTGTCATTATTAAATGCTTTTTCCAATGCTCCTTTTGGCCTTTTTTGTGAGGTCTCTTGACTCTCTTCATCAAAAGGGGTATCAAGTGGTTGACTTTGAGTTTGGATGAAAGGATGAGTAGTAGATTTAGGTGTGGGTGGTCGTAATGAAGGCCTTCTTTGCAATGGAATTGTTTTAGATCTATTTCTTTCACATTGTCTATCAGCCTCCTCTTGCTCTCTCAGGTACTCTGCCATTTTCTCTTTTGATATTTTAGGGCACTTCTTTATCCCCACACCTCCAACCCCTAGTCAAATGGATTTTCAGTTAACTATGAGGATTTGTATTGAGCATGACAACCATGACATATCCAAATCCAACCCCACCACCAACAAGGTATTCTACCACTGTCACATGTCTCCAAAGAGGGGAATTAGGATCATGTTTCACAGAATTGATGTGTTTTCAAAAGCTTGTGGGCCTTGCACTCCAACTAAAGCAAAACTTGATGCCATCCTAATCTATTTTTGATCACCAAGATCACCATAACGACGCGAGGTGAGAGCATACACAAAGTTAGGATGTTAAAAAAATTAAAAACATTTTGCCTTTACATAAATAATAATTAATAAATTAAAAAACAATGGCTTACTAATTTTTAAGTGATGTCATCCTAATTTGTTTTTGATCACCAAGATCACCATAAAGGTGTGAGGTGAGAGCATACACAAAGTTAAGATGTTTAAAAAAATTAAAATATTTTGCCTTGGTTATGTCATCCTAATTTGTTTTTTATCACCAAGGTCACCATAAAGGTGCGAGGTGAGAGCATACACAAATTTAAGAAGTTAAAAAAATTAAAAAATATTTTGCCTTTACATAAATCAAATGATAAATGCTAAAATATTAATTATTAACATTGAACAATGCATTTAAAAATTAAAAATAATGATATTTACTAATTATTAAATTAAAAAACCTAAATTGTGCCATCCTAATCTGCTTTTGATCACCAAGATCACCATAAAGGTGCGAGGTGAGAGCATACATAGATTTAGGAAGTTAAAAAAATTAAAAAATATTTTTCCTTTACATAAATCAAATGATAAATGCTAAAATATTAATTATTAACATTAAATAATGCATTTAAAAATTAAAAAATAACGATATTTACTAATTAATAAATTAAAAAACCCTAAACCGTGCCATCCTAATCTATTTTTGATCACCAAGATCACCATAAAGGTGTGAGGTGAGAGCATACACAGATTTAGGATGTGTTTAAACTCTAAACTTTTTAAAAATGCAACAAAATAAATTTAAAAAAAAATGTAAAAATAAAAAATAGAAGGATGAATTAAATAAAAATACTTGTAGTGTAGACAAGGGTAGCAAGTAAAACAATGTTGCCTCCAAACGTAGATCCTTGTTGCAATAGAATTCTAACAAATGCTACCTCCAAACGTGACATCTACTCCTTTGAATGAACAATAAAACAATGTCTTCCTCTCAACAATTGCTTCCTCTAAACAAACTTGAACTTCTTGCAAGCAATGGCTGCCCCCAATCTCCTCCTTGCAATGGTTGCCTCCAAACAAATCCTCCTTCCAATGTTTGCCTCCTCTTCAATTCCTCTTTGGCTCTTTGCTCATACACTTGCAAAAACCAACAATGAATTGTTTGTGTGATTTCAAATGAATGGGTGAGTGTTTTTTATAGCTTTTTGAGGAGTTTAGGGTTTAATATTTTATTAATTTAAGTGTTAGGGTTCATTTTTATCATTGACCAAGTCAAAAAAACCTTTTTAATGCTTTTATGGCGTTCAAGACTGTGGGTTCGCCGTGGATACGTCCTGGGTACGTCGAAACATACCCGGGATGTATCAGGGGGATCCATACCCGGGACGTGTCGGGGATCCGTACCCATACCCTTATGTATCTGTATCGGATACCTATCAGGAAGGGTATGAGGGGCAGGGGGACGTACCCTAATAACTTAGCTGAATACAAGAAGTAGCTCATGCTTCATTATGTACAAGGGAGTGTAACCGTGGATGCTCTGAGCATTGGGCACGCAATGTCACCAAGTTACCAAGCTCGTAAATCTGGATTTGTAGACGCGTTTTATAAAAAAGTGATTTTACTTCAACAATGCAATATATTTGTGCCCTTTAACATGCAATTAGATCGAATAAGACCTAAAATCATATATCGAGACATTTGTTTAACTCTTTGTAGTGTAAGAATTGCAAAAGGGGTTTCAAGAAAATATCAGATTTTGTGCAAATTTGGAAACAATCATCATAAACAAACAACAAAATCGGGGTTTTTATGGTCGAATATAGAATTAGCATTTCTATAGACAATCGAGACAACCTAGGAAAAATTGCATTGAGGAATGGACCTTGAAAAATTGCATCAAGGTACTCTTTTGGGAACACCAATGTGCTTGTCCAAGTCCATTAGTGCACTCTTCTAGGACCATAGAGTAACGATTCGCAATCTGTCACAAATGCAAAATCGGATTTGAGAACTCTATTCGTTAGGTCAAGGGCTAAAAAACCTTACACACATTTATGAAATTCCTTGTAGATCTTCCAAACTTGATCTCCTTCCTCCAAATCTAGTGTACCCTGTGGATGTGTCCCTTGTGTTTTAGGGGTACGCTATAGGGGCATTTCGGGTTGTAGGGACAGAAGGAAACGTCCCTAGAGGTCTCCAAATCTTATTTTTAGTTGGAAATGTTTCAGGATGCCAAATTTCAAGGGATGGCGAAGACGTCTAGATGCCCTTTGATCGAATCGGGATGACTAGCCATACCATTGACCTAAAACTCAAAAAAACACTTAAAAACTCAAAAAAACACTTTAAAAACTCAAAATCTAAAAAAGGTGATGGGTGGCCCACAAGGACCCTCGAAGTGTATCTAGTAAACCTAAACCTAAAACAAGCACACTAACTATTAAAAGCAAAAACAAGCTCATTTTTGTCATTTTGTATTTTGTGAAGAAGACGAAGAAGGAAAACATTAAGCGAGCAAAAAGAAAGGGAGCATTGAAATATATCATTTAAGGTAAGTTACTATTTATTCTTCATTTGTACAAATTCCTTCGTTTTTTTTCAAAGTTTTAAAGACTTAGGGAGGTTTTTTTCTTTGTTTTTTGTTTTATGTGTTTGCATTTGCAGCTGTGTTTTGAGTTTTCTACAAAACGAGCGACAATAAGGTAGTAAGGGTGAAGGGATTCAGATTCGACATAGGGCCGTAGATGTACCACTAGGGGTTCTTCTCGAGAGTGGAAGTGTTGTAGGGGACTGTATGTTCAAATAATCTATTTGAAGGCCCTTCTAGACTCCCCAAAATTTATGCAAAGGGCCCATTAATCCTAAAAACTCCTTTCACAATTTAACAGCCATAGACAAAGACAAGAAAAAAATTTAAAGGGGTCTAGATCATGGCTATGTCATTTGAGTTATAAGCAATATAGGGGGTAGCTATACAAGGGTTCTAAGTCACAAGGTTCGTGTTCGAGTTCCACAAAGATAAAATTCAGATTAAGTTCGGCAATGATAAAATTTGGCAAAAAAATTGTGATTAAATTTGACTACTATAATTTGCAAAATTTTTAAATATAAGAAGTAGAACCTCTAAATTGTCAAAATAGGTAAACATCACAAAATAGATTTGAAATCTATATAAAGAAGATGTCACATTTATAAACCATGATAAACTTATCAAAGTTAAATGAAAGAGGAGAAACATAATATTAAGTTTTAACCATAAGAAACATATGAAATCGCCAAAAAGTTACAATTAGGAGTCAAGACTCAAACTTCAAAAAGTTCCAAGTCATTAAGAGCACATGGTTGAGTTGATGCAATATCATCATCACTAGATGCACCACTCAATTCATCATCAAAAAGTCAGGTTTGTCCACATTTGTTTTGTTTTTGGAATTTGTTGGAGTTGTACAGAAGAGGTGGAGTCTTTTGTTGCTTTGTTCATACACAATTGTAAATTGCTGCGAATGTAAACAAGATCTCCCAACTTTCTAGATAGCAACTTATTCCTCTTTTTCGTAATGGATGTGGTCAAAACAACTCCAGCTTCTTTTCACACGTTGTTGGACTTGCTCCCGACTCAATATTTGAATGGTGAAGTGTTGCAATTCCAGTGTCTATGCTCCATAGGACCTCCACTATATGCACCACTCAATTCATCATCAAAAAGTCAGGTTTGTCCACATTTGTTTTGTTTTTGGACTTTGTTGGAGTTCTACGAGAAGAGGTGGAGTCTTTTGTTGCTTTGTTCATACACAATTGTAAATTGCTGCGAATGTAAACAAGATCTCCCAACTTTCCAGATAGCAACTTGTTCCTCTTTTTTGAATGGATGTGGTCAAAACAACTCCGCTTCTTTTCACACGTTGTTGAACTTGCTCCTGGCTCAATATATTTGAATGGTGAAGTGTTGCAGTTCAGGTGTCTATGCTCCATAAGACCTCCACTATATGCACCACTCAATTCATCATCAAAAAAGTCAGGTTTGTCCACATTTGTTTTGTTTTTTGGAATTTCTTGGAATTCTACTGAAAGAGGTGGAGTCTTTTGTTGTTTTGTTCATACTCAATTGTAAAGTGCTGCGAATGTAAACAAGATCTCCCAACTTTCTAGATAGCAACTTGTTCCTCTTTTTGGAATGGATGTGGTCAAAACAACTCCAGTTCTTTTCACACGTTGTTGAACTTGCTCCCTGGCTCAATATTTGAATGGTGAAGTGTTGCAGATCAGGTGTCTATGCTCCATAGGACCTCCACCACTTGTACTCAAGCATGTCGACTCGTGACATGTCATATTTGGCCGCTAACATTCCAAACATCTCTTCTTTTGCCGTGTGTTTCCAACACTGATCTCTAATCAAGATTACGGTTGTTGGATTTGGTTCAAACCTCTCAATGGCTTCGTAAAGCCCCCACCATAACTTCTAAATCACTTTGTTTATCAATTTGAAATAGCTTAGGCTCCAAATAACACGCTGCTGCATGTAAAGGGGTGTGCATCATTTTCCATTTGGAATCAACTGTATCCCAAATCTCCATGTAGTCTACTTCCACATTATCGAGTGTTTTTGAACAACTTCCTTGCAATGGTCCATGCTCTCATAAAGCATGCCAAGACAAGGGGTGTCGCCATCAACCATGCGAAGCACATCAACAATTGGTTCACACACATTTAGAACCTTTGTTGCACTTTCCTAGAAATTGTTGTTTAAAATAATTTGTTCTATGTTCTTCCCCTTAAGACCTTTAGAAAGCACATAATTTTCCACTCATTAGAACAAATAACAGACCTTAGAGCTGTTTTTTTTTTTCGATGACTCTTTTCAAAGTGATATAAAACGAAGCAAGCCTTGATTCACACATCCTCAACAACTCCCTCAATGCATGTTGCGTAAGTTTCAATGTAAGATGGTGATTTCTTATAAAATTTGTGATTGCCCTTCCTCTCGTGAATTGCTTCATATACCCATGGGAATTTTGCCAAGTCATGAAGCAAAAAGTCTACGCAATGTGTTGCACATGGGCTCCAATATATCTGTGGGTATTTCTTTACAATCAACTTTACTTCCCACCTCCCACACAATTTACAACATCACAAGAACCATTTGAACCACATTCTCCATACCTATTTCAAGAGATGAAGTTTTCTTATGGTTCATGGTGTCAATCACCTTCAAGAACACAACACCTTGAGGGAAAGCCACCAAAACATTAATCAATGGTCTCTGACATATATTTGACCATCCATTGCTCAATATGGCGCAACCTCTTGCACTCATTATCAACTAATTTTGACTTCACAAATTTACAACATGAAATTTTAAAAAAATTATGAAGTGTCTTTTCTCGTGGTTTATCACCCTCATCGTGATCGTTTTATTCTTCTGATCGTTTTGGATTTCGTTTCATCCATTTCGGGTAAGTACTTCTCCCGCTATTATGTCGCAAAACCGCATTTAAATTAATTAATTTCTTACCCTTTTATTTAATAAAATTTATTAAATTTTGGGGTTTTTAATTAATAAATATTAATTTAATCTTTATTAAAATTGATCGACAAATTTGGAAGAACTTTCCTTGTTTTCCCATTGCCATGGGCAATTAAAATTCCACCTCCAATTGTGGGAATGCCAAGTTGGTTTTCCGCTCCCGATTTTCTCTTTCCTAACAAAGTTTCCATTTTCCCCGCTTGTTGGAAATTCTCTTGTTGATTGCCAACCCAACCGGATGTCAAATGGCAAAATATCTCCCATTTTCCCATATGGGGAAATGGAGGGGAATTGCCAGCACGCTTTGCCATTGTCATGGGCGAATGGTTAACTTCTTCCCATATTCCTCGACAATTAATGCCCACTACCCGGAGAAAGAGGAAATTGGTTATTCAACAGGAAGAAAGAAGAAACGGATACGAGAAAGCTTCTTGAATCCTCGTAACTTTCTTCCATGAAAATCTGTGGAAAAGGTCATGCGTAAAGTGTGAAGAGGAAGCTGTTCACGCACCAATTAAAGCAACCATACGCATTCACAGCCCAAAAGAGCACACAACAAAGGAGATATTTGTCCAAACGCCTTCATGGAGAAGAGGGAGCTGTCCACACAAAGGAGGTAGTAAACCAGTCAAAAAGATCATTGTCCACGCACTGCCAAAACATTGGCCAAGCATAATACAAAAAAGGAATCTTTCCACTCATTTGTAGGTTCAAAGCCACAATCCACGTTGACAAGGGAGAAAGAATTAAAACTCATGCACAGCTTGTCCATGCATTGGAGGTAGAAAACCAATCAAAGAAGAATCTTTCCACGCATGCAAGGCCATTCACGAAGGGAAGGCCATACGCTGGTTTTAAGAGCAATGAAAGGAGATCTGTCCAAAATGCATTCACAGTTGACGAAGAGGAGCCACACGGTTGTTAGTGCAAGTCAGAAAGTAAAGAGAAATATTCACCACGCATTAGCCAAGGCAACAAACATCCACGCATTGGTAAATATAATCACAGCTGCTAAAAAGGAAGCAAACAACCATGCATAAGCTAAAGAACAAGCCATTGTTCATGCCTATAAGGAAGAATAAAATGCAGCATAGGCAAGCTTAAACAAGTCACGCACTCATCCAAGTTGAAGCAGCTTCCATGCATGCATAAGACAAATAAAAGAGGAGAATTTCCATGCAGTTGGAGAATAATATAAAAAAAGGAACAACCCACGTAGCAAGAAACTTAGGCAGGCCACGAGTGGGAGAAGGCAAAAATAGCTCATAGTCATCCAAAACCAAGCCACGCAAGAGGTGAACAACAGGCCGAAAGGCCACGCATTACTAAAGGAAGGCAGTCCAACGCATCAACATTTATACGCAAAGGTGAAAGGAGGCAATAGTTCACGCCAAGAAGAAAATAACTATACGCACTTATCCAAAACAAAAGCCACGCAATTGCAAGAAGAGGACTGTGCGTGAAGAGAAATCATGTGAACCGTTTGACAAAATGTCAAACAAGATATATATCAGCACAAAAAAAAGAAATTAATGAAGAAAACAATAGATGCGGAACGAAGGCTGTTGCGGGTTGTATCTGTCAAAGTAGTCAACTTTGGAGCTTGATATCTCAAAGCAGGGTGATTCTCGTGAAAAACCAATCATTGCCCGCAATTTTTCTCATGTTAAGGTGCTTCTATACTCATTTGCAAATGCACAACACCTCATTTGATATTTTTCACGAACCCAAATAAAACGCAATTCGTTTGAATTTTTGCTGCATAACCAGTTTTCAGCTTGTCAAAAGGCCTACTTTGAGCATCCGTATTTTGGGCCTGAGTGATTGTTGAGAAGAACAATTTGGTTCTTTGGATTTTCTCCATCTTCATGTACTCCTTTGCCAAGTTGCAAATGCACAACACCTCATTTGGTATTTTTCGCAAACCCAAATAAAAGACAATTTATTTGATTTCATTGCAGCGCATGCAATTTTCAGCCTGTCAAGGGGACTCACTTTGAGAGTCGATATTTTGAACTTGGGTGATCGTCAAGAGAAAAGGATTAGTTCTTTGAATTCTCCCCAACTTCATGTGCCCCCTTGCTAAGTTGTAGATTCACGAGTGACGTTTGGTATTTTTCCCAGGCTAAAATAAAATAGAGTTTTCACAGTTTCACACCTGCATTTTCCTGACAGTTTCAGAGAAGTCATATTTGACCTTTAATATTTGACTGAAGAATTTGATTTGTTAAAAACCCTTTGATACGCAGACTTGTGGTACCTTAATAGACTCCCTCATCCAATGAGAGCTTCTCAGAACAAGATTTGTTATTTTTCCCAGGGCATTTTCAGAGGCGATTTGTTCAGTTTTGAAGTCTAGAAGTAATAGCCAGAAATCAAGCTTCTCATCACGTCTTCACAATCATGTCATCTTCAAACAAAGCAGTGTTGCGGTATGAGTTCCAGGGCATTCTACCCACCTCTAACGCTCCATTCAAAGTATGAGAACATCATCGATACCAACTTGGGACATATCAACGTAAGTCGATTCCGCGATTGCGTATCAACTGAAGGCGAGTCAGAATTTTCCCGACGCTTGTTCCGCGGTCTCTCACGCGTGGCAACCTTCCCAGTGTCCGTACAGAGTCCCGAATTGGTCATCACTTGTGCGGAGCACTATGACACCTACACAACATGGCGATTCAACTCCAACGGCTCCGAAGCGGGAGACCTCGACTTGTGAGCTATCAATCTCATCTCTGCGGCGCGTTTCTCGATGGCACCAATGGGTCACCTCTGACTTCCTCATTATGCGGTATAGGTCGTAGCTATTAGCAGAGGTCTCTTCGAGTCAAAAGCCATTGTTATCGGCAGAGATCGACAATGGGAGAATCGTGTCTACATCGATTGTCTTCACTTGGTCGTTGTGGTGGATCTGTTCATTGACAATTAACAAACCAAGACCAATGACAAGAGCGGTTGTGCGGATCATCAAGTAAGACCACATCATTCAAGCATGTCCCTATCAACTCTCGCCAATAACGGTGGCGTGATACTTCATCGACCAATCTTAAAGTTAGAGCCTTCTCGAATGGATGATCGTGAGCGGATCAGAATGGCAACACTTCGGGATGGTGACAAAGACGAAAGACATAACTCCAGGAAGTGAATTGCAATCTCGACTCTTGGAAGATATTCTCAATGGAGAAATATCAGGAGTTGGATTCTGACAAGTCAAGGTGGCGTAACGACTATGGTCTCGCGACAAATGAAGAATTCACCATGGAAAGCTATTCAGAGCATGTGGAGAATTGTGTGTAATTGTGAATGTGAATACGAATGAAGACAAAATTGCTCACATCGGGATGTTGCTCAAACAGATAGGTGGATGAACTGCTCAAGCTTCAAGCTTAGCTCTCTTGTCATCTGGAGGATTGCGGAGCACGGTCAACGAGTTCATTCCGTACAACCGGGATAGGCGGACTCTTAGCCCAATGGATAAGGCACTGATCCTAGGTGTCTTGATCTAGGTAGCATGTTGTTGACTAGGATGTCTATGTGTGTGTCCAAGTCATCTAAGTGGGGTCCACATGTACCCACTTCATTATTGTAATAATTGATTGGGTCATTTAAGTTATAAAGTTGTAATATTTTAATAAAGTAACATTACTTTATTAAAATAAAGTCATAAAGTTATATTATTTTAATAAAGTCACTTTACTTTATTAAAATAATGTTATATTCATCAAATGACCTAATTGTGCCCTAAAGTAACCCTAACTACTTTTCAACCAACTTTTTGGTTATAAAAGGAAGTTAGGGGCTCATTTGTAAGGGTGACTTTGAGAGAGGAGAAGAAAATACTTGTGTGCAAGCTTTGTTTTAGGAAAGAAACTTTGTGTTCTTTTGTGAAGACATTTTGGAGTTAATGAAATATGAACTTTGTGTCCCATTCATTCATTAGCAACACCCCTCGTCAATCCTTGAAATGCCAAGTGGTCCATTATTCTTGTCAAACTTCCAATAAAGGGATGACCACACAAACAACATTTGATATTGTTACTGTTGTGGGTCACATGTTTCCATCCCTCGGCACTTGATTTTGGGGGACCCATTGAATTAAAACCTCTGACTAAATAAATTTAAAATATTTAATTCAAATATTTAAAAATATATAAATATATGATAAACATAATAAATTTTAAAAAATTGAAATACAATTTAGTTTACAAAATATAATTCAAATATTTAAAGTTCTTTTATATTTTTAAATTTAAAATATAAAAATATTTAAATATTTTATTGTCATAATATAATATTATATAACTTTAAAATATTTTAAACTTTAAATTAAATTTAATATTTTAATTGTATACTTATAAATGTTAAATTAAAAACTATATTTTAAATATTAAAAAGTTAAAAATATGAAATTATAAATAAAGTGAAAGCATATTATAAAACTTAATTTTAAAGACAATGTTAAATTAAAATATATTATAAAACTTACATTTAAAGTCAAAGTTTAATAAAAAATTAAACATTCACAAATTAAAACGTAAAAAAGTCATGAATGTTTTTAAAGATTATAAATTCATAACATTAAAACACCTAAACCTAAAAGTTTTCGTCTTTGACAAAACTATAGTCTATGCTTATAAAGCTATAAGTTTATGAGCAAGATAAACATACCCGTGGCTTGTAATGGCGACTTTGAGCTCCTCCCAACATGTCCTTGGATTGGCGGTGAATGCATTGGACTAACGGCAATTGTGAGTCTCGAATGTTGGCAACGACCATTGTTATTTGGCAATTGACACTTTGTAGTTACCAACAATATTGATTTTGTCAATTGTGGTCAACTCTTGCCAATTAATCCATGCGTGGCGGGGAAGATCGGTGACTTCTAAGGTCCCACAACACGAGAGACTCGGAGGCACTCCTCTATACAACGCAACGCCTTTCCAATCACAAGAATCACCAATATTCCACAGTTGAACTTGAAGCAATCCACTGGAAAAGACTCCTCTCACATGCCCTTCCCTCCACTTTGACCATCAGAACTCGTTTGGCCGTTCACAAGCTATTTGTAATACTCAAACTCGCCACCGCTTTTATAAAGATGAGAAAAAATTAGGTTTTTTTGTCATCCAAACTATAGCGAATATTCGCAAATTTATTGAACTCCAATAAAGTTTGGCAATTTTCGAAATTTGCCCCGAAAATTGCCGAAACCTATGACATAGTAAGGATTTACTCTCATATTGTGTGCATAGGTGGGCATGGGTAAAAGGTTGTGTAAAAATAACCTTAGCTGAGAAGACCAAGGTGACTAGGTTGTACATAGAGGGTGAAACAAGAAATAACGGAATGCTAATAAAGACTACACAACCTAGTATGCAATCGCTTACCTAAACGGAAACCATGGATGTTGAGAGTCAACGGAGAGGGTTCTACCAAGGAAAAGAGAAAGGTTGCTAGTGTTGTAGGGATGTTCAATATGCAATCATGGGAATTAGTTGAGTCTTCTATTGCCAAAATTTTCTACGCCCATTCCATACCATTTCATGTAGCACATTTTCCCTATTTCAAACAAATGTTCAAAGATGTAATTGATGTTGGTCCCTCATGGAGAACATAAACTATGCACTAGCCTCCTTGATAAAGAGTATTCTAAGGTGAGTGTGGTGATCGAGGAGATGAGATCAACAAACTTGGACAAGGGCGGGTTGCTCTATCATCATGGATGGATGGATGATATTAGACATCAA